>CM020619.1:17400678-17420281 GCA_009829735.1 Pyropia yezoensis | reverse complement strand
GCCGCTCGCCTCCAAGTGAGGGCGACGGCCATGGTGTTGGGGAGTCTAGCATGCGTTCCTAGTTGGCAGCTGACCCTTTGTTGTGAGAGTGTGAGGGTTAGGGCTGTAGTTAAAAGCCACTCTGCGTACCACTTCGACTTGAAGCACTCTCTTGGCACCGTCACTTGGCCTTCCTTCACATTGAGGGAGGGCAGTTAGGGTCGATATCATTTCGGGCGCTGTATGCCCGGACCTTCTCAGGGAAGGTCCTCCACGTATTCCCATGTATCATCCTTAGCCTTGTAGCCGAACCAACGCACCCTCAACATGAGGCGGTTAGTGTCCTCATCCCACCCGTGGTCGATGAACGTATCGAACACGTACTCCTGCGGGCCCTGTTTGGCCGCAGGTAGCGAATGCCGGCGCCACGATTTCAGCGCACGCGCCCAAGCCGGGTCGCCTGCAGGAGGTGGTGCAAGTTTTACCACGTCCTGTCCGCGTACTGGGGGACCCCATCGTCACTTTCGATGGTAAAACCGTCTCCATCGCTACGAAGGAACCGGTATGGCCCCTTCGTCTGGAACACCAACTTACCCCCAGTTGGGGTATGTGAGTGAGCCAGCACCCAGTCACCCTGCTCGGGGACGTGCTTGGCGTTGCGCACCTTCTTGTCAAAGGTTACGCTTATAGCGCTTCTGCGCTTTTTGTCCATCTCAGCCCTGACTTGAGGGATGAGTTTTTCGAGCCTAGCAGCGAACTCGCCTTACTATCAGTGGGAAAGGGTACTTGCCAATGGCCTCCCTAGTTGGAGCGGCCGCCGTACGGCAATAGACCGCACACGACGGGGGGTCACAAAAGCGGGGGTACTTCCCCGGTAGATGAGTGAACCTGCGACTGTATGCGGTCGTAGAATAGAAATGTATTGGTGTCACGTTTTCACGTGCTCACTCACATTGTGCCGCAGCTGTCGAACCAAAAGCTTTCTTGAAGTGCTCCACCTGCCCATTAGTTTGTGGGTGGTAGGGGGTGGCATAGTTTGCTTGAACCCCCAACATATCCAGCACTCCCTGAAACAGAACGGACGCAAATTGCGGTCCACTGTCCGGCAGTGTACTGTCCGGGATGCATACGCGGCAACCCAGTGATCTAGGAAGGCTGAAACGACCGACATGGCCGTGATCTCTGCCAGAGGGATCGCTCGCGTAAGTTTCGTGAAGCGATCGCAGATGACCAGGAGGTACTGGTTGCCCTCCTCGATCAATGGCAGGGGCCCAAGGATGTCCATTGCCAACGCGGCAAAGGGCCCCTTGGCCGGGAACAGCAACATAGCCGTAGTAGGCTCCGTTCCATCAAACGGTTCTGCGCGCAACTTGTGCAGGCAGCCACCCAGCTGAAGATGTCCACCACCATGGACGGCCAGTAGTACCTGGTCCTCAGGGTCTGGTATAGTTTACTAGACCCCAGGTGTCCACCTGTGGGGGTGCTATGCTCCCTCTCAAGGATGCTGTCCTTGAGGGATGCGGAAACGACATGTTGTTCAGTCCCCTGAATTGCCCCCCCTCCTCAAGAGGAGGCCATCGTCTCCGATGAAGAACCGTGTCTCCGCCACCGTATCTAGCGGACCCCTCTGCGACTTGCAGAAGGGATCCTCGGCCTGGGCCTTCACCACCTCGTCCAGGGACAGGGGCAAGTACTTCTTGTTCCCTGGCGCCTCAGGGTCCAACGCCTGACACGAGCGCGTGACTACCCCCACGATGGGGATGTCATCATCGACTGAGTTAGTTTCCAGCCCCTCGTAGATACCCAAGAAAGGCCGTCGGCTAGGGCATGTTGCCTGCCGGGACGGTACTCAATATCAAAGTTGAAGGGTGCTAGTCGCACCCTCCACCTGTTGAGGCGTGTGTTCGTGCAATCCGTCTTAACGATGAACTGCAACGCGCGGTGGTCACAGCGGATGAGTAACTTCTCACCTTCTAGGTAGTGACGAAGAGACGTCACCGCGCACACCACTGCGAGTCCTTCCAGCTCGGTGACTCCATAGTTCTTCTCCGCCGAGTTCAGCCCCTTGCTGAAGTATCCTTCCAGCAAGTACTCCTTGTCCGGCTGCTGCTGAAGCAACACACAACCAAGTTGGTCGTAGCTAGCGTCTACATCCAAGATGTAGTGGCCTCCCAACCTGGGAATAGCCAGGATAGGGGGCTTCAGCAGAAGATCCCTAAGAGTCTCAAAGGATTCCTGCTCCACCCGACTTGGGGGAGGCAGGTTCTTCGGTAGCGTTGAGCTCACTAGCTCATTCAACGGCTTCGCCACCTTGGCGAAGCCCTTGGTGAAACGTCGGTACACGTTACACATCCCGAGGAAGCCCCTCATCTGGGTCTGCGTCCGGGGGTACCGAGCCTGACCGATGGCTCTCAAGTTTCTCTCGTTGACACTGAGGCGCCCCGGACGGACAACATGTCCCAAGTATTCCACCTCTTGAGTAAAGAGGTGGCACTTACTCGCCTTCAGTGACACCCCGGCGTCGGCATGTAGCTTGAACACCTGGCCAAGATGGCCAATGTGCTCCTCCGGACTCCGGGAGAACACAATGATATCGTCTAGGTACACAAGACAGATCTGCCACCGTACTCCGGCCAGAATCATGTCCATGGCGCGCTGGAAAGTTGCCCGCGCGTTGCACAGTCCAAACGGTAGTCGTTTGCACTGGAAGGTACCACAGTGAAAGGTAAAGGTAGTTTTATGCCTGTCGTCCGGGGGAAATGGGAACGTGCCAGTACCCCGCTTTACAGTCTAGGGTAGAGAACACGTTTGCCTCCCCCAGTGAGACCAGACAGTTGTCAATCCTAGGTAGGGGATTGTGGCAGTATTGACCCCCAGGTAGGGGGGCAACACGTGCCATGCAAGGGGCGGCAGGCCACTAGCCTGATCCGTTCCTCCCCCTGCATTTGGGTCCATATTCCCTAAGTTTGGGATAGTTAGCTTAGTAGTAAATCCAACTTGGATTTGAGGGTTTTCTGCATTTATCGTCTTGAATTTTCGTGTGGCCCGGTGGGCAGGTGCTGGGGTGGGAGATTCTGAGTGGCGAGATTCTGAGTGGACCCTGGGGGGATAAGGGGAGGGACAGCGGGGCTTGGCCCTGCGTCCCCGTCCCGACCAAGAAACTGTTGGACCACACACCATCCTCTTGTTTGTCCGTGCGGGGTTTGCCCCACAACAGGGACAGAGTGTGTGCGACTTGCACTTCTTCCGGTTCCCCCGACACGGGAGGCAGCCCTAGCACACCGCCCCAACTTGGGTGCGTGTGTGCTAGTGGTTTTTGCCACATTTGGTGGAGCAGCAGGGGACAGAGGTAAACTTTACCTCCGCGTGCACCCGGGTGTAGGGGGCCCTCTGTCTCAGAGGAACGGTGGACTTGGACCGTGTCATACGGATCGTCAGCCAACATGGCTAGCTCGGAACCCCCGTCGTCCGGGGAGTACACGGGTGACGCACGCACTTCAGTGCCTTTGAATACTGGTGAGACACAGGTGGGTTTACCTGGGGTCGCAGAGGGACTGGAGGTCCCTGAAGCCAGCAGGACTGGAAGTACGGCCGGGCAACAGGCCATCCCGACTCAGTCGGGAGTTCACTCGGGTGACACTTCTGATGTGGGTGGGCCGAAGTCTGGCCACCGTGTGGTATACTCAACGGGAACGTCCCAAGGTGAGAGGACTGTCCCCGCGGGTTCCACTCGGGTTGGAGCCAACTTTGGCTTGGAGCCGTCGCCAACTAGGCTTTCGGAGGACGGCGGACCTCCGTTGGTCGGCGATGGGCTCGCGCCCATGCCCCCGGTTGAGACCCCTGAGGAACGTGGTTACCCCTCAGGTGGACTCCCGGAGGCGGACCGAGACTCAACTGGAGTCGTCAATTCACTCCTCGCGGAAACTGTCCGTCGGGAGGCGACCAATGTGTTGCGGCAGACTTTGCCGGACCTGGTGGTCACGATGACGAATACTATTTTGAATCAGATTGTGGCGAGCTTGCCAGATGGCCTTATTGTCCAAGCCGGATTGGGGCTTTCGAGCCCGCAGGCGCAGGGGGAATCCCCCCTTACGCCTGTCTCTGGTCGCCCCGAACTGGGGGCGACACCTGTGACTCCCAACGAGGGAGCCACACCATACTCGGTGGGGCGTACGCCCTTCACGGGGGAGTTCCCCCCGGAAACGCCGGCGGCTACACCAAGCTCGCCGCGGCAGACGACAGGCACTGCAGGTCAACTCACCCCAGTGCCACAGCGGCTGTTCCCTCAACGTGAGGTGCCGCCCAAGATCCAGGTAGCCAACCCGGTCTACCAGAGGATCTTTGACTGTGAGACCTACGCCCTCCACAACAAGTCGGTGGCGTATGGTCCTGACCAGGCCCGAGCCATGGGCCGTGCCAAGAAGAATGCCCTTCATTCTTTTGGGCACAAAGCGGAGTGGGACGGAACTCCCCCCCTCCGTGTCTTTGAGTTCCTACGTCGTTTCACAAAAGCCTGTGACGACAATGCCATAAGTGAAGGCATGGCTTTTTACTTGCTACAGGAGTTTACGAAGGGCGACCTACGGACAGAACTTATGTCCGTCATGCCCAGTTCCTCAAGTGGAGGCGCTGGTGAGGTGACGTCCTACTTGGAGCTGGTCAACTGGTTGTTGAGAGCCATGGTGGATGAAGCAGCTTTGGCTTCTCAAGTCGAGGTGTTTACGCAAGCTCATCAGGAAGATACTGAGGACGAGTTGTCCTTTGCGGAGCGGGTTCGTAAGCTCAACAATCTTTGTGGGTTTCTTCATCCACAAGCTGTGGTGAAGAGTCGGTTTGTGGAGGGACTCCTCTGGTCAGTCTGTATGGAAACCCGGAAGCATAATACTGCCCGGGCGACCCTAGCCGAGTTGGCCAGGCTCGCCTACCGCAGAGGTGAGGCCTACCGCAAGTTGCGGGAGGAACAACGCCAGGAGCGTCAGGCCGAGCTGGCCAAGGAACGGGAGGAGGCGCGCCAGGCCAGAGAGTTGAGAGAGGCACGCCGAATCGGCAAGGAGAGGGTGGTAGCTGCCGTGGGAACTTCCCAGGGTATCCCTTCGTCTTCCCCAGTTGGCGAAGACCCCTCCCGGAACGGACCATCGGTGTTGGAGCTGCAACTCCGATGGTCACTGGGCATACGATTGCCCCAAGTTGAGTAAACGCATCGAACAACTTGTTAGGAATGCGAGTAAAAAGTCGGCTACGAACGAAGTACGTTCACGCCGCGAGGGTGGGTCTCGACCGGTCGTTGCGGTCGCCACACCCTCGGCGGAGGGGGCGGACACGTCGTCCTCGGACTCGTCGTCTTCCTCCCCGCCCTCAGATTCGGACGCCAAGTCGGCGGGAAACGAATGACCGTTGGGGCTGGTCGTCCGAAGCTCACAACAGCAGCCTCGGCCAAGTGGGCCAGGAGGACGAACCAACCGTGCCGGATGCTGCGGTGACCTAAGGGAGTCCGCCCACCTCGGGTAGGACTCCCCAAGAACGTAAACCCACGTCGGGTCCTCGCGGTGCTGACGGGTGAGAACTTCCAGGTGGCTGGACGGGTGCAACTTGCCCCCGGCCGTGCATGCTGTACCCGTATCGTACTCGATACCGGTTCAGGAGCCTCCTTGATACGCAAGTCCCTATTACCAAAGGAGGTGAAGCTCCAACGCTGGAGGTCCAAAGCTGACCATATGATTGACATCAATGGTGGGGTACTTCCCATTGTTCTTGCCGTGACCCTACCAACTAGGTTGGGAGCACATGAGGTCGACGTGACCTATGGCGTAGTTGAGAATATATCGGTACCCCTGCTTCTGGGTACCCCTTATGTTGTAACACAAGTGCCTTTGATTTGTGGCCCGGAGTATTGGGTCAAGTTGATGAATGGGGAGACTATCCCCATCCTTGGTAAGGGAAAGTCTGTGGCTCCTGTGACAGTCTCACAGTCGAAGCCTGTTTGTTCGGTGAGGAAAGGGTGTACTGCTACCCTGCGTTTAGCCCGTAAAGTCACGTTGCCCCCCAACTCGGTGGCGCACGTTGACGTTGTAACTGATTTTACGGGGAACGGGTTGGTGCACCCTAGCCCCCGTCCTGCTCGTAAGCACCAAGTGCATGTTGCCCTTGGCACGATGGACTCCAAAGCCGTAGTCCCGTGGAGGATCCAGGTGATGAACCTGAGCCCGACGCCCAAGTACTTCAAGTCGGGAGCCAAGTTCGGCTATATCGACCAACACAAGGGACCGGTAGTAGCGGTCACCCTCAACGCGGGCGCAAGTAGCGACCCGAAGTCCGGAAAGGAGAAGCACCAAGCCAAGTCGGCCGCCTCTCCTCGGCCCCACGTGAACATGGAGGGTGTCCCCCCCAGGTTGAGGGTTCAAGTTGAACGCCTCTTGGACCAATATCACAAGTTGTGGGATGGTCAATTAGAACTCATGAGAGCCACCCAACACCGGATCGAGTTGAAGCCCGGTGCACCCCCTATACGCCAACAACCGTAGAGGGGAGGACCTCGTTCAAGGGCCCTCGTTAAGGAGCAAGTTGCTCGCATGGAGGCCCTCGATGTGATCGAGGCCAGCAACGCCGAGTGGGCGAGTCCGGTGGTTATCGTCCCCAAAGTTGATGGGACCCCCCGGTTTTGTATCGACTACCGTAAGCTCAACGAGAGCACGGTGAAGGACAGTTATCCCCTACCTAGGATGGACAACTGTCTGGTCTCACTGGGGGAGGCAAACGTGTTCTCTACCCTGGACTGTAACGCGGGGTACTGGCAAATTCCCATTGCCCCGGAGGACAGGCATAAAACTACCTTTACCTGTCACTGTGGTACCTACCAGTGCAAGCGCCTACCGTTTGGTCTGTGTAACGCGCCGGCAACTTTCCAGCGCGCTATGGACATGATTCTGGCCGGAGTACGGTGGCAGATCTGTCTTGTGTACCTAGACGATATCATTGTGTTCTCCCGGAGTCCGGAGGAGCACATTGGCCATCTTGGCCTGGTGTCCAAGCTACTTGCTGACGCCGGTGTGTCACTGAAGGCGAGTAAGTGCCACCTCTTTACTCAAGAGGTGGAGTACTTGGGACATGTTGTCCATCCGGGGCGTCTCAGTGTTAACGAGAAGAACTTGAGGGCCATCGGTAAGGCTCAGTAGCCCCGGACCCAGACCCAGATGAGGAGCTTCCTCGGGATGCGTAACGTGTACCGACGTTTCACCAAGGGCTTCGCCAAGGTGGCGAAGCCGTTGAATGAGCTAGTGAGCTCAACGCTACCGAAGAACCTGCCTCCCCCAAGTCGGGTGGAGCAGGAATCCTTTGAGACTCTTAGGGATCTTCTGCTGAAGCCCCCTATCCTGGCTATTCCCAGGTTGGGAGGCCACTACATCTTGGATGTAGACGCTAGCTACAACCAACTTGGTTGTGTGTTGCTTCAGCAGCAGCCGGACAAGGAGTACTTGCTGGAAGGATACTTCAGCAAGGGGCTGAACTCGGCGGAGAAGAACTATGGAGTCACCGAGCTGGAAGGACTCGCAGTGGTGTGCGCGGTGACGTCTCTTCGTCACTACCTAGAGGGTGAGAGGTTACTCATCCGCTGTGAACACCGCACGTTGCAGTTCATCTTTAAGACGGACTGTACGAACACTCGTCTCAACAGGTGGAGGGTGCGACTGGCACCCTTCAACTTTGACATTGAATACCGACCTGGCAGGCAACATGCCCTTGCCGACGGCCTCTCTCGGGTACCTACCGAGGGGCTGGACACTTACCCAGTCGATGAGGACATCCCCATCGTGGGGGTAGTCACGCGCTCGGGTCAGGCGTTAAACCCCGAGGCGCCAGGGAACAAGAAGTACTTGCCCCTGTCCCTGGACGAGGTGGTGAAGGCCCAGGCCGAGGATCCCTTCTGCAAGTCGCAGAGGGATATAGCGGATACAGTGGTAGAGACACGGTTCTTTCTGGGAGACGATGGCCTCCTCATAAGGAGGGGGGTATTCCAGGGGACCGAACAACTTGTCCTTCCCGCATCCCTCAAGGACAGTATCCTTGAGAGGGAGCACAACGCTCCCACGGGTGGACACCTGGGGTCTAGTAAACTGTACCAGACCCTGAGGACCAGGTACTACTGGCCGTCCATGGTGGTGGACATCTACAGTTTGGTGGCTGCCTGCACAAGTTGTGCACAGAATCGTCTGATGGAACGGCGGCCTACTACGGCTATGCTATTGTTCCCGGCCAAGGAGCCCTTCGCCGCGTTGGCGATGGACATCCTTGGGCCACTGCCCGTGACCGAAAAGGGAAACCAGTACCTCCTGGTCATCTGTGACCGCTTCACGAAACTTACGCGAGCGATCCCTGTGGCAGAGATCACGGCCATGTCGGTCGTGTCAGCCTTCCTAGATCACTGGGTTGCCGCGTATGGCATCCCAGATAGTACACTATCGGACAATGGACCGCAATTTGCGTCTGTACTGTTTCAGGGAGTGCTGGATATGTTGGGGGTTAAGGCAAACTATGCCACCCCCTACCACCCACAAACTAATGGGCAGGTGGAGCGCTTCAACAAAACTATTGTTAAGCAGCTGCGCCACGATGTGAGTGAGCACGTGAAGACGTGGGACCAATACATTTCTATCCTTACTACTGCCTACAATTCGCAGGTTCACTCATCTACAGGGGAAGTACCCCTCGCTTTTGTGACCCCCCGTCGCGTGCGGTCTATTGCCGTGCGGCGGTCGCTCTCAACTAGGGAGGATGGTGGCAGTACGCCTACTCCTACTGAGAGTAAGGCGGAGTTCGCCGCTAGGCTTGAAAACCTCATCCCTAAAGTCAGGGCTGAGATGGACAAAGCACAAAAGCGCTACAAGCGTACCTGTGACAAAAAGGTGCGCAATGCTAAACATGTCCCCGAGCAGGGTGACTGGGTGCTGGTACACTCGCACACCCCAACTGGGGGTAAGCTGGTATTCCAGACGAAGGGACCGTACCAGGTCCTTCGTACTGATGGGCGGCGCTTCACCATCGAAAGTGACGATGGGGTCCGCACAGTGAACGGACAGGACGTGGTCAAAGTTGCACCACCGCCTGCAGGCGACCCAGCTTGGGCGCGTGCGTTGGAATCGTGGCGCCTCCCCTCACTGCCTGCGGCCAAACAGGGCCCGCAGGAGTACGTATTCGATAAGTTCATCGACCACGGATGGGATGAAGACACTGACCGCCTCATGTTGAGGGTGCGTTGGTTTGGCTACAAAGCTAAGGATGATACGTGGGAGTATGTGGAGGACCTTCCCGCTGAGAAGGTCCGGGCGTACTGTGCCCGGAATGAGATAGACCCTAACAGCCCTCCCTCAACGTGAGGGAAGGCCGAACAACAGTGCCAAGAGAGTGCTTCAAGTCGAAGTGGTACGCAGAGTGGCTTTTAACTACAGCCCTAACCCTCACACTCTCACAACAAAGGCAGCTGCCAACTAGGCACGCATGCTAGACTCTCCCACTCCACGGCCCTCGCCCTCACGTGGAGGCGAGCGGCGAGACCCACGCCGATAACGGTCTCCACTTGTTGGAGGGGGCGGCGGCTCCAAGTCGGAACCGTCGCGCCCCTCACGGTCGCGCAAGTGGCGCCGACCGTGGCCACTCTTCTGCCTGGCCTTGCGCGCAAGCTTGCGACGCAGACGCTGGGCAGACTCCGTCTCCGACGGGGTAGAGGACTCCGAAACGGAGTAAGACAACTCGTCTTCCGATACGGAAGGAGAGCGCCGCGAGTGTCGGCGACGACGGCGAGGAGGCGAGTATGCCCGGCTCGCGCGACGTTTGTCACGCCCAAGTGGGGCTGGCTGGGGCATAATAGCCCCAATGCGAGCCAACTCGGCTGTCATGAACTCCGCCACCTACTCGCAACTCGCGGTCGCCACTGCAGTACGAACGCGCTCCTCAAGTTGAGGAGTCTCGGAACTCTGTAGGGTTGCGGTCGACGCGGCCAACCAGGAAATGGTGCGCACCAACGTGGTGATCATCATCTCTGAGGTTAGAGGCGTGGGCGGCAACACCAACTTGGGGTATACCGTCAGGAGGGTGGCCCCCAAGTTGGGGGACACCGGGGTGGAAGACTCCACGGCCACGCTGATCGGGATGTTCCCGTGAGGTTGGAAAGAAACAGGAGGAATCGGAGGGGCCCGCCGAGGTGGCGGTACCCGGGTGTAACTGCGACCCCGACTTGGGGCCCCCGCAGTGGGTTGAGTCATATGGTCATCATAGGACGGCACGGCCATAACTATGGGCTTGTCCGGGGGTGGCGCAGTGTGGCGATCCACCCCCGGGGCATACGGGTAGTCCCCGATGCCCAACCCCTCTCGTAGGACCACACGGCCGTCGTGAAGTTCACGAGCGACCCACACGAACTGGCGAAGTGCGCCATCGTCCTGGGGCCCACGAGTGGGGCGGCGCAACTTGTGCTCAATGCTCTCCCACTCGATAAACTTATGTAGCCGGAGCACCTCCTCAAGTAAAGTGAGTTGTCCTGATGAGTACCCCTCAGCAACTAGCTGAGGGGTGAGCTGTTCCAAACCTTGGATGAGCCGGAGGGGGAGATGCCAGAGCATCCCCCGCCGCTGAACACAGGACACCCAGGTCGACATGACCTCGAGGAGCCACTGGGTGGCCAACATGGCCCACACCAGGTGATCAGGGGCAGCCGTCAACATGACGGAGCCGAAGTGGTCAAGCAACCGTGGCAACAACGCCGGGAACCCGTAGGGGACCTCAACTTGAGGCCACCACTCGGGCTTCTTCGGATAGTACTGCTCCTTACTGGCAGCAGACTGTTGAGGAAACTCAAGTTGAGCCGAGGTCACCAAGTAGGGACCTCGCCGGAAGTCATTCTCCATCCGCACATCAAAGTGATGAGTGTGCGGATCGGCTTCGTGGAGGTACGGTGGGCGAGTTGCCACAGCGTCCCACGAGAAGGTCGGCAAGTCGCCGGGACCCGGGATAGTTCCCCCGCGGTCCACCATGACCTTGGCCCGCTGAACGTCCTCAACCTCCGCATCGTCCAGGAAGGCAAACTGGTCCGTCCTGAAGCCGGCAGGGAACCCGACCCTACGGGGATACTTCTCCCGTAGGCGGTCCCATACCCGGCCCATCGCTGCGCCAAGTCGGCCACAGCGAAGAACAGTCAGCCCCTCCTTATAGAGAGGCCAAGCGGGGTAAAACCACCGCCCCAAGGCCTCACGCGGGACAACTTGTCCCGCCTCCGGGGGAGACCCCGCCGTCAACCCAAAGCCGGGTGACGCGGGAGTCCCATCCCCCGGAGCGATCGCGGAGCCCCCGCCGGAAGTCCCGGCGGGTGCTGCCCCGTAGGAGGTGTCCTCCATGCGCTCGTCAAGAGAGTCCGTCTCCACTCCCGGAGTCGCCATGGCTCTCCCCAAGTTGGGGAGAGACGCTCTGGCTATCGCGGCACGAGACCCGCCTCGAGTTGAGGGGGACTCGGATCGTGGGTATACGGGTGGCATCCCCAGCGTGGGGCGGCCCAGTGGAAGGTGAAGGGGAGGTGGTGATGATGGTGAAGTGTGAAATGAGGAGAGCAAGCTGCCGAGTGGGCAAGCTTGAGGAGAGGGGCGGTCAACGTGACCGCCTCCACATCCGCGTTACGAACTCAAGGGGGGGACAGCAAGTCGCGCCCCCAACGCCGAGACGTGCGTTTACGCACCCCCTCACAGGGCCGACCGAGTCGGTCGGAACTGAGGAGAGGGGAGCGTGGCAGTATTGACCCCCAGGTAGGGGGGCAACACGTGCCATGCAAGGGGCGACAGGCCACTAGCCTGATCCGTTCCTCCCCCTGCATTTGGGTCCATATTCCCCAAGTTTGGGATAGTTAGCTTAGTAGTAAATCCAACTTGGATTTGAGGGTTTTCTGCATTTATCGTCTTGAATTTTCGTGTGGCCCGGTGGGCAGGTGCTGGGGTGGGAGATTCTGAGTGGCGAGATTCTGAGTGGACCCTGGGGGGATAAGGGGAGGGACAGCGGGGCTTGGCCCTGCGTCCCCGTCCCGACCAAGAAACTGTTGGACCACACACCATCCTCTTGTTTGTCCGTGGGGGGTTTGCCCCACAACAGGGACAGAGTGTGTGCGACTTGCACTTCTTCCGGTTCCCCCGACACGGGAGGCAGCCCTGGCACACCGCCCCAACTTGGGTGCCGTGTGTGCTTGTGGTTTTTGCCACACTTTCGGTCAAGGATTGCTTGAAGAATATCCGGACGGAGCCTAACATCGTTGATGCTGGCGCGCCGCACCGATTGACACCTGTTGACACGCCCCTGGATCTGGCCTAGGAGCCCGATTCTTCTCCATTGATCCCCCCGCTTGGAAATCCGACACGACCCGACTCGGGCCTGTGCACGGACGCTTCTGAATAATCCGTTTGTGTGATTTCAACCGAATTTCTTGCGCTTCTCGAAGTAGTGCTGTACATCATTTGGAATGTTGCAGCAACTAGCGCAGCACTTGTCCAAATCGTGTACACCACTACTGCTGCAGACAGACTTCTATCCCACATCTCCGAGATCTTCCTTGGGGTCCTTCCCAAGCAAGTCTTGTGAAGTCTGGGTTGTAAGTTTGTTTGCCTCGGACTTGAACCCAAGACACCATGGATGCACCAATCCCAGGGGGTGTCAACCCGGCCAATCCGGGCTCGGGCTCGAACGCACCGACCATGGAAGCCTGGACCCAGCTTACAGCGTTTGTCGCGCAAATGAGCGAACAACTCGAGGCTCATAAGATGGAACTAGCCGACGCTAAGCAGCAACTGTCCGAAGCCAAGGCCAGGGCCACTACTAGTGGCATGAAATCCGCGAGGCCGAACAAACCCGGGGCTTTTTCCGGTAAACCTGGGACGGTTGAAGCGTGGTGCTCGCTTATGGATTTCTATGTGCGACTGAGTGACCCCGACGATGCGTGCAGTATTGCTTGCACCTTCCTCGACGGCGAAGCGTTCGACTGGTGGAAGGTCTACAGTCAGACTACAGCTGTCCCGAACTGGGAATCCTTCCGTTCTGCTCTAATTCGCCGCTTCAGTCCACTGAACAAGACACAAGTGGCACGAGACAAGCTGCACTCGTGGCGCCAAATCAAAGACGTCGGAACGTTCAACAGGACGCTTCTGAGCGTCCTCTTGGACATCCCTGACATCACGGAAGCCGAGAAGATTGACCGCTACACCCGAGGCTTGAAGCGGGACATCTGGCGGGCTCTTTGTCTCAAGACCTACTCGGATCTTGAATCTGTCATGACTGACGCTCTGCGCGTGAAGGCTGCCAAGGCTGGTGCCTCGACGCACCTCGGCGGCACATCTGCGAGGCCATCCACGACGGGTGTCACTCCCATGGAAATCTCCAGCATCAAAGTCGAGAAACTCACGCCTGAAGAGCGTCAGCGCTGCATGGGTGAAGGCCTCTGCCTCCGCTGCCGTGAGAAAGGACATATGGCCAAGGACTGCCCAAAAGGCCAGCGGAACTGAAGCAGCAACCGTCATCAAAACCGGTGCCAGACGCTTCTTCGGTTCCTGAAAACATGTCGTCACCATTTGAAGGCCCGCGTCTCGGGCTTCTGCTTTCTACTGCCTCTGTCAATGGACATCTTGTTAAGGTGCTGTTTGACGACGGATCTCCCATTAACGTCGAATCAAGGCGCCTCGTGAATACCCTGAATGTGACCACGAAAGAAACGGACTTCGCGGCACACATGCCCGATGGTCGCTCCCACGTCCTCGCAGAGACCATTGAACCCTTAGAGATTCACATCGGCCCATACCAAGAACGTCTTCGGTTTGCTGTATGCGACCTAAGTGCGTACGACATCATCCTCGGAAAGAAATGGCGTGACGACAAGGACGCCGAAATCAACAACAAGAAGAACAAGATCTCCTTCAAGTTTAACTAAAAGAACATCTCCATCACTGCCTCCCTCAAGAAACCCCATGGCCTGATTAGTAGGCAACGCCTCGCCAAGGACCTTATTCAAAAAGTTCCTGTCTTCGCCATTTACCTGCAATCCGAAGATCCTTCCAGCACCTTTGACATCAATGCGATCAAAATGGGAGAAGCTGAAGACAAGAATGACGTCCAAGAGATTCTCAACGAGTACGCCGACGTCTTCCCGGAAGAGCTTCCCGATGGACTTCCTCCTGAACGCAGTCACAAGTTTAGCGTCAAGCTTACGGAGGACGCTCAACCACGTCGCAGTGGCATTTATCGCCTATCTGAATGAGAACTCGATGAACTCAAGACACAACTTGCAACCCTCATACGAAAGGGGTTCATCCAACCAAGTGCCTCACCGTGGGGCTCTTCTGTACTCTTTGCCGCAAAGAAGGACGGTGGCTGGCGAATGTGCATCGATTATCGAGCATTGAACAAAGCCACTATCAAGAACGCATATCCCTTACCAAGAATTGACGACATCTTCGACCAACTGCGAAAGGCCAAGTACTTCACGAAGATCGACCTCGATCAGGTTACCACCAGATCCGGCTTGACCCTGATACTATCCCACTGACGGCGTTCCGAACAAAATACGGGTTCTACGAATTTACCGTGCTACCCTTTGGGCTAACAAATGCCCCCGCGGTCTCCATGAACCTAATGAATGACGTCTTCCGACCCTATCTCTACGAGTTTATCTGCGTCTACCTCGACGACATCCTGGTCTACAGTGAAGCTTACGAAGATCATCTAAAGCACCTAAGGCAAGCCCTGGACAAGCTGCGAGAGCATAAGCTCTACGCCAAACTCAGCAAATGCCAATTTGCGCGAACAACTGTGGACTACCTCGGCCATGTCATTTCCAACGAAGGCTTCTCTATGGAGGACTACAAGGTCCAAGCCATTTGATCATGGGCAACGCCACAGAGCAAAAAAGATGTGCAATCTTTCCTCGGCATGGTCAACTTCTATCGTCGATTTATTAAGGGAATGGCATCCGTGGCTGCACCTCTCACAAGGCTTACTGGAAACGTCGACTTCGAATGGAACTCTGACGCCCAGAAGGCTTTTGAGCAACTACAAACCCTGACGACAAGTGCACCAGTACTGAGGCCATTCGACAAGAGGTACCCAATCTTCGTCTCCACAGATGCCAGTGGGTATGCTGTTGGCGCTGTCCTTGAACAAGATGACGGAAAAGGACGACGCCCAGTGGCCTACTTCTCATTGACGCTGAACATCCACGAACAGCGCTACAGTATCCGTGAGCGCGCACTGCTCGCAGTTGTACAAGCCATTCGACACTGGCGTTGCTACCGCCATGGAAGGTCGTTCGAGGTGCACACCGACCATGAGTCCCTAAGGTACTTGAAAACCCAAGAGAAGCTCAACGACCGCCAAGTCATGTGGCTAGAGCTGTTGGAGCAATTCGATTTCAAGATCATCCCCATCAAGGGCACTTCCAACCCCGTAGCTGATGCTCTTTCAAGGCAACCACAAGACGCCCCCGATAAGCACGCTCCCAATCAAGATCTCCTTAGTCGCGTGCTAACCAAGACCATCGAAAGCCTACCCAAGAAAACTGAAATCAACAACCTCATGACCATAAGCCAAAGTGATCAAGACCTCGCCACCCTAGACCAAGAGTACAACGCGGATCCCGAGTTTGCCGACCTAGTCAAAGACCCGGTATCTCCCTACCGGCTTCACATGAGGTTGTTGAAACGAGGTGACCGTACGTGCATCCCCGTTGGTACTCTACGCCAAAGACTACTCCATGACTACCACGACATCCCAAGCCAAGGACATATGGGAGTTAAGAAAACCACCAACGCTATTGCTTCCAAATACTACTGGAAGACAATGCGGAAGGACATCCAAAGATACGTACAATCATGTGATTTGTGCCAGCGGAACAAAGCTGGCACCCATTCACCACTGGATCACCTCAAACCACTAGATCCACCGAACCAACGATGGGCAAGTGTCTCCATGGACTTTATCACCCCTCTTCCACTGACCTAAAGGGGCCACAATGGCATTTACGTCATTGTGGACAGACTGTCGAAGATGATTCGACTAGCACCAATGAAGCCCGACTGTACTGCACCAGTCGTAGCGCAACTCTACCATGATCACGTCTACCGTCATCACGGTCTACCATCCGACATCGTCTGCGACCGAGACCGTATCTTCTTCTCCAACTTCTGGCAGTCGCTCACCGAAATTCTCAAGGTCAAGATCAAGGCATCTTCAGCCTATCATCCCCAGACGGACGGACAAACCGAGATCATGAACAAGAAGATTGAAGAAATCCTGCGAAACTTCGTGAACCATCATCAGGTTGATTGGGACCTCTTCCGTGTTGCTGCAGAAGTAGCTTACAACCGGTCACCCAATGCGGTCACGACGTACTCCCCATTCTTCCTGAACTACGGCTTTGAACCAAGGACAGTACCTGTCGACATCGTCGAGAGCAAGGAATCGAAACTACCAGCAGTCTCAGATTGGCTAAGCAGTCTGCAAAAAGCTCAGGAGACTGCCATAACCGCTATCAAGAAGGCCAATGAGACGCGCTCGGCGTACGCTAACCGTCGACGCCGACCATGTACGATCGCTGTCGACGACCTCGTGCTCCTGAGCACCAAGAACCTTATGCCGGACGCCTTCCAGGGCGCTCGCAAGTTGATGCCCAAGTTTTCGGGACCATACCGAGTCACTGAAAACATCAATGATGTTACGTTCCGTCTGGATCTGCCTCAAGCAGTCCTTGATCGAAAGGTGCACAACGCCTTTCACGCCAGTCTACTCAAGCCGTACAACGCTGATCCGTATGGTCGACTTCCTCCCGCTCCAGCTCCGGTAGCATTTCCGGACGGATCGGTTGAGTACGAAGTGGACTCCATTATTCGGTCACGAAAACGCCGTGGACGACTGCAGTACCTGGTCAAGTGGAAAGGCTGCGATGTCAGTGAGAACACCTGGCTAACCACGCAAGACCTCGACAACGCACCTGAGGTTCTCGACGCCTTCCTTCGACGCACGTCCTAAGGGGGGGAGGTGTAAGGATTTCCCCCCTAATCCTATGCCTAATACTTAAGGGATAATATCTGGGACCTCTCCTTACAGATCCTGCCGAATCAACTCCTGGCAACATGGATCAACTCCTTGTATTGTGGGGCATGACGCGGTGTACCTTTCAGACGCAAGATGAGTCAGCCGCTGTCTCACGGTGTCTGCCGGCTGCACGACAGCAGCCATCGACAGCCCATCATGCCTGTCGAAAGGCGCCACCGTCAGCACCCATGACGAGCCACATCTGCCACAGCTGGCGAGTCCGTTAAAATGTCCTCGCTGCAGCATTGCAGCGATGTGACTGGCTAGCCGGCTGGCCGATTCGGCCGACTCGATCGAATCGTGCTTACACGCCTCTCGGACCTTCGGGCCGACTGGCGTCTGGAGCCGGCTGGGGCGGCGCCCTAGGCGCCGCACGCCGGACCCCTTCGTTTGGGGCAAACTGGGGCTGCACTCCTTTAGTGCGCACGCCCGCCCATGCTTTGTTCTGAGAGGCCATGCTTTGTTTTGGGCCGTTTTGTGCCTACCGGTGGAGCGACGGGGAAACGCATGCTTTGGGGCACCTCGGGTGCCCCGACGCGAGTATATAGTGCGTGAGTGTCGGCGCCACCGGGGGAGACCGGGAAGGGCAACCACAGACACAGACCAAAGACGACCTTCACCCTTTGAACCCTCTCGATCACCACCGACGTCGCGCCGTCCTCTTCCCCAGACCCACCACCGTCACCACCTCCATCCTCTTCCCCGCACCCTGTCGCCCTTTTTGGCTGGCACGGGTCGCTGACACCATCACGAGTACGTTGAGGGCTGCCCAAGTGTGGGTGGTTCCTCACACAGCGCCCGCCGGGACTTCCGGCGGGGGCTCCGCGGTCGTTTCGGGGGATGGGACGCCCGCGTCGCCCGGCTTTGGGTTGGCGCGGGATCTCCCCCCGGAGGGGGGCCGCGTTGCACCACGGGAGGCCTTGGGGCCGGTGGTTTTACCCCGCTTGGCCTCTGTATGAGGAGGGGTTGACGGTTCTCCGCTGTGGCCGACTTGGCACAGCGATGAGTCGCGTATGGGACCGCCTACGGGAGAAGTTCCCCCGTGGGTCGGGTTTCCCCCGACTTCAGGACGGACCAGTTTGCCTTCCTGGATGAGGACGAGGTCGAGGACGTCCAGCGGGCTAAGGCCATGGTGGACCGTGGGGGTACTATCTTGGGCGCTGACGACGTGCCAACCTTCACTTGGGACGCTGTCGGAACTCGCCCCCCGTACCTTCGCGACGTCGATCCGCACACTCATCACTTTGATGTGCCGATGGTGAAGGACTACCGGCGAGGTCCCTACTTGGTGACCTCGGCTCAACTTGAGTTTCCTCAACAGTCTGCTGCCAGTACGGAGCAGTACTATCCGAAGAAGCCCGAGTGGTGGCCTCAAGTTGAGGTCCCCACGGGTTTCCGACGGTACCACGGTTGTTCGACCACGTCGGCTCCCTCATGCTCACGGCTAGCCCGGACCTCCTGGTGTTCGCCATGTTGGCAACCAGTGGCTCCTCGAGGTCATGTCGACCTGCGTGTCTTGTGTTCAGCGGCGGGGATGTTTTGGCATCTATCCCCCCGGCTTATCCAAGCTTTCGAGCAGCTCACCCCTCAGCTAATTGCTGAGTGGTGCTGCTGGACAGCTCACTCTACGTGAGGAGATGCTGCGCCTCCACAAGCTCATCGAGTGGGAGAGCATCGATCACAAGTTGCGCCGATCCTCCCGCGGGCCCAAGGACGGTGGCACACTTCGCCAGTTCGTCTGAGTCAGTCGTAAACTTCACGACGGCCGTGTGGTACTCCAGGAGGGGCTGGGCATCGGGGACTACCCGTCTGGCCCGGGGTGAAACGCCACACTGCGCCTCCCCCGGACAAGACAATCGTGGTGGCCGTGACCTCCCACGATGGCTACTTGACTCAACCAACTGCGGGGGCCCGAGTAGGGGTCGCAGTTTCTCTCGGGCTCCGCCTACTCGGCGAGCCCTCCGCTTCCTCCTGTACCATTCCAGCCGCACGGGGACATCCCGATAGGCCTTGCCGATGAGTCGTCTACTCCGGTGTCCCCCAACTTTGGGGCCACCCTCCTTACGGTCTATCCAAGTTGGTATTGCCGGCCACGCCCTTGACCTCCGAGATGATGATCACCACGTTGGTGCGCACCATTTCTTGGTTGGCCTCGTCCGCTGCAACCCTTCAAGTTTCCGAGACTCCTCAACTTGAGGAGCGCGTTCGTACTGTTGTGGGAACCGCAAGTTGCGAGTCGGTAGCGGGGCTCATGACGACCGAGTGGGCTCGTATTGGGTCGATTGTGCCCCAGCCGGCCCCACATGGGCGCGGCAAGCGTCGGGCAAGCCGGGCATGCTCGCCTCCTCGCCGTCGTCGCCGTCACTCGCGGCGCTCTCCCTCCGTGTCGGAAGACGAGTTGTCTTATTCCGTCTCGGAGTCCTCTACCCGTCTGAGACGGAGTCGGTCCGGCGTCTGCGTCGTCAACTTGCGCGCAAGACCAAGCCGAATAGTAGCCGCGGTCGGCGCCACTTGCGCG
>CM020619.1:17291525-17400178 GCA_009829735.1 Pyropia yezoensis | reverse complement strand
GTTGTGCACGTGTGTGCCGTGGTTTGGGACTCGACGATGGACACAAAAAACGCCTCACTTCCGTTTAGTTGATCACGTTGCGTCGCCTGTGGACAGCCAATTTTTCACCCGTCAGACGCGAGCTTTCCCTCTTCCCGCCCCGGTCCATCCCGCTGGGTGTGCCCATCAGAGTTGGCTCTCCTCACCGCAATCCCAGTCCCACTCCGTAGCAGCCGAGTGTGAACTCGACAGCTGAGTTGAAGAGCTGTAGCCGAAACGAAAAAATTGGTTTTCCATGGTGGGCAGCCGCCCCATTTGGATGGAGTGGCAGCCAGATGTGGGACCCGCCCTCCACGCCATACCAGGTGCAGGTGGAGTACGGGGAGGAGCGAATGGTGGGCGTTTTGAGAGCAAAGAATTGTCACCAAAACACCTCCCCCGCCGCCCACCCCTCCAGCACACACGGTAGACCACACGCAGACGACAAAAAAAGACAAAAGAAGACGTACAGCATTGGGGGTTCGCCTGTGATCCCTCACCAGTACTACTAACCCAACTCGCGGGACGCTTGACTTCGGAATTCGAATGGGTTCCGGTACGCGTGTCTCGGATATGGCCGTACGTGCAGAAAGGGGTATGGCGGCCCGATTTGACCCCGCCCACTGTGCCGAATTCCAATGAAATCCGTGCATTGGTAGTGCAACAGCACACTTGCGTGCACGTGTTCGTCTGTTGTGCACGTGTGTGCCGTGGTTTGGGACTCGACGATGGACACAAAAAACGCCTCACTTCCGTTTAGTTGATCACGTTGCGTCGCCTGTGGACAGCCAATTTTTCACTCCGTCAGACGCGAGCTTTCCCTCTTCCCGCCCCGGTCCATCCCGCTGGGTGTGCCCATCAGAGTTGGCTCTCCTCACCGCAATCCCAGTCCCACTCCGTAGCAGCCGAGTGTGAACTCGACAGCTGAGTTGAAGAGCTGTAGCCGAAACGAAAAAATTGGTTTTCCATGGTGGGCAGCCGCCCCATTTGGATGGAGTGGCAGCCAGATGTGGGACCCGCCCTCCACGCCATACCAGGTGCAGGTGGAGTACGGGGGAGGGAGCGAATGGTGGGCGTTTGAGAGCAAAGAATTGTCACCAAAACACCTCCCCCGCCGCCCACCCCTCCAGCACACACGGTAGACCACACGCAGACGACAAAAAAAGACAAAAGAAGACGTACAGCATTGGGGGTTCGCCTGTGATCCCTCACCAGACTACTAACCCAACTCGCGGACGCTTGACTTCGGAATTCGGAATGGGTTCCGGTACGCGTGTCTCGGATATGGCCGTACGTGCAGAAAGGGGTATGGCGGCCCGATTTGACCCCGCCCACTGTGCCGAATTCCAATGAAATCCGTGCATTGGTAGTGCAACAGCACACTTGCGTGCACGTGTTCGTCTGTTGTGCACGTGTGTGCCGTGGTTTGGGACTCGACGATGGACACAAAAAACGCCTCACTTCCGTTTAGTTGATCACGTTGCGTCGCCTGTGGACAGCCAATTTTTCACTCCGTCAGACGCGAGCTTTCCCTCTTCCCGCCCCCGGTCCATCCCGCTGGGTGTGCCCATCAGAGTTGGCTCTCCTCACCGCAATCCCAGTCCCACTCCGTAGCAGCCGAGTGTGAACTCGACAGCTGAGTTGAAGAGCTGTAGCCGAAACGAAAAAATTGGTTTTCCATGGTGGGCAGCCGCCCCATTTGGATGGAGTGGCAGCCAGATGTGGACCCGCCCTCCACGCCATACCAGGTGCAGGTGGAGTACGGGGAGGAGCGAATGGTGGGCGTTTTGAGAGCAAAGAATTGTCACCAAAACACCTCCCCCGCCGCCCACCCCTCCAGCACACACGGTAGACCACACGCAGACGACAAAAAAAGACAAAAGAAGACGTACAGCATTGGGGGTTCGCCTGTGATCCCTCACCAGACTACTAACCCAACTCGCGGACGCTTGACTTCGGAATTCGAATGGGTTCCGGTACGCGTGTCTCGGATATGGCTGACGTGCAGAAAGGGGTATGGCGGCCCGATTTGACCCCGCCCACTGTGCCGAATTCCAATGAAATCCGTGCATTGGTAGTGCAACAGCACACTTGCGTGCACGTGTTCGTCTGTTGTGCACGTGTGTGCCGTGGTTTGGGACTCGACGATGGACACAAAAAACGCCTCACTTCCGTTTAGTTGATCACGTTGCGTCGCCTGTGGACAGCCAATTTTTCACTCCGTCAGACGCGAGCTTTCCCTCTTCCCGCCCCGGTCCATCCCGCTGGGTGTGCCCATCAGAGTTGGCTCTCCTCACCGCAATCCCAGTCCCACTCCGTAGCAGCCGAGTGTGAACTCGACAGCTGAGTTGAAGAGCTGTAGCCGAAACGAAAAAATTGGTTTTCCATGG
The DNA here is from genome assembly GCA_009829735.1 of Pyropia yezoensis. Taxonomy (NCBI): domain Eukaryota; phylum Rhodophyta; class Bangiophyceae; order Bangiales; family Bangiaceae; genus Pyropia; species Pyropia yezoensis. Next base: position 17,397,770 of record CM020619.1, on the reverse strand, counting down.
TGGGCAGCCGCCCCATTTGGATGGAGTGGCAGCCAGATGTGGGACCCGCCCTCCACGCCATACCAGGTGCAGGTGGAGTACGGGGAGGAGCGAATGGTGGGCGTTTTGAGAGCAAAGAATTGTCACCAAAACACCTCCCCCGCCGCCCACCCCTCCAGCACACACGGTAGACCACACGCAGACGACAAAAAAAGACAAAAGAAGACGTACAGCATTGGGGGTTCGCCTGTGATCCCTCACCAGACTACTAACCCAACTCGCGGACGCTTGACTTCGGAATTCGGAATGGGTTCCGGTACGCGTGTCTCGGATATGGCCGTACGTGCAGAAAGGGGTATGGCGGCCCGATTTGACCCCGCCCACTGTGCCGAATTCCAATGAAATCCGTGCATTGGTAGTGCAACAGCACACTTGCGTGCACGTGTTCGTCTGTTGTGCACGTGTGTGCCGTGGTTTGGGACTCGACGATGGACACAAAAAACGCCTCACTTCCGTTTAGTTGATCACGTTGCGTCGCCTGTGGACAGCCAATTTTTCACTCCGTCAGACGCGAGCTTTCCCTCTTCCCGCCCCGGTCCATCCCGCTGGGTGTGCCCATCAGAGTTGGCTCTCCTCACCGCAATCCCAGTCCCACTCCGTAGCAGCCGAGTGTGAACTCGACAGCTGAGTTGAAGAGCTGTAGCCGAAACGAAAAAATTGGTTTTCCATGGTGGGCAGCCGCCCCATTTGGATGGAGTGGCAGCCAGATGTGGGACCCGCCCTCCACGCCATATCAGGTGCAGGTGGAGTACGGGGAGGAGCGAATGGTGGGCGTTTTGAGAGCAAAGAATTGTCACCAAACACCTCCCCCGCCGCCCACCCCTCCAGCACACACGGTAGACCACACGCAGACGACAAAAAAAGACAAAAGAAGACGTACAGCATTGGGGGTTCGCCTGTGATCCCTCACCAGACTACTAACCCAACTCGCGGACGCTTGACTTCGGAATTCGGAATGGGTTCCGGTACGCGTGTCTCGGATATGGCCGTACGTGCAGAAAGGGTATGGCGGCCCGATTTGACCCCGCCCACTGTGCCGAATTCCAATGAAATCCGTGCATTGGTAGTGCAACAGCACACTTGCGTGCACGTGTTCGTCTGTTGTGCACGTGTGTGCCGTGGTTTGGGACTCGACGATGGACACAAAAAAACGCCTCACTTCCGTTTAGTTGATCACGTTGCGTCGCCTGTGGACAGCCAATTTTTCACTCCGTCAGACGCGAGCTTTCCCTCTTCCCGCCCCGGTCCATCCCGCTGGGTGTGCCCATCAGAGTTGGCTCTCCTCACCGCAATCCCAGTCCCACTCCGTAGCAGCCGAGTGTGAACTCGACAGCTGAGTTGAAGAGCTGTAGCCGAAACGAAAAAATTGGTTTTCCATGGTGGGCAGCCGCCCCATTTGGATGGAGTGGCAGCCAGATGTGGGACCCGCCCTCCACGCCATACCAGGTGCAGGTGGAGTACGGGGAGGAGCGAATGGTGGGCGTTTGAGAGCAAAGAATTGTCACCAAAACACCTCCCCCGCCGCCCACCCCTCCAGCACACACGGTAGACCACACGCAGACGACAAAAAAAGACAAAAGAAGACGTACAGCATTGGGGGTTCGCCTGTGATCCCTCACCAGACTACGATCCCAACTCGCGGACGCTTGATTTCGGAATTTGGAATGGGTTCCGGTACGCGTGTCTCGGATATGGCCGTACGTGCAGAATGGGTCATGGCGGCAATTTCTCATTGGATTTCTGGCAGGCAGGCGGGACACGCGCGGTGGCCGGGGTCGAGTATGGTATGAATGGCCGGTTCGGTGGCTTTGCGCCGCGATCAGCGGCCATAACCGCCTTCGACATGTCCGCGTAGGAACGAACAACGTGTCGCACGGCGGAGTTTTGGGTGAGTAGGTAGGGCGAAGAAATCTCAGACACCAGCGCGGCGCCCTCGTACAGCAACGACCAAGCGGCAGACAGACAACATTTGGGGTGGAAGACGAGCATAGGTGTCCGCCAGGATCGGACCAACAAGTTCCGAAGGCCAGACCCGCCAACGACGTTACGGACTACGACCTCCCCTTGGGAGGTGTACGCGTTCAAGACGGAGTCAGTGAACCAGTCTGACCCCTGCAGCACGGCCACGTCACCTGCCGTGACTAGTACACCGTTGATGTTCGTCACGACAGCCGGGCCCGTTGACCGACTGGACAGCAGACAAAAAGGTAATACGCCTGGTAGCACGGCACGAAAAAGCAACCTCGACAGAGAGTGCGATGCCGCATCAAACAAGTGTCGCACTCATAGTGGTCGCCAGGCTCATCCGAGATGCAAGTGTGATTGAACGCCCTCCACAATCGGAGCTGTCCACCATGAGACCGTACTGAGGCTCGCCTCAGACGCACACCGCAGGACCCCGAGGAGCGGGCTGGTTGAACTTCTAACGCAGGAGACTCGAAGGACGCCTGACAGGTGCAACAGAGGCTGTGGCGTGCGGCTTCCGCGGCGGCTTCCGGGGCCGCGGCGCGCGCCGCTGTTACAGCTCGCACTCCATCTGCCGAAGTGTTGGCCGCAGGCGCCTCTACCGCCGTGGCCGTCCGTTTGCTTGCCGACGCATCACGCGGCGAGACCACGACCTCACCACCAAGCGCCGCCGACGTGCCGCCCTACAACAAAAATAACCCCGATATCCCGAAATATGGTCACCATAATCGGGGTTTTTTGCAGGATTCCCGCCACTCCCTCACAGGGGCCCCTCCCAGATGACTTTTTCAACGGGGTGGTTGCGCTCCCATATTGTTCCGGAGTTTTCAACCGCACGTCCTGGGCCGCTGGGGTGGGTCGCCGAGTCAGCACCCCACTCCGCCGACCGCCCCCCCCCCCAGTGGCCATCCTGTTTCGCCACCTCGCGGCCAAACCGCGCTGAGCAACTGCCCTGGACGTTCGGCCGCTGCCCCCCGCTGCGCCCCCACCCCAGTTCGTTTCCGCACGCCCCCCCTTCGAGCGCCTCGCCGCGAGCACCCCCCCCCAGGCAGTCGCCCGCCCCCCCCCGTGGCGGTCCCGGCACGCCACCGTGCTGCACACCGGCGCCAGCCACATGACCGCTCCCCCCCGCCGCGCCCCGCCGCCGCTACCTTCCACACGCTCCCCCCTCGCGCGACGCGCCGCCACTGCGCCCGCACTCTGCCCTCCGCTCGCCCCCGCCTTGTGGAGGGTGCTGCGCAACCGTGCTTGCCGCATGGCCGCTGCGCCCAGCTGCGCCCCACCGACGCAATTTTTTTCCAAATGCCCCCTCCCCCAGCGCCGCGCCGCCACCCCGCCCGCACCCTCCGACCTCGCCGCCTGCCCACCCGTTTTGGAAGGTGCTTCACAGCCGCGCTGGCCGCAAGGCCGCTGCCCCCCGCCGCGCCCCGCCGCCGCTTTTTTTCCACACGCCCCCCCCTCGAGCGCCGCACCGCCACCGCGCCGGCATTCTCCCCTCCGCTCGCCCACCCCTTCTGGAGGGTGCTGCACAACCGTGCTGCCTGCACGGCCGCTGCCCTGTGGCACGCCCCACCCCTCCACTCTTGGCGCTTTCAGTGGGTCCCCGCCGCCAAGCCTGGCCCCCACATCTCGCCGCAAGCCCTTCCCTTTTCACGCTATCCAATGGCTACCGCAGAGCTCGTGGAGCCTTCCAGGCTGCATTTTATTGGAAGCCTCCGGAGGCAACGACAAAATTTTACTGACGTAGCCACCTCCGCGCTAAGCAACCTCCACGACAGCTCGTCCATAACGCGAGCCTTTCGCGGGCTAGCCCCAGAAGAGAGGCAGCACGTCTGTGGACCAGGCTATAAAAGGGCGGACCCCACCACCTCCAATCCCTTTCTCATCATCCCATCTCAGCACAGATCGCGACATCCCGCCCGTCACCCCCTATCCCTCCCCCACACCTTCACACCTTCCCCTGCCCTTCGCTCGTAAGCCTACTTACCCAGCGTCACGGCCTCCCTTCCCTCTCCAGCAGTGCTCCCTTCTCGGCACCCTCGCTTCGTAACCCCACCCCTCCCGCCCTTCCTTCCGTCAGATGGGCTACAATGTCGGGAAACTCCGACTCGTACCAAGAATGCTATTGTCATCAATTTGGCGGCAAGAAGATTCCGAAATCAACATGGTTCCGCCACAACAAAGGAATGCGCCCACGGTTGACGGGTCCTCAAGCAGGGGGGAACAGCAAGTGGCACGCCCCCGGCTCATCAAGTCCTTCTAAGGCTCCCCCGGTGGCAGGCGGCACCGACATTGTCGACAATGATCCGGCGGGTGCTGCAGATGTTAGCGCGTCGGACAGTTCGGACTATTCGGATTCGGCAAGCAACTCTAATGACGGAGTTTGGATTGCAAAGGATGATCTATCAGACGAAGAAGTCGTGGAAGAAGCCGACGGCATCAATCTTGACGCGCTTCCAGACGCACCCATTGATCCAGTTTTCCAGGAAACGGCTCCGGCCAATGGCGTGCTCCTCCCTGTCGAAGAGTTTATCCATGAGATGAAGGACTTGGCGTACTTCACGTATCGTGAAGAGTTTCGCGTCACGGTGAAAGGTGCAGCAAAGATTCTGAAACAGCGGTCCGACCTGATCAGCCGCAACCCCGCCACCCACGACAGCCTAGTCCGCGGTGTCGTGGACTTGCACACCACCAGGGTTGACGCGTGCGTAAACGGATGCGCGGCTTTAACCGCTTTCAGAACGACCAGCACAGTTTGTGACGTGTGCCAAACAAGCCGGCAAAACTTCAACGGCGGGCCAAGAAAGCAAGTCACCTACTGGTCCCTTATCCCTTGACTTGTGTCCCTGCTGGCAGCCCCTACGATTGCGAAGAAGATGATAGGAACGATGGCGGACTGCGCTGGCCGACGCGAGAAAAGCAACACAATATCTACCTGAAGTATGCGAATGGAACCATGGAATAGTTTTTCGCCAAATGGTGCAACAAGGCCACTTGACAGCTGATACGGACATTCCGCTCAGTCTTTCAACCGACGGTTTTGAGGCGTGGCGCCACCAGGGCTTTCGGTCCTGGCCTTTCCCCTTCACCGTCCTCACCTTGGGGCCGGCACGTCGGTATAAGAATACTGCTCAGTGGATTGCGTGCATCACGCCAGGACCCAGTCAACCAGTGGACTTGGAGTCTTTCATGCACCCGTTGTGGGACGAGCTCAGCCAGCTTTAGAAAGGAATTCCGGGAGTTTAAGTAGCTGGTCATCCAGGCGAAGTCGTCCTGCGCGCAAACCTTTTGCAAGTCTCGACTGACATGCCAGCTGGCAACAAGATGTTGAGTACTACTGGCAGCAATGGCGTGAAGCCAAACCGCTTCAGGGACTTCCAGGGCGTACGGCACGTCTCCACCTACTACTAACCACCCCGTGCATCCCACCAGCGGCGCGTCTATGTTCTCCATAACCAGGCCGTCCGAAGACAGGCGGTCGGCAGCCAAGTTTTTAGCGGACGCCACCAATGTCGAAAGAGCTCGCGCCGGTTCCGGCCCGCGCTACGCCGTCGAGAACATGGTCAAAAAGGTTACTCCCTGCTGGTATGTCCAAGTCCCGATGACCGGGCGCGGTATCCTCATCTTCAGTACTTGCAGCAGATCGGCCCCGACATTGCCCCGTACGACACCATGCACCTCATCCTAAGCAACGTCGTGCCCCAGATTTGGGCCTTGGTTACCGCTGCATGGACTGCGCCCGGCTCCGCCGGCGACGACTACGTACTTTCATCCGGCAACATCTCAAGAGTAGGTCGCGGAATGCAGCTGTTGTGTTCAACGATTCCAGCTTCCCAAGCGCGAAGTCTCCGAAACATCAAGGTTCGCCTTAAGTCGTTCAAGGCAGCAGACTGGATGTACTATATCCTCAGCATGGCCGAAGCTGTATTGCAGGATGCCTTCCGGACCGTCACTTCAAGATGATTATGGCATTAAGTAAGGCGTGTCGAGTGATCTCTCGACCGACGCCACTCAGCAAGTCGGACATTATTGTCGTTCGAGGACATTTTCGGGTTTTTGCACGGCTTTCTACGCCAACGTGTACGCTGGCAAGTTTGACTGGCTGCCTTTCTGTCAACTTCCTTTCGCCACGTTGCTGGACCTGACCTCAAACATCCTTCCAAGCGGACCTGTTGGCAATTTCCCGTCGAAGGAGCCATCGGAACCTTAACTCTTATCATTCGGTCACACTCAAGGCCGCATGAGGCGCTCACTTCAGCAAATACGCGAAAGTACGAGGCTCAACTTTTGTCAACATTTGGCGAATCCTTCTGTCCAGCTCACTGGAGACTCGCATCGGGCGAGTCTACGGGCGAACGTGGCGCCGCAGCCATTGGAAGTTTGGCTTTTCCGGCAAACAATGACGAGCAAGTGCGACTCCTGCGGCCTTCTAGTCCGACCGGGGAGCTAGTCGGACATGAACTGGCGCAAATGCGAACCGCGGTGAGGCTCGACGGCGTACCGCATGAGCCACTGTCCGTTCTGGCCAAAAGCGTACTTCCGGTCGCGGCTCGCTGGAGGCGTCATTGGTGGATCCGTCGCCACGAATGGTCCAGGGCGTCGGCGAAACAACCTCTTGAAGATTGACTCTGAAGATCTTCATGAAATGCGGACTGGCGCGGTCCGACGTGTGGCCGTCACTACCTACGGGCTCGCACACCACTATGCTTTGGTACACGTCGGGGAGCCGCGAGCTTTCGCCTACGTTGAGTGTGTTCGCTCGGCGGCTGACCGTCATGGAAAATACGAACTTCCTGACAGACGGCTGGACATGGACTGTTTTTCCTGTGTCGACGGACGTACGAAATATATTCCCGTTCTCGCCGTGAGCGGAGTGGTTGGGACTCTATGCCGTGATGGTCGGCACTTCGTTTCGTTTGCTCGTGAGCCGTTCTCTTCGTTGTGAGATTCATTAATATCTGTGCAGGGGGGGGGAAAGGGGTTCCTGAAGACCCACGATCCGGGTCGGTACGTGGGGGCCGTGCTCACCCGGCCGGAGACGGAAGATTCTGCAGGATCCAATGAACAGCACCTTCGCCAGGCAGCACACCGTATGTGGTGGGCTGGAAGGCTGCTCTCAAAAATTATTTTGGGCTTTGCATCCCAGCCCCAGACTGCTCGACGAGTGCGGCCCTGGCGCGGCTGCCCACGACACCCTGCGGCGTCGACGGAAGGCGCAGCGGGGCGCTAAAAGTTCTTCGAGGCTTTTTCAGGTCGGCATTCGGGAGATACTGCCGCTGCACGACGACTTTGAGACGGGGGGGGCGGCACTGTGTGGCACACGAACGGCGGCGGGCCGGAGATCATAGTACGCAAAACGCTCCAGCGAGGCGGAAGAGGGGTTTATTGGGGGTGCTACATTTCAGGGGAGGCGTATTTGGGGGGCCCTGGACAAGACACACCCCCTTGAGGAAAGTCTCAGAGAGGGGTAGGCGAGCGTGTTTCCAAGGGACGTGCCGCGCTTGGCCGCCGCATTGTGGCCTTCCAAAAACAATGTTAAACTTTGTGGTCTCCAGGAGAGCCAATCAGATGCGTTCACGGACCCCAATGAGGGCGCGCCACTTTCAGCGTCTGCTTTGCTAGGAGCTCCCACCCCACCGCGCGCGCGTATATAAAGCGCTGACGACGGTTGCGCTACGTGCTGTGCTCGCGGCCCGTCGACGACGACCGTGCCAAGCTTTGCGTCCCTCTGGCCGTCGTGTCGCGCCTGCTGCTGCACAGCGGCCACGCCCACATCCACTACGGCCCCGGCTAGGAAGCGGGGTCTCCCGCCCTCAACCCGCCCCGCGCAGGCGCGTTTGCTCTCTCAATCCATGGCAACACCAGGTACGATGCACGCCCATCTAATCTATTGAGCTGGTGAGAAAGAGAAAGGTTCTGTCTCCCTGTTCTGTTCTTGACCAGCTCTCTGACGCGACCCCCGTTCTTGTGTTCTGCTGTCGCACCTCATAACCTCATGTCTGTCTTTTTTTCTTCCTTTGGCAGTCACGGAAGTCATGCAGGCAGCCGCCCCTGCTGCACAAGCCTTTTGCGCGGGGTGCGCGCCTCCTACCCCTGCGCCATTGCCTCTTGCCCCCCTCCCTCCGCGACCGCGATCGTCGGCTGGGCCCCTTCCGCCCCCCGCCCCTTCCTCCGCGCCTTCCAAGCTGCGCACCGTCGCTGAGGGCACTCGGGCGAGCCACTCCCACTGCCACGGGACTGCAAGCACCTCCTGCGCGGAGGACAAACCCCACCGTCCCCCCTCCTCCTCCTCCCCGCTCGCGCGGCGGGTCTTCTCCGGCTCACGTGCCCCCCCCCCCCCCCCGGCCGCCGCCCCCCCGCCCCCCCCCCCCCGCCCAGCCCCCGACCCCCCCTCCCCCCCCCCGGCCCCCCCCCGGCGCACGCCTCGGAGGACGCGGGGGTGCCCGGCAACCGGCGGTTGGCGGGGCGAGCCAGCCGACGGCTCTCGGTGGGGAGGGGGGGTTTACTTGTGCCTAGTCGCGAGTCGGGTACAGTTTCCGTCGCCCGCGAAGCCCTTTAGAAGATCAGCCTCTCTGGGGGGGGGCACCTCGGGTACGGGTTGAGCGACCGCAACAGGCTCAACTCCCGCACGCGACGCGCGAGTCGGGGCTTGGACCGGACCCGCACGCTGACTAACCAACCATTTGAGAAGCTCTTGCGCGCAGCCGTTGCTTTGGAGGCTGTTAAGGCCCCTCTTCGACAATGTATGCGAAGTTGGGGGGCTTGCGCTCTAATCTCTCGCCACTTGGAGAGTGTGGTTCGCTCTCGAGTGGCGGGGAACAGGGAGACGGGGGAGCCGATGCCGCCCGCAGGGAGTGCCTTCGGTGCGAATGGCGAGCATAGAGCACCGCCACCACCAGCGGGGCCACTGGATGGAGAAGTAGAGTATTTTAGAAATATAATGTAAGACAACGAATGTCAGAAATCAATGACCTCTCTAGATACGGTCCACTTTCAAAAATAACAGTATTTGGGATATCCAATCATGCCCTCAATGTGGAAAATGACGCATGATTGTGCGTGGTCGCTGTTTGAAAATACTTTTAAATTTGCCGGGTATTATGGTCGGCTTTATAACCTCACATATATATCAGATCACGCTGCAGTATTGCGATGTATATATATATCGCAATATTGCAGCGTGATCTGTTTTACGTGCGCAGGCATCCTGGGCGGGGATGGGGCTTGACTTCGAGAGCGGTCCCGTGAGACGCTGAGGATGATCCGTAGCAAATCAAAGTCACACATAATCGGGGTTTCTGAACCCAGATATCTGGGTTCTGTCATAGAGAAACCCGGATGTCCGGGTTTCTCCATGGAGGACCCCGGATGTACGGGTTCTAAGGTGCAGGAACCGGGTCTGCTCTTTGGGTGGCCGCACAACCTTAGGTCATGAGAGCGGCCCGTATGCACGCCCTGAGCGCTCTCTTGATCGCACCGCACGTCGTTGCCGCACCTGTGATGAGTGCCCAGGCTAACAACTTGGGGTCTGCGGCACAGCGAGCATGGCGGTTGCGACTCCGTCTTGTGGGCGACTGTGCTCTCCGGTCATGGCTGGAGAAATCATATGCAGGGTTTTCGACCAGTCCCAGAGGTGTCCGCCTGTGGGTCCAGAAAACCCAGATATCGAAGTTATTTTTGTTGTAGGGTCGGCCGCCAGTGCCCTCGCGGCCGTGGCCGTCCGGGTGCTTGTCGGCGCATCACGCGCCGCGACCATGACCTCACCATCAAAACACCGCAGACGTGTCCGCCGCCAGCGCCTTGGCGGCCGTGGCCGTCCACGTGCTCGGCGAAGCGGGGAGCGAGGCGACCACGTCCCCATCACCAAGCTCCGCCGAAGTGTCCGCCGCCAGCGTTTTGGCGGCCGTGGCCGTCCCGGTGCTCCGCTGCACAGCGCGCGGGGCGACTACGTCCCCGACTCCAGCGTCCGCCGACGTGTCGGCCGCCAAGGCCTTGGCGGCCGTGGCGGTCCGTGAGCTTCGCGGCGCAGCACGCGAGGCGATCACGTCCGCACCACCGAGGTCCGCCGAAATGACAGCTTCCAAGGCCTGGGCGGCCGTAGCGGACCGCGTAATGACGATCGAAATGCCGGTACCGCCTACCTTCCTGTCCTGTCCCGTGAACCGCTCCACAGCGGACGCCTTAACACCTCTTGGTTCGATTTCATCGAAGTCGAGTCTTTCACCCAGCCCCGGCTTGCTCCTCCTCGCGTCTGAAGGTGAAGAGGCTGACAAAGATTCACCGCCAGGAACTCCAGAGTGGTACGGAGTGTCAACAACCAGTGATCGCACTATACGCGTCTTTCTTACGACAGACCCGGGTACCAACAGCGAGGAAACGGGACGGTGCGGCGTCGACGATGAGCTGAAGCGCCTACCAAATGCACCTGCACGTCCTTTCCAAGTCGACAGCGACTCCGTCGACAGCGACTCCGTCCGCTTACCCGCGAATGGAATGCTAGTCCCAGCAGGGCTGCTGCGGGATGATCCAGGAGCGGGTGTCATACCGGCAAAAGTAGAATCACTGTCCAGAGCTGGGCCAGGGTGTGCGGCTGCGATGAGCACAGCGGATGTCACTACACTTCGCCGTTCTAAATTGGAAGGTATGCAGTCAGCAGGTCGCGATGCCTCGAGCTCAGGTCCTCCAACACCGCTCGCACTCCGCGCCAACGCAACGAAATCCTTCGTCTTGCCGTCCGACTCGGTCAGCGAGGCGACGCGCTGCATCACGCTGCACAGCGTGTCCCCTTCGACCTGGTCAGCCACCTTCATGTCGACAATACGGCGGTCGACGACTTGCTGCGACGGCAAAAGTCCCGCCTGCAGCGCTATGTGCACAATCAACATCGCAGCCTCCTTCGCACCCGCGGTGGCCTTCTCCACGATAAGCCTTTTACAGTCGGCAGGCTGCAGGAGCGCAGCGGCAGCTGCGTGGTATGCCACGGCGGCCTCAGCGAACGGCAGCGGCTAAAATATAGACAGCTTCGTGGCCTAGTCGTCAGCATGCTTCAAGAACAAGAGAAAATGTCCTGGTTCATGGAGAAATGCCGATAAAACTATTCGACCCCGCCCACTGTGCCGAATTCCAATGAAATCCGTGCATTGGTAGTGCAACAGCACACTTGCGTGCACGTGTTCGTCTGTTGTGCACGTGTGTGCCGTGGTTTGGGACTCGACGATGGACACAAAAAACGCCTCACTTCCGTTTAGTTGATCACGTTGCGTCGCCTGTGGACAGCCAATTTTTCACTCCGTCAGACGCGAGCTTTCCCTCTTCCCGCCCCGGTCCATCCCGCTGGGTGTGCCCATCAGAGTTGGCTCTCCTCACCGCAATCCCAGTCCCACTCCGTAGCAGCCGAGTGTGAACTCGACAGCTGAGTTGAAGAGCTGTAGCCGAAACGAAAAAATTGGTTTTCCATGGTGGGCAGCCGCCCCATTTGGATGGAGTGGCAGCCAGATGTGGGACCCGCCCTCCACGCCATATCAGGTGCAGGTGGAGTACGGGGAGGAGCGAATGGTGGGCGTTTTGAGAGCAAAGAATTGTCACCAAAACACCTCCCCCGCCGCCCACCCCTCCAGCACACACGGTAGACCACACGCAGACGACAAAAAAAGACAAAAGAAGACGTACAGCATTGGGGGTTCGCCTGTGATCCCTCACCAGACTACTAACCCAACTCGCGGACGCTTGACTTCGGAATTCGGAATGGGTTCCGGTACGCGTGTCTCGGATATGGCCGTACGTGCAGAAAGGGGTATGGCGGCCCGATTTGACCCCGCCCACTGTGCCGAATTCCAATGAAATCCGTGCATTGGTAGTGCAACAGCACACTTGCGTGCACGTGTTCGTCTGTTGTGCACGTGTGTGCCGTGGTTTGGGACTCGACGATGGACACAAAAAACGCCTCACTTCCGTTTAGTTGATCACGCTGCGTCGCCTGTGGACAGCCAATTTTTCACTCCGTCAGACGCGAGCTTTCCCTCTTCCCGCCCCGGTCCAGCCCGCTGGGTGTGCCCATCAGAGTTGGCTCTCCTCACCGCAATCCCAGTCCCACTCCGTAGCAGCCGAGTGTGAACTCGACAGCTGAGTTGAAGAGCTGTAGCCGAAACAAAAAAATTGGTTTTCCATGGTGGGCAGCCGCCCCATTTGGATGGAGTGGCAGCCAGATGTGGGACCCGCCCTCCACGCCATACCAGGTGCAGGTGGAGTACGGGGAGGAGCGAATGGTGGGCGTTTTGAGAGCAAAGAATTGTCACCAAAACACCTCCCCCGCCGCCCACCCCTCCAGCACACACGGTAGACCACACGCAGACGACAAAAAAAGACAAAAGAAGACGTACAGCATTGGGGGTTCGCCTGTGATCCCTCACCAGACTACTAACCCAACTCGCGGACGCTTGACTTCGGAATTCGGAATGGGTTCCGGTACGCGTGTCTCGGATATGGCCGTACGTGCAGAAAGGGGTATGGCGGCCCGATTTGACCCCGCCCACTGTGCCGAATTCCAATGAAATCCGTGCATTGGTAGTGCAACAGCACACTTGCGTGCACGTGTTCGTCTGTTGTGCACGTGTGTGCCGTGGTTTGGGACTCGACGATGGACACAAAAAACGCCTCACTTCCGTTTAGTTGATCACGCTGCGTCGCCTGTGGACAGCCAATTTTTCACTCCGTCAGACGCGAGCTTTCCCTCTTCCCGCCCCGGTCCAGCCCGCTGGGTGTGCCCATCAGAGTTGGCTCTCCTCACCGCAATCCCAGTCCCACTCCGTAGCAGCCGAGTGTGAACTCGACAGCTGAGTTGAAGAGCTGTAGCCGAAACAAAAAAATTGGTTTTCCATGGTGGGCAGCCGCCCCATTTGGATGGAGTGGCAGCCAGATATGGGACCCGCCCTCCACGCCATACCAGGTGCAGGTGGAGTACGGGGAGGAGCGAATGGTGGGCGTTTTGAGAGCAAAGAATTGTCACCAAAACACCTCCCCCGCCGCCCACCCCTCCAGCACACACGGTAGACCACACGCAGACGACAAAAAAAGACAAAAGAAGACGTACAGCATTGGGGGTTCGCCTGTGATCCCTCACCAGACTACTAACCCAACTCGCGGACGCTTGACTTCGGAATTCGGAATGGGTTCCGGTACGCGTGTCTCGGATATGGCTGACGTGCAGAAAGGGGTATGGCGGCCCGATTTGACCCCGCCCACTGTGCCGAATTCCAATGAAATCCGTGCATTGGTAGTGCAACAGCACACTTGCGTGCACGTGTTCGTCTGTTGTGCACGTGTGTGCCGTGGTTTGGGACTCGACGATGGACACAAAAAACGCCTCACTTCCGTTTAGTTGATCACGTTGCGTCGCCTGTGGACAGCCAATTTTTCACTCCGTCAGACGCGAGCTTTCCCTCTTCCCGCCCCGGTCCATCCCGCTGGGTGTGCCCATCAGAGTTGGCTCTCCTCACCGCAATCCCAGTCCCACTCCGTAGCAGCCGAGTGTGAACTCGACAGCTGAGTTGAAGAGCTGTAGCCGAAACGAAAAAATTGGTTTTCCATGGTGGGCAGCCGCCCCATTTGGATGGAGTGGCAGCCAGATGTGGGACCCGCCCTCCACGCCATATCAGGTGCAGGTGGAGTACGGGGAGGAGCGAATGGTGGGCGTTTTGAGAGCAAAGAATTGTCACCAAAACACCTCCCCCGCCGCCCACCCCTCCAGCACACACGGTAGACCACACGCAGACGACAAAAAAAGACAAAAGAAGACGTACAGCATTGGGGGTTCGCCTGTGATCCCTCACCAGACTACTAACCCAACTCGCGGACGCTTGACTTCGGAATTCGGAATGGGTTCCGGTACGCGTGTCTCGGATATGGCCGTACGTGCAGAAAGGGGTATGGCGGCCCGATTTGACCCCGCCCACTGTGCCGAATTCCAATGAAATCCGTGCATTGGTAGTGCAACAGCACACTTGCGTGCACGTGTTCGTCTGTTGTGCACGTGTGTGCCGTGGTTTGGGACTCGACGATGGACACAAAAAACGCCTCACTTCCGTTTAGTTGATCACGTTGCGTCGCCTGTGGACAGCCAATTTTTCACTCCGTCAGACGCGAGCTTTCCCTCTTCCCGCCCCGGTCCATCCCGCTGGGTGTGCCCATCAGAGTTGGCTCTCCTCACCGCAATCCCAGTCCCACTCCGTAGCAGCCGAGTGTGAACTCGACAGCTGAGTTGAAGAGCTGTAGCCGAAACGAAAAAATTGGTTTTCCATGGTGGGCAGCCGCCCCATTTGGATGGAGTGGCAGCCAGATGTGGGACCCGCCCTCCACGCCATACCAGGTGCAGGTGGAGTACGGGGAGGAGCGAATGGTGGGCGTTTTGAGAGCAAAGAATTGTCACCAAAACACCTCCCCCGCCGCCCACCCCTCCAGCACACACGGTAGACCACACGCAGACGACAAAAAAAGACAAAAGAAGACGTACAGCATTGGGGGTTCGCCTGTGATCCCTCACCAGACTACGATCCCAACTCGCGGACGCTTGATTTCGGAATTTGGAATGGGTTCCGGTACGCGTGTCTCGGATATGGCCGTACGTGCAGAATGGGTCATGGCGGCAATTTCTCATTGGATTTCTGGCAGGCAGGCGGGACACGCGCGGTGGCCGGGGTCGAGTATGGTATGAATGGCCGGTTCGGTGGCTTTGCGCCGCGATCAGCGGCCATAACCGCCTTCGACATGTCCGCGTAGGAACGAACAACGTGTCGCACGGCGGAGTTTTGGGTGAGTAGGTAGGGCGAAGAAATCTCAGACACCAGCGCGGCGCCCTCGTACAGCAACGACCAAGCGGCAGACAGACAACATTTGGGGTGGAAGACGAGCATAGGTGTCCGCCAGGATCGGACCAACAAGTTCCGAAGGCCAGACCCGCCAACGACGTTACGGACTACGACCTCCCCTTGGGAGGTGTACGCGTTCAAGACGGAGTCAGTGAACCAGTCTGACCCCTGCAGCACGGCCACGTCACCTGCCGTGACTAGTACACCGTTGATGTTCGTCACGACAGCCGGGCCCGTTGACCGACTGGACAGCAGACAAAAAGGTAATACGCCTGGTAGCACGGCACGAAAAAGCAACCTCGACAGAGAGTGCGATGCCGCATCAAACAAGTGTCGCACTCATAGTGGTCGCCAGGCTCATCCGAGATGCAAGTGTGATTGAACGCCCTCCACAATCGGAGCTGTCCACCATGAGACCGTACTGAGGCTCGCCTCAGACGCACACCGCAGGACCCCGAGGAGCGGGCTGGTTGAACTTCTAACGCAGGAGACTCGAAGGACGCCTGACAGGTGCAACAGAGGCTGTGGCGTGCGGCTTCCGCGGCGGCTTCCGGGCCGCGGCGCGCGCCGCTGTTACAGCTCGCACTCCATCTGCCGAAGTGTTGGCCGCAGGCGCCTCTACCGCCGTGGCCGTCCGTTTGCTTGCCGACGCATCACGCGGCGAGACCACGACCTCACCACCAAGCGCCGCCGACGTGCCGCCCTACAACAAAAATAACCCCGATATCCCGAAATATGGTCACCATAATCGGGGTTTTTTGCAGGATTCCCGCCACTCCCTCACAGGGGCCCCTCCCAGATGACTTTTTCAACGGGGTGGTTGCGCTCCCATATTGTTCCGGAGTTTTCAACCGCACGTCCTGGGCCGCTGGGGGTGGGTCGCCGAGTCAGCACCCCACTCCGCCGACCGCCCCCCCCCCCCAGTGGCCATCCTGTTTCGCCACCTCGCGGCCAAACCGCGCTGAGCAACTGCCCTGGACGTTCGGCCGCTGCCCCCCGCTGCGCCCCCACCCCAGTTCGTTTCCGCACGCCCCCCCTTCGAGCGCCTCGCCGCGAGCACCCCCCCCCAGGCAGTCGCCCGCCCCCCCCCCGTGGCGGTCCCGGCACGCCACCGTGCTGCACACCGGCGCCAGCCACATGACCGCTCCCCCCCGCCGCGCCCCGCCGCCGCTACCTTCCACACGCTCCCCCCTCGCGCGACGCGCCGCCACTGCGCCCGCACTCTGCCCTCCGCTCGCCCCCGCCTTGTGGAGGGTGCTGCGCAACCGTGCTTGCCGCATGGCCGCTGCGCCCAGCTGCGCCCCACCGACGCAATTTTTTTCCAAATGCCCCCTCCCCCAGCGCCGCGCCGCCACCCCGCCCGCACCCTCCGACCTCGCCGCCTGCCCACCCGTTTTGGAAGGTGCTTCACAGCCGCGCTGGCCGCAAGGCCGCTGCCCCCCGCCGCGCCCCGCCGCCGCTTTTTTTCCACACGCCCCCCCCTCGAGCGCCGCACCGCCACCGCGCCGGCATTCTCCCCTCCGCTCGCCCACCCCTTCTGGAGGGTGCTGCACAACCGTGCTGCCTGCACGGCCGCTGCCCTGTGGCACGCTCCACCCCTCCACTCTTGGCGCTTTCAGTGGGTCCCCGCCGCCAAGCCTGGCCCCCACATCTCGCCGCAAGCCCTTCCCTTTTCACGCTATCCAATGGCTACCGCAGAGCTCGTGGAGCCTTCCAGGCTGCATTTTATTGGAAGCCTCCGGAGGCAACGACAAAATTTTACTGACGTAGCCACCTCCGCGCTAAGCAACCTCCACGACAGCTCGTCCATAACGCGAGCCTTTCGCGGGCTAGCCCCAGAAGAGAGGCAGCACGTCTGTGGACCAGGCTATAAAAGGGCGGACCCCACCACCTCCAATCCCTTTCTCATCATCCCATCTCAGCACAGATCGCGACATCCCGCCCGTCACCCCCTATCCCTCCCCCACACCTTCACACCTTCCCCTGCCCTTCGCTCGTAAGCCTACTTACCCAGCGTCACGGCCTCCCTTCCCTCTCCAGCAGTGCTCCCTTCTCGGCACCCTCGCTTCGTAACCCCACCCCTCCCGCCCTTCCTTCCGTCAGATGGGCTACAATGTCGGGAAACTCCGACTCGTACCAAGAATGCTATTGTCATCAATTTGGCGGCAAGAAGATTCCGAAATCAACATGGTTCCGCCACAACAAAGGAATGCGCCCACGGTTGACGGGTCCTCAAGCAGGGGGGAACAGCAAGTGGCACGCCCCCGGCTCATCTAGTCCTTCTCAGGCTCCCCCGGTGGCAGGCGGCACCGACATTGTCGACAATGATCCGGCGGGTGCTGCAGATGTTAGCGCGTCGGACAGTTCGGACTATTCGGATTCGGCAAGCAACTCTAATGACGGAGTTTGGATTGCAAAGGATGATCTATCAGACGAAGAAGTCGTGGAAGAAGCCGACGGCATCAATCTTGACGCGCTTCCAGACGCACCCATTGATCCAGTTTTCCAGGAAACGGCTCCGGCCAATGGCGTGCTCCTCCCTGTCGAAGAGTTTATCCATGAGATGAAGGACTTGGCGTACTTCACGTATCGTGAAGAGTTTCGCGTCACGGTGAAAGGTGCAGCAAAGATTCTGAAACAGCGGTCCGACCTGATCAGCCGCAACCCCGCCACCCACGACAGCCTAGTCCGCGGTGTCGTGGACTTGCACACCACCAGGGTTGACGCGTGCGTAAACGGATGCGCGGCTTTAACCGCTTTCAGAACGACCAGCACAGTTTGTGACGTGTGCCAAACAAGCCGGCAAAACTTCAACGGCGGGCCAAGAAAGCAAGTCACCTACTGGTCCCTTATCCCTTGACTTGTGTCCCTGCTGGCAGCCCCTACGATTGCGAAGAAGATGATAGGAACGATGGCGACTGCGCTGGCCGACGCGAGAAAAGCAACACAATATCTACCTGAAGTATGCGAATGGAACCATGGAATAGTTTTTCGCCAAATGGTGCAACAAGGCCACTTGACAGCTGATACGGACATTCCGCTCAGTCTTTCAACCGACGGATTTGAGGCGTGGCGCCACCAGGGCTTTCGGTCCTGGCCTTTCCCCTTCACCGTCCTCACCTTGGGGCCGGCACGTCGGTATAAGAATACTGCTCAGTGGATTGCGTGCATCACGCCAGGACCCAGTCAACCAGTGGACTTGGAGTCTTTCATGCACCCGTTGTGGGACGAGCTCAGCCAGCTTTAGAAAGGAATTCCGGGAGTTTAAGTAGCTGGTCATCCAGGCGAAGTCGTCCTGCGCGCAAACCTTTTGCAAGTCTCGACTGACATGCCAGCTGGCAACAAGATGTTGAGTACTACTGGCAGCAATGGCGTGAAGCCAAACCGCTTCAGGGACTTCCAGGGCGTACGGCACGTCTCCACCTACTACTAACCACCCCGTGCATCCCACCAGCGGCGCGTCTATGTTCTCCATAACCAGGCCGTCCGAAGACAGGCGGTCGGCAGCCAAGTTTTTAGCGGACGCCACCAATGTCGAAAGAGCTCGCGCCGGTTCCGGCCCGCGCTACGCCGTCGAGAACATGGTCAAAAAGGTTACTCCCTGCTGGTATGTCCAAGTCCCGATGACCGGGCGCGGTATCCTCATCTTCAGTACTTGCAGCAGATCGGCCCCGACATTGCCCCGTACGACACCATGCACCTCATCCTAAGCAACGTCGTGCCCCAGATTTGGGCCTTGGTTACCGCTGCATGGACTGCGCCCGGCTCCGCCGGCGACGACTACGTACTTTCATCCGGCAACATCTCAAGAGTAGGTCGCGGAATGCAGCTGTTGTGTTCAACGATTCCAGCTTCCCAAGCGCGAAGTCTCCGAAACATCAAGGTTCGCCTTAAGTCGTTCAAGGCAGCAGACTGGATGTACTATATCCTCAGCATGGCCGAAGCTGTATTGCAGGATGCCTTCCGGACCGTCACTTCAAGATGATTATGGCATTAAGTAAGGCGTGTCGAGTGATCTCTCGACCGACGCCACTCAGCAAGTCGGACATTATTGTCGTTCGAGGACATTTTCGGGTTTTTGCACGGCTTTCTACGCCAACGTGTACGCTGGCAAGTTTGACTGGCTGCCTTTCTGTCAACTTCCTTTCGCCACGTTGCTGGACCTGACCTCAAACATCCTTCCAAGCGGACCTGTTGGCAATTTCCCGTCGAAGGAGCCATCGGAACCTTAACTCTTATCATTCGGTCACACTCAAGGCCGCATGAGGCGCTCACTTCAGCAAATACGCGAAAGTACGAGGCTCAACTTTTGTCAACATTTGGCGAATCCTTCTGTCCAGCTCACTGGAGACTCGCATCGGGCGAGTCTACGGGCGAACGTGGCGCCGCAGCCATTGGAAGTTTGGCTTTTCCGGCAAACAATGACGAGCAAGTGCGACTCCTGCGGCCTTCTAGTCCGACCGGGGAGCTAGTCGGACATGAACTGGCGCAAATGCGAACCGCGGTGAGGCTCGACGGCGTACCGCATGAGCCACTGTCCGTTCTGGCCAAAAGCGTACTTCCGGTCGCGGCTCGCTGGAGGCGTCATTGGTGGATCCGTCGCCACGAATGGTCCAGGGCGTCGGCGAAACAACCTCTTGAAGATTGACTCTGAAGATCTTCATGAAATGCGGACTGGCGCGGTCCGACGTGTGGCCGTCACTACCTACGGGCTCGCACACCACTATGCTTTGGTACACGTCGGGGAGCCGCGAGCTTTCGCCTACGTTGAGTGTGTTCGCTCGGCGGCTGACCGTCATGGAAAATACGAACTTCCTGACAGACGGCTGGACATGGACTGTTTTTCCTGTGTCGACGGACGTACGAAATATATTCCCGTTCTCGCCGTGAGCGGAGTGGTTGGGACTCCATGCCGTGATGGTCGGCACTTCGTTTCGTTTGCTCGTGAGCCGTTCTCTTCGTTGTGAGATTCATTAATATCTGTGCAGGGGGGGGGAAAGGGGTTCCTGAAGACCCACGATCCGGGTCGGTACGTGGGGGCCGTGCTCACCCGGCCGGAGACGGAAGATTCTGCAGGATCCAATGAACAGCACCTTCGCCAGGCAGCACACCGTATGTGGTGGGCTGGAAGGCTGCTCTCAAAAATTGTTTTGGGCTTTGCATCCCAGCCCCAGACTGCTCGACGAGTGCGGCCCTGGCGCGGCTGCCCACGACACCCTGCGGCGTCGACGGAAGGCGCAGCGGGGCGCTAAAAGTTCTTCGAGGCTTTTTCAGGTCGGCATTCGGGAGATACTGCCGCTGCACGACGACTTTGAGACGGGGGGGGCGGCACTGTGTGGCACACGAACGGCGGCGGGCCGGAGATCATAGTACGCAAAACGCTCCAGCGAGGCGGAAGAGGGGTTTATTGGGGGTGCTACATTTCAGGGGAGGCGTATTTGGGGGGCCCTGGACAAGACACACCCCCTTGAGGAAAGTCTCAGAGAGGGGTAGGCGAGCGTGTTGCCAAGGGACGTGCCGCGCTTGGCCGCCGCATTGTGGCCTTCCAAAAACAATGTTAAACTTTGTGGTCTCCAGGAGAGCCAATCAGATGCGTTCACGGACCCCAATGAGGGCGCGCCACTTTCAGCGTCTGCTTTGCTAGGAGCTCCCACCCCACCGCGCGCGCGTATATAAAGCGCTGACGACGGTTGCGCTACGTGCTGTGCTCGCGGCCCGTCGACGACGACCGTGCCAAGCTTTGCGTCCCTCTGGCCGTCGTGTCGCGCCTGCTGCTGCACAGCGGCCACGCCCACATCCACTACGGCCCCGGCTAGGAAGCGGGGTCTCCCGCCCTCAACCCGCCCCGCGCAGGCGCGTTTGCTCTCTCAATCCATGGCAACACCAGGTACGATGCACGCCCATCTAATCTATTGAGCTGGTGAGAAAGAGAAAGGTTCTGTCTCCCTGTTCTGTTCTTGACCAGCTCTCTGACGCGACCCCCGTTCTTGTGTTCTGCTGTCGCACCTCATAACCTCATGTCTGTCTTTTTTTCTTCCTTTGGCAGTCACGGAAGTCATGCAGGCAGCCGCCCCTGCTGCACAAGCCTTTTGCGCGGGGTGCGCGCCTCCTACCCCTGCGCCATTGCCTCTTGCCCCCCTCCCTCCGCGACCGCGATCGTCGGCTGGGCCCCTTCCGCCCCCCGCCCCTTCCTCCGCGCCTTCCAAGCTGCGCACCGTCGCTGAGGGCACTCGGGCGAGCCACTCCCGCTGCCACCGGACTGCAAGCACCTCCTGCGCGGAGGACAAACCCCACCGTCCCCCCTCCTCCTCCTCCCCGCTCGCGCGGCGGGTCTTCTCCGGCTCACGTGCCCCCCCCCCCCCCCCGGCCGCCGCCCCCCCGCCCCCCCCCCCCCCGCCCAGCCCCCGACCCCCCCTCCCCCCCCCCGGCCCCCCCCGGCGCACGCCTCGGAGGACGCGGGGGTGCCCGGCAACCGGCGGTTGGCGGGGCGAGCCAGCCGACGGCTCTCGGTGGGGAGGGGGGGTTTACTTGTGCCTAGTCGCGAGTCGGGTACAGTTTCCGTCGCCCGCGAAGCCCTTTAGAAGATCAGCCTCTCTGGGGGGGGGCACCTCGGGTACGGGTTGAGCGACCGCAACAGGCTCAACTCCCGCACGCGACGCGCGAGTCGGGGCTTGGACCGGACCCGCACGCTGACTAACCAACCATTTGAGAAGCTCTTGCGCGCAGCCGTTGCTTTGGAGGCTGTTAAGGCCCCTCTTCGACAATGTATGCGAAGTTGGGGGGCTTGCGCTCTAATCTCTCGCCACTTGGAGAGTGTGGTTCGCTCTCGAGTGGCGGGGAACAGGGAGACGGGGGAGCCGATGCCGCCCGCAGGGAGTGCCTTCGGTGCGAATGGCGAGCATAGAGCACCGCCACCACCAGCGGGGCCACTGGATGGAGAAGTAGAGTATTTTAGAAATATAATGTAAGACAACGAATGTCAGAAATCAATGACCTCTCTAGATACGGTCCACTTTCAAAAATAACAGTATTTGGGATATCCAATCATGCCCTCAATGTGGAAAATGACGCATGATTGTGCGTGGTCGCTGTTTGAAAATACTTTTAAATTTGCCGGGTATTATGGTCGGCTTTATAACCTCACATATATATCAGATCACGCTGCAGTATTGCGATGTATATATATATCGCAATATTGCAGCGTGATCTGTTTTACGTGCGCAGGCATCCTGGGCGGGGATGGGGCTTGACTTCGAGAGCGGTCCCGTGAGACGCTGAGGATGATCCGTAGCAAATCAAAGTCACACATAATCGGGGTTTCTGAACCCAGATATCTGGGTTCTGTCATAGAGAAACCCGGATGTCCGGGTTTCTCCATGGAGGACCCCGGATGTACGGGTTCTAAGGTGCAGGAACCGGGTCTGCTCTTTGGGTGGCCGCACAACCTTAGGTCATGAGAGCGGCCCGTATGCACGCCCTGAGCGCTCTCTTGATCGCACCGCACGTCGTTGCCGCACCTGTGATGAGTGCCCAGGCTAACAACTTGGGGTCTGCGGCACAGCGAGCATGGCGGTTGCGACTCCGTCTTGTGGGCGACTGTGCTCTCCGGTCATGGCTGGAGAAATCATATGCAGGGTTTTCGACCAGTCCCAGAGGTGTCCGCCTGTGGGTCCAGAAAACCCAGATATCGAAGTTATTTTTGTTGTAGGGTCGGCCGCCAGTGCCCTCGCGGCCGTGGCCGTCCGGGTGCTTGTCGGCGCATCACGCGCCGCGACCATGACCTCACCACCAAAACACCGCAGACGTGTCCGCCGCCAGCGCCTTGGCGGCCGTGGCCGTCCACGTGCTCGGCGAAGCGGGGAGCAAGGCGACCACGTCCCCATCACCAAGCTCCGCCGAAGTGTCCGCCGCCAGCGTTTTGGCGGCCGTGGCCGTCCCGGTGCTCCGCTGCACAGCGCGCGGGGCGACTACGTCCCCGACTCCAGCGTCCGCCGACGTGTCGGCCGCCAAGGCCTTGGCGGCCGTGGCGGTCCGTGAGCTTCGCGGCGCAGCACGCGAGGCGATCACGTCCGCACCACCGAGGTCCGCCGAAATGACAGCTTCCAAGGCCTGGGCGGCCGTAGCGGACCGCGTAATGACGATCGAAATGCCGGTACCGCCTACCTTCCTGTCCTGTCCCGTGAACCGCTCCACAGCGGACGCCTTAACACCTCTTGGTTCGATTTCATCGAAGTCGAGTCTTTCACCCAGCCCCGGCTTGCTCCTCCTCGCGTCTGAAGGTGAAGAGGCTGACAAAGATTCACCGCCAGGAACTCCAGAGTGGTACGGAGTGTCAACAACCAGTGATCGCACTATACGCGTCTTTCTTACGACAGACCCGGGTACCAACAGCGAGGAAACGGGACGGTGCGGCGTCGACGATGAGCTGAAGCGCCTACCAAATGCACCTGCACGTCCTTTCCAAGTCGACAGCGACTCCGTCGACAGCGACTCCGTCCGCTTACCCGCGAATGGAATGCTAGTCCCAGCAGGGCTGCTGCGGGATGATCCAGGAGCGGGTGTCATACCGGCAAAAGTAGAATCACTGTCCAGAGCTGGGCCAGGGTGTGTGGCTGCGATGAGCACAGCGGGTGTCACTACACTTCGCCGTTCTGAATTGGAAGGTATGCAGTCAGCAGGTCGCGATGCCTCGAGCTCAGGTCCTCCAACACCGCTCGCACTCCGCGCCAACGCAACGAAATCCTTCGTCTTGCCGTCCGACTCGGTCAGCGAGGCGACGCGCTGCATCACGCTGCACAGCGTGTCCCTTTCGACCTGGTCAGCCACCTTCATGTCGACAATACGGCGGTCGACGACTTGCTGCGACGGCAAAAGTCCCGCCTGCAGCGCTATGTGCACAATCAACATCGCAGCCTCCTTCGCACCCGCGGTGGCCTTCTCCACGATAAGCCTTTTACAGTCGGCAGGCTGCAGGAGCGCAGCGGCAGCTGCGTGGTATGCCACGGCGGCCTCAGCGAACGGCAGCGGCTAGAAATATAGACAGCTTCGTGGCCTAGTCGTCAGCATGCTTCAAGAACAAGAGAAAATGTCTTGGTTCATGGAGAAACGCCGATAAAACTATTCGACCCCGCCCACTGTGCCGAATTCCAATGAAATCCGTGCATTGGTAGTGCAACAGCACACTTGCGTGCACGTGTTCGTCTGTTGTGCACGTGTGTGCCGTGGTTTGGGACTCGACGATGGACACAAAAAACGCCTCACTTCCGTTTAGTTGATCACGTTGCGTCGCCTGTGGACAGCCAATTTTTCACTCCGTCAGACGCGAGCTTTCCCTCTTCCCGCCCCGGTCCATCCCGCTGGGTGTGCCCATCAGAGTTGGCTCTCCTCACCGCAATCCCAGTCCCACTCCGTAGCAGCCGAGTGTGAACTCGACAGCTGAGATAAGAGCTGTAGCCGAATAGAAGAATTTGGATCTTGTGGTGATGCATACGCAGTGTCAGACGGCGTGTCCATAAACTGGTACAGTCCATGCATTATCTGATGACCGCACCAGTGGGGAGTCAAAACGCGAACTGTGCATGGGCCAGCAAAAGCTGTCTCGCTGGGCGATGCGTAATCTTGCCAAGAAAAGTGTCTCAGGTCAGACTCAGACTGGTTCTTCCGCTGACAGCTTGGCGCTCATGAGCAAAACCAACAGCATTCTTTGTTCTTGACTGACTCGGCAGGACACACGCTGACGCAGGCACAGCGTCAATCACGTCTACGAGTCCGCACATTATGTAAGCTGCTGAATTGACCGCACGAACCCGGATAGTAGTGGAGCAGCTCAGTTTAACAGATAAAACTTAAATCTTCAGCCCACGCACGCAAAGCCATCATTACATATGCACGCAGCGGCCACCCAGCACAGCCACTTGTACATTTCGTCGTCGGCATAGCGTCAATTACGTCAAGCGGTCGGCGCATTATTGGAGCTGCTCAATTGAACACACAAGCTCGGACAGTAAATACTGTTGCTGCTCAGTCTCAGAGACACGAGAGGACAGGCAAGCATCGGAACATCATGCAGCGGCTTCTTGAGACAGTCACGTTTGCAGGCTATTATCACTGATGGACCTACCGATTTTGTATTGATGCAGACGCAGTATCAGACGGCGTGTCAATGAATCGATGCGGCTTGTGCGTTCTCTGGTGTCCTGAACGAACGTCGCGCGTGGTGTCTGCTCCTTCGTGGTGACGGCGGAGTGTGAGGTGCCAGTTTTCTCTTTTTCGAGTGCACAGAGTTCTCTTTATCAGATTGATGACAATCATGATGTGGTTGAAACCAGGACGAGTCGGAGTCCCGCTCATGGAGAATTTCGCTGGGTAGGCTACTATACGTATCTATTACCCACTTAGTTTGTATATACTTAGTGCGCTGTTCTTGCATGTGTGGCGCATGACGATAGAAACGTCATGTTCTTTGGCTTTGAACATTTTTGAGTTCGCCATACTGTCAGGACCGTGGCTCCGAGATCTGTCGATTGTGCTACCGTCCGTCCGTTGTGCTCCATTTCCAAGGAATATATATTGGAATTAGTCAAATGTGAACATTTTTTGTACGTTAGCGGTCGTCAAAAACATTAAGAAACTTTAGACTGTGGGTCCCGCGTGAGGAATGGTCGCGAAACTCGGGTGGTCGATGTTTTACCTCTTGCGTGTCCACTTCGCGCCGGGAAAGCGCGCCATAACAGCAAGTCCGGCGCCCCACCTGCATCGCTCCCCGTGACACCTCCGCGGTGGCCAAACTGGAGGCGTGTGAGGCGCATGGCTGACGCAGCCATTTTTGAAGACCACGATGGCTGAAGCAGCAATTCTTGCAGACAAGGATGGCTGATGCAGCCAGTTCTGTAGACAAGGATGGCTGATGCACGAACCGATCTTGTGGTGATGCACACGCAGTGTCAGACGGCGTGTCCATAAACTGGTACAGTCCATGCATTATCTGATGACCGCACCAGCGGGGAGTCAAAACGCGAACTGTGCATGGGCCAGCAAAAGCTGTCTCGCTGGGTGATGCGTAATCTTGCCAAGAAAAGTGTCTCAGGTCAGACTCAGACTGGTTCTTCCGCTGACAGCTTGGCGCTCATGAACAAAACCAACAGCATTCTTTGTTCTTGACTGACTCGGCAGGACACACGCTGACGCAGGCACAGCGTCAATCACGTCTACGAGTCCGCACATTATGTAAGCTGCTGAATTGACCGCACGAACCCGGATAGTAGTGGAGCAGCTCAGTTTAACAGATAAAACTTAAATCTTCAGCCCACGCACGCAAAGCCATCATTACATATGCACGCAGCGGCCACCCAGCACAGCCACTTGTACATTTCGTCGTCGGCATAGCGTCAATTACGTCAAGCGGTCGGCGCATTATTGGAGCTGCTCAATTGAACACACAAGCTCGGACAGTAAATACTGTTGCTGCTCAGTCTCAGAGACACGAGAGGACAGGCAAGCATCGGAATATCATGCAGCGGCTTCTTGAGACAGTCACGTTTGCAGGCTATTATCACTGATGGACCTACCGATTTTGTATTGATGCAGACGCAGTATCAGACGGCGTGTCAATGAATCGATGCGGCTTGTGCGTTCTCTGGTGTCCTGAACGAACGTCGCGCGTGGTGTCTGCTCCTTCGTGGTGACGGCGGAGTGTGAGGTGCCAGTTTTCTCTTTTTCGAGTGCACAGAGTTCTCTTTATCAGATTGATGACCATCATGATGTGGTTGAAACCAGGACGAGTCGGAGTCCCGCTCATGGAGAATTTCGCTGGGTAGGCTACTATACGTATCTATTACCCACTTAGTTTGTATATACTTAGTGCGCTGTTCTTGCATGTGTGGCGCATGACGATAGAAACGTCATGTTCTTTGGCTTTGAACATTTTTGAGTTCGCCATACTGTCAGGACCGTGGCTCCGAGATCTGTCGATTGTGCTACCGTCCGTCCGTTGTGCTCCATTTCCAAGGAATATATATTGGAATTAGTCAAATGTGAACATTTTTTGTACGTTAGCGGTCGTCAAAAACATTAAGAAACTTTAGACTGTGGGTCCCGCGTGAGGAATGGTCGCGAAACTCGGGTGGTCGATGTTTTACCTCTTGCGTGTCCACTTCGCGCCGGGAAAGCGCGCCATAACAGCAAGTCCGGCGCCCCACCTGCATCGCTCCCCGTGACACCTCCGCGGTGGCCAAACTGGAGGCGTGTGAGGCGCATGGCTGACGCAGCCATTTTTGAAGACCACGATGGCTGAAGCAGCAATTCTTGCAGACAAGGATGGCTGATGCAGCCAGTTCTGTAGACAAGGATGGCTGATGCACGAACCGATCTTGTGGTGATGCACACGCAGTGTCAGACGGCGTGTCCATAAACTGGTACAGTCCATGCATTATCTGATGACCGCACCAGCGGGGAGTCAAAACGCGAACTGTGCATGGGCCAGCAAAAGCTGTCTCGCTGGGTGATGCGTAATCTTGCCAAGAAAAGTGTCTCAGGTCAGACTCAGACTGGTTCTTCCGCTGACAGCTTGGCGCTCATGAACAAAACCAACAGCATTCTTTGTTCTTGACTGACTCGGCAGGACACACGCTGACGCAGGCACAGCGTCAATCACGTCTACGAGTCCGCACATTATGTAAGCTGCTGAATTGACCGCACGAACCCGGATAGTAGTGGAGCAGCTCAGTTTAACAGATAAAACTTAAATCTTCAGCCCACGCACGCAAAGCCATCATTACATATGCACGCAGCGGCCACCCAGCACAGCCACTTGTACATTTCGTCGTCGGCATAGCGTCAATTACGTCAAGCGGTCGGCGCATTATTGGAGCTGCTCAATTGAACACACAAGCTCGGACAGTAAATACTGTTGCTGCTCAGTCTCAGAGACACGAGAGGACAGGCAAGCATCGGAATATCATGCAGCGGCTTCTTGAGACAGTCACGTTTGCAGGCTATTATCACTGATGGACCTACCGATTTTGTATTGATGCAGACGCAGTATCAGACGGCGTGTCAATGAATCGATGCGGCTTGTGCGTTCTCTGGTGTCCTGAACGAACGTCGCGCGTGGTGTCTGCTCCTTCGTGGTGACGGCGGAGTGTGAGGTGCCAGTTTTCTCTTTTTCGAGTGCACAGAGTTCTCTTTATCAGATTGATGACCATCATGATGTGGTTGAAACCAGGACGAGTCGGAGTCCCGCTCATGGAGAATTTCGCTGGGTAGGCTACTATACGTATCTATTACCCACTTAGTTTGTATATACTTAGTGCGCTGTTCTTGCATGTGTGGCGCATGACGATAGAAACGTCATGTTCTTTGGCTTTGAACATTTTTGAGTTCGCCATACTGTCAGGACCGTGGCTCCGAGATCTGTCGATTGTGCTACCGTCCGTCCGTTGTGCTCCATTTCCAAGGAATATATATTGGAATTAGTCAAATGTGAACATTTTTTGTACGTTAGCGGTCGTCAAAAACATTAAGAAACTTTAGACTGTGGGTCCCGCGTGAGGAATGGTCGCGAAACTCGGGTGGTCGATGTTTTACCTCTTGCGTGTCCACTTCGCGCCGGGAAAGCGCGCCATAACAGCAAGTCCGGCGCCCCACCTGCATCGCTCCCCGTGACACCTCCGCGGTGGCCAAACTGGAGGCGTGTGAGGCGCATGGCTGACGCAGCCATTTTTGAAGACCACGATGGCTGAAGCAGCAATTCTTGCAGACAAGGATGGCTGATGCAGCCAGTTCTGTAGACAAGGATGGCTGATGCACGAACCGATCTTGTGGTGATGCACACGCAGTGTCAGACGGCGTGTCCATAAACTGGTACAGTCCATGCATTATCTGATGACCGCACCAGCGGGGAGTCAAAACGCGAACTGTGCATGGGCCAGCAAAAGCTGTCTCGCTGGGTGATGCGTAATCTTGCCAAGAAAAGTGTGTCAGGTCAGACTCAGACTGGTTCTTCCGCTGACAGCTTGGCGCTCATGAACAAAACCAACAGCATTCTTTGTTCTTGACTGACTCGGCAGGACACACGCTGACGCAGGCACAGCGTCAATCACGTCTACGAGTCCGCACATTATGTAAGCTGCTGAATTGACCGCACGAACCCGGATAGTAGTGGAGCAGCTCAGTTTAACAGATAAAACTTAAATCTTCAGCCCACGCACGCAAAGCCATCATTACATATGCACGCAGCGGCCACCCAGCACAGCCACTTGTACATTTCGTCGTCGGCATAGCGTCAATTACGTCAAGCGGTCGGCGCATTATTGGAGCTGCTCAATTGAACACACAAGCTCGGACAGTAAATACTGTTGCTGCTCAGTCTCAGAGACACGAGAGGACAGGCAAGCATCGGAATATCATGCAGCGGCTTCTTGAGACAGTCACGTTTGCAGGCTATTATCACTGATGGACCTACCGATTTTGTATTGATGCAGACGCAGTATCAGACGGCGTGTCAATGAATCGATGCGGCTTGTGCGTTCTCTGGTGTCCTGAACGAACGTCGCGCGTGGTGTCTGCTCCTTCGTGGTGACGGCGGAGTGTGAGGTGCCAGTTTTCTCTTTTTCGAGTGCACAGAGTTCTCTTTATCAGATTGATGACCATCATGATGTGGTTGAAACCAGGACGAGTCGGAGTCCCGCTCATGGAGAATTTCGCTGGGTAGGCTACTATACGTATCTATTACCCACTTAGTTTGTATATACTTAGTGCGCTGTTCTTGCATGTGTGGCGCATGACGATAGAAACGTCATGTTCTTTGGCTTTGAACATTTTTGAGTTCGCCATACTGTCAGGACCGTGGCTCCGAGATCTGTCGATTGTGCTACCGTCCGTCCGTTGTGCTCCATTTCCAAGGAATATATATTGGAATTAGTCAAATGTGAACATTTTTTGTACGTTAGCGGTCGTCAAAAACATTAAGAAACTTTAGACTGTGGGTCCCGCGTGAGGAATGGTCGCGAAACTCGGGTGGTCGATGTTTTACCTCTTGCGTGTCCACTTCGCGCCGGGAAAGCGCGCCATAA
Organism: Pyropia yezoensis; assembly: GCA_009829735.1. Classification (NCBI taxonomy): domain Eukaryota; phylum Rhodophyta; class Bangiophyceae; order Bangiales; family Bangiaceae; genus Pyropia; species Pyropia yezoensis. Next base: position 17,367,832 of record CM020619.1, on the reverse strand, counting down.
CAGCAAGTCCGGCGCCCCACCTGCATCGCTCCCCGTGACACCTCCGCGGTGGCCAAACTGGAGGCGTGTGAGGCGCATGGCTGACGCAGCCATTTTTGAAGACCACGATGGCTGAAGCAGCAATTCTTGCAGACAAGGATGGCTGATGCAGCCAGTTCTGTAGACAAGGATGGCTGATGCACGAACCGATCTTGTGGTGATGCACACGCAGTGTCAGACGGCGTGTCCATAAACTGGTACAGTCCATGCATTATCTGATGACCGCACCAGCGGGGAGTCAAAACGCGAACTGTGCATGGGCCAGCAAAAGCTGTCTCGCTGGGTGATGCGTAATCTTGCCAAGAAAAGTGTGTCAGGTCAGACTCAGACTGGTTCTTCCGCTGACAGCTTGGCGCTCATGAACAAAACCAACAGCATTCTTTGTTCTTGACTGACTCGGCAGGACACACGCTGACGCAGGCACAGCGTCAATCACGTCTACGAGTCCGCACATTATGTAAGCTGCTGAATTGACCGCACGAACCCGGATAGTAGTGGAGCAGCTCAGTTTAACAGATAAAACTTAAATCTTCAGCCCACGCACGCAAAGCCATCATTACATATGCACGCAGCGGCCACCCAGCACAGCCACTTGTACATTTCGTCGTCGGCATAGCGTCAATTACGTCAAGCGGTCGGCGCATTATTGGAGCTGCTCAATTGAACACACAAGCTCGGACAGTAAATACTGTTGCTGCTCAGTCTCAGAGACACGAGAGGACAGGCAAGCATCGGAATATCATGCAGCGGCTTCTTGAGACAGTCACGTTTGCAGGCTATTATCACTGATGGACCTACCGATTTTGTATTGATGCAGACGCAGTATCAGACGGCGTGTCAATGAATCGATGCGGCTTGTGCGTTCTCTGGTGTCCTGAACGAACGTCGCGCGTGGTGTCTGCTCCTTCGTGGTGACGGCGGAGTGTGAGGTGCCAGTTTTCTCTTTTTCGAGTGCACAGAGTTCTCTTTATCAGATTGATGACCATCATGATGTGGTTGAAACCAGGACGAGTCGGAGTCCCGCTCATGGAGAATTTCGCTGGGTAGGCTACTATACGTATCTATTACCCACTTAGTTTGTATATACTTAGTGCGCTGTTCTTGCATGTGTGGCGCATGACGATAGAAACGTCATGTTCTTTGGCTTTGAACATTTTTGAGTTCGCCATACTGTCAGGACCGTGGCTCCGAGATCTGTCGATTGTGCTACCGTCCGTCCGTTGTGCTCCATTTCCAAGGAATATATATTGGAATTAGTCAAATGTGAACATTTTTTGTACGTTAGCGGTCGTCAAAAACATTAAGAAACTTTAGACTGTGGGTCCCGCGTGAGGAATGGTCGCGAAACTCGGGTGGTCGATGTTTTACCTCTTGCGTGTCCACTTCGCGCCGGGAAAGCGCGCCATAACAGCAAGTCCGGCGCCCCACCTGCATCGCTCCCCGTGACACCTCCGCGGTGGCCAAACTGGAGGCGTGTGAGGCGCATGGCTGACGCAGCCATTTTTGAAGACCACGATGGCTGAAGCAGCAATTCTTGCAGACAAGGATGGCTGATGCAGCCAGTTCTGTAGACAAGGATGGCTGATGCACGAACCGATCTTGTGGTGATGCACACGCAGTGTCAGACGGCGTGTCCATAAACTGGTACAGTCCATGCATTATCTGATGACCGCACCAGCGGGGAGTCAAAACGCGAACTGTGCATGGGCCAGCAAAAGCTGTCTCGCTGGGTGATGCGTAATCTTGCCAAGAAAAGTGTGTCAGGTCAGACTCAGACTGGTTCTTCCGCTGACAGCTTGGCGCTCATGAACAAAACCAACAGCATTCTTTGTTCTTGACTGACTCGGCAGGACACACGCTGACGCAGGCACAGCGTCAATCACGTCTACGAGTCCGCACATTATGTAAGCTGCTGAATTGACCGCACGAACCCGGATAGTAGTGGAGCAGCTCAGTTTAACAGATAAAACTTAAATCTTCAGCCCACGCACGCAAAGCCATCATTACATATGCACGCAGCGGCCACCCAGCACAGCCACTTGTACATTTCGTCGTCGGCATAGCGTCAATTACGTCAAGCGGTCGGCGCATTATTGGAGCTGCTCAATTGAACACACAAGCTCGGACAGTAAATACTGTTGCTGCTCAGTCTCAGAGACTCGAGAGGACAGGCAAGCATCGGAATAACATGCAGCGGCTTCTTGAGACAGTCACGTTTGCAGGCTATTATCACTGATGGACCTACCGATTTTGTATTGATGCAGACGCAGTATCAGACGGCGTGTCAATGAATCGATGCGGCTTGTGCGTTCTCTGGTGTCCTGAACGAACGTCGCGCGTGGTGTCTGCTCCTTCGTGGTGACGGCGGAGTGTGAGGTGCCAGTTTTCTCTTTTTCGAGTGCACAGAGTTCTCTTTATCAGATTGATGACCATCATGATGTGGTTGAAACCAGGACGAGTCGGAGTCCCGCTCATGGAGAATTTCGCTGGGTAGGCTACCATATGTATCTATTACCCACTTAGTTTGTATATACTTAGTGCGCTGTTCTTGCATGTGTGGCGCATGACGATAGAAACGTCATGTTCTTTGGCTTTGAACATTTTTGAGTTCGCCATACTGTCAGGACCGTGGCTCCGAGATCTGTCGATTGTGCTACCGTCCGTCCGTTGTGCTCCATTTCCAAGGAATATATATTGGAATTAGTCAAATGTGAACATTTTTTGTACGTTAGCGGTCGTCAAAAACATTAAGAAACTTTAGACTGTGGGTCCCGCGTGAGGAATGGTCGCGAAACTCGGGTGGTCGATGTTTTACCTCTTGCGTGCCCACTTCGCGCCGGGAAAGCGCGCCATAACAGCAAGTCCGGCGCCCCACCTGCATCGCTCCCCGTGACACCTCCGCGGTGGCCAAACTGGAGGCGTGTGAGGCGCATGGCTGACGCAGCCATTTTTGAAGACCACGATGGCTGAAGCAGCAATTCTTGCAGACAAGGATGGCTGATGCAGCCAGTTCTGTAGACAAGGATGGCTGATGCACGAACCGATCTTGTGGTGATGCACACGCAGTGTCAGACGGCGTGTCCATAAACTGGTACAGTCCATGCATTATCTGATGACCGCACCAGCGGGGAGTCAAAACGCGAACTGTGCATGGGCCAGCAAAAGCTGTCTCGCTGGGTGATGCGTAATCTTGCCAAGAAAAGTGTGTCAGGTCAGACTCAGACTGGTTCTTCCGCTGACAGCTTGGCGCTCATGAACAAAACCAACAGCATTCTTTGTTCTTGACTGACTCGGCAGGACACACGCTGACGCAGGCACAGCGTCAATCACGTCTACGAGTCCGCACATTATGTAAGCTGCTGAATTGACCGCACGAACCCGGATAGTAGTGGAGCAGCTCAGTTTAACAGATAAAACTTAAATCTTCAGCCCACGCACGCAAAGCCATCATTACATATGCACGCAGCGGCCACCCAGCACAGCCACTTGTACATTTCGTCGTCGGCATAGCGTCAATTACGTCAAGCGGTCGGCGCATTATTGGAGCTGCTCAATTGAACACACAAGCTCGGACAGTAAATACTGTTGCTGCTCAGTCTCAGAGACACGAGAGGACAGGCAAGCATCGGAATATCATGCAGCGGCTTCTTGAGACAGTCACGTTTGCAGGCTATTATCACTGATGGACCTACCGATTTTGTATTGATGCAGACGCAGTATCAGACGGCGTGTCAATGAATCGATGCGGCTTGTGCGTTCTCTGGTGTCCTGAACGAACGTCGCGCGTGGTGTCTGCTCCTTCGTGGTGACGGCGGAGTGTGAGGTGCCAGTTTTCTCTTTTTCGAGTGCACAGAGTTCTCTTTATCAGATTGATGACCATCATGATGTGGTTGAAACCAGGACGAGTCGGAGTCCCGCTCATGGAGAATTTCGCTGGGTAGGCTACCATATGTATCTATTACCCACTTAGTTTGTATATACTTAGTGCGCTGTTCTTGCATGTGTGGCGCATGACGATAGAAACGTCATGTTCTTTGGCTTTGAACATTTTTGAGTTCGCCATACTGTCAGGACCGTGGCTCCGAGATCTGTCGATTGTGCTACCGTCCGTCCGTTGTGCTCCATTTCCAAGGAATATATATTGGAATTAGTCAAATGTGAACATTTTTTGTACGTTAGCGGTCGTCAAAAACATTAAGAAACTTTAGACTGTGGGTCCCGCGTGAGGAATGGTCGCGAAACTCGGGTGGTCGATGTTTTACCTCTTGCGTGCCCACTTCGCGCCGGGAAAGCGCGCCATAACAGCAAGTCCGGCGCCCCACCTGCATCGCTCCCCGTGACACCTCCGCGGTGGCCAAACTGGAGGCGTGTGAGGCGCATGGCTGACGCAGCCATTTTTGAAGACCACGATGGCTGAAGCAGCAATTCTTGCAGACAAGGATGGCTGATGCAGCCAGTTCTGTAGACAAGGATGGCTGATGCACGAACCGATCTTGTGGTGATGCACACGCAGTGTCAGACGGCGTGTCCATAAACTGGTACAGTCCATGCATTATCTGATGACCGCACCAGCGGGGAGTCAAAACGCGAACTGTGCATGGGCCAGCAAAAGCTGTCTCGCTGGGTGATGCGTAATCTTGCCAAGAAAAGTGTGTCAGGTCAGACTCAGACTGGTTCTTCCGCTGACAGCTTGGCGCTCATGAACAAAACCAACAGCATTCTTTGTTCTTGACTGACTCGGCAGGACACACGCTGACGCAGGCACAGCGTCAATCACGTCTACGAGTCCGCACATTATGTAAGCTGCTGAATTGACCGCACGAACCCGGATAGTAGTGGAGCAGCTCAGTTTAACAGATAAAACTTAAATCTTCAGCCCACGCACGCAAAGCCATCATTACATATGCACGCAGCGGCCACCCAGCACAGCCACTTGTACATTTCGTCGTCGGCATAGCGTCAATTACGTCAAGCGGTCGGCGCATTATTGGAGCTGCTCAATTGAACACACAAGCTCGGACAGTAAATACTGTTGCTGCTCAGTCTCAGAGACACGAGAGGACAGGCAAGCATCGGAATATCATGCAGCGGCTTCTTGAGACAGTCACGTTTGCAGGCTATTATCACTGATGGACCTACCGATTTTGTATTGATGCAGACGCAGTATCAGACGGCGTGTCAATGAATCGATGCGGCTTGTGCGTTCTCTGGTGTCCTGAACGAACGTCGCGCGTGGTGTCTGCTCCTTCGTGGTGACGGCGGAGTGTGAGGTGCCAGTTTTCTCTTTTTCGAGTGCACAGAGTTCTCTTTATCAGATTGATGACCATCATGATGTGGTTGAAACCAGGACGAGTCGGAGTCCCGCTCATGGAGAATTTCGCTGGGTAGGCTACTATACGTATCTATTACCCACTTAGTTTGTATATACTTAGTGCGCTGTTCTTGCATGTGTGGCGCATGACGATAGAAACGTCATGTTCTTTGGCTTTGAACATTTTTGAGTTCGCCATACTGTCAGGACCGTGGCTCCGAGATCTGTCGATTGTGCTACCGTCCGTCCGTTGTGCTCCATTTCCAAGGAATATATATTGGAATTAGTCAAATGTGAACATTTTTTGTACGTTAGCGGTCGTCAAAAACATTAAGAAACTTTAGACTGTGGGTCCCGCGTGAGGAATGGTCGCGAAACTCGGGTGGTCGATGTTTTACCTCTTGCGTGTCCACTTCGCGCCGGGAAAGCGCGCCATAACAGCAAGTCCGGCGCCCCACCTGCATCGCTCCCCGTGACACCTCCGCGGTGGCCAAACTGGAGGCGTGTGAGGCGCATGGCTGACGCAGCCATTTTTGAAGACCACGATGGCTGAAGCAGCAATTCTTGCAGACAAGGATGGCTGATGCAGCCAGTTCTGTAGACAAGGATGGCTGATGCACGAACCGATCTTGTGGTGATGCACACGCAGTGTCAGACGGCGTGTCCATAAACTGGTACAGTCCATGCATTATCTGATGACCGCACCAGCGGGGAGTCAAAACGCGAACTGTGCATGGGCCAGCAAAAGCTGTCTCGCTGGGTGATGCGTAATCTTGCCAAGAAAAGTGTGTCAGGTCAGACTCAGACTGGTTCTTCCGCTGACAGCTTGGCGCTCATGAACAAAACCAACAGCATTCTTTGTTCTTGACTGACTCGGCAGGACACACGCTGACGCAGGCACAGCGTCAATCACGTCTACGAGTCCGCACATTATGTAAGCTGCTGAATTGACCGCACGAACCCGGATAGTAGTGGAGCAGCTCAGTTTAACAGATAAAACTTAAATCTCCAGCCCACGCACGCAAAGCCATCATTACATATGCACGCAGCGGCCACCCAGCACAGCCACTTGTACATTTCGTCGTCCGCATAGCGTCAATTACGTCAAGCGGTCGGCGCATTATTGGAGCTGCTCAATTGAACACACAAGCTCGGACAGTAAATACTGTTGCTGCTCAGTCTCAGAGACACGAGAGGACAGGCAAGCATCGGAATATCATGCAGCGGCTTCTTGAGACAGTCACGTTTGCAGGCTATTATCACTGATGGACCTACCGATTTTGTATTGATGCAGACGCAGTATCAGACGGCGTGTCAATGAATCGATGCGGCTTGTGCGTTCTCTGGTGTCCTGAACGAACGTCGCGCGTGGTGTCTGCTCCTTCGTGGTGACGGCGGAGTGTGAGGTGCCAGTTTTCTCTTTTTCGAGTGCACAGAGTTCTCTTTATCAGATTGATGACCATCATGATGTGGTTGAAACCAGGACGAGTCGGAGTCCCGCTCATGGAGAATTTCGCTGGGTAGGCTACTATACGTATCTATTACCCACTTAGTTTGTATATACTTAGTGCGCTGTTCTTGCATGTGTGGCGCATGACGATAGAAACGTCATGTTCTTTGGCTTTGAACATTTTTGAGTTCGCCATACTGTCAGGACCGTGGCTCCGAGATCTGTCGATTGTGCTACCGTCCGTCCGTTGTGCTCCATTTCCAAGGAATATATATTGGAATTAGTCAAATGTGAACATTTTTTGTACGTTAGCGGTCGTCAAAAACATTAAGAAACTTTAGACTGTGGGTCCCGCGTGAGGAATGGTCGCGAAACTCGGGTGGTCGATGTTTTACCTCTTGCGTGTCCACTTCGCGCCGGGAAAGCGCGCCATAACAGCAAGTCCGGCGCCCCACCTGCATCGCTCCCCGTGACACCTCCGCGGTGGCCAAACTGGAGGCGTGTGAGGCGCATGGCTGACGCAGCCATTTTTGAAGACCACGATGGCTGAAGCAGCAATTCTTGCAGACAAGGATGGCTGATGCAGCCAGTTCTGTAGACAAGGATGGCTGATGCACGAACCGATCTTGTGGTGATGCACACGCAGTGTCAGACGGCGTGTCCATAAACTGGTACAGTCCATGCATTATCTGATGACCGCACCAGCGGGGAGTCAAAACGCGAACTGTGCATGGGCCAGCAAAAGCTGTCTCGCTGGGTGATGCGTAATCTTGCCAAGAAAAGTGTGTCAGGTCAGACTCAGACTGGTTCTTCCGCTGACAGCTTGGCGCTCATGAACAAAACCAACAGCATTCTTTGTTCTTGACTGACTCGGCAGGACACACGCTGACGCAGGCACAGCGTCAATCACGTCTACGAGTCCGCACATTATGTAAGCTGCTGAATTGACCGCACGAACCCGGATAGTAGTGGAGCAGCTCAGTTTAACAGATAAAACTTAAATCTCCAGCCCACGCACGCAAAGCCATCATTACATATGCACGCAGCGGCCACCCAGCACAGCCACTTGTACATTTCGTCGTCCGCATAGCGTCAATTACGTCAAGCGGTCGGCGCATTATTGGAGCTGCTCAATTGAACACACAAGCTCGGACAGTAAATACTGTTGCTGCTCAGTCTCAGAGACACGAGAGGACAGGCAAGCATCGGAATATCATGCAGCGGCTTCTTGAGACAGTCACGTTTGCAGGCTATTATCACTGATGGACCTACCGATTTTGTATTGATGCAGACGCAGTATCAGACGGCGTGTCAATGAATCGATGCGGCTTGTGCGTTCTCTGGTGTCCTGAACGAACGTCGCGCGTGGTGTCTGCTCCTTCGTGGTGACGGCGGAGTGTGAGGTGCCAGTTTTCTCTTTTTCGAGTGCACAGAGTTCTCTTTATCAGATTGATGACCATCATGATGTGGTTGAAACCAGGACGAGTCGGAGTCCCGCTCATGGAGAATTTCGCTGGGTAGGCTACTATACGTATCTATTACCCACTTAGTTTGTATATACTTAGTGCGCTGTTCTTGCATGTGTGGCGCATGACGATAGAAACGTCATGTTCTTTGGCTTTGAACATTTTTGAGTTCGCCATACTGTCAGGACCGTGGCTCCGAGATCTGTCGATTGTGCTACCGTCCGTCCGTTGTGCTCCATTTCCAAGGAATATATATTGGAATTAGTCAAATGTGAACATTTTTTGTACGTTAGCGGTCGTCAAAAACATTAAGAAACTTTAGACTGTGGGTCCCGCGTGAGGAATGGTCGCGAAACTCGGGTGGTCGATGTTTTACCTCTTGCGTGCCCACTTCGCGCCGGGAAAGCGCGCCATAACAGCAAGTCCGGCGCCCCACCTGCATCGCTCCCCGTGACACCTCCGCGGTGGCCAAACTGGAGGCGTGTGAGGCGCATGGCTGACGCAGCCATTTTTGAAGACCACGATGGCTGAAGCAGCAATTCTTGCAGACAAGGATGGCTGATGCAGCCAGTTCTGTAGACAAGGATGGCTGATGCACGAACCGATCTTGTGGTGATGCACACGCAGTGTCAGACGGCGTGTCCATAAACTGGTACAGTCCATGCATTATCTGATGACCGCACCAGTGGGGAGTCAAAACGCGAACTGTGCATGGGCCAGCAAAAGCTGTCTCGCTGGGCGATGCGTAATCTTGCCAAGAAAAGTGTCTCAGGTCAGACTCAGACTGGTTCTTCCGCTGACAGCTTGGCGCTCATGAACAAAACCAACAGCATTCTTTGTTCTTGACTGACTCGGCAGGACACACGCTGACGCAGGCACAGCGTCAATCACGTCTACGAGTCCGCACATGATGTAAGCTGCTGAATTGACCGCACGAACCCGGATAGTAGTGGAGCAGCTCAGTTTAACAGATAAAACTTAAATCTTCAGCCCACGCACGCAAAGCCATCATTACATATGCACGCAGCGGCCACCCAGCACAGCCACTTGTACATTTCGTCGTCGGCATAGCGTCAATTACGTCAAGCGGTCGGCGCATTATTGGAGCTGCTCAATTGAACACACAAGCTCGGACAGTGAATACTGTTGCTGCTCAGTCTCAGAGACACGAGAGGACAGGCAAGCATCGGAAAATCATGCAGCGGCTTCTTGAGACAGTCACTTTTGCAGGCTATTATCACCGATGGACCTACCGATTTGTATTGATGCAGACGCAGTATCAGACGGCGTGTCAACGAATCGATGCGGCTTGTGCGTTCTCTGTTGGCCTCCACGAACTTGGGCCTACGTGCTGCCAGGCCTACGCGCAGCGTATGCCTACGCCTCGGCCTGCCCCTGGGTGTCTCTACGGAGGGTGTCCTCGCCTCGCACCTATACGGCAGTCGCGGAGCGCAGTGGCGGCGGCCGCTTATGGGGTGGTCCACTGGCTGAATCGGGCGGGGAACACTCCTTCGCCACTCGCCTCTCCCCAACCTGACCTCGGCGGCACGGGAAGCGCCGGCCACTCGACCCCAGCCCTCCAGAGTCCCATTATCGGCGCTCATCTGGGCGCCCACCCCAACGTTCACCGACCAGCCGCAGCCGCCCTGCATTGTGCTCTACCGCTAGAGCATCAAGGCCCGGCACATCGTTGGCCGCCTCCCTGACAGCATCGCGGAGCACCCCGTGCCCGCCCTCCGAGTGGGTCCCCCGCCCAGTGATCACGACAATGGACCGCAGGGCGCCCGAAGCGAGAACCGGCGCCAGCATGGACGTCACCATCGTCGCCGCTTCATGAACATGGAGACCGTGAAAGTCAAGCACCACCTCGTCGGTGCCGTCAGTCCCCGCCGCCGAGCCGATGTTCATCGCCGCGTAGATGGCCTCCGTCGCGGCATCGCGGGCTTCGGTCAGCACATGGTCGGCCGCGTCGAGCGCGGCGAGGGCCGCAGACCCGGTGGGGGTTTCGGGGCCTCCGGCATCGGCCAGAGCGGCCGCTGCCGCCCGCCGCGCAGCAGCGGCCGCTACTACAGGCGCGCGCGCGGCAGCGTAGACGGTGCGCTGCCGCGCGACCGCGTCGTCAGGGTGGGCGTGGGCCGCGGCAGTCGCCGCATTGGGCGCATCGAGCGGCACCTCCTCGTCATCGTTGACACAAAACCCGCGGCCGGCGGCGGCGGCGTGGCGCTCAACCATGGAAAAGAGCAGACCCTCAACAGCACCCACGTCGCAGCGATTAGCGCTAATCATGGACCGCACAGTGCGCTCCGCGGCAGCGGCGGGGAAGGGCAACCGTCGCGCGAGATTCACCAGCGATGGGGTGGCATTCACCACAGCCTCGACAAGTGTGGCTGGCCCATCAGCGGGCAGAGGCGACCGACAGATGGAGCACTCAACATCCCACGCGGCGTAGCACGAGGCGCATACCCCGTGGCGGCAGGGCAGCAAAACCACGAGTGTATTGCCAAGAGCAGCCCAGACGGTGTCACAAATAGGGCAGCCATCATCTGTGCCGGGGGTAGCATTGTAAACGACCCCGGCACCAGACAGCGAGGAGCCGCTGAGCACCAAAATGTCGCCATCGCCAGTTGGAGCAGGGCGCCCACCCCGCCAGTCGGGGAGCGGCACCGACGAGGCACCGCCGCCGCCCCGGCCACGACGGCCACCGCCACCGCCACGCCCGCGGCCACGGCCACGGCCACGACCACGGCCACGACCACGGCTGCGCCCCCCCGCCCCTGTGTCGCCACCTCCCACAGTGGGGGGCAAGAAGGAGACGAGAGTGTCTATAATACCATCCCCTCCCGAACCCCCCTCCCCCGTAGACTCCTCAGCCGCCGACGCCGCCTCCGCCATTTGCATTGTGTGGGCCGTCTCCGCCGCCTCGACTGCCCTCGCCCGCGCGGCATCATATGAGGACGATCCTTCTGCACCCAAGTCCACGCGTCGTTGCAGCGAACTCTGCAGGTCCGCCGCCTCCGCGGCGCGGCGGCGGACCTTGGCGGCCAACCCGGGCGGGACAGGCGAGCCTGGCTCTCCAATCGCTTGCCCCTGTACGCCACGGAAGAGGGGCGAGCTCAACACCTCCCCACAGTCCGCTGCCGCCGCGCTTGCGGCCGACAACGCCGACGCATCAGGGCGGCCATCGCCGGCCAGCAGGAGCCGCCCCGCCGCTCGGTTGCTGAGCAACACGGCCAACAGTGCCGCAGCAGGCGGCGGAAACGGGGAACCCGCTGGCGCACCCACTCTGCGACCCGCCCGCCGTAGCGCGTCGACACCGTCCGAGTAGGCATCAACAGCGTGGCGGTGCCGGCCGTGGGCAAAGCTCGCATTCCCCGCCGTCTTGGCAGCGGTCGCCTCCTCCAGAGCTGCTCCCATCGGGTCAACCGCTTCCGCGTCCCTGCCGAAGCCGCTGCTAGTACCGCCATCGCCGTGGAATCGCCTCGCTCCCCCCCCACGGCGGCCATGAAGCGTCGCTTGCCGCACTTCTGCGAGCGAAGCCAGCCGCAGTGACTCGTCGGCCCACATAGCTTCCACCTCGGCTGCGTCCAGGCAGGAAACGTCCACCCCCCGAGGCGCCCACAGCGGTGCCGTGGTTGCGTACGCGGTTGTGTCGGCCACAACTTCAGTGCGGTACTCATCCGCAATGGCGGCGAGGGTGGAGTAGATGGCCCCCTGCCGCGCTTGCAGCGCCGCCCAAAGGTCCGCATCGAGGAGGAGGCCCGCCCGGTCAGCGGCGCTGCCACGGAGCCCCGCCTCTTCGCCGCAAGCGACGGAATACACGCGGGCAGACCGGCCGGGCCGCGGAACCCGCAGGTACAGGTCGCACGACCGACCGCCGGCGCCTGAAGGCTGCTCTGGCAGGCGACCGGCGCGGCGCAGCAGGCGGAGCGTTTCTATATCCTTTGTTTCCACCGCGGCAGCCGTGTCGTGGTCACCCGCAGGGCACCGACGCTGCTCAAAGATCCGGGGCAGCGCGTTGGGCACGTCAGACAGGTAGTCAAGGGTCATCTCTGGGCACAGCGACACCGAGCCGACGGCGCCTCCGCCCGCCGTCGTGCGGGGATCTTCCAAGGACGCGGGCATGGCCGGCGCAACGACAAGCAAGAGGCGGTGGCGGTCGCGCGCAAGAAGGGAGGACCGCCACCACCGCGAAAAGCCGTCCCCATACTTATCCCAAAAGGCCGACACCGACGCGCGCAGGGCCGCAAGGTCGCCGGTGACCCGGTCGGGCTCGGGGTCACCACCTTCCAGCGACGCCTCAACGTCCGCATCCGTCCAATAGCGAGCCATCGTGAATGGGGGAGGGCGGCCGCGCGGGTCGAGCGCAGCAGCCGCACCAGAGCGCCACCCCGCGGCTGGGGCGGTGACCAGCAAACGCGGAGAGAAGAGGTAGACGCGGGCGGAAGAGGACAGCAGCCCCCGGTGGTCACCCCCGCGCGGGGGGGGGGGGGGGCGGCGGCGGCGGGGGCTCCCCACCCCCCGCCGCCGCCGCCCGTGTCGCCGCCGCCGCCACGGGCGGCCGCCCAGGCGGCGGGCAGGGTGGGGGCGGGGGGGGCGGGGGGGGACCGCCGCCGTCAATCCAAGAGGAAAGCAGCCCTCGTACCAGCGGCCGCCGTCAATCCGCGTCACTTGGATGCCGGGGGGGGTGAGGGAGGGGGAACTGCTGCCGGCGGCGCAAGCGTGCCACGATCGCGAGCGACATACTCGGCTACGCGTGGGCGCGAAGGCCGCGGCAGCCTCCGCGGGGCGGTGGTCCTTGAGCCGGCTTCCGTCACGATCAGGCTCGGATCACAAACTGTACCGCCTCGATACATTAGTTGCCCCTCAGATATGTCTGTCATTCTGCTTTCCAATAGAGGTTTTTCATTCAATCCGTCTTGTGGATATCTCGTGGATATCTCGTGGGCACTCTGCACTCCAGCAACGCTTGCAGTGTATCGGAAAACTCCTGCGCTCAGAGGGTTTTCGTCGATCCGTTTGGTGATGGAGTTTGCGGTTGTGGGTTTTGATTCCAATACCGTACTCGTCGGGTTGCCCCCGCTGGCACCGCCCCCGTCATCGTCCCAGTCTTTGCCCTCACCCTCTCGTCCCCGCCCTTTCCCTCGTCCCCGCCCTCGTCCCCTCCCTCGTCCCCGTACCCTTTGCCGTCCCGGTCCTCGTCCCGCTTGAGCGGCCCGCTCTTGTCCTCAAAAGCACACTGGTTCTTCAGCAGGTAGAAATGGTCCCGCAGCTTTTTGCCGTCCGTGCGCCGCGTCGCCCGAGGGTGCTTGATGAAGCTATACAAGGCAGCAGCGAAGCGCTTGTTGGCCTCGCCCTACGGAGCGAAGAGTGCACCTGCGCCAACAACAACTTTCACAGCCAGGTAATCGCCCTGCTCCGTTCACCGAGGGCGGGCGTGCTTTACTTGCCTCGATGGTATCTCGTCCACGCTCTCGCCCTGAAGCCTGCCCTCATGTTGGGAGGGGTGCACATCTCCAGCACCCTCAATGCCTTGCACAGCCTCTGGGAGCACGGGCACTCTACCAGAGGACGCTGAGCTGACCGGCAGGGAGCCCTCGGCAGCGGCGCCGGCATCAGGCGCTGCGTCTGTGCCCATGACGACCCCCAGAGAAGGCAACGCTCTGCTGAGGCACGCGCAGCCACGCGAGCACCTATGGAGGACGACAAAGCCAGGAGCACGGAGACCCCTAGCCCACGCGCTGTGCTTCATACACAAAATTGTCACACCTCCCTCAAGTCCCTTTCTGACACTGGCCTGACCGCCCCAGCAGGGGGGGTGCGCATATCCATGGGTTGTGGATAAAAGCCCCCTTTTTATCACAAGTGGAAAGAGGTTTTCCGATCCATCGGGCCTGAACAATATGAGTGGAAGTATCATGGCTCGATCTCCCCTCTAGATATCTACGAGATAGTCACAACTTATCGACAAAAACCCTCTAATCTCAATACCAATCTGACGTTTCCTTCCACTGCACCCCTTGTTCCCCGCGCCCTCTCCCCGCCCCACTCCGTGCGCGAGGCAGACGTCGCCACATCCGTCTCGCGCCCACGCTCCTCTCCCCTCCTCCCGCCGCTGACGGGCCTGCCCGGCCTACGTGCGCGGCATGGCGTTCCTCCCGAATGCGTCGCCGTCGCCATTGTCGGCAGGCGGCAGCCACCGCGGGGCGGCGTGCGGGACCCCGCGTCGCCGCCGCGGCGCTTGCGCCGCCGGTGCCGCCCACCGCTACCCCTGGCAGACGCCCGCTGTGGCAGCGGCGCCGGTTGTGGCGGCGGCGGCGGCCCGGCCAGCGTGCTCGGCGGCGCCCCCCCCCTCCCCCGGTACCCCCGGGGACCGACGCGGCCACGACGCGGCGGGCGAGGGGGAGCCGCGGCCGCCGCCACCGCCGCCCCTGGCGTGGGTGGGGGAACCCCCGCCGGTGCGTGCCGCGCGGGGTCTATTCGACGGCGCCGCGTGGCTGTGGGGCTCCTCAGTGGTGGCGGCGCTCCTCGTCCCCCGCCCCCGTCCCGGTGAGGCGGTGCCGGGCGCCCCCGTAGGCGCCGACGGTGACGGCGCCGCCGGCGGGCGGGCTGCAGTGGTGGGTGGGGGGCGGTGGGGAGGCCGCTGGCGCCGCACGGCTGTCGCTGTCGTGGTGGCGGTGATGGTGGTGGTGGTGGGCGCCGCCGCCGCTTGGCTGGCGGCTACCGTGTGTCTGCGGGGGGTGTCGGCGGCGGCGGGGGGGGTGGTGGTGGGAGGAAGGACGCCCTGAGGCTGTCCTCGCGCCCTTTTGCGCTGGTCGCTGGCGCGGGGGGGTGGGGGGTGGGGGGGATTGCAGGTGCTGGGCGTTGCGGTGGTGGCGTTCACCCCCGGCTTGCGTGCCCGTCCCTCCCTTTCCCTCTGCCACACTCACACTCACCCGCCTCTTCCCCGTGCTACCATCCGGGTGAGGGCGCGCGCGTCGCCCCTCCCCGCTGGGTCGGCTGGCCGGACCTTTGTTCCCCCCACGGCCGCTGCCACCGCCTGTGCCACCGTCGTCGGCGGCGTCGGCTCTGCACATGGGGCGCCGGGTTGGGGCAATGCCAGTGACGACAACGACGCTGGCGGCGGCGCCGCAATCAGCGTCCCGCAGCAGTGGCGCCAGCGGGGTGCGACACGGCGGTGGTGGCAGCGGCAGCGGCGGCGGCGGCGGCGGCACCCGCCGCGGCACCGACCGCGCCCCAATGATGCCGCGGTGCGGGTCGGCTGGGGACCGCCCCTCGCGACAGCCCCGGCCGCGCTGCCGTCGCCGCGCAGCAGAGGGACCCTGAGTGCGGTGGTGCACGGTGGCGGTGGAGCAGGGGGGGGCAACATTGTAGGAGCCGTGTGGGTACCCGTCGCTGGCCCCGAGGCACCGCCGGTGGGGTGGACGCCACCCCCCTGCGAGGGAGAAGACAGCTGCGGCGCGGAGCCGCCACAGGCGTGAGGGCGTCAAGGCGGGGTGGTCATGGGACGGGGCCAACGGCAGGGAGGGGTGGCGGTGCCAGCCCCCGCTCCCCCCCCATCGTCGGCGGGGACGCACCCGGCGGCGTTGGCCACCGCCGCGTGTCAACGGCAGCTGCTGCTCGGGACGCGGCGCCCGCGGCGCCACAGCGCCCACGTGGGAACCCACTGCCCATGGCATGCGCAGGGGCGGCGGGGCGGCGGGTGGCGCTGTGCCCGCCCCTCCCTCCTCTCCCCCCTGACCTCTCGCCTTCCCGCCGGCCAAGAGGCGAGAGAGACCGCCGGCCGCCGGGCCGAGCGCCCCCTCGACTGACAATTACAAAGCAATGCTGTCGTGGAAAGTTCGATGAATATTCCGTCAAAATGGCCAAGAGATTCGCTCGCCCCCACAACAGCCGCCCCACAGGCTATCGTGCGCGCGGGAGGGGGGGGAGGTGGGGGGTGCAAGTGTCATGCGCCCCCCTCAGCGTTGATTTCGGTGCCGACCAACCAGAACACCTCGCATACCCAATCAGGAATATGGCCCCCCCCCGCGCACCCCCGCCTCCCCCACCGCGCCACACTCTCCCGCGGGAGCCTACCCCCCCCCCACCCCCCCCCCCCGCCCCACTAACCCCCACCCGCCCACCCTCCTCGCTTGCCCCGACTCGACGGGGCGATCCACCAGGCGAGGAGGGGGCGCGGCCGCACCCCCCACCCCCCCTCCCCCCGCCGCCCCCCCCCCCCCCCCGCTCACCGCCGCCGCCCGTGCCGCGTGGCGGGCGGCGGCGCCGGTCGCGACGCGCCGCCGCCGGCGGTGCCGCCGGTCGGTGGCCGCGGGTGCGCGCCACGCCACGCCCCACCGCCCTGCCCGCCCTGCCCGCCCTGCCCGCCCGCCCGCCCGCCCGCCCGCCCGCCCGCCTGCCCGCCTTGGCCGTAACGTCGGCGGTACTTTTTTTTTGGGGGGGGGGGGGGACGGCGTTGCCACTGCCTGGTTGCTGCCGCCGAGCCGCCGCTCGCTGCCACCGCCGCCGTCGCTGCCGTTTTTTTTTTTTTTTGCGCCTGACCGTTTCCTTTTGTGTTTTTGCTGCGTCCCGCTTGTCCACCCCTGCCACGGGTGTTGCTGCCGCCGCCGCCGCCGCCACTGTGGCCACTGTGGCCGCCGCCGCCGCCGCTGCTGCCGCTCCGCCGCCTCGGCGCCGCCGGTACAGGGGACGTCGCCCGGCGGTGTCGGTGGCGGCGTCAGACGCCCCGGCCGCGGCGTCCTGCCGCTGGGCGCCCACCGTGGCGCGTGCTTGCCCTCCTCCCCGCCCCCCGTCTCTGCGCCCCCCCCTTCCCTCGCCATGAAGGTCGCCATTATTGGTGGCAACCTCCTCGGCTGCGCCACCGCCGCCCACGCCCGTCGACGTCTGGACGAGTCGGCGGCAGCGGCAGCGGCGGCGGAGGCGGCGTCGGCGGCGGTGCGGGCGGCGGCGGCGGCCCCCCCCCCCGCCTCTGTGTCGTCGCCCGTACCAGCCGTGACGTTTACCCTCTTTGAGCGCGCGCCGGCCCTCGGCGGGGCGCACTTCCGCACCACCCCCGCCGCGGGGGTGACGGTCGAGACGGGGCGGACGACGGACCTGGCCACACAGGCGCCCCACCTGCGCGCCCTCTTGTCCCTGGCCGGCCTGGACGACCAGCCGCTGTGGCGGCGGCTGGCGGCGCGGGCGGTGGCCGCGTGGCGGCGGCTGGCGGCTGGGGGGGGGGTGGCGGGGGCGGGGGGGGCCGCCGCCGTGCCGCCGTCTGCCGCCGCCGCCCCGACGCCGCCTGTACGACGGGTGCCGCTGTGGACAGAGGGGGTTGACGCCGTGACGGGGCGGAGCGCGTCGTACGGCGGCGGCCGCCGTGGGGCACCCTCTGCTGGCGGCCGTGGCGGCCGCCTGCGGACGTTTGGGGTGTGGGACTGGGCTACCGACGCGTACGTTGTGTCCCACGGGGGCGCCCGCCTGCTGGCCGCCGCGCGGCCGGTGCTCGGCTCGGCGCTGCCGCGCCTGGCCGCCACGGCGGCGGTGGGGATGGCGGCGCAGCGGGTGCGGGATGCGCCCACCGCCACCCTCCGTGCCGCCTGGGGCGCCGTCACCGCCGCGGCGGCATGGACGTCGGCGGTGGGCCTCCTCCCCGCGGTGGACGCGGTGGAGCGGAGCGTCATGACCGTCGCGGCCAATGTGGGGGGGATGGTCCGCCACGGGATGGTGGCGCCCCTGTCGCGGGGCGCCCTCCGCGGCTTTTGCGTGCAGCTGACGACGGGGGCGGCAGACGCGACGGCCTCCACCGTCCGGCGGACGCGCCTCCCCGACCTCCTCGCCTTCCACGCGCTGGACCGCTACACGGCCATGACGGCGGGG
Source organism: Pyropia yezoensis (assembly GCA_009829735.1). Taxonomy (NCBI): domain Eukaryota; phylum Rhodophyta; class Bangiophyceae; order Bangiales; family Bangiaceae; genus Pyropia; species Pyropia yezoensis. The sequence goes on along the minus strand of CM020619.1, from coordinate 17,349,708 downwards.
GAGATGTGGGCGAAATTCGGGCTGAGCGCCCCGTTTATGGACGCCGTCCACCTGCCCTTTGCACGCGCCGCGTACGCGCGGGGGGTGGCCGACGCGGCGGCGGCGGCGGCGGCAGGGAGCGGGGGGGCTGGGGGGGGGGTCGTCCGCGTTACAGACACCGTGGACGGAGCAGAGCCGGTGGAGACCACCACCGCCGTGGCGGGTGGGGTGACGGGAGCGGAGGCATCCGCGGCGGGACCGGGTCGGGGGGGGGAGGCTGCTGCCGATGGCGGCTTGACCGCTCTGCAGGCCCTCCTTGCGCTGCAGGTTGCTGACGTGACGGACGCAGAGTCGGTGGGTGCGGTGATCCGGGTGGCGCCGGCCAACGCCGCCGTGTGCGACCTGCTGGTGGGTTTGGTGGGGGTGGCTGGGGGTGGCAACGCCGCCACCGCCGCATCCCCGGTGGACGTGCGGCTATCCACGACCGTAACGGGCGTGACGTCGATGGAGGATGGGGCAGCCACCCGCTTGGTCGTCCGCTACGTGGATGCCCTGGTCGCGGATGGAGACGCGGTGGAGGAGGAGTTTGACGCGGTCGTGGTGTGCTGTCGTTTGCCACCGGGAACGGAGCGCGGGGAGGGGGGCACAGCAGCGGCAGCGACGGCTGACGCCGCTGAGGTAGGGCATAAGGCAGAGGGGGTAGCAGAGGGGGGGGAGGATGGGCCGCCGGCTGTGTGCGCTGCTGACTCGCTCAATGGCTATTTGGCCACGTCAACGCACCTCAGCGACGACGACGATGCCATCCGCCCTGCTCCCGCGTCGACTTCCCCTTCTACCACCGTTGTGCCGGCGTTTCCCACCACCTTGGCGCCGGCCACACCCTGGTCGTTGGCGCTTCCGGTCGAGCCCGCCCCGCCTCGTCCAGGAGGCGACTGGCTGGCCGTTGTCGTGGGCAACCTCAACCCCGGCTTCTTCCGCTACACCCGCGAGGCGGACGTGCCCGACCTCCTCCACGCCGTCCACTGTACCTCCTTCAGCCGGGTGGAGCGATACGGCGTGGCTGTGCCGGCCGTCAGAGACGCTGCCGCCCGCGGGGCGGGGCAGCCCAACGGGGGTCCTTATGGCACGGCCAATGGCAGCGTCGACGACGGCGGGGACACCCCCCCCTCTGTCACCGACGGCATGTACGTCTACGCAGTCACCACGGGCGACGCGTTTGTGGAGGCTGGCACACGGTCGGCCATGTTTGCCCGCGTCGCCGCCATGCCCCACTACGCCCCGCGGCCCGCACCCGTCGACGCGGCGGCGGTCCTGGCCGCCGCGGGCGCCGCCGGCGACGACGCCTGGGCCGCCACCGCTGCCGCGGCCGCCGCGGCCGCCGATGAGGCGGCCGCCAAGGCAGCCGAGCGCCACGCGACGGCGGCGGCCAGCCGACGCGCGCCGCGCGGGGCAGAGGGCGCGGCGCCCCCCCCGCCCTCCCCGCCAGCAGCAACGCCCTGCGCGGCGGTGGCAGCCGCGTCGGTGGTGCCGCCGGTGCTCCTCTCCCGGGGGGTGCTCTACCCCGCCGCCGCCGACGTGCTGGCCACGGACGTGGAGATTGACGCGCTCGGCGGCAACAATGCGGCCGCCCTGCTGGTGCAGCACCTGGCGCTCGAGGCGGATCGGCGGCAGCAGGGGACGAGGGTCAGACGTGGAGATTGACGCGCTCGGCGGCAACAATGCGGCCGCCCTGCTGGTGCAGCACCTGGCGCTCGAGGCGGATCGGCGGCAGCGGGGGACGAGGGTGTGAGGGCAGTCGGTGGTGGCGGGGTGGTTGCCCGGGTTTGGTACACATGACATGTGTACCAAACCCGGGCAACCACATTGTGGTGTTCAGGTTGTTCTCTCGGTGGCGCAGCGGGTGCGCTTTTTTTTCGGCCTCGTTGGTGTGCATGACGAGCGCACACCAAGCACTGCTTACATAGATAAGCTCGCCTGATTAGATTGGTCCGAGGGGGCTACATCTTTCGTTGATCCCTGCCGACGGCGCCCTTCACTTCACTGCGGCGCCCGGCTGCTTCTCCCACAGACACAGCTGCACCCACCGCCACAGCCTCGAATGTCTCTTGGGTGCTCCCACTCTGCTGGTCATCCGCTCTCCCCTTTGTTCCCCAGCCCACCCCCCCCCTCCCCTCCTCTCTCCCGTGGACTTGACACTCACTATGGCTCCCCACACGCGGCCCCCAAACCCTCCCCCCCCGCTGCACGACGCCGCGTATGGTATCCACCCTGTCAGCCCCACAGAGGCGGTGGGGGTCTTCCAGCCCGGCTCGTCACTCCCCCTCCGCGGCTCCGTGGCCGTTACCGTCCTGGCGGGCACCCTGGACGTTCTGGGCGCGCCGCTGACGCCGCCCACCGCCAATTTTGGGGTGCCAAGCCCACCGCGGGGGCACGTCATCCACTCGGCGCCGCTGGCCCCCTTCCTCGTCACCCTCTCCGCGGGGGACCCGGCGCCGCCACCGCCGGGCCGGCGCCGCGGTATTGGCGCCGCCGACCTTGCCGCCGCCACCGCGGACATGGCGCCGCACCTGGCGGCCGAGGTGCGGCGGGTTGCCACCGCCGCGGCGGCGGCGGCTGAGCGGCCTGGGGCGACCGCAACGGTGGTGCTCCTCCGGACACTGCCGCAGGGGGCGGCGGGTGGCGCTGCCAGCGGTGGCGCCCCGTCGGCGGCCGAGTCCCTCCCCACTGACCTGGCGCGCTACCTATCCCTGTCGGGCCTCCCCAGCGTGCCCGCGACGGCGGCGCTGGTGGCGGGCGCGGACGTGGCGGGCCCGTGCAAGTACCCTCCCGCGACGGCGCCGGCCGACCTGCCAACGCTCACGCGGGACCTGCTGCGGCCGTTGTCGCCGGCGGCGTCGCCGCCACCTGCGGCGGCGGCGGCGGCTGCGACGGCGGCGGCGTCCGCCCCTGCCCCACCCCTCGCCCATCGCGTGATGGTGGTGGGCGCCAAAGGGGCGGGCAAGTCTATGGCCGTCCGCTACATTGTCAACGCCCTGCTCGGCGGCGGCGGCGCGCCTCGGGGGGTTGTGCTCGTCGACGCGGATGTGGGGCAGCCAGAGGCGGGGCCCCCGGGGGTGGTGGGCGCAACGGTCGTGACGGCGCCGCTGCTGGGCGGGCCGCCCGCCCACAACCGTGGGCGGGGGGGGGTGTGGGTGGGTGACGTGGCCGCCCGGGGGGATGGGCGGGGCGTGGCCGCCGCGGTGCGGCGGGCAGTGGCGGCGGGCCTCGCGCTGGCCACCTCGGGAGGGGGGGATGGCAGTGGGGAGGCGCCCCCCAACGGCCCCGGCATCCCCGCTGTTGGCGTTGGTGGCGGTGATGGCAGCGGCCGCGGCGGCCGCGTCGCCGGCGACGCGACCGGCCCGCTTAGTAAACGGCGGCGCCAGCCCCCCTCCCCCCCACCCCCGCTGCCGCTCGTCATCAACACCCCTGGCTGGGTCTCTTCTGACGGCCGGGCGATGCTGTCGTCGGTCTTTGCCGTCGCCCGGCCCGATGTGCTCGTCCGGCTGGCGCCGCCCAGCGCTGACGAAGGGGTGGTCACCCCCGACAGCCTGCCGCTCGCCGCCTTCCAGTCGCCTGTCCCGTACGCGGCCTACACCTTTCCCCCGTGGGGGTGGCGACCGGCGGGTCCGGCGGTCGAAGACGGCGCCGCCGCCCCTCCCTTTGGGGGGGGAGGAGGAGGAGGGGGAACCCCCGGCCGCCCCCTCCGCCGCCCCCCGCCGGCGGTTTTGCCCCGTGCGCTGCGGGAGCTATCCCTCGCTGCCTACTTTGCGGCGTGCCTCGCATCGGGGGTCACCTACGCTGCCCCGCTGTCCGCGCTGACGCTTGTGACGGGGGGGGTGCCCCGGCGGCAGGCGGCGGGGGTGCTCAACGGGTCGGTGGTCGGCCTCGGCGCGGCCCCTCCGCGTGGCTGGGCGGAGGGGCGTACCGCAGCCGCCCACGATGGCGACGACGGCGGCGACGGAGGCAATGGCGGCGGCGGCGTCGGCGGCGACGGCGACGGGGGAGCGCCCGACAGCGACGACGGCAACGACGACGACACGGGCGGCGGCGGCGGCTGCGACGGCACCGCCGCCGCGTGGGACGTTGTCGGTCTCGGGGTGGTGCGCGCCGTTGACGCGGCCGCCGGAACCGTGTACGTGGCGACGCCCGTTGGCGACGGCGCCATGGCCACCGTGCGCGCGCTGGTGGTGGCGGCGGGCGCCGTTGGGCTCTCCGCCGCCATGATGACGGCGGTGGCCGAGGCGGCGGCCGACCGTGCGGCGGGGGGCACTGGCAAGTGGGGTGGGGGCGGGGGGGGGGGCGGCGTCGGCTGGTCTGCGCGCGACGGAACCGCCGCCGCGCCGGTCGACCCCCCCTACCTGACGCGTGTACAGCTGATCGAGGAGGGGGGGGCGGGGCCGATGCGGAGCCGCCGCAACCTCAAGCGGTAACCGCGCGTGCGTGTGTGGGCGGCCCCCTTGGGGGCGACCGGCGTGAGGAGCGGCTGCGCCCCGCTTTCATGTTTCATATGGTTCCTTGCAGCAAGCCATCCAGTCGGTTGGGTGTCAGGCCGCCTGGAGGGCACCCGCGCACGTAGAGAGCCGCTTGGGAAAGGGGACGGACCCCCCGCGACGACAATGACAAGAGGAACAAGAAAGGGAGAAGAAAAAAAAAAGTGAAAGAGAACGGTCACTCCAAAAACCAGAAACGTAGCGGGTCGCAAGGAAGAGACGCACACGAGGACGGTTGGTGCGCGTGAGCCCCCCCCGCACGTAACTCAGTTGACCCATTCGCTGTTGGCCGGTACCGCCCCCGCATTCACGTTCCCCGCGCTGCCGCTCATCTCGGCTGCGTCGCCGTACAGCGCTCGCTCGGCCGCCACGTACTCAACAAACTGCCGGGCAGTGCGGCCGCTCATCCCATTGCTGTTGCCATCCTGGCCGAGCGCCCACGTCAGCGCTGCCGCGTCGAGCGCGTCATCGTCGGTGGTGTCCAGCAGGCCCGCGCCGACGCCCAGCGCCCGCACAATCGCCTTGAACTGGTCGCGGTTCGTGACGGGGAACGCCAAAACCAGCCCAAACCGATAAGCAAACGCCAGCCGCTCCTGTGTCCCATCCGTGAGGCGACTTCCAACTGGGAAGCGTCTGTTTGATGTGGCGACTACCGTCACATTGGGCGCCGCTACGCGCATCGAGCCGTCCAGGGCGGCCTTGCCGGCACGCATTTCTTCCGCCTCACTCTCCTCAAACGTCAGGTCGTCGATGAATAGGATGAAGCAAAAGGGCAGGGGCGCCAGACGCTCAAGGATGGTGGGGATGCTGCATAGGTCCGCCTTTTGAAGCTCAATTATACGCAGGCCCCTGGGCGCGAGCTCGGGTAGCAACGACCGCACCATGGCCGACTGCCGTCACAGCAAGAAAACAACACACGCATACCAACGTACAGCGGCAAGAAAAGAAGCAAGATCGCCACAGAGCACGTCAGAGACCAATCCTGTCCACGACAAACACAAACAGGCGGGCCGCCGCACTGAATCAAACAGCCCACCTGCATCCAACAATGGACACGAACCGCTGCGACACTGAGAGCCCACCCCGCGATTGCCACTCAAGGCGCTTCCCCCCAAGCGGGTTGCCACCCGTGCCCGTCTCCCCGTAAGGTTCGGCGGCGCACACAGTAGCGACCTGCCGCCATCGCACGCGCCCTCACCGGTCACCCTTCGCCTCCTCCACCCCCCCCCTCCCTTCGGCCCCTCACCCAACGTACCTTGCCCACCCCTGGAGACCCGTAGAGCAACACATTCTGCGCCTTGAGTCCACTGAGAAGGAATTCAGTGTTTCGCACCAGCCGGCGCCTGATGTCCTCGACACCCACAAAAGGGAGCGGGTCGGCAGACAGCACCTCATCGACGGACACGGCGCCGACGAGGCTGCCCGCCGCGCCACCCTCCCACCGCAACGCCCAGTACGCGTCGCACACCTCGGCGCCCACGGCGGCCGCTTCGACGCCACCGTCCGCCACGTACGCCACCAGTTCGTCCACAATCGCGTCGGCCCCCCAGTCGGGGGCGGCCTGAAGGGACGTGATCAGGGTGCGAAGGGGGGAGGCGGCGACCACCCCTTCCCCGGCCGCGACCCCCGACGCGTCGACGCCGGGCGTGAGCCCCCCCATCCCTCCTCCCAGCGCCGCAAAAGACTCGGTATACACGGGGACGGACGGCGGCGCAAACGACGGTGGCGCCACGTCGCCACCAAGGCCGTCGAGCAGCCACCGGCGCAACTCACGGGGGTCTGTGTTGTACAGTGCGTGGAGGGAGCGCAGGTCCGACCGCAGGGCGTCGCGGAGTGCCGGCCGGGTGGCGGCATCGGCAACAAGCGACACGTCCATACCGCCCGTCACGGCGGCAAGGATCTCCCCCCGCCACCCCCGGCGGCCGGGCGTGGCCAGTGACCGCCACAGAGCGCCATAGTGCGTCACCGCGGCGGCGGGGTCGTGGGCAGCGTCGGCGGCCACCACCGCCGCGAGGGCGGTGGGCCACCCCACGGGCGGCGCCGCGGCGCCGCTGCCGCCGGCACCGGCGCCCGCCCCTCCGGACGCGACCGCCTCGGCGACCGCCGCGACCACCGACGGTGCGGGGGCAAACGGCGCGGCCAAAGCCGGGTAGAGGCACAGGCCCGCCAGCAGCAGCCGCACATGCCCCGTGCTGTGCGCCGCGGAGCCCGCCGCAAAGGCCATCACGTCGGCAGACAGCGGCGACAGCGCGACCGCCCCATCGCGGGCGTCCGCCAGCTCGGCTTCCCGCGTCGACACGAGCCGTTCCGACAGCGCCAGCCGCTGCGCCAGCACCGCCCTCTGCTGCTGTTCCTCCCCAAGGGCGGCAGCAAGGGCGGCAGCACGCTTGCTCGCCGACGCTGCCGACTTGGTTGACTGCGTCAGTGCCGACTCTACCGCCGCCGCGTTCGCGGCGGCGCCCTCCACCGCCGCCTCGGTGCGAGCGAGGAGGGTGTCAGAGAGGGCGGCCGCGACCGCGCTGGTGGCGGCCTCGGTCAGCAGAGCCAGCAGTGAGGAGCGGGTGTCGGCAGCGGCAGTGGCGGCCGCAAGAGCCGCCGCCAGCGAGTCTTTCTCCGCCACCGCCGACGCCAGCGCGTCGGCCGCCGCGGCAGCGTCGGCCGTGGCGGCAGCCGCGGCAGCCGCCGCTTCTGCGCCGGCGCCGGCGGACTTCCCGCTGGCCACGTCGCCCGGCGGCGGGGTGGGCGCCACCGCCCCTTTGGCGCCCCGCCCCTTGGCCTGTGCAGCGGGCGCCTTTTTGGTGCGCCCCCCACCGGGCTTGGCCGCCGCCGCCGCGGCGGGCGCGGCCGCCCGCTTGCGGCGCCCTCCCACCGCGGCGGGCGACCCCGACGAGCCGCCCGCCGCGGTGCCGGTCGCTGCCGCTGGCGGCCGCCCCCGCCCGCGAGCGGCCATGACGACCCTCTCTGGTGGAACCCCGTTGGTGGCAGACCCCCCGCCTCGGGCGGTCACCATCGTCACCACCGCGCCCGTGTCAGTCTGCTGGCAGATGCGAACGCCGCTGCCGCCGCCACCGCCGCCGCCGCCGCCGCCCACCCAACCGCCGTAGCGGCGTGCGCCGCCGTCAATGCAGAGGGAGGGCGGGGGGGCAAGGCAAAAGGCGGCCGCCGCGCACGCGGCGCGGGGGGCTGGTGGGAGGCAAGGCCGAGAAGGATCCATGGGAAGTGGTGTGGTGGGCCGTCGCGGCGGGGGGAGGAGAGGGCAAGGGGAGACACAAAAAAAGGACGAGGGCGCAGGGGAGGGCAGCAGGAGAAGGGGAGGAGAACGGAGTGGGGAAAGCCGCCAGCCGGGTCAGTAGGGGCGCGGTCTGGAAACGCCGCGACGCGCGGCGGCCGCGGCAGCGAGGGGTGAAAGGAGCCCGCCGCGCGTCCCACTGGCCGGCCGCTCGACGAGTCCGGGGCAGCAGCAACTCTGCCGCCCCGCGAGTGCGGTGGGGACGGCAAAACGGCGGTCAAGGCGGTAGGTGTGGCGCAAAGTGCCAGCGGTAGCGACAGGGGCGGCGCACAGTGAGTGGCACGGCAGCCGCCGGTGTGGCGCACGGGGAACGCGGCTGCGACGATGGCAGACGACCGCGGTGGGCGTGGTCGCGGTGTCGCGGTGGGGCTGGCCCGCATGGTCACGGGTCCCGGGCACGAGGGGCGCCAGGGGAGGAGCTGTTGTGTTTGGAATCCGGGGATCACGAAACGAAGTGCGATCGCCCCAGGTGGAAGGAGACGGCTTGCCACGAAGCCCCACGACTATGTAAAGTCCAGTGACAGTCCATCGTCAATACACGCATTTCATCAGAGCCGCTGTGGCCGGGGTTGGGACGAAGCCACTGCCGCCGACGCCGCTGCCCGCCCGCCGCCGTGTGCCTGCTCGGACCTGCAAATGGTGAACGACACCACAGGCAGTGACCTGTTCGCTACGACCTCACCGACGCGCCGCCGGTGCTCCCAGAGTTTGAGTGGCTCCAGGCAATTGGGAGCATGGCTGGCCAGGAGATAAATCGGACGTTCAACATGGGGATGGGCATGGCGTTGGTCGTCGATGCGACCATGGCATTAGCACCGATGGAGTTGCTAAACGAGCGCCTGCCAGGGTGCAAGGTTGTTGGTGTCGTAAATGAGAGCGGCGTGGTCACCCATGCTGCGGAAGGGGTGACGTTCGATGAGTACTGTGGTGAGATCTCCGTGTGGTCCTCACGGCTGACTCGACGGTGTGCACCCGCGCCCGCTCCTGGTCGGCTTGTCGTCGTTCCACCCTCCAGTACTTCATGTGATGTGTGTGTGTTGTGGTGCAATATTGTGAGGCGACCTCCTGGAAGGGCGAATGAGAATACGGATGTATGTGAATATTTATGTGTGTGACTCATTGCACCTTGGTGCGTGCGTCGGTGCATGAGCGCTAGACCTGACTTAACGGTTGGCACATGTTTTGGAATCTCACACTTCATTGCACAGTCCGCAACAGGAAAAGCGCGTGAGCGGCCGGTCCGTGCACCTACGCACCCGTGCTCGCGACGTCCCCGTCACCCCCCCCCGTCGCGGTGACACTCGCGTCGCGGGACCCCCCCACCACTCCCACTCCCCGCAGAGCCGCCCTCTGACGCCCCCCCCGCAGCGCCAGACGCAGCGGCCGCCAGGTCAGTGGCGAGCGCCGTCGCCCCCCGGATGGCCGCCGCCGCGGCGGCAGCGTCCCCCACAAAGCCGCCGTCGCCGTCGCTGTCCCCGATGGGCGCCCCCGCGGGAGCGTCGCGGGGGGCAACCCCGCCACCACCGCCGCCGCCGCCGCCGCTGCCGCCGCCGCCACCGCCGTCGCCGCCGCCGTCGCCGCCTCCTTGGCCGCCGTCGACGGCGTACCTCACCGGGTAGACGCGCACGGTCAGCGCGGGCGCGGATCGCCCCCCCGCTGGGCGCCACCTCCCCCCCACCCCCCGCGACGGCGAGCCGCCGCGGTGGAGCCAAAAGCGGCCCTCCCCTACCATGGCGTCGGCCAGGACCACTCGGTAGCGGCGGCCGCCGTAGCCACCGCGATACACGCACCGCGCCAGCTCGGAGGCGCGCACCACATCCCCGCTGGCAATGGCGTCGGGAAAGGGCGCGCCTGGCGCCAGCCGCAGGCGGCCGCTGCCGCCGCCGCCGGACCGGCTGCCGCGGTCGCCGCTGCCGCGGTCGCCGTCAGGGTCGTCGGGGAGCCACTCGAGGCCCGCCACCGCCGCGGCGGCTGCGTCCCAGCACGCCGCCGACGCGGGGGCAGAGGCGGACACGACGACGCGCACGTCTACCTTACCCCGGCCGCCATTGTCACCACCGCCGCCGTCGGGGGCGGCCAGCAGCACCTCAGCCACGCTGCGCCGGTGGTAGACTTTGACAACCGACAGCTGCCTGCCGCCGCCGCCGCCCCCGCCGCCGCCGTCGCCGTCGTCGGCGGCACCGACGGCCGGATCCCAGACGACCTTGACAAACCCCCCCGCTGGGATGGACAGCAGCAGGCCATCGCCAGCGCGGCGGCCGTCGGCTGGCCCGTCGGCGACAAAGCCGAGAGCGGCCAACCGCGCTTCCACTGCGGCCACGGCGGCGTAGGTCAGGTGCCTGCGCCACCAGAGGGTGCCCACCGTCCCAGCCGCGGCGCCACGCAGCAGCGCCGACAGGGGCAGCGGGGTGGCGACGGGGGGGCCCCCCGCCTCCACCCGCAGCGTCACCGCCCCGAGGGTGACGCACAGGTCCAGGCGGGCGCCCGTGGGGGCGGCGGCGGCGGCGGCGGCGACGACGGCGGCGGCGGTAGCCCCTTTGGCCTCAGCGGTACCCACCCCGTCCCCGCCTCCGACGGGGGCGGCCGGGGCCACGCCGGCCGCCGGGTCGGCCGACCGCGCCAGCATGGCGGCGGCGGCTGCCCACGCCGCCGCCGCGTCGGCCGCCGTGTGCACCGGAACGGTGCCGCCATCGAGGTGCGCCGCCGCCGACGTCGCAGCGGCAGCCGCACCGCCAGTGGGGGCGGCGCCCCCGTCGGGGCCGCTTGCCACGGATGGCGGTGGGACGGGGACTGCCGCCCCATCCGGGGGGGCGGGCGGCTCGGCGGCGGTGGCGGCGGACGGGGTCAGGAACACCAGCCGCGAGAAGGGGACGTTGACCCGCGGCGGCCACGTGGCGCCGCCGCCGTCGCAGGGCGTCAGGGTCACCCCCGCAGCCAAACGGGCGCCCAGGAGCAGCCGCACCACCGGGCCGCCCTCGCCGCCGCCGCCGCCGGCGTCACCCGTCGCCCACGCCGCCAGCGCGGCCTGGATGGCGGCGCCGGCGGCGGTGGTGGGTGCGGCCGCCGCCTCGCCGACACGGCCGGCCACGTCTGCAGCGGCGGCGGCGACGGCGGCCGGGGTGCCCGTCAGCTGCACCACCCGCCGGTGGGGACACACCCACACCTTGGTCGCCCCCGTCGCGGCGGCAATGGCCCGCGGGATGCACCCGCGGGGGCCAATGAGGGCGCCCGGGAAGAAGCCCGCCGGCAGGGGCACCTCTGTAGTTGTGACGACCGCCGCGCGTCGAGCCGCCGACGGGGACACCCACCGCGGGGCGGGGCGTGGCGACACCGCCGCTGCCGGCGGATCCGCCACGCCGGCCGCCGCCGCCCCGTCGTCATTCCTCCCCGTCGGCGGGGCGCTCCCGCCGGCCACCCCCTGTACTGGGTCTGCTGCTGCTTCTGCCACCGCCGCCGTCGTCGCCGCCGTCGCCGCCGTCGCTGCCGCCGCCGCCCGCTGGGCGGCCTCAATCTCTTGGCGGACCGCCGCCACCCCCGCGGCGACCGCGTCGGCCGACCCACTGACGGTGACGCGGCCGCCGCCAATGGCCAGCCGCGCGCCCGTGCGGGCCATCAGCCGGTGCACCCCGCGGGCGGCAACGCCAATGAGCGCGCCGGGGGGGACGCCCGGCGGCAGCGGCACCACCGCTTCTGCCGGAGGGGTGGCCGCCGCCGCCCCGGGGGCGACGCCGCCGCCGCCGACGCCGTCGCCGCCGCCGCGGACGGGTCGGCGGCGGCCCCACACCGCCGCTGATGCAGCCGCGTAGGGGTTGCCGCAGGGGACGCCACCGGCGGCGGCGGCGGCCGCGGCGGAGTCGGCGGCGGCAGCTGGGGTGGCCACAAGGGAGGGCGGGGGCATGCGGCGGGGGCCCATGCCGAAGGCGTCAGCAAGGTCCCGCCCGCGGACGTTGCGGGCAGCCATGGGGTGCCCGGGTTGAGGGGGGGGCGGGGCGTGCGGTGGGGCTTGTCGACTAATGTCAAGGGGGCCGCCTGTGACCGCGGCGTCCGCGACGGCGCTCGTCGTTCCGTGGCCGCTGTCCGCAGGGGGGTCAGCGAGACAGGAAGGGTGCGTGTCCTTCCGTGCCGGCGAACCCAGACGTATCCAGGGAGGGGTTGGACGGGGAGGTGGGTTGCGGGTGACCGGGGGGGGGGGGGGTCTTGGCGGGTAAGGGCGTGGAAAGCGTGCCGAGCAGCATGCGCCGCTACGAATGGGTACCACGGGCCTCTCCCAGCCGCGTGACTCGTCCAACCGAGGTCGGCGCCATTCCGGCACCGGCCGGCACGCGGCTGCAGAGGGCCAGGGCACCCAAAAGAAAGAAGAAGAAAAAAGAGTCGGGCGGCGCTGGCGCGCGGAGGGGCGGGAGGGGGGGGGGGGAAGGGTGTCACCGCGGCCATGCCACGGCGATTGCTAAGGTGGTGGCCTCAAAAGTGGTCTGACCAAATTACCGACGACCAGCTGCTCCTCCGGGACCACCCGCCCTCCCCAAGCGCGTGGGGGGGGGGGGGGCGTGCATGCACCGTGGTACGTGGCGTGCACTCTGGGACGGCATCGCCACCCCCCCACCAACCTGGGGCGTGCGCCCCCGGGCGGGGCGCCCGCCGTTGGTGGCAACCGCGACCTACCGCAGGCGGGACACCATCACCATTTCATCATGGCCCTATGATGGGGTCCCACCCCGTGGGATCCCACACCGTGGGGCGACAGCGCCTGCAGGCGCTTGACTTGGTGCTTGGGCAGCGTCAAACATCATGCGTTTCCATTACCAGAGTGGGGGTGGCCTTGAGCCGATGGCAACACGACGACGGAGCGGGGCCTCTCCTGGCAACACGACGACGGAGTGGGGCCTCTTCTGGCAGGCGCCTCCAAGGGCCCCCGCCCCGGCCCCCCCGGCGCCCGTTCTCAGCCCATCCTCCTCACTCACCCCCCGCCCGACACGCCGCGTGGGCATGGCCGCTCTCCTCCCCTCCCCCCCCCACAACCCCCAACTTTCGACCCCCACCGGCGCTGGTGCACCAGCACCGCGCTGCAGCCGGGACCGCGCCCTCGTGCAACACGCAGCGCCGGGGAGGGGTCCCTCCCAACCGAGCCGGCGCCCCCCGACGAGGCCGACGCCTCAACATACCCAGCCACAACCATTTTACGATCCGCTGCCGCCGCCGGTACCACCCCCACCACCGCCGCCACCGGCACCACCAACGCCACCCCCACCGCCCGCCGCGGGGGGGGGGGGGGACCCCACGGCCCCCATCCTGTCCGCCACCGTCCGCGTCCCGTGCCGCTGGGTGTCCGCGGCGGTGAGGAGCCACCCGGCCGGCCGTGCCGGGGACCCGCGGCGCGCCCCGCCACGAGGCGCCTGCGGCATGCCCCGACGTCGTAGCGGCAGACAGCGGCAGCGGCGGCGGCGGCGGCGAGTGTGGAGGCGGGTGCAGAGGCGGTGGCGGCGCGGGGCTCAGTGGTCCCCCGCCCACAGAGGTGACGGACGCCGACAGTGTTGCCGGCGGCTGTGCCGCGGGGGCGGCGGCCGTCACACGGGCGACCGCCTCATCCGCAGCGTCGACAAGGTCTTGCACCGCGTCCAGCGAGTCATTGGCCGCCATCTCCGCTCCCTTCCCCTCCGGGGGATGGGAAGGGAGGAGGGGGTGGGGGCGGGCGGCGGGGAGGAAGGACGGAACTGCGGGGACAGTCCCCCCCCCCCCGCCTGCACCCCTGCGCGCGGGGGTGTGGCAGGACCATCCCACGGGGAGCGTCCTACAAGCGGTGGCCACGCCGGCCGCAGCAACGGGCGCAGCCGCAGCACGCTCAGCGGTTGCAGCGTCGCAAGCGGCGGTGGTGGCGGGCGTGCGGCGCTGCGGAGGTTGTTTCAGCGGCGGCGGCCCGGGCGACTGCCGCGCCACAGGGACGAAGCGTCGGCTTGCAGCACCGTTCGCCGCCCCCCCCCCCACGTTTCCCCGGGGAGGGGTGGAGAGCGGTGTGTGTAGGGGGAGGAGGAGGGCGTGGGGGGGGGGAGGGGGGCGCTGTGAGATTCCAAAACATGTGCCAACCGTTAAGCCAGGTCTAGCGCTCATGCACCGACGCACGCACCAAGGTGCAAATGAGTCACACAGAAATATTCACAGGCGCGACTCCATCCTCCCCCCCCCATGCCACGCCCCGCCCCACTACCCCGCCCCTCCACCGCGCGGTGCGTGCGCGCCCGGCGGCACCCGCGGCGGCCGCAGCTGCGGCACCCGCCTCGCGCGCCGCATAGGTGAGCGGCCGCCACGGCGGCGGGGGTTGGCTCCCCCCCCCCCCGCGAGCGGCAACGGCCGGTAGTGGTGCAGCGCCACGGGACGGGACGGCCGTGTGCCTGCCGCAGGCTCGCCGGCGGCCGCCGGGGCGGCAGGCGGCGGGGCGGCGGGCGGCGGGGCGGCGGCGGCGGCACCCTTGGTTACGCGGCGGGGCGTCGGCGGCGCCACCCTTGGCTACGCGGCGGGCCCCTCCCCCGGGAGAGACTCCATGGACACGTGTGCCCCCCGCTCCCGGCCTCGCCACCCGCGGTGCAACAGGAGGAGAGGGTGATGCGACTGTGGTATGTAGATGGTCAGGTGCAAAAAAAAAGGTGAGAAGTGGGCGGGACGGCTGCCGCTCGTCGCCCCCTCGTTCACCACAGCCGCCACCCTCCCAGAACGCCAGCACAGCCAGCGCTCCGGCCGCCCACTACATAGACTGGCGCGGTCGCGGCCATCCCCCGCCCCCACGGCAGCGGCGCCGCCCCCGCGGCAGCGGCGCCGCCCCCACGGGCGGCCCCCTGCGGACCACCGCCGACGCACAACCCATCCCCACCGCCGCCGCACAACCCATCCCCATCGCCGCCGCACAACCCATCCCCACCCCCGCCGCGCCTCCAACGGGACAGCCTACACCCGGGGCCGCAGCGAGGCGGCAGGGGGGGGGGGGGGGCGGGTAGGGCAGCCCCACCTCGCGGGGACGAGTTCTTACCCCCCCATTCCCCCGTGTTTGTCACCGCGCGGGTGCGGCTGCTTCCCTACCCCGCCCCGCCCGCCCGCGGCGGCCGCCGCCATACCCGCCGCTGCTTCCGACAGCGTCAACGCGCCTCCACAAGAGCCACCTCAGGCGCCGCTGCCACCACCACCACCGCCGCCGCCGCCGCCGTCACAGCAGATCCCACGGCCGCCCCTGAGGCCACCATGAAAAGAGGCACTCCCCTCAAACGCGCTCGCCGCCCCCCCCTCCCCGCTCATTTTTCGCGCCCCACTCCCTCCGCCCCCAGCCCCACCAATACCAGCGACGGGGACAGCCGCCCCGCCATCCGCACGGCGCACCTCCACAGGCGGCGGCGGCCGACGCGGCGGCGGCGACGGTGGTGACGCTACACCCCCCCCCCGCCCCCCCCCCACGCAACCTCACCCGCCGCGGCGGCGGCCAAGCCTGCCACAGAAAACGCATACCGCCAGCCGCGGGCGTGCTACACAAATACACAGCAGCCACCGCCCCCCCAGCGGCGGCACACGACTCTGCCTCTCCGCACGTGCGCAGCCCTCCTCGGTGGCCGTTTGCCCCCCGGCACGCCCGGCACGCGCCGCACAGCCTCAGCCCCTGGCGCCGCGAATGCCGCCCACACTGCCGCGTTTCTCGCTGCTTGGCCCATGACGTTCGCAGGCCTCTCTGCCTGTCCGGCTTCTTCCCCCACCACCTCTTTGTTCTCTCTCCTCTCCCTCCACCATCACCCCCCCCCCCTTGGCAGACGGCAGATAGTTGGCGGTCTCTGCAGTGGCAGCGGGGGCAGCGGCGGCGGCGGCGGCAGTGGCGGCGCCAGCGCCGGCGCAAGCGGTCCAATCCGCCCCCTCCGTCTGGTGACGGTCCCCTTAGCCCCCCCCGGGCGTTGACTTCCCCTCTCCCGCAGCCGTGCCACCGCTTGGCGCCGCCGATCCGGCGGGCGCATCAGGAAGACGACAGCATGGACGGTGACGTCCACTGGTGGTGATGCATGACCCGCGCGACCGGCGCGGGAGCCGCGGTAGGGGAGCAGACCGGTCGTAGTGGCGGCCGCGGCGCCGAGTGGGTCCTGCTTGGCGGCTGGCGGGCGGCTGTCGGGCGGGGGCGGTATCTATTTTGGGCCGCTACGCCTGCGACGGCGGCAGTGGCGGCCGGCCAGTGCCTGAGTCCTCTTGTAGTGGTTGGGGACGGCCGTTGGGGAAGAGGCGGACTCCCATCACGGGCTCCCGCTGCCGAGCGCCGCGCTCCAGGCTCCCACGGAACGCGGGACTTGTTCAGGAGAACACTCTTCCCCGACACCCCCCCCGGCCACATCCATCGCGTGGCGTGTCAGGCCGCGCCACGCTGGTGCAGCCGCCGCCGCTGCTGCTGTGGTCAGTGCCACCAAGGCATCGGGGCCTGGGGATCCCGGCGCCGGCCAACGGTGCGCGTCCGCGGCTGTCCGCCGCCGCCCTTGGTTTACCCGCCCTTCCAGCGGGGCGCGCCTGTCACGCGGGGCGTGGGGGTGGTGGAGGGTGGCGTGGGGGGGGGGGGGGTTGGTGGCCGGCGTGGTCAGCTCGCCGGCGTCCGCGTGTATGTGGCTGCAAGTAAGTAAGTAACTGATGATGGAAGTAAGGTTGGCGATTATGACGACCGCGACTGATTTAACTGCAAGAGGTGCGCTGCGCAGCAATCTCAGGTATACTTCTTGCGCCCCAGATGCACGCACATCGTCCCTACAAGCAAGGTCAAGTTTCTGGCCAGGACACCACTTGAGCGTGGTCCTGGCTTAGACCCCACTGCGCTGCAGCCGCTCTGCCCCCTCCCCGATTTACCCGCCCGCCCCACCCCGTGGGAGGGCGTGGAGCACCCGCGCCACGCCGGCGTCGAGCAACCGCACGGCGTCGTGCACGCCCCTTCCCCCCCCCCCCGCCAGCAGCGCCGCTCGCGTGGACGGCGCGTCTGCCACCGCCGCCCGCCCCGCGGCGGCCCAGTCCGCCGCGGCCACGCCGGCACGCACGCGCGAGGGGGTGCCGCCGCGGCCACCACGGCGGGCAGCCCCCCCCCCGCCCCCCCCCCCACCAGTCGATGCGGCTGCTGCCGCCGCCGATGCGGCTGCCGCGGCGGCGGCAGCGGCGGCGAGGCCGTCGGCGGCAGCAGAGAGGCGGACGCCCAGCACCGCCGCAGCGGCGGCGACCAGGTCGGCGGGCGGCCGGGGTGGAAGCGGCCACGCCGCCGCCGCTGCTGCAACCGCGCGTCGGGGGGCGGTAGCCGAGTCGGCGGTGGCGGCCAGCGCCAGCGCCGTTGCCACCGCCCGGCGGGCGGCGGCGGTGGGGGCGGTGCGGAGGGCGCGGGCGGCAGCGTCGCCATGGACGCCAGAGTCGCCGTCGTCGGTGTCACTGCCGTCATCGTCTGCTCCCGCTCGCCGGTCGTCCCCGTCGCTGCCCCTACCGTCGTCAGAGGGGGACCAGCCGTCCCCGTCGCTCATGGCGATGGGCGTCGTCGACCCCCCCGCCTCTCCCCTGTCGTCCCCACCAGTCGTTGTGGCGCAAACATCCGCCGTTGCCGCGAGGACATCCGCCGCCGCGCGGCGGCAGGCGTCCCCGTGGCGGGCGTCGGCTTGGCCATGGGCAAGCCCCGGCGGCACCGCCGCTTTCGGGAGCGCCGCGACCACCGCCACCACCCCCGCGGCGGCGGCGGCCGACACCGCCGCCGCATCATTGCCAGCGGCCAGGTGCAGGCGAGCGGCCGCAGCGGGGGAGGCAGCGCGGGCAGCGGCCGCCACCGCCACCCGGCGGCGGAGGCGGGCCACCGCGGGGTCCCCAGCAGGGCGACCGGCGGCCGCAGCCAGCGGCCCAATGACGGCACCGTCAAGGACGGCATCAAGGAGGGCATCGTCGTCTTGCCAAGCGCCATCGACGCCGCCGCTACCACCACTACCGCCGCTGGCACTGCCGCCGCCGCCACCGCCCGCATCGGCATCGGCGTCGTCCTCTTCCCCCTCCCCACCTCCCTTGCCGTCATGGTCGACCCCGTCAATAGGTGGCAGACGAAGACCGCCTCGCCAGCCCGCTTCGCCCGCCCCCGCGAGGACAACCACTCCCAGCGCAGCGTCGGCCACACCGCCAAGCCCCCCGGGGAGACCAGCCAGCCAAGCCGCCGCATCGGCGGGCCGCCCCCCCGCCCATGGGCACACGTGGCGCCACACCAACGCCGCCACCCGTCGCGCCGCGCGTGCCGCCGATGCGGGCGGAGTGTCGGCGACGGCGCCCCCACGGTCGCCGTCCACGCCCCGGGGGGCGCCCCCCGCGGTGAGGAGGGCAACCAGCGCCGCCGCGCCAGCGGCCGATGGCGCCGTCACCGCCGCAGGCGAAGGGGGGCGGGGGGCCGCACCTGCACCACAGCGCCGCCCAGTGCCCGGCGGCCCGCCGCCGCCGCCCGCCGCTGCCGCGGCGGCCACCGCTCCCGTCGCCAGATGTTCCACCGCCCGCCACGGGAGGCCCACCGCAACGAGCGCGGCCGCGTAGGCAAGCGGCGCCACACCCGCAGGGTCAAAGTGGGTGTCCCCCGCTCCCAGCACGTCGGCCCGCACGTCCGCGAGCCGTAGGCGGTGAGCGGACAGCGCCGGTGGCAATGGCGGCTGCTGCCGCACCGCACACAGCCGCAGCCACAGGTGATGCTCCCACGCGCCCAGCAGCGCCGCCGTATCCGAGGGGGGGAGACCCAGCGGGGGGGCCGCGTCCACCCCCGCCGCAGCCAGCACAGAGATGCGGTAGTAGGCGGCCGCCGCGTCCCAGGTGCCGCCTGCAGACGGCGGAAGCTCCGCGAGCGCCGCCGCCGCCATTGCCGCGCCGGCCGGGCCGCCCGCCGGCGGCGACGGCGTCGGTGGCGGCACAAAGTGGCGGGCGTAGAGGGAGAGCCGTCCCGCCGCCTCGCGCGCCGAGAGTGCGTGCAGAAGGAGCTCCTCGAGGAGGTCAAACGCGAGGTTTCCCCCCACCTCGGGCCGTGCCGTGTCGGCCACCGCCGCCGCCGCGTCGGTCCGCCCCGACCGGATGCACATGTAGAGCACAGGCCACAGGGGCAGGCCGTCGGCGGCCAGGGCAGGCACCGTACCCGGCCGGCCCGTCGGCGGCGACGGCTCGTCATCGTCGTCATCATCGATGGCGGCGTCTCCCCCGCCACGGCCAGCATTCCCGTGGCCAGAGGGAGCGCCGGCCGGTGCCGCGGCAAGGACGCCGGCGGCAACCAGCCCCTGCACCTGTGCCCTCGCGGCACGGACGACGGCTGCGGCGGGCGCCGTCGAGCCCACCCCGAGGACGGTGCGGGCGTAGCCCTCTTCCAGAGCGGACCGCGCGGCGGCAGCCACCACCCGCCCCGCCGCATCGTCGTCCTCTGCTGCCGTGTCCGCATCCTCCCCCTCCCCCTCGTCGTCAGTGCTGGTCGACGGGCTTCCGCCCGCACCACCCGCGCGCAGCAGGTGACGGAGGGTGGCAACCACCGCCGCTAGCGTCGGCGCGTCCGCTGCGTCGAGGGCGGGGCCGGCGGCGGCCGCCACAGCGGCGACCACTCGTCCGTAAGGCGAGGCGCCCCCCCCCCCCCCCCGGGGCGATCCCGCCGCAGCGGCAGCCAGCCCCCTCGCCAGCCCATCCCACACCGCGGGCGACAAGCACAGGGAGCTCCCACGCCCCCCCTCGCCCCCGCCATCTCCCCATAGCGCACCGCCCCGCGCGGCCGCCACGCGCACCGCTGCCGCCACCGCTGGGTGGGCGAGGAGCACCCCCATCTCTGTCCCCTCGGCGGGGGCCGCCCCCTGCCCAGACCTGGCGATAGCGGCTGCCCCCCCCCCCCGGGCGGCCGCCATGGCAGCGGCCAACGTGCGGCCACCATCTGCGGCAGCCGCCGCCGCCTGCCGCGCCGCCGCCGCCCGCGCCGCCGACACAACCGCCGTCGCCGCCGCGTCACGGATGGCGGTCCGAGCGGCCGCGGACGCCGCTGCCCGACAGGGGGCAGGCTCAATCCCCTCCGCCGCCTCCGCCGCCGCCGCCGCCGACGCCAACGCCAACGCCGACGCCGACGCCAGCGCCGGGTTAACCGAAGCATCGCCGTGGGACGGCGGCGGCGGCGACCGGAGCAGCCGCTGCAGGGCGCCCACCGGGGCACCCAGGTCGACCAGCAGCGCCGCTCCCCGGGCAGTGCTCAGCGGCGTCGCGTCCCCCGCCCCGGCCCGTCGACGCGCTGACGCGCCCATCACCGACGGGAGGGGGCGGGTGAGGTCTGGACACGGCGCCAGCCACGGGTCGGCGATGGGGCTCGGGCGGCCACCCGCAGTCGCCGGCGCTGCTGCCGCCGACGCCGCCGCCGTCGCCGACGCTCCTAAGCCTCTCGTCCCCTGTCTGCGGCCAGGGCGCCCCCCTCCGCCGCCAACCCCACCGCCCCCACCGCCACACGCAACGGCCGACGCGGCCGCCGCGGCCGCGGAAGCGGCCGCACGAGAGGCGGGGATCAGGTCGCCGACACGGCGCGCGGCAGCCCCCCGGCCTTCCCCCCCGGGGGGTGGCGTGTAGTAGGCCGCCGCCGTCTCGGCCGCCGACGGGAGCGGCAGCAGGCCACTACCGCCATCGCCACCGCCACCGCCGCCGCTGCCACCACCACCGCCGCCGCCGCCGCCGCCACCACCACCACCACCGCCACCACTGCTCCCGGCCATGGGAGCGGCTGCCGGGAGCGCCGCCGCTAGGAGTGACGCAATGGTGGGGGGTGCCGCGGGGGGGAAGGCCCCGACGGAAGCGACGGACGACGCCATCATGGTCGGTAAGGGGGAGCGCGCGGGGGGGGCAAGGGGGGGAGTCAACGTGGGGGCGACCAAGTGGGGCGCTCGGCGCACCCGGCGGGGAGGCGCCGCTGATGCCGAGACCCGCAGCAGCCCCGCCAACTAGCCGCCGCACCCCGCGCAGCCGCGCCCCGCGCCGCCGCGCGTTCGATCGACGGCAAAGCTGGCGCGCAGAAGAGGTGGGGGAGGTGGGTGAGGGCGGCGTCCATCCACCCTGTTGGCCAAGGAGTGACAACATCCAAAAGGATTTGAGGAGTGTGCAGTGCGCTCTCGCAGTTCAAATTGCTTGGGTTCAGCCGACTCTGGGGGGCCATTTGTAGAGACAAGCGCCGACGGTGCATGCTCTTTCAGCCGCGCGACGTCCGTTGCCGATGACTTCGTCTTCCTCGCCGACTCCCCCGTGGCCCGTGTTCTCTCCGCCCTCTTTCCACGCCTCCTGCCTGACATCCCCTCTCCTTCCCCTACGTAGGGTACTGTCCCCCCCCCCCCACCAACGCCCCCCCAAGGCTGTCCTAACACCCCCTTCCTCCCCCCACGTTCTTCCTGACAGTCTCTTCCTGTCCGCTACCCGCCGTTGCCCTTCCCCCCCCCACCCTGCCGTCCCCCCTCCCCCTCCCTCGTCACCATGCCCCGCCGCGGCTCCTCACGCCGCAAGCGGCGCACCCACGTCGCTCAAGGTGGCGGAGGCGCCAGCGGGGAGGCCGAGCTCGCCAAGCAGCCCCGGTCGCTGGTAGTCCGGCGGGGAAAGGTGCCTGCCCCCCTCCGTGACCTCGTCACGGATATCCGCACCATGCTCCTCCCCGCCACGGCCGAGCGGCTGAGGGAAAGGCGCCGCAATACGCTGCGAGACTACACGGCGGTGGCGCCCACTCTCGGCCTCTCCCACCTGTGGCTCGTGTCGGCGACCGAGGCGGGGTCGTACCTCAAGATTGCGGGCGTGCCGGCGGGGCCCACCGCCACCTTCCGCATTGACGCCTACTCGCTCGCCAAGGACGTGCGCGGCTTCCAGAGGCGGCCCGTCTCCCTCTCCCCCGCTGACGTGCGCTCCCCGCCGCTGCTCGTCCTCAACAACTGGGGCGCCGCGGCTGCGGCGGACAAAAAGGTGGCGCTTGTGGCCGAGCTCTTCCGCCATACTGTCCCGCCGCTTGACGTACGGACGGTGGTGCTCTCGGACGTGCGGCGGGTAGTGCTTGTCGACAGGGAGGATGCCAGCGGTGCCATCCACCTCCGCCAGTACGCGCTGCGGGTGGCACGCGCTGGCCTTTCGCGGGCGGTGCGCAAAATGATTGTACGTGGCAAGGTGCCCCACCTGGCGGGGATGGCTGACATATCCGACCTGGTCAACCCGTCGGGGGCGGCAGCGGGGGCGGCGGTTGCGGCGGGGGCGTGGAGCTCAGATTCCGAGGCCGACGATGGGGCTGGCGGCGGCGGCGCGACCGCCGAGCTGCCCCCCCTCCCCCAGGCGGTACGGGGTGTGCGCCGCGGCGCGCGGTCGTCGGTCAAGCTGGTGGAGATTGGGCCGCGGCTGCGGCTGAGCCTCGTCAAGGTCGAGGCGGGGGTATGTGACGGGGAGGTGCTCTACCACGCGCATGTGGTCAAGAGCGCGGCCGAGGCGGCCGCCACAGCTGACCGGTTGGTGGAGCGGGAGGAGACCCGGAAGCGCCGACGGGAGGAGCAGGAGGGCAACGTTGCGCGCAAGGCAGACGCCAAACGTGCCAAGCGGGAGCGCCGCCACGCGGCGGCCGCGGCGCGCGCGGCTGGGCAGGGTGGCGCCGCCGCTGCCGACGAGGACGGCGCCAGCAGCGTCGAGAGCGGCTCGGATGGGGGGGCTGAATCGGACAGTGACGGCGAGGGAGGGTGGGTGAGTGACGACGGGGAGGAGGGGGAGGGCAGTGATGACGGGGGGCGGGACTCCCCCAACGATGGCAGTGACGGCGGCAGCGGCAGCGGCAGCGGCAGCGGCAGCGGGTCAGACTGAAGCCGCCTCAAGAATCTGTGAGAGCGTGTACACTCATGTATTGTTACCTTCCCAGAGGAACACAGCTCGGCAGTCGAGACGGTCCCCTCCTTCCCCACCCGTCTCCCCTTGACCCCCCACCCGCCACCTATCCATGCAGGACTCCACGCTACCACCCACTGCTTTCGCTTCCGCCCTCCGCTGTTTTCATGATGGTCCCGACTGCCATATTTATGTACTTCTATGAGATGGCCACGTGGCTTTGTTTCATTGGTCATTGCACACGGCGTTCGAGGTCTGGTGTCATATGCCCCTCTTTGCACGCTCGATTGGCACTCCCACTCTATCCGTCTGACACCAGTTTTTAACAACTCGCATATGAGAGAAGGTTCCCAGGCTGCGTCTTTCTCTAAAAACATATTAGCGGACTCGGCAGCAGCTCAGGAGTCCAACCGTCTTGTCTGTTTCTGCGGGCAATGCCTAATTGCTGAGGAAAAAATGCACCCTCGTTTGGGGGGGTACACCAGTGTTTCACAACTCTCGTCTACATATCAGGGCAGCCATCTGGGGCACTTCTTACAGAGATACAGCAGAAAAAACTTGATTGTATTTGTCGTCGTGGAGCATCTTTTCACGTCCGTCGACCAATGAGAGCTGAAGCAGCATGGCCGCTTCGCGATCGTGACGTTCGGCATCACAGCCCGTGAGCTCCGAAAAGCATCCCCGCCTCCTCCGGGGTGGTTACGTCCCCCCCCCCGCCCCCCAACAACGACAGAGCTCGCTGGTACTTGCGGCTGGTAGAGATGCTCGCCTGCTCCACGGGTAGCGCTTTGCGTCTGAAAGAACGCGGGAGCAGATGCTCTTTCCGCACTTGAATGAGCCTGATGATAGCTCCTCCCTCGCCCCTCGCTGACTGCGACGCGTCCGTGAGGGGGGGTGGACGTGCTGGGGAAAGCGTGGGGCAGACTATTGTTGTGCAGCGGTGTAGGGCGCGCCTGCTGGCTCCCGCCAACACCCTATCGAGAACAGCCGGGGGGGTTTAAGGGGGGAAGGTGGGGTGGGTGAGGGCACGCGGGAAGAGGCGCTTGCGCCACCGTCAGCCCACTGCAGCAAAGAGAGAGGTACTGATAGGCCGGGACAGGCTCACAGACGTGTTCTGCTCTTCTGGTGACTCTGCCAAGGTGCTCAAACCCGGGATAGGAGGAGGAAGAGGGCAGCCGGGCACAGGTGGGGCGAGCGGACGCACGGATGCGTTGAGAAGAAGTCGGATTCGGGCCAACAATCAGTCAGATGAGCGTTCCGGGGCGGTAATTAGAACCAATTTGACCTCTGCAGGAACGCTCTCTTTTCCGCCCGTGAGGCTACGGTCGCGCACCTGTGCTCCTATTTTTTCTTCTTTTTATCGATGAAGAGCCTGTGAGCTGGCGCACCCAACGGTGCGACTCACGTACACCCCTTCGCACTGGATCATATTTTAGTACGAGTTGCCTTGCGGCTGCCGCCGACTTCTGCGGCCGTTCGGAAGGGGTTCTCGTATGTGAACACTGTGGGTTTTCTATGTAAGCGGAAGTTGTGAAAAACTGGTGTCACTTGTGAAAAACTGGTGTTAGACGGATATTCCATTCAGCCCGACGCCGACGTCGCCCTCGCCGCAGCGACCACCACCAGCGCCTCCACCTCCCCCCTTACTTCCCCCACTTCTCTTGCGCCACGACCCATTCCTCCACCCCCCCTCTCCCCCCCCCGTCCCTCGCGCCAAGGGATCTCTGTTGCCCCTGCGTTACCATCTGCGCTCCTTTGCTGCGTGCGCCCGCACCTGACCCTTGGGGCCTTGGGGGCGGCCGCCGGGGCAGGTCCGACTGCGCGCCGCCGTCATGGCGGCGCGGCTTCCCCGGTCGGCGGCCGCCGCAGCCTCCACCGCGGTGGCTGCACAGGCCCCGCTGGGGCGGCTCCTTGCTGCGGCCGCCGCTGGCGCCGCCGGCGCTCGAGGCTCCACGGCGGGGCGGCTGGGCACGCCTCCCGCTGCCGCCGCCTCGCCACGGGCCGGCCTGGCCACCGCCCCCACTGCCACCGCCGCCGCCGCCGCTGCAGCGGTCGCCTCCTCCACCGCTCCCACTGCCACTGCCTGCCGCGGTCTGCGGCGGCGGGCCAGCCGCCGGTGTCGCGGCGGCGGCGCGCCCGGCGGCGGCAGCGGCAGCGGCGGCGGCGCCCGCCACCTACACGCGCAGCCCCCGGCGGCAGTCGCTGCCGCAGCGGCCCCCGAGCTGCCCCCCCTGTGGCGGCTGGCCGCTGGCAACGTGGCGGGCGCGGCTCCCGCCGCGCCGGCCGCCGCCGCCGCCGCCGCCGCCGCTGCCCCCTCGCTATGGGGCTGGCCACGAGCGCCCGCTGCGGCTACGGGCAATGGCAATGACGACGGCGGCGGCAGCGGCGGGGGTGCGGCGGGCGCCGCGGCCTCCCCTCCCCCAGCGGTGTCGCCGCTGCCCCTGCCCGTGGGCCTCGGCGACATGGCCGCCTCCCTGCCTGCTCACGACGCGAGTGTGGACCCGTTTGCGCTCGTTGCCGACGACGTCGAGGCGCTGTCAGTGGCCCTCCGGTCGGCCGTGTCGGTCGTGCAGCTGCCGGTGCTCGACGCGGCGGCGGGGCACTTTTTTGCGGCTGGCGGCAAGCGCTTCCGGCCGGCGATTGTGCTGCTCATGTCCCGTGCTGTGGCCGTTGGGGGTGCTGGCGCCGCCAGCCCCCCTGCCGCCGCCGCCGCCGCCGCCGCCTCCGCGGCCGCCTCTACTGCCACCGCCGCTGCGGCAGACCCCGCTTCTGCCGACGCGCTGCTGCTGCCGTCGCAGCGGCGACTGGCGGAAATTACCGAAATGATCCACACCGCGAGCCTCCTCCACGACGATGTTATTGACGCGTCAGACACCCGGCGGGGGGTTGCGTCGGTCAACGCGGCGTATGGCAACCAGGTGGCGGTGCTGGCGGGGGATTTCCTCCTCGCCCGCTCCTCCATCCTCCTTGCCCGCCTCCGCAACTGTGACGTGGTGGAGGAGCTGTCGACGGTCATTGAGCATCTTGTGCGTGGGGAGGTGCTGCAGCTGACCCTCAACCGGGGGGACGCGCCGGGCGGTGGGCGGCAGCCGGGGGGGGGCGTGGCGGCGCCCAGGCCGCCACCCACTTCGGAGGGGGGGTTCTTGCCGCCCCTACCCTCTTTTGTGGCGTCGGCCGCCGCGTCGGTGACCGCGTCGGTGGCGTCGTCGGTGGCACGCGTGGGGCTGGACGCGGTGCAGACCGCCGCGGCCGTGGCAGGGGCGGCCGTTTCGAGCGTTGGGGGCGTCCCCCCCCCCCCCTGCCTGGGGCGACGCCCCCGTCCCCCCCCGCCTCTGCCCCCAACGTAACGGCGTCGACGGCAGCGGCGGCGCTGGCCGACGCCTCCACCCCCCACGACGCGTACGTGGAGGCCCACTTTGCGCGGTACCTCCAAAAGTCCTTTTACAAGACGGCCTCCCTTCTCGCCCACGCATGCCGCGCGGCGGTGCTCCTCGGCGGCCACCCACCCGCGGTGGCCGACGCGGCCTACGCCTACGGCACGCACGTGGGGATTGCGTTCCAGCTGGTCGATGACGCGCTTGACGTGTCGGCGGGCGGCGCCAGCGGCGGGTCCCCGTCGTCGGCGTCGGTGCAATCCCCATCGTCGCCATCCCCTTTGTCGTCGTCATCCTCGTCGTCGTCGTCGTTGTCGCGGGCCGCGTCGCCGCTGGGCAAGCCCGCCGCCGCGGACCTGGCGGCCGGGGTGGTGACCGCCCCCGCCCTGTTTGCACTGGCCGAGGCGCCCGCCCTGCGGGCGGCGGTGGGCCGCCGCTTTGGCGCGCCAGGCGACGTGCCGGCGGCGGTGGCGGCGATCGCCGCGGCGCGGGGGGTGGAAAAGACGCGGGAGCTGGCGCGGCTGTACGCCGCCGAGGGCGTCCGCGTCCTGGGGGGCGTGCCCCCAAGCGTCTGGCGTAGCGCGCTGGTCAATGTCGCGGAGCGGGTCGTGACGCGGTCGGCTTGAGCCGGGGGCGGTGGGCGCGGAGGGGGGGGGGGTGGTGTAGGCGGCGGTCGGAAGGGGGGCCTGTGGGGGAAGAAGTAGGATGGATGCATACGCCCGCTCCTCGTCTGGCGGGCGGCGGGGTGGTGCCCCCGTGGGGAGGGCCGCCAATACCTACATACCACCATCCAACCAAAGGTGCCTTACCAACGTGGCCTTAACTCGTGCACCCGCCCGCCCGCCCACCCGCCCACCCGCCCGTCCGCGTTGACCAGCCGACCCCCCCCCCCCCCTTCATTGCCCATTGACGATTCGAGGCCACGCCGGCGCCCACGCCGCCACGACACGGGCGGGGTGGCCAGACGGCGCGCGGAGGGCGCCCCCCTGTCCCCCCGCCCGTTGCCCCTCCTCTCAGTGCGCCCCTTGCCCCTCTTTTCAGTGCGCCCGTTGCCCCGCTGCGCGCGCGGCGCTCCTGTCTGGCACAACGCGGCGGCTGCTCCAAAAAAACAAGAACGCCAAAAGAGAACATGGGACTGTCGACGGGCGCGAGAGACCGGTCGCGCGCGCTGGGGTGGACGAGCGGTTTGGTTTTCGTGCCGTGACGGCGGCGGCGCCCCGCGCCCCCGGGGAGCACCCGCGGGGCACGCTGGGGGGGGGCCACCACCCGCCAGGTGCTCCCGGCTGGGCCCTTTGCCACAGCCCTTCCCCCCCTCCCGACGGGCGGCAGCGCCCTCGCCGCGCAGGGCCGCCCCGGTGGCGGCACCGCCGGCCAACCGCCACGGCCGCGGCGGCCGCGACAGACACCCCCTCGTAGCGGGGGACGGGCTGTGGCCCGACCAGACGTCAGAGCAGCCGTCTTTGGCGCGTGGCGCGTTCACGCGCAGCGCGCGCCGCCACGGCCGACCGCGTGGAGGGGGCGGAAGGCGCACGGCACCCGCCCCGAGGTGCGCGGGGGACCGCCGCTCGACGACGGCCCCGCGGGGGCCGCCCGGCACCCCCCCCGCCGTTGCCTCACGGCGGGTGACCACCAGCGGCGCCGTCTGCCGGTTCGTCGTACAGCTGGGCGGGTGGAGGTGCCGCCGTCACCCGCCGCCGCTGCCGCCCGCCGCCGACGCCGACCGGGACGCCACCGTCTTGGGGCGCCACCCCTCCGTCGCGTACGGGCCGTGGAGGTGGGCCGCGCCCACACGTCCCGGGTGTGGAGGGCGACCACATCCGCGCGGGCATAGACGGGCACGCCCGACGGGAGGGCGCCAACGGGGGCCACCCCCGGCGAGGGAGGCTCGTCCTCTTTGAGGGGCCCCCCCCCAGGACTGCAACCGGGTACCGCCAGGCGGCCGCCTCGGGGCGGGGGGGTAGGGGTGCGCGGCGCGGCCGCCGCGGCGACCGCCCAGCTGGCCGCGTCGGTGTCGTCGGTAGCGTCGGGGGCGCGGCGGCACCGGACAGGAGGGCGGCGTTGGAGCCGTCGCCGCGCAGGCGTGGCAAGCGGGCCCTGCCATGGTGATGGCCGTCCCGTCCACCCGCCGCCGCAGCCGCCGCTGGCATCACCCCCAACCCCTACCGCCGCCGCCGACGACGTGAGCCTCACAACCACCAACCGCAAGGGCTCCACACTTCCGACACCGCCACCCCTCTCGGGCCGGGGTGGAGGCAAACAGACGCCCCGGCGTGGGGCGGGTCGCTTACACCGCCGTCGGGCGGGGGGGCGGTTGCCGCAGCACCCTTCAACGCGGCCGCGGCGGTACCGGCGGCAGCGCCCCACCGCCGACGGCAGCGCCTGTCGCGCGGGCGGGGTGGCGAGGCAGCCGTGGCGGCCGCACGTACGGGCACCGGCATGCACTCCGGTGGCCATGGCCAGAGAAACGGCGGTGGCGGTCAGGGGCGGGGGCACTGCGGGGGGTTGCCGCTGCCGCCAGCGGGCGCGCCGCCGCGGCCGCCGCCGCTCCCGTCACGACCGGCGTCACCCCGTCCGCCACCGCCGCCACCACCGCCGCGGCCGCCGACGCCGCCACCGTCGCGCTCGACGCGCGGCCCCTCCCCAGCGCCGACGAAACCGGCCGCACCCCGGTCCACCACTGCCAGCAGGTCCGCCGCTGCCAGCAGGCGTCTGACCGCCACCGGCGGCGCGCCGCGTTTGACGTCTACCGCGTCCACCAGCCGGCCGGCACGACCATTCGCAGCGCCGCTGCCGCCGGTGGTGGCGCGGCCGCCGGCAGAGGCGGGGCGGCGGGTGGCGGGGGTCGGCCGTTCGTGCGCCCCGGCGTTCCTCCGCTTGGTCCCCAGCACCGAGAGCCACTGCACCACCCGTCTGGGCCAACGCGTCGCGCCATCGTCCCCATCCAACGCGTCGCGCCATCGTCCCCGTCCACAGGTAGGAGTCACTGCATAGCATGTCGGTGGGAGGGAGGGTGCGGGGGGGGGCGCGTATCAGAACGGCAGCTGATTGGCGTCTGAGAAAGAGGACAACAGAACAGCGGAGAGGACCGTCAACAAGAGAACGTGATGGGAAGCAAAATCCAAGCGCCGCATGGTCATGCCAAGCTTTTTTTCATAGACAAGCCTATTCCATGCTGTGACAGGTGTCTCTGCGCTCACGGGGCAGAGGGGGGAAGGGACGACAGGCCAGTCAGGAGGTTGCATCGCCCCCCCGGGTGGTGCAACCCCCTGTCATGCGCGTATGATCGCGGCGCACTGCGCTTGCACAATGGTGGAAACACCACAACGTGCGTCGACGGTCCGGTGTTTGTGCTCGTTGCGCTTCTTCCTCTTCCTCCTTTCTTCATCGGGTGCTAGAAAAAAAAAAAAAAAACGGGGTCAGGAAATTGCATGCGCCTGCCCGTCCCTGTGCCTGTCGTGTCGGCCGCCCCGTGTCCGTGTGACTGAGGGGTGAGCCCACCCGTCGCACGGTGGCACGCTGCCGTGTCACGCGTGCGGGATTGAAAACGTCGGTGGGCGGGCCACGTTCTTTAGCACGCCCCTGGCAGTGTGCCCAGACGGCCGGCCGGGCACCCCCCCGCGCGGGGGCCCCGGTGAGGGGGGGGGGGGGGGGGGGGGGGCGTCAGGCGCTTGCCGATCTTGCTTGCCGGCCCCACCGCCAGTCGCTACTGGACGTGCGGAACTGTACTGTACTGTACACACTCTTCCCCGTCCCTTCCCCCCCCCCCCCTGCCTACCCAAACAATGGTCCTTTCGTGCGTGGCCAACCAAAGCAGGTGGGCCTCGACGGCAGGGCCGCAGTGCCGGCTGCTCCACACGAGAACGCACTGCACGCACCTGACCGCACACCGCAAGGCCTTTAGATACCCCCGTTCCCACCCAACCCCCCCCCCCCCCCCCCCCCCGCGGCCAACTCGGCTTGCCAGCCGCCACTGGTATCTAAAGACACCACGGCCACCGAGAAGGAAGCGGGCCATCGTCAGCTCCCACTCAAAAGTCACAGAGTCCCCTCGAAGCCCGCCAATCCCCATCGGCCCATCGAAAGCTGCTTTCGACGGGCGTTTCCAGCCCGTCCAAAGTCCCATCGAAGGCCCGCTTTCGACGGGACCCTCGATGGGGCCACCGCCATCGGCGCTCCGACTCCTTGATGGGCTTCCTCTCGCGTCTCTCTTCAAACAAACTCAGGACACCTCAAAAGACGCGCGACGCTGGCACCTGGTTCACCTCTCATTGGCCAGTTTTCGACTGTCGGTCGCAGCCCGTCGGCCGAGCGTCTTCGCCCTGGCTCGTCACCCCGCTCACGAAGTAGCAGCAGCTGAGGACAGTGAACCAAGTCTGCGAAGTCAGGCACCTCGTGGACCACTCGCCGCACACACGCAACAGGCAGCGCTCTCAAGCGAACGTCCGTGTCCCCGGAAAGAACGATCCCAGCCATTCTTGTGCACCCGCGGGCGACCAAGGGGCAGTTGTCAACACCCGGGACGACGAATATGTCCGGAATGACAGCGACATCCCCCTCGGGCCGACGGACAATAGCCCGCACCTCAGCAACCGAAATAGTCGAGGCATCCTCAGGATGGGAGTACAAGACCAAAGCGTACCACGGCTTGCCACGGAAGGAATGGGACGTGTACAGCAGCTGCTCAGCCTTCCAGCCATACTCGAAAAGAGCGACAAAGCTAAGGCGAGAGCAGGCGCGTACCCGAGCGTCTTCCGGCAGCTCGAGCGCTTCCGCAATACTCACAAGACCCGGCCGCTGGGCTATCCCGGATAAAGGCACTTTCCGCAGGTGATAAGCGGAGATGGGCACGGTCGCGTCGGCATCATCTCCGCGGGGCGTTGTGGCAGCCTCATCGGCGGCACCATCCCCCCAGCTCACGCCGTCGCCGTGGTCCAGCATGTCAACTTCATCATCGCAGCCCGTCCCGTCGCTGTCCCCTTCATCATTACCATCGACCAGGAGCGCGGCTGCGTCCTCGTCATGGGCGGCATTGCGACGCAGAACAGTGCGCGCGCCCTGTGCCTGCACCACTACTGGCGAGTAAAGTCCGTCATGTCCTTTTTGGTACGCGCGTAGTACGGCTTGTCTCCCTTATGGAGCCGCTCTTTGAGTCCCGCGTTCCCATTGCTGATGTTCGCATGCATGCGTATGGCCCCTGTAGCAGTACTCCCAAGCACCAACCCCGAGTCAGGGAAGGAAGAGGAGTATTGCCGATATCCCAACTTGGGACACCGGAAGCAAGCACCTCCACACAGCCGAACACGGAACTTGCGTGTGGTGAGCGGGTCCACTCACCAAGGCACGAACAAGATGTGTCGGAGCCAGACGGTGTTTTCTTGCTTGGCCAGCCAAGGTGGGCCCTCCCCGCCTTGCTGTCCCTCCTTATCAACCCTCCTCACACGCTCACGCAACCCCTCAAAACACTCAGAAAATGAACCCTCAAACAAACCAATCATATCACTCCACATGCAAAGAACTCAAAGCGTAGAAATCCGTCTGGCTCCCGTGCAAAAATCCCAAGAAACAAATACCAGCAGCATTACCCTGCTCTAGTATGTCGGAAGTCCTAGTCGAATTTCCGTCCAGAAGTCAGAAGTTTCACCATCGTGAGTCGGGTGAATTTCGACTTCCGGTCAGGTCCACTTGACCCGAATCTTCAAAGTATTGGTACCGAATTCCGGCCCAATCTCCCACATTTCCCCCTTCTCAAAAGTCCAGCCGTCCCGGTGGACGTCCAATCAGCGGCGAGTCGCAGTGACCGGGAGAGGAGGATGCAATTCCCGAGTTGAGATGCAAAGTACGGTGCATCGCTGGCGTCTAGCGTGCACCAGGGTTACGCCGGGGTTGCACTCGCGTCCGGCGGGGCCCTCCGGGAGAGGCAGTCCCTCTCCGTGGGGTGCGCTCTCTGCCCTGACACTGGGTAGAGGAGCCCCCTCCACGCGAAACAGGTGTGGGGGAAAGTCGTCCCCCACCTGGTCAGGGTGCTCCACGGGTGGACTCACGTGTGGGTGAGCCCCCTAATCTGGGTGTCGGCGTACCTCCGCCACACCCCCTGCCCCTCAACTGGAGGAGTAGGGCGTCGACGTTCTCACTCGGAACGTCGACCTGCACCTGCCCCTTCAGTTGGGGTACGGTTGCTCTCGGGGGGTTGGGTTGTGTCCCCCCCTTCAGCTCGATCCACCCCCAGCTGGCTCTCTGCGGGGTGTTCCTCACTCCTTCCCCCCCTTTCTAGTCAGGGTTGAGGGGTGTGCGCACCCCGAGTTGGGGGTGTTGCACTCGGTCGCCGGCGGTGGGACTCGGCCGCCGGTGCGGGGTCTTCTCTCCCCTTCGTGTGTGCGGGCGGGTGTGTGCCTTCCCGCCGCTGCTCCCTCGCGTCGGCGGGTCTGTCTCTTCCCGCCGTGCGGTTGGTGTCGTTGGTTGGGGTGGTGTCTTCCCCCTTCCGCCCCTGTGTCGGGCGTCTTCGTTGTCGGTGGGGGCGCGGGTCGTGTTCCCCCCCCCTTCTCTTCGTCGGCGGGGTTGTGTTTTCCCCGCGCTGCCCCTTGTGTCGGGCTTCTTCGTTGTCGGTGGGGGGTGTGGGTCGTGTCCCCCCCCCTTGCTCTACCTCACCGAGTCGGTCAAGGTTGGTTGTCGTCGGAGGGGGAGCGGGTCGTGTCCCCCCCCCTTGCTCTACCTCACCGAGTCGGTCAAGGTTGGTTGTCGTCGGAGGGGGAGCGGGTCGTGTCCCCCCCCGTGCTCAACCTCACCGAGTCGGTCAAGGTTGGTCGCGTGATGGCGGGTGAGCCGAGTCGGCCTTTGTCCCCGTCTCCGACGTCTCTGTCGGACAAGCGACGGACGGGAGAGGAGGCCCTCGGGACTGAGGAGTCTCTCAGCCGGGGGTCGGCCATGGAGACGACTCGTCCCGGGCGAGGGTCGGAGGCGGCCGCCTCAGCCGTCCCCGCCCCATCACCTCCTACTGCCCCCTCGGCCGTGGTCCCACCGGGGGATGGGTCTTCCAACCCGGTGGCGGAAGGGGATGTGACTCCCATCCCCCGCCTTCCTGAGTCACGGCTGCTACTCCCGCCGCGGCCCCGTCCTCCTATGGGGCCCCGAGCCTGGGCGCCTCCCAAGTCAGTCGGGGAGCTTCCCGACTGCAAGCTCAAGGATGTCTACTTGATCATCCCCGAGCCACGGCGGACCGACGTATGGTACCGCCGGACTCGTCGGTACCCCAACCAGGTGACTCTACCTGATGGGGTGGTCTGCGACCTACCAGCGCTACTCTGCCTGGCGGACGCGCCTGAAGTCCAGGCGTTGTCAACCTCCCTCGCCTTGGGGTCGGGCGACAAGGAGATCGACGACACCCACGCGGTTGTGTCTACCGAGTGGTGTGCCCTTCCCCGTCCCTACCTGGGCGGAGAGGACGCCCACGCCCAACACGGCGTGGTGCGAGAGGAGTTCCGACTCCGGGGCTCCTCGGGCTTCCTCATCCACGGGTCGCGGGTGGAGTTCACCCACGTACCTCTGGAGGAGCGTGAGCACCAGTACCCTTTTCTCCCAGGGTGGTGGGAGACAGTGGAGGTACCTTGTGGGTTTCCGGCTCGGATCCCCCTCCTCGTTGCCTACTTTGGCTCCGTGCTACGCTCCAGCTCGGAGGGTAACCGGGTCTTCGCCTACCTCGCCACGCACTGGGTGGTCGTGGTGGCTCGGGGCTGGTACTCCGATGTAGTCCATCGGGGTTACCTGTGGCACCTCCCACCGGCTCTGGTGGAGGGTATGGAAACCCTTGGCTTCCACTGGTTAGCCTTGGGCGCGGGGGACCTGGCTCCGTTCCTCCTTAAGGGTATGGTCACCCTGCACAATCGACTCGATTGGGCGCAGCTGGAACCCTTCCTCCGCCGCAACAAGCGTCCAGAGCCGGGGTTGGAGAGTGAGCCACCCCGGGAGTTCGTCCATGTCACCCATACTCTGGTGCAGGGACAGCTGTTCTTGCGTGAGGGGTTGGGGGACTCTTCCCTTCCCTACGCAGAGGGGGTTACTCCCTCTACGTCGCCCCCTGGCTCTGGGTGGGCGACATCATCGGCGACGACTCGTCGTGGTGCTCATCGAGGAGCCCCTCGAAGCCGCGGGCGAGCTGTGCCGACGACTTCCCCGCGGGTCGCGACTCCGACCTCGGGGGGTGTGGAGCCGACTCAGGCTCCACCCTTCCAGTTCCTCGAGCCCTTCCCCGACGTGGCGTTGGGTTCGCTACGGGTCCGAACTCCGGTACCCATGCCGATTGCGCGTGGCGTTGGCGAGATGCTTCCCAACTTGGGAGCCATCATGTATGACGCCACGGTGGAGGCCTCACTCGTGGCCTCCCTTGACACGTTGGCTTGGGTCACCCGGCGTATCAGTCACTTCCTCGCGTCGGGCGACTCAGCCACGGCGCGACAGTCATTGGCAGCTGAAGTCACTCGCCTCTCGGTTGGACACGAGTTTGTCCAACGGCTGCTGTCGACTCAGCAGCAGCTTCCGCGTCACGGAGGGAGTACCTCCGGACATCTATCTTACGACGGGGATGGGTCCGCGAGTCGGCGGGCCCCTCCCAGTGCTTCCACTCCGGGGCCCTCCCGAGTGGGTTACGCCCCTCCGCTACCGGCCTACGACCCTGGGGGTTCGTGGTCGGGCGGTCCCTATAGTGGTGGGGGTGGCCATATGGAACGCTAGAGTCAGCGGTCGAACGACTTGTTCTTTCCTTGGTGAGAAGAGTGGTGGGTATTCTTCTCATTTTGTATTGTGCCATAGTCGGCTTTGTTAGTAGAGAATCTTTGAAGAACCATGGTATGTGTTTGTACTCATGGTTGGCTTGCCGCTCTGCTCTGACTTGGAGCAGGGACTTCATCCCCCGACGTACGAGTGCTACGTCGGCGTATAGATATGCCCACAGTCTGGCAGTATCTACGGACCTTTTCTACTGGTAGGTCCTCTACAAACTCCCATGTGTCGGAAGTTGGTCCATACCCGAACCACCTGACTCGGAGCATGAGTCGCCCCGACTCATCATATCCGTGCCCGACAAACTTGTCGAACACCGCCTCCAATGGCTTATTGGAAGAGGTCGGCAAGGATGGGACTTTCCATGCTTGCAAAGCCCTTTCCCAAGCGGGATCTCCCTCTGGGGGTTCGGGTGCGCGAGTCGCGTGATTCCCATTTATTGTCCGGATACCATCATCACTCTCGATGGTTAACCGACGTCCATCCGTTTTAAGGATGTGATATGGTCCCAGAGTCTTGAAGACCAATTTCCCTCCCTTATTGTCGTGGGAGTTAACATAAATCCAATCTCCAACTCGGAGCGGATCGCGACGATGTCTGACTCGGACATCGAAGTACCTCTTGTAACGGGCTTGGGCCTTCTCCATAGTAGCCCGGACAAGGGGTATCATCTCCTCCAGTCTCTGGAGAAGGGAGGCTTTCGCCTGACTCGGTGTTTGAGTCGAAGTCTCACCCTCAGTCTGGGTGAGACGCTCCACAGCTACTGACGGAAGTCGTCGGGGGCAGACGAAGGCAAACGGTGCCTCTCCCGTACTACTGTGTACCTGGGAGTTGTATGCTGTCACGAGTAGTGACGCATAACGAGCCCATGTGACTACATGGTCATGGACATAGTGACGCAACTGGCGCACTAGAGTCCTGTTGAATCGTTCCACCTGCCCATTAGTCTGGGGATGGTAAGGGGTGGCGAAGTTCGTCTGCACCCCCAACATCTTCATGACTCCCTGATACAGGACGGACGCAAACTGTGGTCCGTTATCCGAAAGGATAGAGTCGGGGATGCCATAACTGGCAACCCAGACGTCGAGTAACTCACTCAGAACGTCCACGGCTGTGATATCCTTGAGTGGGGATACCCGTGTGAGCTTAGTGAAGCGATCACACATCACCAGAAGGTACTCATATCCTTCAGGTGTTCGTGGTAGTGGACCGAGTAAGTCCACTGCTATCGCTGCAAACGGCTCTGTTGCAGGAAAGAGTCTCATGGAAGAAGTCTGCCGGGACTCCATGAGTCTATTCTTTGCGCAAGTCGCGCATGCGGCTACATATCCGTACACATCAGCCACGAGTGATGGCCAATAGTACTTCTTACGTAGGGTCTGATACATCCTCGTAGACCCTGGGTGTCCACCCAACGGTGAGGAGTGCTCCCGTTGGAGGATACTCTTGCGTAACTCCTTGGGGACGACGACTTGCTTGTCCCCCTGCGTATATCCCTTACGGCAGAGTATGCCGTTGTCATTCAGGAAGAACCGAGTCGGTTGAGCCTGGTCGAGCTCCTTCCTGAGTCGTCGACAAAGTTTGTCGCTCTCCTGTGCCTGGACAAACTCATCCAAAGACACGGGTAATAATTTGGCCATGCCAGGCATCCTCGGGTCGAGGACAGTTCCGGAGCGAGTGGTCACTGCCACATGAGGGAGTTCCTCAGGGATAGGGGAAGTGTCTTTCCCATCCGTCGGTATGCGAGACAACGCGTCCGCAACCGCATGCTTCGGGCCTGGCCGATATTCAACATCATAATCGAACTCAGCGAGGCAGAGTCGCCATCGATTGAGTCGGTTATTCGTACAGGCTGTAGTGGTGAGTATCCACTTCAAAGCCTTGTGGTCACATCGAATGAGGAACTTCCTTCCTTCGATGTATGGCCGTAGCATGGAGACTGCCCATACCACGCCAAGACCCTCTACCTCCGTCACAGAATAGTTCTTCTGGGCGGGTGAGAGTCCCTTACTGAAATAGCCAACGGGTAAATACTCCCCCGAAGGCTGTTGTTGGAGTAAGCAACAACCGAGTTGGTCGTAACTTGCGTCCACATCAACGATGTAGTGAGCCCCCGGTCTCGGGATCGCTAACACCGGTGGGTTGCAGAGGAGCTCTCGCAACCTATCAAACGCTTCTTGCTCCGGGGGTTTGGGAGCATCCAAGCGCTTGGGCATCTTGGAACTTACCAAGTGGTTCAACGGTGCAGACACTTTGGCATAGTTCGCCACAAAGCGTCTGTATACGTTACACATACCCAGGAAGCTCCTGAGTTGTGTCTGCGTCTGGGGGAACTTCGCCCGACGGATGGCCATGAGGTTCTTCTCATTGACCAGAATGCGACCTGGCCGGACTATATGGCCGAGGTACTCCACCTCATTACTAAAGAGGTGACACTTCGTAGGTTTGAGTGTTACTCCTGCTTCACCCAACAGGGTAAACACTCTGTCCAAGTGGGACAAGTGTTCTTCGGCAGTCCCGGAGAACACAATGATATCGTCCAGATACACCAGGGCGATCTGCCACTTGACTCCGGCAAGTATCAAGTCAATAGCACGCTGGAAAGTCGCAGGTGCATTGCAAAGCCCAAAAGGGAGCCGTGTGCACTGATAAACTCCACAGTGACACGTGAAGGTGGTCAAGTGTCTGTCCTCCTTGCGGATGGGTATCTGCCAGTACCCCGCGTTGCAGTCCAACGTGGAAAAGTACTGTGCCTCACCGAGTGAGTCAAGGCAATCGTCCATACGGGGTAAGGGGTAACTATCCCTTACCGTCCGCTCGTTTAGCTTACGATAATCGATGCAGAACCGCATCGTGCCGTCTGACTTGGGCACCAAGACTATGGGACTGGCCCACTCACTTGAGCAAGGCTCAATGACATCCATGTCTTGCATCCGTTGGACCTGCTCTCGGGTGAGTTCCCGTGAGTCTGGTCCCATACGGTAGGGACTCAGGCGAACTGGCCTAGCCCCTGGCTTCAACACGATTCTGTGTTCGGTGGCCTTGATGAGCCCAAGGTCACCATTCCACAACTTGTGATGCTTCTGGATTAACTCATCCAGTCGTCCATGTAAACACTCCGGGATGTTCTCCCGATGTACCGTCGGCGACTTAGCCGTCGATGAACTCGATTGGTCGGCAGAGCCTGCCATTCCAATATCCTCCCATTGCTGTTGAGTCACAGCAACGACATTCCCCTCAAAGGTAGAGATCGACGCAATCTTCATGCCTCCGGGGAGTCGTCGAGGTTCCTCCGACGTGTTGAGGACCTCCACCCACCAGGTTTGGTCATCCCCACAAGTCATGGGGCCCCAAGCAACTTGCACTTGGTGAGTATAATAGACTCGGTCCACGGGGGAAACAAGTCCATTCCCTCGAAACCGTGTGCGTACTCGCACAAAGGTCCTTGATCGGGGCGGGACTACCGTACCCTTACATACTCGTACATGGGTCGTAGAGCCTCCACCCTTGGGAGAGTTTTCCCTAGGTTGATGAGTCGTAGGGGAAACAGTCCTCCCTTTACGCAATATGGGGACAGTCTCTCCATTACGCATTCGGATTATCCCTTCCGGTCCACAGACGGCCGGGACATGGAGGTCCAGATAGTCAGTTCCCAGGAGTACGGGGACTGACATATTGGAGACTACTCCAAAGTTCACCTGCGTCTGGTAGAACCCAATGCAAACAGTCAATGCAATAGACCCAACAATGGGGAGGAGTCCCCCATTGACATCAAACATACGCCACTCGGGTGAGCCGGCGGGGCTCACATCCGTCCCCTCTGGCAATAAGTCTTGCCTAATGAGAGAGGCAGCAGAGCCTGTGTCGACTATGACACGAGAGGTAAACTCATATCCATCCTGCAGCCAGAGTCGAGCTGCGACCTGGTAGTTACTCCCTACCAGCACTGACACAATCCGACTCGGGTCGTGCTTCTGAGGAGGGGCCTTGTCCCTAGGTCTCACCCCTCGAGGTCGAGTCAGGACCTTCACTCTCCCATGGGTCGGTGAGCGTGAAGCAACCCGCTTCATTACCGCTGGAGCCTTTGGGTCAGTCTTAGTCCCAGCGGCTAGGCGTTTCCCTCATCCGACTCGGATGATGGAGTATCCTTGCCACTTGAGCTGGGGGAAGAGGTTTCCCCCTTCTCAAGCGTGGACTCATCCTCTGACTTAGGTTGAGTCATGGCCGTCACACGTGTGGTGTGTGGCCGGGTATCCGAATCAGTCCTCGGAATACCGAGCTTCCCAATACGAGCCAACAGGGCTCTCAAACGAACGTCCAGAGTGGGGCATTGGGCTGCCCAGTGTCCCGACTTGGAACACTGCCAACACGGCCGATCACTCATCGACGCCGATGGCCCCGCTTTTCCCTGTGACTTATCAGGGATGGCGGCCACCATACCTTCCGTCTCTCGAGTTGAGGACGAAGGTACTGCAGGGTACGTCCGCGTGTAGGAAGGCATCCTTGCAGTTCTGCGGAAGCGACTTGCTTCCATTCCCTTAACTTCTTTCTCTCGTTCCTTCCGCTGCTCAGACACGAGCCAGCGGTACTCATCACCCTTAGTCTGGGCGATGCGTGCCAACTCCGCCAGAGTCATGGTCGGAGTATTACGCTCTCGCACAGTCGCTCGAGCTGCTCGGTGGACACCCTCCACAAAGCGTCCCTTAATGACTCCTTGGGGATATAGGAATCCACAGAGGACGTTCAGCTGACGGAGTCGTTCAGCGAACTCCCGTTCCTCTTCACCCTTACTCTGGGTGGCGCGGTTGAACTCTTCAACCTGCACAGCCAAGGAAGCCTCGTCTGCGTGAAGACGAAGGATCCAATTAACCAACTCCAGGTAGGAGGTCACCTCACCCGGATTCCCACCATGCCGACTTGGCATGACGTTCATCACCTCGGAGCGGAGTGGCTCCTTGGTGAAGTCCTGAAGCATGAAAAACGCTTCAGCTTCAGAGACATCATTGTCATCGCAGGCTTTTGCGAACTTCCGCAAAAACTGGAAGACCTTCAGGGGTGGAGTCCCGTCCCATTCTGAACGGACCCCGAAGGATTGCGCAACGTGTTTCTTGCGCCGGCCCAGGGTACGGGCCTGGCTATTTGAGTAGGTCAACGACTTGTTGACCAACCCATATGTCTCACAGTCGAAGACATCCTTGAACAATGGATTATTCACCACGATCTTTCCTGGGACGACTCTAGTCCCAAGACGGTCCGTGTGAGTCACACGACCATGTCGAGTAAGATCTTCTTCACCCGACTTGCCACTTGCAGAGGACTCAGACTCCGAGTCCACCTCACGACGGAGAGTACGTCGAATCTCCCGTCGCTTCTGACGCCTCGAGGCCTGCTCAGGCGGAGGGGTGCTCCCCTTCAACGCCTTCCCCACCTCCTCTCGCACGACTTGTGCGATGGCAGTCATCACCGAGTTATCCACGATACCGGATGATCCAGGTGGAGCTTGACTCGAGCTCCCACCCGGTCCTTCCGGCACCAGTCGTGGCGCGGACCCACCAACCCGGGGTACAGAACTCCCTGTCCCGTCACCTCTGCCGGTCGGCGGTCCCATGCCGAAGTGAGTGTCGTCACTCCCCGAAGAGGTTGCCGGAGCCTGACGCTGGCTCGGCGCTCCCACCGGAGAAGGGCGAACTCCGCCCGTCTCTTCCGGTGACGGCCTGGGAAGGAACCTGGCCGATCGCCGTCGGGGTCCAACCTCTGGACCCACCACATCCGCACTGCCCGGCCTGGGTGGTACTCCGCCCGTCGGGGGAGGACTACGCTCCCCCTCCCCAGGTACACTCGGCGCAATGGGGGGGTCTCCCTCACCAGCCATCTCCACAAGAGTCACGTGGAGTCAACCAAAACGACCAAACGGTGTCCAGAGTCGGGGATCGTCAGCTAGGGAGTTCCTAGAGCACGTTCCACCCCTCCACCTACCACAAGGAAGGCGGTGAGGTTTCCCGAAACTCCGGGTCTCCAACAAGGCTCACGGTGGCCAACCTCGTCACCCAGCGAACGCTCGGAACGTAGGCGAGTCGATCGTGTCACCGGAAGTCTCGGTGCCGAAGGGGGAGAGGGGCCAACTTGGTCCCGTCTCCGGTCAAGGGAGGTACCAAAGTCGATATCCTCTCCCCCGCTGATCCACCAACTGTAGCAGTACTCCCAAGCACCAACCCCGAGTCAGGGAAGGAAGAGGAGTATTGCCGATATCCCAACTTGGGACACCGGAAGCAAGCACCTCCACACAGCCGAACACGGAACTTGCGTGTGGTGAGCGGGTCCACTCACCAAGGCACGAACAAGATGTGTCGGAGCCAGACGGTGTTTTCTTGCTTGGCCAGCCAAGGTGGGCCCTCCCCGCCTTGCTGTCCCTCCTTATCAACCCTCCTCACACGCTCACGCAACCCCTCAAAACACTCAGAAAATGAACCCTCAAACAAACCAATCATATCACTCCACATGCAAAGAACTCAAAGCGTAGAAATCCGTCTGGCTCCCGTGCAAAAATCCCAAGAAACAAATACCAGCAGCATTACCCTGCTCTAGTATGTCGGAAGTCCTAGTCGAATTTCCGTCCAGAAGTCAGAAGTTTCACCATCGTGAGTCGGGTGAATTTCGACTTCCGGTCAGGTCCACTTGACCCGAATCTTCAAAGTATTGGTACCGAATTCCGGCCCAATCTCCCACAGCCCCCATCACATGGCACAACAGTCAGTGCACTTTAGTGGATCGTTGATGACCCAATATGGGCGTCACGTAGAGCGTCACGAAGCGCTCGGCGCGGTCCGCGATGGTCTTGCCCACGTCGAGGGTGAGGGTCATGGGGGATGTGGAGCGAGTGTACCCAGTCATCTCCGCGTGGAGCACGGCGAGCTCTGCAAACATGGCAGTGATGGCCTCATCAATCAGGGTCTGCTGCCACACAGCATGATAGGCCGACCAGTCAAACTGGCTCCTCGCCGCGCCGCCCTCCAATTTGTCGCCCCCGTCTCCTTCCTCGGGCTGGTCGTCGAGGTTCAGCGCAGCCACGAGGGCCGCCAGATCGGGAACAGCGTCGTCAATGCCATCTCCGATAGGCAGAGCTGTGCCATCTTGCTGGGAAGTGGGCTTGGGATTGTACACGACGTTGGGGACGTGCGGGCCCCCGCGAGTGCGCCGTGCGCCGGCCACCTGGTGCGGCATCACGGACACGCCATCTCTCTGCTGCTTACCGGTGAATATGGACAGGGACTCATCGTGCTTGAAGAGTTACCTGTGCAGAGCCGTGGAATAGTTCATGAAGATAGAACAGGGGAGGGCATTGGGGGGTGCTAGCGAACAGCGAGTCCAAGGAAAGCAGCGATCGCGATAGGCGCTAAAGGATGCGACACCTTCCGCATCGATAGCAACAGCTACACCGACGCAGTCTACACGCCAACGGCGCCACCGCAGGCCACCTGCCACTCCACCTGGACCTGGACAACGGCGGTAGCGGTCAAAGGCACACGCCACGCCCAACAACGGCAGGGGAATAGGGGGTGGCTGCATACGTACCCAAGTGCGGTCCTACTTGCCTTGCTGCAGCGTCCGACGTGATCAAGTCGCAGGTTGCACACACGACGTGCTGCGGCGTCGGTACCCGCCAGCGGCAGGTCTCCACCACACATCTTCGGGAAGACCTCGACTAGCCACTGCACCAGGTACACGACGTGTTGCGGCGTCCGTACCCGCCGGCGGCAGGTCTCCACCACACATCTTCGGGAAGACCTCGACTGGCTAGGTACGCGCAAATCCCACACACACACTGACGTCTAGCAGAAGTGGCGGGGCCCCACGTACCTTCGAAAGCATGGCCCGATTGGACTCCGAGCGCAAGACAGCCGCTGCGGCAATTGTAGCGTGTTGACGCAGACACGGGCAACGCCGGAAAGCTGGCGCGGAGCACCCCTTTTCAAGAGCAGATCTCAAGCCTGGTCTGTTGCAATCAAAAGAGGAATCAAATGAGCCTCGCAAAGGCGCTGTTGCACGCCCCATCTTCCCCCTGCGTCATTGGTCCTGCTGCCATGGCCACTGCATCCCACGGTGATCGAAGTTGTGCGTGGTTGACCCGCCATGAGAGCGACTGTGCGGCGCTGGGGGGACAGAGCGCGGCGCCGCCACAGCCAGCCGCGACTACAGCGGCCGAAATCTCCGCTCCCGCCCCCTCCCCCCGCCAGCCCCACCCGCTGCCCCCTCCCCCCTCTCGCAATCGCCTTGCGCTCTTGCCAGGTCCGCACAGGTCGCCTACAACGTACAGAGTCGTGGCCGTCCCTGCCAGTAGTTGCAGGCCCCACTGCCTGGTCCTTGGATGGGAGGACGTGGGGGCCGGGAGCGCGGGCGTGGGGCATGGAAAAGCGCGGCCAAATCGTCGCGCAGCCCGGTCGCAATCTCCCCCGCCCCCCCCCCCCCCCCCCTTCTCCCCCCCCTCGCCCCCAAGCTGCTGCTCCGCATAGGTCCACGAACGTTGTCCCACATGATCAGTGCTTTGGCCGGGTCTGGTAGTGCCCGTAGGCCTCGCTGACTGGTCCGGTGCAGACGCCGACGAGTCTCATCGACGCCCATCGACGCCCGTCGAGCCCCATCGAGGCGAAAGGTGTCCGTTAAGCCCCATAAGTATTACTCTTGATGACAGAGTCATTGCCCTCGAGGAAGAGTCAGAATTTCGGTTGACCAATAGCAGTGCGGCAGCGTTCGAATTTGAGTGATCTGCCAATGCTCAAGGCCTGGAATGAGTCGGAGTGGCTGCGCCCACTACCCTTCCACGATCTGCCGACGTCGATCGCAGCCTCCCCTCCTGGGTCGTCTTCGCGGTCTGGTCGCTGAGAACTGGCGACTCCAGCGCTGCCCCGGACCTAGTGCTGGGACGTGTGGAGCGAGCAGCGCACTTGGTCTGCGGGCGGCCAGGGCTGCCGTACAATGTCGAACTGTGGTGTACGGCTCGCAGCGTCCCGTGGCGCGCCGAGTGCGTTGCCTTCTGTGGTGGTACGCTGGCAACCCCCAGTGTGCGGCAGCTAGAGAGGCGCGGGGCGGGGGAAGGGGCTTGTGGGGTGTTTGACCCCCTGTGTGCGGTTGCAGGAGCGCCGGGGGGCGGGGGGACGTGCTTGTGGGGTGGGAGGGCACAGTTACTCGATCGGCCAGGGCGTGTCGCACGTCATGCTGCCTGATGGTCGTGGCCTTGCGTTTGCGCCACA
The DNA here is from genome assembly GCA_009829735.1 of Pyropia yezoensis. Taxonomy (NCBI): domain Eukaryota; phylum Rhodophyta; class Bangiophyceae; order Bangiales; family Bangiaceae; genus Pyropia; species Pyropia yezoensis. The sequence goes on along the minus strand of CM020619.1, from coordinate 17,305,673 downwards.
GGTGACCCAGCTGGTGCCACATCAGCGAAGCGAGGGGTGCTCAAAGCGCCGTACTGACGTTACATAGCGGCCCATTGTTCGGCTGCGTCCTCTCAACGTCCTCGTTTGCGCTGCCTGTTCCCAGTTCTTGCCCCATCTGCGGCCATGTCCCCCCCCCGACAGGCCCGTGCCCCCCTACCAAGTTGGGGCGTTGGCAGCAGCTGGTGTTGTGACACGCCCCGGCCAAGCGGGGGCGGCGGCAACTGCCGTCGTATCGCCCCTCTGCAGAGCTGGTGGACCGGCTACTGGCGCACTGGCATCCCCTCGTCGAGCTGGAGCGGGGCCATCTCGGGTCTTGAAGCCTCCACGGCGGGTAGGAGGGCCTTCTACAGCCGGAAGCCGCACGCTTAGTGCTGCGACCGCCATGCCGATGGGAGGCGCCGCGGCATGCGCCTTCACACCGACGGCTCCGAGGCCGATGATAGGCGCGGCTCGGAGTGTGCCGGCGGCGCCTCGAACACCTGCCGGAAGAAAAGGGAGTTCCTCTGTCCTCCGGCGTGTCTCCCGTGGCTATTACGGAAGCAGCCCTCGGTGGCGGGCACGAGACGGCAGCTTCGATGCCGGTGACACCGGCGGCGCCGGTGGCACCGCGTGGTCCACCATCGTCGCCTTCGGGGGCACACCGACCTTCCTTGTTCAAGGCTCCTGGTTGGGCACGTCTCTCCGCCGTCGCTCTTCCAGCTCGAGCGCTCTCCTTCGTGCTACCGGATCGGACGCACAAAGAACCAGCCGGGGAGAAGTCCCTGACGCCGTCGGTGGCCCCTGCGCCGCCCAAGGCTCAGAAGGGCTTCCGAAAGGCGACTAAGCGACGCGCCAAGCGCGGGGGCGAAAAGCTGCACTTGCTGCCGCTGCAGCTCGGCCGGTTGGCGCGCCTGACGCGGTTGCTCCTGCGACCCCAACTGCGGCCTCTCAAACTGGGTGGACACCCAGAGGAGATCCGCCCTCTGTGCATCCAGTTGGCGAGCGGCCTGCTCCTTCCGCAGTTAGTGTCGCCACCATGACGAAGGTCCTCGCGGAGGATCTGCGGCCTGTGTGCGTCCACTTGGCGGGACTCAGCCAAAAGCTTGCTGAGGTGCACACCTCGTTCAACCGGCTGTCGACCAAGCTGCACAACCTGCACAACCAGGGTGTTGGAAACGAGCGCACGGCCTAAGCCATGATGCAGCTGCAGGGCTTCGTGAAGGGCGTCTGTGACGCGGTCGTCAGCTATGCCAAGCAGGAGCCTGCCGCTACTAGACTCCCCTGCAGCACTGCTATGCTGGACTACTGCGACGACCAACTCGAGCTCGCCCGCATTAACGAGTTGGAGGTCGGGAATGTGCGCGACGTTGTTGAGAAGGCGATGATCAAGGAGAAGATGGGGTCGAAGGAGAGAAACCAGGCGATGCCCAGCCGCGCGCGCGCTGTCGGGATCTTGCACGAGGCTTGAAAGACCATACGAGGTGCAAACCCGGCCGAGGCCGATGACTACTTGAACAGCCATCGTGTCTTCTTGATGACGGCCGGTACCTCGACAGTTCGTGTGAGCCAGAAGCTTTACCGTATCAGCAGCCATGTCGTCGAGGCGCTGCAGAAGGTGGCGATGATCGCGTACTTCAAGTTTTTGGGCGAGAGCGCCGAGACGATGACGCCCGAGACCGCCGAAGCGTGACTTTGGAACAACAAGTGCGCGCAGCCCGACACCACTAACCCAGCAATCAACGCCGCGCTGACGGCCATGTTTCGGCGCAACGGCCATCACGCTCGCGTGGTCAAGCCCAAGCAGGTGGGGGACAGTGTGTACGTTTGTAGCATCCCTGGCCCCGACTTGGCGCCGACCCGGGACTGCAACCAGAGGGCACCAGGTGCCAGAACACGCCCGCCGTGTGGCGATGGTTGGCGGCCGTGGCCCGTGCCCGGCACTGGGATGCGGTGGACTACGCTATCCACACGCGAGAGAGGGATTTCTGATGTGTTTTTGCATATTTGTGAGGGACTTGATTTGAGAGAATTTGAGTGTGAGATTAGTGAGTGGGAATAGAATTAGTAGTGATAGTGGCCCCCGACCTGACGAGGTTAGACTCGGGTCGGGGCCACTCGGGGTTATGGGGGGGCTACCGGGCCAACGTGCCGGGGTTCCCCCAGATGCACGTTAAGAGGGACAGCGAGGCGCCCTCGGCCCGCGCCCTCAGGGAAAAAGACAACTGCGCGTTTGCTTTCCTCTTCCCCGTGTGCACTACCGTGCGTATCTGTTTGCCCTGCAAGCAGGCACGTGAGGCAACAGGCATACCATTCTCGTAGTTCCCCTTTCTGCGTTACCTGTCCCTTTCCCCCGAGGGATATTGACACGTGTCTGAGAGGATCGAGTTTTATACCACATATTTGGTGGAGCAGCAGGGGATTGGAGTGTTTGAGAAGAGACATTTGGGAGCAGCGGTTGCGTTGTTCCTATTCTGTCTTTTTCTGTGGTTTGGGAATTATTTGCACCCGTTCACGGGAACCCCATTCCTGGCTCTCCAACCCCTCTCTTGTGGTCTTGCGATCTTTGGACACGCAGGTAACTGGACTGTGGCTGTCAAGAGACCAACATGGCTACCCTCCCTGGCACGACGGTGTCCGAAGGGGTAGACCCCGCGTCCCTTGACGCATCCCTGGTCACCGCGGGGGACGGTGCCCAACCCGGCGTTCTCCCTACGGGTGAAGCAGACCTGGGCGTGACATCCGGTAGTGGACTGGAGTCTACAGGCGGCCAAGTACCGCCTGCTCCCGTTCCTCCGGCTGTTCCTCCTGTGGGAGCCACCCCGGGGTCAACGGCGTTTGAGTCCGCTCGCAGCAGACGTCTCCCTCCTGTCGGTTCTACTCTTCAACCTCCAGGGATAGCCCCTGGTGTGTTTACTCCTGGACCCACACATGGCAGCTGGGTGTATACACCTCTTCCTGTGGGCACTAGCAGTGCCAGAGGCACCGCTATGACTGGTTCTACGGGTCTTCCTGAGACTTCGACTCCTGGGACCGGCCAAGCTTTTCCTCCCCTTGCGTCCTATGGGGCGGGGAGCTCCAAGACCGGTGACCGGAGCAGCCGTAGGCGTCGGCGTCGTCGCCGCCGCTCTAGCACCAGCGAGACCAGTTCCTCCAGCTCTGAGGAGGGATATGACTGGGATGCATCTCCCGGTCCTACCCGGCGCAGGCTAGTCGAGTTCGACTTCCCTGCCCACCAAGTGGGAGATGCCACCCTGAACAAGGTCACGTATTGGGGTAACTACCGGCTGGAGAACCAAGACCAAGGTTACACCCGGAAGATGGCCAAGAAGATGGCATCCCTGAACCGGCGAATGCAGCCGAGCTTTGGGGGACATCCTAAGTTTTCCGGGAAGAGACCGGCGCTTATCTTTGCCTTCCTGCGCCGGTTTGTCAAGGCATGCAATGACAACGATGTGTCCGAGGGCAAGGCTCTCTATCTCCTGGTTAACTTCATGACCGGAGAAGCGGAACAGCGGTTTGCACAGGTTCTACCAGACTCTGCCGGGCACATTGTTGGACGTACCGTCGCGAGTTATCCGGAGGCGGTCAACTGGCTCCTGTCCAACTACGCAGACGCGGACTCCCTGCGTAAGGCAGTCGGTAGGCTGAACCGGGCAACCATGGAGAGACAAGAGACTCCAGAGGCGTTCGCCCGTCGTGTCCGGGAGATGAGCGATGCTTGTGGCAACGTTTACCCTGAGGACAGGCTCAAGATGATCTTCTCGGAGGGGCTTCCTGAATATCTTCAAGTGGATGCGGAGAACTACAACCAGGAACATCAAGAACATACCTTCCAGCAGTTGATGGCCTATACCCAGGGCAAGCACCGGCAAGCCAAGGCCCTCCAGGCTCCTATGGTATCAACCCCCAAGCCGTTGTCGCGAGTTCGTCCCGGACCCGACAAGTATAAGGGAGGTGATAACCCTGTACCGGTACTCGCAGTTGGCGAGGCCTCACCCATGGAGTCAAGGGACAAGTGGGGCGGCTTCGTTTCTAAGGAGCAACCTTCCCTGGTCGCCCCCAAGCAGATCAGGAACCAGCGGTTCCGGTCTTGCTGGCTGTGCCAGAAGGAGGATCATATGTCCTACCAGTGCCCGACCATTCCCAAGGATCTCCAGGAGAAACTCAAGCGTCAAGGACTGGTGTTTGCAAAGGCGGTCAACTGGGCTGACCGGCGGGCACCCTCCAAGATGGACAAGGCACAGGTACATGCCATCCGAGTGGCAACCTTACAGAGCATCACGGAGGCTCTGGCAAGGGAAGCTCCTACGGACTTTGACCTGGAGACCGAAACCTCTAAGGACTCCTCGGAGCCGGGAAACGAGTAGGGCAGGCGCTCTCCCCAAGTGTCTTCCCGAATCTCCAACGGCAGGGTACTTCTACCTGTTCTCCCCTTGCGTGCCGGGAGAAAGGACGGCAGTTACCTGCTCAACCGGTAGCCGCCTGGACACCCTGTTTGTTCAAGGGGACCTTGCTCGTCCTGCGTAAGGAAAACCTCAAGATTAATGCTCGTATGCGTGTGGGGGATAGCCTCCCCCAAGCTGTTACGCCGGTGGTCGACACGGGAGCCGGACCAAGCGTCATCACTGAGAACCTGTTACCTCCGGGCTGGCGTCGACATGCCTGGAGAGCGCCTACCAAGACCCGGATTGTAGACGCATCAGGTCAAACCCTACGACCGCTTGGCCGTCTTCCCGTCGCCATCTATGTCAACAATGAACCAATGCTTTTTCCCTTTCTAGTAGTCAAGACCTTATCAGTCCCCCTCATCCTAGGCTGGGACTTCCAGAAGCAGCATGTCAAGAGCATCCTACCCGGAGAAGGAAAGGTGCAGTTCAACCATGGGTTTGTGTCACCAGTGCTGGAGCACCTGGACACCAAGGTTCGTGTGGCCAAGAACCAGAAGGAACGCATCCCACCCTCTACCTTGACCCTCATCAAACCGGTGCTCCTACCTCCTCGCTCGGAGACCAAGGTTCAAGTCACGACCCGGACTGCAGGTCAATGCCTGATCTACGGACGCAAGGAATTTCTGGCGAAACACCGATTATACCTAGCCCACGGACACCACAAGAAGGTGGAGAGGCACACCCCGTTCTCGGTGCTGATCGTCAACGTGAGCCGGAAGCCAATAACCCTCGCCAAGGGCACTCGAGTTGGTACAGCAGAGCCTTACCGGGGGTCCGCCCGCGCTATGAGCAAGGAAGACCTCTTCAACCTGCAACAAGAGCTGGCATCCAACTTGACGGCCTTAGACGTATCTCCGGAACAAGAGCAGGCTGGCCGTACTACTCCGAAGCCCGAACAAGCACCGCCCGGGATGCCGAAGGTCAACCAAGAAAACGTCCCTCTCGACTTGAAGGAGGCACTGGAGAAGCTTCTCCAGGAACATCGGCACCTGTGGTCCGGAGAGCTGGGCAAGATGGACGCCACCCTACACCGGATTCAACTCAAGCCAGATGCCAAACCAGTGCACATGCACCCATACCGGGCTGGACCTCATCGCCGGGATGAGATTGAGAAGCAGGTTAACAAGATGCTCAAGATGGATGTTATCGAGCCGTCTGATGGCGAGTGGGCTTTCCCGGTGGTAGTCGTCCCGAAACCTGGCGGTCACTTCCGTTTCTGCGTTGACTACAGACGCCTGAACGAGATGACAGTCAAGGATGTATACCCGATACCCCGGATGGATGATTGCCTCGACTTTCTTGGTGATGCCACCCTCTTCTCGACGCTGGATTGTAATGCCGGCTACTGGCAGATCCCTCTGGCTGACGAGGACAAGGACAAGACAACCTTCACGTGCCACATGGGACTGTTCCGGTGCAAGCGTCTCCCTTTTGGTCTCACTAATGCTCCGGCAACCTTCCAGAGAGCCATCGACATCATCCTGTCGGGGCTAAGGTGGAGAACATGTTTGGTCTACCTGGACGACATCATTGTTTTCTCCAAGACCCCAGCGGAACACCTGGAGCACCTTCGAGAGGTCCTGGCCCTCCTGTCCAAGGCTGGAGTTACCCTCAAGGCCGAGAAGTGCCACCTGTTTGAGACTGAGGTGGAGTACCTGGGGCACGTGCTGAGTCCGGGGGAGCTCCGAGTCAATGAGAAGAACATCAAGGCCCTCCGGCATGCACGGCAACCTAAAACCCAGACGGAACTCAAGAGCTTCCTGGGTATGTGCAACGTCTACCGCCGGTTCGTACGAGACTACGCTCTGATTGCCCGGCCCTTGACCAAGCTTACTAGCAAGAAGCTTCCAGCACAACTCCCGGTGTTCGACGAGAAGCAGACAGCAGCCTTCGAAGAGCTCAAGAAGCGCCTGACCACCACTCCAGTACTGGCGTTACCCAAGCGGGAGGGTCAGTTTGTTCTGGAGACTGACGCCTGTGGCGTCCAGGTGGGGTGCTCACTACTCCAGCAGCAACCTGATGGGCACTTCCTCCCGATAGGCTACTACAGTCGCGTCTTGACTCCAGCCGAGAAGAACTATTCGACGACCGAGCGCGAGTGCTTGGCGGTCGTCTGGGCTTGCTTCCTGTTACGTCCATATCTTGAAGGACAAGAGTTCCTCATCCGGACGGACCACGCCAGTCTAAGGTGGCTGCTATGCATGGACAGCAGTCAAGGAAGGGTCGCCCGGTGGCGCCTACGCCTTTCGGAGTTCAAGTACAAGGTGTGCACCAGAGCAGGGAGGGAGCACCACTGCGCCGACACCATGTCCAGGCTGGAGACTCCTGCAGCCGATACCGGTCCTATCCCGGAGGAAATACCTTGCTTTATCCTCCCGAATGGCGGACGTGGCTGGCACGCTCCCCTGTACGAGACACCTGACGCTCATCAACCGGTAACCATTCACCGGATGCTGGAGGCACAATTGACGGACCCTCAATGCTTGGAGCTTCGCCACCAAATGGACCTGAACCGGAACAGTCGCTTCTCCGAGTCTACAGACGGACTCCTGGTACGGGTGTCACCCTTCGATGGGGCAACTCAAGTCTACGTACCCCGGAGCCTACGGACTGACATCCTACGCCTGGAGCACTCGTCTCCCCAGGCCGGGCATCCTGGTATCAATCGGATGTATGCTTCCATGAGACGACATTATTACTGGGAAACCATGGCCAGTGACGTCCATAAGTGCCTGGAGGCTTGTATTTCTTGTGCAAGGAACCGGTTGTCCCAGAGGAAGAAGACTTCTAAGCTACGCCTATTCCCTGCGGCGGAGCCCTTTGCAAGCTTAAGCATGGACATCCTGGGGCCCCTACCTGAGACCTCCAGTGGCAACATATACCTGCTCATCATTTGTGACCGGTTCTCCAAGTTCACTCGAGCAATCCCGTTGAGAACCATCACGGCTCTGGATGTCACGTCGGCCTTCTGCGAGTACTGGATAGCTGCCTACGGCCCTCCAGACTCCGTCTTAACCGACAACGGTCCCCAGTTTGCATCCCTGTTCTTCCAAGGAGTCTGTGACCTGATGGGCATCAAGAACTTGTACACCACGACGTACCACCCTCAAACGAACGGCCAGGTGGAACGATTCAACCGGACCCTAGTGGACATGCTACGGCACTACGTGGAGGAGCACCAAGAAGACTGGGACGAGCTCCTGGCTGTCCTCACTCTAGCCTACAACTCCCGAGTTCACCGGACAACGGGAGTCGCTCCACTCGACTTTGTCACCCCAAGGCGGCTGACCAACTTCTCCCTGGAAAGAATACCGGATGGTCTCCAGCCTGCACTGAAGTCAGGTCCCAAGGCAAAGGATGAGTTCCTGGAACAACTAAAGCTCCTGCTCCCAAGAGTCAAGGAGTCAATTTCAAAGACCCAGGAGCGATACAAGCGGGACTATGACAAGGGTGTCCGGGAAAAGAACAAGGAACTGGGTGGTGGCGACTGGGTTTTTGTGGACAACCATAGCAAGACCCGGGGGAAGCTGGACTCTAAGACGGATGGACCTTATGAGATTCTCAATACGGATGGCTGGACCTTCCTTCTAGACGTGGATGGCTCTCCGTACCGGGTGAGCAGCGACCATGTCACCCGAGCTCCACCGCCAAGCCAACGGGACTTGACCCGGCGTAAGCGGACTGCGATACCCTGGTTATCCCAAGAAGAAGGTCGGGAATTTGTCTACGTCAAGTTTGTCGACCATGCCTGGAGAGATGGACGCCTGTACCTGCGAGTACGCTGGTTCGGTTTCAACCCGGCAGATGATACATGGGAACCCTCAAACCGGCTACCCATCGCGGACGTCTGTGCCTACACGCGACGGAACGGGATCGAGGGCACTCCAGTGGCCAGAGCCGGCAAGATTCTGGAGTCGGACACGGAGGAGGACCAAGAGGACGGGGCCAACCAAGACCCTCGGGACGAGACGAGCTCACCCGCAACGGATGCGGAACAAGAGGATTGAGAAGAAGGGAACGGGTATATCAAGGATAACACGCAACGCAAGCATGGAACAATCAAGGAAAACAAGCACCCGCTCGAGCAACCCTTCTCTCCGCCTCTTCCCTCCTCGCTTCTCCCAAGACCCTCACCCTCCTTGCCTCCAACTACTACTCCCGGCGCGGACGCTGAGCCGCGGGAGTGTCCTCCGGCGCTGCCTCCGCGGTACGACGGGAACCGGAGGAAGACGGGATGACGTAGTGCGGTGGACGCGGCGCATCCCGGTATGACGCCATCGGAGTAGTACCAGTAGTTGCCGGTGGCTCCCGCTCATCCAGATATGTCCGTCGGCGCCGCTGGAAGCCCGTGAAGGTCTCTGACCACTGCTGGGCCAGGCCATGCCGCGTCAAAGTCGCCAGAAGTTCGCCAACCACCGGGTTGTTCGACATCTGGCCGCTGTCCGCGCAAGCAAACACCCGGTCGACCACGTCGTTCAAGACGCTGGCGTAAGTACCCAGCACCAGAGAGGACCCGACGCCTTCAACCTGCACCGGAAGACGACCCAGCTGGTCTTCAATCATGCCGACGTCGTACTGGTCGCATGTTGGACCACCTTGGTTCAGGTACCAGTCAGGCACCCGGAAGCGGGTAAGGCGCAGAGTCGGCGCCGGAATCTCGAACCGGCCCGAGGATGACACTACCGGACGGTCCACAACGGCCCCCGAGACCGGAGTACCCAACTCCAGCGGAGGCACAGCGCCGCCGGCGTTGGAAGAAGGCGTCCGGGGTAGAGCGACCGGAGTAATCGGCGACCGCACGGCCACTCCCAGACTCGCCGCAGACAAGCGCGGTGCCGGAGGAGCTTGAAGTACCGGCACAGCAGGAACAGGGCGCGGACGCGCCGGTGACGGTTCAGGCGAGGCAACCGGGGCGACAGGGGCAACAGGAGGAAGCGGAGCCGCCGCAGACGCCCGACCGACCGCCGCGGCCCATCCCGACTCCTGCACCGGCGGCCCAACTGGCAGAAGATCAAGGGCGGCCGGAGCAGGAAAGCTACCTAGCTGCGGCCACGCCGGAAGCGGCGTCGCCAGCTGCACCTTGGCCGGAGAAGACTGGTAGACCACCTGCGCCCAACCGAAGCCATCCCGACGCGGGCGGTTCTGGTCGGCAATCGCGTTCAAGAAGTTCCGGTCATGCACCGGCACCAGACGCCGGAAGTCGATCATCGCCTGGAAGAGCTCCTTGTACTCCTCGTCCTGGCTGCACAGGAAGTCGACGGTCAACTTGTCGACAATCCAGACCATCAGGAGGTCAGGGAGAAACCAAAGCCGGTTGGACACCAAGACCTCATGAAGCCAGTGGTTGGCCGCCAAGACTGTCATCTCGGACGTGTACATCATGTACGGGATTGAGTGGAAGAAGCCCTTGATCGACGCCTGAGTCAAGGCGTCCAAGAAGTACCAGGTGCAAGGGATGCTGGAAGGAGCAAATCCGACCGGGATCTCGACTTCCTGCTGCTGCGGGATGACCTTGGGGTAGTATGCCGCCCGGTTAGCCTTGTCCAGCTTCCAGAACTCCTGGTGGTTGCAGCTCACAAGGAAGTCACGCTGACGCCCGCGTCGCTCACCCTGCTCCCGTGCCGGCGACAACTTGGAGTATTTCCGGGTCAAGAAAGGCGGCTCCAGAGCGACCATGCTCGGACGGGGGTCGCAGTTCAAGCTTCCCGACCCCTTGAGCGCCTCATCCCAGACCTTGAGCGCCCGGTAGACGTACCCTTCCTCCTCCGGCCACCGGAGAACGGACGCGGACACGCGACGCTCGGTCAAGGGTAGATCCAGTACCAGCGCGAAGGGGAGATCCTCCAGACGAGCAACCCAAGAGGAACCCGAGAAGCTCTGGGAGCGGTCTTGTGCCAGGCGCATCTGGTCCGCCGTGTGAAGACGTGCCTTGTCCATCTCGGTCAAGACCCCGCGCTGGAGTTCCTTGCGCCAGAGGTCCATGCAATCCTGCTGGCACTGGGCCGCGCCGGCGTTGCCGACCACCGTGGAGTAACGCCGGGCCGCCAGAGGGTCCTGCCCAAGAAGCATCTCCGGGAGACCCTCCGGGGGGGCCTCGACCGGGTGCATCGCGGAAGCCGGGGGAACTCGATCCGTCCCCGCCGTGGCGACCGGCGCCGGCACCGACATCCGAGGAACCGGAGGCAGGAGAGGGGCACGACGACCCGAGTTCTCCTCCGCAACACTCGCCGCCGGAACCACGGGCCCAGCTTGGATCTCGGAACTGGACATACCGTCCAGACTCCGGGGAACGAGAGGGCCAAGGTAAAGGAGCGGAGGGGGGGGGCAGAATCGGGGCAGGTGATCGTGACCGGGTGAAGACGCTCGACCTCGGCACCGGTGTGGACGTGCTCGAGGCTGTGCACGGTGGCACCTGGTTCGGCCCGAGGACGTGCCGGACTAGGGAGGGAGCTATGTAGCATCCCTGGCCCCGACTTGGCGCCGACCCGGGACTGCAACCAGAGGGCACCAGGTGCCAGAACACGCCCGCCGTGTGGCGATGGTTGGCGGCCGTGGCCCGTGCCCGGCACTGGGATGCGGTGGACTACGCTATCCACACGCGAGAGAGGGATTTCTGATGTGTTTTTGCATATTTGTGAGGGACTTGATTTGAGAGAATTTGAGTGTGAGATTAGTGAGTGGGAATAGAATTAGTAGTGATAGTGGCCCCCGACCTGACGAGGTTAGACTCGGGTCGGGGCCACTCGGGGTTATGGGGGGGCTACCGGGCCAACGTGCCGGGGTTCCCCCAGATGCACGTTAAGAGGGACAGCGAGGCGCCCTCGGCCCGCGCCCTCAGGGAAAAAGACAACTGCGCGTTTGCTTTCCTCTTCCCCGTGTGCACTACCGTGCGTATCTGTTTGCCCTGCAAGCAGGCACGTGAGGCAACAGGCATACCATTCTCGTAGTTCCCCTTTCTGCGTTACCTGTCCCTTTCCCCCGAGGGATATTGACACGTGTCTGAGAGGATCGAGTTTTATACCACAACGTTGACGCGAAAACCGGGCAAGTTGGCCTCATCGCGCACTGGGCACGGGGCGTCTTTGAGAAAGTGGCTGGGGTCCGCAAGTCGCGGCGTAGTGGGAACGATTACGGGGCTTACGACGGCTTGCGAGCGGAGGTGCGGAGCGTGAGTGGGCTTCTGCCGTGGGACGGGCAGGTGCATGGAGGTCTCCGACTTTGCGACGGGACAGACAAGCACCACGCCATGAACATCGCCGATGACGGGACATATATCATCGACTGCTCGGACGAGGATGAGCTGCCTGGGGAGTCCGCCGGCTCATCCGGGCAGCCCTTGGAGAGCCGCCATGATCTGGTGCCCGGCTATGTCCTTGAGATCAACGGTGTTCGTGTTGATGACGGTCTTCTTGGTGATGATTTGCAGGTGAGGTGGGTGGTAACGGTTGAGAGGGCATTGAGGGTGAGGAGGGTGCTGAAGGCTGGGATGAAGTGGAGGATGGGGAGGGTGGTGACGGCTGGGAGGGCGTGGAGGGTGGAGAGGGACGTGACGGCTGGGACGATGTGGAGGGTGGTGAGGGTGGTGACGGCTGGGAAGGCCTTGAGGGTGAGGAATGTGCTGATGGCTGGGAAGGCGCTGAAGATGGGGGGGGTGCTGACTGCGGGGAGGGTGTTGAGGATTGGGAGGGTGTCGACGCTGCGGAAGACCCTGCTGCTGGTGCGGCAGGCACGTCTCCTGCTGATGCGGCAGGCGTAGCCGCTCGGGAAAACGTTGGAGCTGCCGCTGGTGTTCGTGCTGCCAAGGGTGCTGTCCCCGAGGATGGTTTCCGAGCAGCTGGGGCCAGCACTGATGCAGTGGCCGGCGCTGCCGCCGTGGATGCTGCTACCACTGCTGTCGGGGGAGCTGACGCTGCGGCTGGCGTAAGCGTTGCGGCTCTGGTTGTTGCTGTGGCTGGCGCTGTTGCTGCGGCTGGCGCTGCTGCTGCGGCTGGCGCTACTGCTGCGGGTGGTGCTGGGCCTGTTGACGTAGTTCACGGTGGTGAGCTTGGCGCCCCGCCTCCTGGCGACCTGTCGGAGAGCTTGGCTCATCCGGGCGGGTTTGCCGACTACCTGGAAGAGGTGCCGCTTTGCCTGGGCAGAAAGTTGTGGGGGGGGTGGGGGGGGGGGTGTGCTCGTCGCGATGAGGTTGCGTTCGCGACGTTGCTCTCCGGCGGGGCGGGGTAGGTGGGCTCGGCAGCGTCTGGCGCGGTTGACTTTGGTGCTTGTGTATGGAGCTTGGACTGGTGGTGTCTGCTGCCGCGGTTGTATGCTTCCGGCGGGGTAGGACGGAGGGGCCGCGGTGGGTCACCACCGTGTTGGGGACGCTGTTTGCCGTGGGGAGAGGGTGCCGCAAGGGTATGGCAGCGCTGGCAACGCTTCTTGACGCCGGGAGGGGCGGGGGAGGGGGGGAAGGGGCTCTTTGGGGCGTGGTGTCTTGGGTGGTATTGGCGGCAATGGGCGCCTTGCTGTGCGTCTCGGGGGGGGAGGGGGGGGGGGTAGACGGGGGTTACCCACGTGGACGGTTGCCCGGGAGGGAGGGGGGTGGTGAGGATGTGGCGGATCATGGTCAGCGCACGTCCCTCGTTGACGTTTTTTTTTTTGTCGTAGCGCCGCGGCACCCCGTCGCCGCCAGGGACACCCGTGCGGTATTGGCGGCGCCCCTGTTGCGGCAAAGTGTCCTTTGACGCACCATGGCCCGTCGTCCAGCCCGCGAGGCTGCCCCCCCGTCGAGCGGGTGCAACCGGCCTGGGAGGGGGGAGCAGCGTCGCCAGGTGTGTGGGGGGGTACGGATCGTCACCCGGTGGGGAGGGTAGCGTGTGTCGCCAGGCGTGGAAAAATGGGAGACCCCAGGTCGGCACCCCACAGCGCGGGTCTGGGGAGAGAGAGGGGTTGCGAGTCTAGGCACGTGGATGCGAGACTGTAAAGGCCTGACCCTCGATGGGAGTCCCCATCAACAGCCACCCGAGGAGGCTCCCATCGAATTGCCCTCAACGGCCCATCGAAAGTCGCCATCGATGGGGGGGGGGGCCCTTGAGCGCCCGTCCAAGCCCTTCGAGTTCCCATCGAACGGCGGGCGCTCGACGGGCTTTTGCGTGGGAGCTGACATTGCGTCACGCGTCACCCCCCCCCCCCATCCCCCCCCCAGGGGGGGGCGCGGGGGGCCCACCTCCCTCTACCCCCCCCCCCCCCCCCCCTTTCTACAACCTCCACGAGCGCAGTGCTTCCTACAGCACCCACTTCGGAACACTCCATAAGCTGCGGCCCCCACCCCTCCACCCCCCCCCCCCCCCCACCCCCCCCCCTCCCGAGCCCCCTCCACTAAGCCTAACGCCCTCCCCCCCCTGGCTACTCGCCATTGCCAAGCGGCACCTCCACCTCATCCCCCCCCCCACCCCCCCCTCCCCCCCCCAACCCCTTCCCCACTCTGGAACTGGAAACAGGGTAGGGGCGGGGGGAGAGGGGGAGAGGGGGGGGGGGGGGGGGCACCCACCCACCCACCCACCCACCCCCCACCCACCCACCCACCCCCCCCCCCCCGCCCCCCCCCCCCCCCCATCTGCCTCCTTGCCCCCCCCGCCCACCGCCACCGCCGCAACGGGACTCACTGCAGCGACACGTGATCCCCGGTCGCGGTTTTTTTTGCATGTGCCCCCCGCTGCGG
>CM020619.1:17210846-17291025 GCA_009829735.1 Pyropia yezoensis | reverse complement strand
CACCACCGCCACCACCACCACCACCGCCACCCGCCCACCGTCCTCTTCCCCCACCCCCCCCCCCCCCCCTCCTTCCCCCCTGGGAACACTTCCGCGCCTGGCAGCAGCACCACCCCCCCCCCCCCCCCGCCCCCACCCCTCGCTCCGGCGGGCACAACTCACCTTGCCCCACCCCCACCCCCCCCTCTCTTGCTGCGCGCCGCCCAGAGCGCGACCCCCCCAAAAAGGGGGGGGGGGTGCGGCCGACGAGCCGCCCGCTCTGCTCCCCGCCCACCCGCCGGTGGGGGGGGGGGGGGGTGGCGACGACGACCCGGCCGCCGCGGCACCGCCCGGGGGGGGGAGGGGGGGGGGGGGGGCGCGGGCGGCCAAGCCCGAAATCATTTGGGGAGAGAGAGAGAGGTGCGGTGGGGGGAGGGGGGGGGGGTGGGAGGAGGGCAGGGAGCGGGGGGGGTTGGGGCGGTGACGGTGCCGCGCCCGCCTCTGCCGGCACCTCCTCCTCCACCGCCAAACCCCCTCTCACCCCCCCCCCCCCTTCTCTTTCCCTCTCCTCCCCTCCCCCTGCGCACGGCGTGTGGTCGGACCGGGTGCCGCCGCCGCCGCCGCCGCCGCCACCCCCGCCGCCGCGGCCGTTGCCGTGTCCCCCCCGTGTGGTGCGGCCGCCATCCGTGCCGCCCTCCCCCCCCCCTCCCTCCCTCCCTCCCTCCGTCCCTCCCTCCCTCCCGTCCCCCCCTTCCCCCCGCCCCGCCGTCCCCACCCACAACACCCCCGCCCCCGCCTCTGGACGTTGCAAAATACTCTCCACACCCACCCACCCACCCACCCACCCACCCCCCACCCCCGCCCCCCCCCCACCTCGACACCCACCCCTCGTCCCCGCCTCTCCCGCCCACAAACCCCCCCCCCTCCCTTTGGCCTCATTTTTTTCCCCCCGCGCCACCCCCCCCCCCCCCCCCCCGCCTCCCTTGCGTGGGTGTGCCGCCATGCAAGCGGGGGCGGTCGTCCCGGCGGGGGTGGCCCCCCCCCCCCCCCCCGGCGACGCTGCCGCCGCCGCCGCCGCCGCCGCCGTCCATGGCGCCGCCGCCGTCCATGGCGCCGGCGGCGGCGGCCGAGAGCGACGCGCCTGCCGCCGCCGACCGTCCCGGTTGGATGGCGGTGGTGTGGGGGGCGGGCTGGGCGCTCCTCGGCGTGCACTCGGACCTGCTGCCGCCGCCGTGCCCGCGGGAACCGGTGGGGGGTGGTGGCAGTGGCGGCAGCGGCAGCGGTAGCGGTGGCGGTGGCGGTGGCGGTGGCGGTGGTGGGGGCGGTGGCGGTGACGGCACGGCAGACACGGCCGACGACGCACCGTCGGCGACGGCGGCGGCGCGGCGGGCGGGCACGCCCGCCACCCCGCTTGGCGGCGGCGGCGGCTCGCCCGTGGTAGCCGCCGCAGCCGCGTCCCCGACGCTGCCGCCACGGCCGCCCGCCGCGCCGCTGCCGACGCTGTCCTCACCTGCGACGGCGACGGGCATGGCCACCGCCTCCTCTCCGGTCGCTGCCGCTGCCCCCTCTGCCGCTGCCGCTGCCGCTGCGGCCGCCGCCACCGCCGCCGCCGCCACCGGCGGCGGCTCGCCCGCGGCCGGGCGGGCCCCCCCCCGGCGGCCGCGGCGGCGTTCCGAAGCCGACGTGGCTGCCGCCGCCGGCGGCGGCGGTGGCGGCGGCGGCGGCGGCGCGCACGCGTCCCCGCCGCCCGGCTCGGGACGGTCCGCCCCGTCCACCGCCTCCCTGTCGCTCGTGTCGTCAGAGTCGGAGGGGGAGGCGGCCGTCGGGTGGGCCGCCGCCGCCGCGGGGCTGCGCTCGCCCGCCGCTTGCGGGCGCCCGGGGGGGGGGGTGGGGCGGGGGGCAGCCGCCGCCGCCGCCGCCGCCGCCGCCGCCGCCGCCGCCGCAGCGGCCGCCGGTACGGCTGCGGGCGTGGCCGCCGTCGCCGCGGCGGCGGCACCGTCGGGTGCGCCAGCGGCGGCGGCCAGAGGCGGTGCGGGTGCGGTCGTCCATGGCGGCGACGGCAACGGGGCCGGCGGCGGCTCCCGGCCGCCGTCCCTGCCACTGCCTGGGCAGACGGGATTGGGTGGGGGTGGCCCAGAGCCGCCGTCCCCCCCATCGCCGCCGGCGTCGCTGCCATCCACCGCGGGGGTTGTCCACGAAGAGGAGGACGACCGCTCGTCGGGGATGATGACGGCGCCCATGGCCACCGTCGCTGCCGCCACGGACGGTAGCGACGACGCCGACGCCACCGCCGGGGATCGTCTGGATGGGGATGGCGGCGGGCTGGCGGCGGCCGCCGCCCCCTCCCACTTGACGGCGCCCATCCCCCCCGTCGTTGCCGCGCGGGCGGCGCGCAAGGTGCGCGACGTGGCGGGCCTCCTCTCCCTCGCCGCGTCGCCGACGCCCGGTGCGGCGGCGGCGGCGTGGGAGGCGCTTGCCGTCCTGGCCGCGTCATCCCCCCCGCGGGCGGCGCCCTTTACCCCTCGCTCCGCGGGGCGGTACGCGCGCGCCGCCGCCGCCGCCGCGGCGGCCGCCGCGGCAGCGGCGGCGCCCGCCGCGGTGCCGTCGACGGAGCGCCCCGATGGCGGCGCCCCCGACGCGGCACGGGGGGCCTGCCTGGCGCTCGCGGCGATTGTGGAAACGCACGGCGGCGGCGACGCGGCCGGCGCGGCGGGCGGGGTGGCGGCCAGCCTGGCCGTCGCGGCGGGCCTCGCCGACCACCCCGAGGCGGTAAAGGCGGCCATGGTCGCCGCGCGGGTGCTGGCCGCGTCGGCGGCCAACCGGGGCCGCCTGGTCGCCGCCCCGGGGGGGGTGGCCACCGTCGTGGCCGTGTGCCGCACGTATGGGGAGCGCGTGTCGATTGTCGCGCACGCGCTGACGGTGTTGGCCAACGTGGCGTACGGCTCGGCGGCGGGCAAGGAGGCGGTGGTGGTGGCGGGGGGGGTCGAAGCGGCCGTGGAGGGGCTGCGGCGGTATGGGGGCGGCGGGGGGGGGGGGGCGCCGCCGGCGGGGGGGGGGGGGGCGGGCGACGCGGCCGTGGCGGGGCGGGCGGCGCTGGTCCTCCGCAACGTTGCGCACGACTGCCCGGTGGGGCGGGAGCGCCTGCGGTCGGCGGGGGGGGTGGCGGTGCTGGTGGGCGCCCTCTCTGCCGCCACGGGTGGCGGCTGTGGCGGCGGTGCCCGCACCTCTGGGACTGCCGGGGCGGCCGCGGCGGCCGCGGCCGACGCGGGGTTGGCCGAGACCACTCTGGGGGCGTTGGCCAACCTGGCTGCCTCGGAGGCAACGGCCGACCAAGACGCGATTGCCGCCGCGGGCGGCATCCCCGCCGTGGTCCGGGTGCTGGGGGTTGTCGCCGCCAGCCCGGGGGGCGGCTACCCGGGCGGCTACGCGCCGCCGTCCATGTTGGCGGCGGTGGGGTCGTCTGGGACGGGTGGGGCGGCAGCGCCCCGGGGTAGCACGGGTGGCGCCCCCCCCCCCGTGGTCGCGTTTGTGGGCGAGGCGGGCGGCGCGGCGGCGCTGGCTGCGGCGGCCATTGGGGTGTGCCGCAACCTGGCGCTGCGGCACGCGGCCAACCAGGCGGCGATTGGCGACGCGGGCGGCGTCGAGGCGGTCCTCGGCGCGCTGCGGGCGGCGCTCGCCGCCGCCACCGCCTCGCGGCTGCGGCTGCGGAGCCGGGCGAGCACCGACCGGGATGGCATCACGGGGGGGGTCAGCGCCGCCGCGTCGGCCGACCCGCCCGTCGCGCCGGTGCTGCCCGTCGTGGAGCGCGCCTGCCCGACGCTGCGGCTGCTGGCGTTTGACGCGGCCAACCGGGCGCGGATCCTGTCGGCGGGGGGGCTCGCCACCCTCACCGCCGCCATCCCCGCCTGCGCCGCCTCCGCGTCGGCGACGGAGCACGCGCTGCTGGCGCTGGGCAACGCCTCGTTTGGGTGCGCCGCCGCCAAGGCGGCGGCCGCCGAGGCGGGCGCCATCCACGCCGTCCTGGCCGCGGCGGCCGCCCACCGGTACGCGGCCGAGGTGGTGGAGGCCGCCGCCCGGGTGCTCCGCAACCTGGCCGACGGCACGGAGCGCAACCGGCGGCTGGCCGCCGAGGGGGGGGCGCTCGAATGGGCGGTGTGGCTCCTCGACGCCTACCCGGGGGAGGGGGGGGTGGTGGAGCAGGCGCTGGCGGTGCTCGTCAATGTGGCCGTCAGTGGCCTGTGTGGGGAGCGCCTGGACGTGCCGGCGGTGGGTGCACGCGTGCGGGCGCTCCTCGAGGCCTACCGCGGGCGGCGGTGGGTGGCCCTCCAGTTGCAGGCCCGCATGCTCCTCTGCGTGCTCAGCGGGGAGGACCCGTCGTCGCTGCTCCCACCCACGACCGCGGCTGGCGCCGCCCTGGCGGGCCGCTCTTCCAGCAGTCCCTCGGGGGGGGCTGGCGACGGGGAGCTTGCCGTCGCCGCCGCCGGCGCGGTTGCCGCCGCCGCGCCGGTGGCGCGGCCCCCAGCGTCTGCGGCTGGGGCGCGCCGCGGTCGGGCTTCGCGGGCGTCGCGGCTGCGGCGGCCGCCTCCCCCCGAGGATGGGGACGCCCCTCACCCCGCCGCGGCTGCCGCTGCCGACACGGCGGGCGTGTCCATGGCACCCCTCAACCAGCAGCCGTCCCGCCGGTGGGGGGGCGGCCATGGCAGCGAGCGGGCCACCCGCTACGCGACCGTTTCGGACGGCGGCGGCGGCGGCGCCGACGGCGGCCGTGGCGGCGGTGGTGGCGTTGGCGGCGGCGGCGGCGGCGGCATTGGCGGTGGCGGCGGCGGCGTCGGCGGCGGCGGCGGCTCCCCGTCGTCGAGCCACGACCGCGGCGCCGCCGGTGACGCGCGGGGCGCCCGCCGGTGGGGCGCCAGCGTCCGCAGCTTGCGCGTCATCCGTGGCGGGCGGAGCCTGTCGACCGGCCCCGCCGGCCGGGAGGGGGGCACCCGCGCAGAGCGCCGGGGCCCCCGGTCGAGTATGGGGTCCTCGTCGGCGTCGGAGCCGCGGGGTGGGGGGCGGCGGGGCAAGGCCATGGCGATGCTGACCAGCTTAAAGAGCTCCTAAGGAGTGAATTGCGTGGGGGGGGGGGAAGGAGCGGTGGGGGGGGGGGGTTCCTGAGGGGAGGGAACCAGCTCTTCTTCCCCCCCCCTCCCCCGCACCCCCTCTTTTTGTTTCTTCTTTTCCTCTGCGGGGGTTCTCTTTTCTGAGGTGGTGGCAGGGGCACAGGAACGCCCGTGCACCTCTTTTCCCGCCACAATCGTCCAGGTCTGCGTTGGTAGCGCTCCGTCTTGCTGTCCGTGACGCGCCCATGCGTGGACATCCCTCTTTCTCTACTGCGTGACAGCGTGAGGTAACAAATATTTACCTTTGACACACGAGCCACCTTGCACGACGAGCAACAGCAGTCTGCAGAGGGCCCTCTCAAAGTCGGCCCCGCCACAGCTGTGGAGGGGAGGGCGCGCTGTGCTGTGTTGTATGTACAGTACGTACAGTACTACGCTCCCCCTCACTCCCCTACAGACAAAAACAGTGCCAGTACAAACTAATGAGAGAAAGAAAAACAGGTCAAAGAGAAGCGGCCCCTAGAGAGAACGACCCCCCCCAATGCAACCACCGAGCGGCCGCATGGCCATGCCGGCGCGCCCGCGGCGGCTCAGCCGCCCAGCGACGACAGTGGCGGCGCCACCCAGGTGCTCACCGTCCACACGGGCGCCGCGTCCGCGGGGGCGGCGACAGCGCTCACGCCGTCCACCTCCATCCCCGCCGCGCCACCGTCGGCCGCCGCCCCCTCCCTCGGTGCGGGCAGCGGGTGCGACCGCGGCGGCTGCGGCGCTGTCGACACGGCCATGGGCAAGGACGCGGCGGCGGGCGCCGCCGACGGCAGGGGCGGCGGCAGCGGGGAGCCCCAGCCGCCCGCCGCAGGCACCCCCCAGGCGCCCCACGGGCCGGCGGCGGCGGGGACGGCGGGCCGCTGTGGCAGCTGCAGCGGCGGCGGCGGTGGCGGCGGCAGCGGTGTCGTCGTCGTCGCCGCCCACCCCGCAGACCGGCGGCGCTTGGCCACCCCCCCGCCCGCCGTTTCGGCCGCGTTCCCCACCACACACACCGACGTGGGCGACCGGGGCGGGGTGGGGGGCGGCAGCGGTGGGAAGGTGGCGGGCGCGTCGGCCGCCCAGGGGTGGTGGGCGGGTGGTGGCGACGGGCACGGCGGCGGCGGCGACGGCGAGCGGCGGGCGCGCTTGCCGAGGGTGCTCCCGCCCCGCGGGTGCCAGGGGAGGGTCGCAGCCGCCGCTGCTACCGGGAGGGTGTGTAGGAGGGCGAGGGGGGGCGCCGCCATGGTGGGCGGCTCAACGTAGCGCTCAAAGGACGCAATGAGAGAAGAAGGGCTAGGGCGCGGGGCTGGGACGCTTGGGACGCTCCGTGTCTCCCGCCGCGACGACAGTGGGGGGAAGCCGCAGATGTTGACTGACGACCGCGGGGAGAGGGGGGGTGACTGTGACAGAGGGGAGGGGGGGGCAGTGACGGAGCCGTAGAGGGGGGGAGGGGTGGGCAGCGTGCGCAGGTGGGTGGCCCAAGGTGGAAAGGTAAGTGGCAGGGCGGCCGTCCAATGCGGGGCACCGGGGCGGGGAAGAAGCGCCGCAAGCAGCCGCGGTGTCA
Source organism: Pyropia yezoensis (assembly GCA_009829735.1). Lineage (NCBI taxonomy): Eukaryota > Rhodophyta > Bangiophyceae > Bangiales > Bangiaceae > Pyropia > Pyropia yezoensis. The sequence continues at coordinate 17,284,353 of CM020619.1, read as the reverse complement.
GAGACTTTGAACGCCTTTGTACCGGGGCGGGGCAGGGTTGTGGCCAGTGTCTTGCCTCTCGCCAATGCAGGTGGGGGATGTACGGCAGAGCATGCTCTGTCTGCTATGTAGCAGTGGCCAGAGAGAAGGGGGGCCCTCCTTCGCGGGCCCCCGGGGAGTCCCTCGGCCATCACTGGTGGCGGCAAGGCGCCACCTGCTGGGCTGTGGCGTACAGTAGCGTGCCCAGGCCGCACGCCGCCGCGAAGGCTCCACACCCTTCCTGGCTCGCCGTCTGAAGGGGCCCGCATCGCGAGCTTGACCGCCCGCCGACTCTGATTGGCCACTGCTGGAAGCTCCTGGAACCTTCTGAAACGGCAGCCCCCCCCTTCAAAAAACAAAAATACACACGGACTTGAATGAGAAATGAGTGGATACGAGGCATATATATATGTGGCACCCCCTCTTTCCTTGAAGCGAAAAGCCATGGGGCGCGGCGGGGAGCTCTGCCAGCGACACGCCCTTGACGGCCGTTCTGGGACACATCTGAGTTCGCGGCAGCGCATGTAGTACTCCAGGATCTGAAACACACTGCAAATTTTTCCAGTGTACGATCGCTGATAAGCTCTGAGAGCGCGCACGGCCCGCAGTCGAGCCAAGCGGCCGCTGGCCGCCCCCGTGCCCCCGTCGCCAGCATGGACCACGTGTGCCTCCATAGCTACTTACGCCACCGTGTACTGAGGAACCCATTCCCTTTCCCGCAATTGGTCTGCAACACGCGTTCCCGCCAGCATCGTCCCGCCAGCGCCGCGTGGCGGCCATGCGCCCCGCCCGCCCCGCCATGCGCTGCCCACCCCGCGGCCCCGCCGCGCCCCCCTTTCCCGCCGCACGCTTCCCCCCCTCGCTGCGCGCTTCCTCCCCTCGCGTTGCGCTTCCTCCTGACCCCGCTCCCTTTCATGTCAGAGCTGCCCGCCACACGCCGTTCCAGGAGCAATCTACCCGCGGACAGGGGCTCGCCTCGTCCCCGCCGTCCGCCGTCCGCGGCCGCCGCCGGCCCCCGCCGGCCATCGCCGTCCGCGCTGTCGCCCGCTGCCGCGGCCGCCGGCCGCCCTCGCCCCGGGCGGCTGCCGTGGATGCGGCTTCTCGCCCCCACCCAAGCCACGGGCGCGGGCCGCTCCCGCCCCGGCGCCTGGCCGCTCCCGCAGCGGGCGGCTGCGGACGCCCCCGCCCGCTCCCGCTGCCCCCGCTGGCTGCCGCCTCATCCTCTGCTGTCTGTCGCCGCGGCCCCTGCTGCCCTGCTGGCTGCCACCGCGGCCTCTGCCGACTGTCCCGGCGCCCAGCCGGTCGCGCCGCGGGCGCGAGCGGCCGCCGGGCGCCGCGGCGGCCCCTGCTGGCTGCCGCGGCGGCCCCTGCTGGCTGCCGCCGCCGCCCCTGCTGGCTGCCGCCGCCGCCCCTGCTGGCTGCCGCCGCCGCCCCTGCCGCCCTGCTGGCCGCTGCGGCCCCTGCTGGCTGCCGCGGCGCTCGGCCGGCCGCGCCACGGGCGGGGGCGGCTGCCGGTCGCCCGTTACGCCTGGCTGGTTCGGCCGCGTCGCCCGGCTGCCCCTGCGGCTCGCTGGAACGGCCGCCGCCACCTTTTGCTGCTGTCGCCACGCCCACTTGCTGCCGCCGGTCGCGGCTGCCGCGGCGGCCGCTGGCCGTCATTGTCGTTGGCCGGCGCCGGCGCCGCAACGCCCGGCCTCCCACGCAGCGCGCGGGGGCGGCCGCCGACCCCGCTGGCATCCTCTATAGCACCTTCTGGCTGCCACTGCTAGCTGCCGCGTCCGCGGCGCCCAGCCGCCTCCACATGGCGCGGGTGCGGCCGTCGTCCCCGACCGCGGCGGTGGGCTGCAGACCGCTGCATGCTGCTGCCGCAGCGTGGGGGGCTCCTGCCGCCCGCTGTTGCTGGCCCTGGCCGCCCCGGCCGGGGGCTGCCGCGGCGGTCGGCTGCCGCCGCTGCTCGGAGGACCCGCCCTGGCTTGGGGCTGCCGCCGCCGTGGGCTGCCGGCGCCGCTCGGGGGGGCTCTCACTGCCCGCGGCGGCTGCCGTCAGCTGCCACTCCGCGTGCGGGGACTGCTATCGCCGTGCGCTGCTGACGCTGGCCGTCTGGCAGCGGCCTCGGGGTGCTGCAACCGGCTGCCGCCGTGGCTGGCCGCCCCGCGGCGGCCGATGGCTTCCATCGCGGCCAACTGCGACCACGGCTGGGGGCTCGCGGCTGCTGGCCGCCGGCTGCTGTCGGCCACGCTGCGCCAGGTGGTGAGTGTGGCGTTTGTGGCCCTCGTTCCCCATCCGGGGACCGAGGAGTGCTGGCCTAAATTTAAATAGTAAGATAGTGCCAGTCAGTCAGATAGCGCCAGTCATACTGCCATCCCTGCCCATGGGTTTTCGTGGTAGAAAGCTCACGGTGTATTTGACGTTCGTACAAAGGGTGTAATTTAAACAGGTAAAGGATTGCGTGCTGCAGGAAGACCTGAAGCTGGGGGAGAATCGTCCTGGGCTGGGGAGTGTGATCCAGCCTTTCCTCGAGAAGAGACTATTCACGGCGTGGGGGGCACCTAACGAGATGCTCGTCTCCCCGGCTTCGGCATAGCCGATGACTCTTTGCTACACAGACTCAACTTGGTCTCTCAGTACGGGCACCGTTGTCTCCGCTTCTCCCTTTCCCCGCCGCCAAACACAGCCGCCATGAAGCTTCGCGTGGAGAAGCTCAAGCACGCATCCTGAAAGTCTTGTCGGCCGTCCAACACACGTCAGGCGTCAAGGTGGCCTCTACGCAGCAGGGCTACCCTCCGCCGTGTTCTTGTCTCTCCTCCGTGGCCGCGCTTGGCGCCTTGGCCTGCGTCGGCAAACATGCGCATGCGGGGCGGAGCCGGATGACAGGCGCGGGTGCTTCTCGTCTGAGTGGGTGTCCACCAGCACCTCACCGCCGGTTTTGCCGCGAAGTACAATTGAGAGAGATAATCCCGGTTCGAAACCCCCGGGGCGAGAGGTGTTTCGCAACATGGAGTCTACCTTGAGTGCTGGCCGAGATGCGGCACGAGCCCTACGCACGCGGCAGCAGCCCCACGCACGCTTGGGGGCGCGCGGCAGGGGGTGGAGGTGACGGGGGCACTCTACCACCGCCCCAGCCGGCCGGCCCTGCCTCGCGGTGGGGGTGGTCATTGCGACGTCTTCTCTTCGTCTTTGACGATTAGGTACGACAGGATGGGGCACTTTGTGAGGCGTCCTCCACTTGGGTCTCGTCCCTGAACAGAGTTTTCATGGAGCCTTACGGCGGGACTCGCCCGTTGAGCATGCGTGCAAGAGCTTCATCACGATCGTCACAGCGTCCTGTCCACTATAGCCGCTCTGGATGGGTACAAAGACACATATGTATGGGGGTGGATGGATGGGGGTGGCGTACGAGGTGCACCGCATCCCAACGAAAATGCAACGTGTAGATTAAGTGGACGTGAACTTCTTCAAGCCCACAATATTTCATGAGAGCGCGAACATTTTTACATCAGAAGCAGCGACGGCGTCGGCGGCAGTTGCGGTGGGGTCGGTGGCAGCTGAAGCGGCTCCAGCCCCTCGCGGTGGGGGTGCTACGGCGGAACACGCCGGTGACGTGTCAGCCCCCGCGGACGCCGAGGCGATGGCTGCCGCGGCGGCCGCGGCCACCCGCAGCACCGTGGGGAGGCGCCGGGTAGACCAGCGGCAAGACTGCCGGGAACGCATGCCCGAAAGGTCGGACAGGGGCGGTGCAAGGCTGGGCGGGGTGGGGAAGCGGGGAAGGTAAGGGGAAGGAAAGGGAGTCACCGGGCTACGCCGTACCGCCTAGGCGCGAAAAGCAAAACATAGTCAGATAGAATGTGCCCCCGTCATATTGAAGGAGCCGTTCACCCCGAAGTATGGCTTACTACTGCCCGGGGGGGGTGCCGACGGCGCGCCTCCGAGCAGCGGCGGGCCGGCGACCACGGTGGCGGGGGCTCGCGTCGCCGCCGCCGGCAGCCGGCAACCGTGCGTGCGTGACTGTCCGCGGGTATCCACGCGCGGGGGAGCACGCCGTCCAGCGCGCGCCTGGGTCCGCGCGCGGCGACGGCGGCCGGGCGGCCAACATACCCCTCCATGATGGAGGTGCGGCTGCCTCCCCACGGCCGCGGCCGCCACTCAGCCGTGCCTGACTATCCGACGACGCCTTCCCCGGGCGGGACCCGTCCGCTACACGCCGCCACGTACGGTAGGTGCCCATGACGGGCGGGGCCTGGTACCCCCCCGCCCCGTCCTCCCCTCGACGCCACAGCCGCTGGACGCGTACGTCGCGACAGCACGTGCTTCCATCACGCCCCCCGCGCGACCGTATGGAAGGGGCGTCCACCAAGACGGAGTGATCCCCGCCGCAGCGTATCAGACACACCTGACACTATCACGACGAGCGCACGTGTGTACATACAGTACATGGACCGCGTAGCCCGTGTGCTGGCCGCACCGCGCGGCCGACACGCGTCGGCAGCCTAAGCGTCAAAGCGAGACCCTCCCAACCCCACCCCATGCCTCACTGTTTCGTATATACCAGTTGGCAGAGGATCGGATGGGGGACGTGCGTGGTACCCCGCCCTGGGGGACGTGCGTGGTACCTCGCCCCGGGGAGGGGTTGCTGCCCGGCGCAAACCCTGGGCTATGCATCCCTCCCGCCGCCATACCTTCTGGCCTCCTCAGGGCACGCGCGTGAGCGGGAATGGGGGGGGCGGGGGGGCGGCCAGTCGCCGCCGCCGTGACCGTGGGGGGATGTCCACCGGTTGGGGAGGCCCTTCGCGAACCTATTAGAGGAGTACCGCGCGCCCATCGACGGGGGAAGGGCGCGTTCTTCATCCCCACCTGCATCTCAACGGCAAGGACACGGGTCGCTGTTCTGTTCAGCCGCGCGCCCCCCTACCCCCTCCCCCTCTGGTCAGCCCGTCTTCCAAGCCACCCGCCTTCCTCTCCACCCCCCTCCTCCTCCACCAGCGGTCCTGCACCATGAACTTCCGCGTGCTCTTCATGGCCGTGGCGCTCAGCACCCTGGCGGTTGTCTCCGCCGTTGACGCCCGAATCTGCACCTTCTCTGATGCGTGCGACGGCAAGCGCATCAAGGCTCACCCAGGCAATACGTTCACCGACAGCTGCCACAACATGTACAAGGTGGACGGCCAGTGCCGCCTACACCGGATGTGCGGCTACTCGGACGCGTGCAGCGGCAAGCTCATCGTGGTGGCGCCGGGCACGATGTTCACGGACCGCTGTGACAAGACTTACAAGGCCGGATGGGACTGCCAGCTGCAGCGGGCGTGCCCTCACAAGGTCAAGGACGCGTGCAACGGCCGCCCCATCGTCGTGAAACCAGGTCAGAAGTTTACCGACAGTTGCGGAAAGACGTACATCGTTGAGAGCACCTGCAAGCTCCACCGCGTCTCCTCGTGAGGCGCTCACCGTCTGAAAGACAAGGCATGGGGCCACTCATGCGTAGGACGGCGGCTGCAAGAGCTACGCCTCAGTTTCCTGTGGCGCCCACGGGCTAGCCACGGCGCCAGGGAGGGGGGTCTCTTCATCATGTATGGTCATGGTTTCGAGTGAAAAAAAATGGCCGCGACCATAGTCAGGTTGGTGCTTGCCACCGCCGTCAACCGTCTCGCACCCGCACCGCTCCGCCGTATGCCGCGGGCACGCCAGCACGCCGGCGGTCGATCAGATGGCGCGGGCGAGGGCATTGAGGGTTGCGGAGGGGAGGGAGAGGGGGGAAGGGCAAGAGGGGCGGGGGGGCGGGAGGGCGCCCACAGCCTGAACGAAGAGGCGCGGAAGGAGGAGCGGCGGGAGGAGGGCGGCCGGAGGAGGGCGGCGGGAGAAGGGCGGCGGGAGAAGGGCGGCGGGAGGAAGCCGGGGAGAGGCTGGGGAAGACGAAACACTACAGAAAGGGGCGCCCCTCTCAAAAGAGAAAAACGGCAGCATCGGCCTGTGTATTGCGGCCTGTGTATTGCGGCCGGCGCGGTTGCCGACGAGGATGGTGAGGGTTTGAGGGGAGCGTACAGGGAGGGGGTGGACGACGCCTGCCCTGTGCGGCTCTGTCGTGGCGGCTTTTCGATCACGCCGACGGCGGGGGGGAGCGGGGGGGTGGCGGTAGGAGGGTGCGGGCGTCGCTCACAGCGGGAACCCCTTGGCCCCGCAGTTGGGGGTCTGCGTACCGGGCAGGTGCACGGTTGTAAGACGTGCGGCGCCGCCTCCGCGCCGCAGCGCCCGCTGCTCCTTCCCGCGGGTGGGCCACACCGTGGTGGCGGCGCTAACCCGTGGGTACCCCCCTCTCCCCCCCAGCCAGCTGGCGGCGGCGCCGTGGCAAAGCCACGACGCGCAGCGACACACGAGTGGTCGGCGCCTTCCCCCCCGCCGCTGGCAAGGCGAACTCCCCCCGCGGAGGAGGGGAACGGTCGCTTCCCCCGCCCGCGCGCGCGCCGTCCGCGCGCCGTCGGGATCCCGTCCCCGCGACGCCGCGGCGGCGGTGGCGGCGGCGGCGGCGACGGCGGCGGCGGCAGCGAACCACGCCCCTCCATGCCATGCACGACCCCGGCCGCCGACGCCGCCGACGCGGCCGGCGTTGCCGTGCCCGGCGGGCTCGCCACACCCCCCCCCGCGGCCGCCACTGGCGGCGGCGGCGGCGGGAGCGCCACCTGCCACCGCCGCGGCCGCCGCGGGGTGGTCGCCCCCAGATGCCACGCGCGGGGCGCCGCCGCGCCCCGCGGCGGCGCGTCGGCCGGCGGCGGCGGCGGCAGCGGGCGGCCGCCGGCCATGCCGTGGCGGCAGCGGCGGGTCGAGGCGCCCCCCCCGCCCCCCCTCGCGGGTGCAAGCGGGTGCCCCCGCCCCCCGCGGCCACCCGCCACTGGCACCCCCCGCGGGGTGGGTGGCGGCACGGGCACGCCGCCGCCGGCGCGTCCCGCGGCAGGCCCGTCCCCCCCGCCCGCGGCGGCAGCGGCGGCGGCGGCGGCGGCGGCAGCGGGGCCGCCCGCACCGGCGGCGGTCCCCGCCATGCGCCACGCGGGTGGCTCGACGCCCACCTCCTCGGCCCAGAGGACAAACGAGGCGCGCTCCCCCGACGCGGACCGCCCCGAGGAGGTGGTGCTGGTGAAGGACGCAGAGCCGGGGGCCTTGGACAGGGAGGTGGCGTGCGCAACGCCCGCCGGGGGGAGCGCCGCAGCGGCGCCGCCATGGTGGCCCGTAACAGAGCTGCCCCCGCCCGTCGCGGCGGCCAACTGGGCCAACGCAGCCGCCGCGGCCGCCACCGTCGACGCGGCGGTCGACGCTGCCACCGCTGCTGAGGCGGCCGCGTCCGCACCGCTGCTGCTGCCGCCAGCGCCGGCAGCGCCGGCACCACCAAAGGCGGCGCCCCAGGCGGGCGCCGGCGCCCGCCGTCCAGATGGCAGAGACGCGGCTGACACCCCACCCTCGTCTCCCCCAACAGGCAGCGGCGGGGAGTCCCCGGCATCCCAGCGAAATGCTGACGACGTCGAGTCGTCGCGGGCGAGCAGCGGGTGTGGCCCGCCGCCGCCGCCGCCAAGGCCGCTGCCACCCATCCCGCCACCGTCGCCACTGCCGCCACTGCGACCGACGCAGGCAGCGTCGCCCTTGGACACTCCCCCACCCGCCGCCGTGCCGCTCACCCCCAACGTGTTGAGGGAAGACAGCGACAAGGAATGGGAGGCGGCAATGCCCGAAAAGCTCCCCAGACTGCCCCCCCCCCCCCCCGCCAGCTTGGCCGCCGCCGACGGCGTCGGCCCAACCGACGGCGTGCCGCGGGCGGCGGTGGGCAGCACGGCGGCGAAAATTTTGTCGCGCAGCGCCTCGGACGCGCTGATGCGGACGGCCGGGTCATACACAAGCATCCGTGACACGGCCGCCTCAAACGCCGCGTACTCGCGTTCCACCCCCGCTCGTGCGACGCGTGGCGCGTCAGCTGCCGCCGGCCCGCACGGACCGCGTGGAAGCCCAGCACCCCCGGCTCGGGCGTCGCCGTCGCCGCCGACGATACGGACGACATGCGGCCAACGACGCCGCTGCCGCTGCCGCTCAGGCCAATGCCGCTGCCACCACCGCCGCCACCACCCCCACCCCCACCGCCGTCGCGGCCTGCGCCGCCGCCGCCGCCACCCCCCCCGCCGCCCGTACGGGAGCGCGCACGGCGACGGTGAAAACTGCCACCGCCCCCACGCCCAGAGCCGTCGCCCCCGCCCCCACCCCCCCCCCCCCCGCCGCCGCCGCCGCGACTCGACGACGCCACCGACCCGACTGACGACGCAACCGACGACGACGACGCGGCGGTGGTAAGGGTGCCGCTACCAAACCCGCCACCGCCCACGCGGGAGAAGCTGCCCCCGCGCACCAGCGACGTGGGAACCCCCCCCGTCCAGCTGTAGGCGCCCTTAAAGCCGCCGCTGCCACCACCACCACCCCCCCCGCACCGCCGCCACCACCACCACCACCACCACCCCCACCACTGCCATCCCCGTCTGAGCCACCGCCCTCCACACTGCCCGGCCGCCCCCCCCGCCGGTGGCGGTCGGCACCCACGTCGGCTTCCCAAGTGTTGATCGGCGGCGCAGCCCCCCCGCCCCCCTGCACCACCGCGCCCGCGCCGCCACCCGTTACGGTCGCGTAGTAGGCGCTGTTGATGCGCTCGTACGTTTCGATCAGGCAGACGGTCAGGCGGGCCACAACGGGCGCCCCGCCGCCACAAACGCCACGGCCGTCGGCGCCCGCCCACAGGGCCGGCCGTGGCGCTGCCGCGGAGCCCGGGGTGACCCAAGCGCCGCCCAAGCGCCCCCCCCCACCGCCGCCCAGGCCGCCACCGCCGCCGCCGCCACCACCACCCCCACCCTCGCCCAGGCCGCGGAGGCCATCGCCACCGCCGCCCACCCCCACAGAGACTCCTCTAACCACCCCCACCCCCCCCCCCCCGACACGGGGCCCGCGGCCAGCGAGATCCGGGGGGCAGGTGGACCGCCAGCAGCGGCAGGAGCCCGTGGCGACATCAGCTGGCGGCCGGTTGGGGCAAGCCGCCGGGGCAGAAGTGGGGCGGAGGCACTGGCCAACCCGATGCATCGGACGAGGGGGGAGGGGGCGGGGGTTTACCCAAGCTTGGGGCACCGGCAGTGGGTCGCATGGAAGTCGGGTCCAGGGGTGGGGTCCGCCTGCCTCGAGAAACCACCACGCGTCACGAGTGGAGTCCATCAGTGACCAACGAGCCAGGCGGGCAACCCGTACGGGTCGACGGCCGTCAGTGCCCAACCAAACAGGCGGGCAAACAACTCGGCTGCACCGACCCTTGTGGTTATGTGCAATGGGAGCAGAAGAAATCTAAGTAAGCAAGTCCTCGTGCCGGATTTCCCCCCCCACCTCCCAGAACCCCCCCCAACGCCCCCCCCGCAAGATCCACGTGGCGCACGCGCAGCGCTCCCCCCCCCCCCGCTCGTACACTGCGTCCGAGGCCCCGACTCAATGACTATTTATCTGCGATGTCCAAAAAAGACGCATCGGATGTGGCAACGAGTTCGCGGCGCCGCGAACTCGGTGTGCCTCGAACTCGACCGTGTCCCGGAACGGCCGTGACAGCGGCGCGCGGGCGCTCCAAATGATTTCCACGGGCTCTCGGGGGTGCGCCCGCACCGCCACCGCCGCCGCCCATTGCCACTCGCGCCACCACGCGTCCCCCTCCAACCACCACCGCCTCCGAGCCACCACCAGCCCAACCACCAAAACCACCTCCACCGCCGCCCCCTCTCCCTCCCCCCCCCCTCCCCCCCCCCCCCCCGCCCTCAGCCACCGTTCGTTCGCCGCTGGGACAACCCCGCCGGGACGACCCCCCGCCCCCCGCAAGCCTATGCCATGTAGGAGTGGCGTGCGTACAGGATGGGTATGGATGGTCCCAGTGCCAGTCGAGATGATTTTCCTCGCCTTCCCCTCCCCCCCCCCCTCCCCCCCCCTCCCCAGATCGCACTCTGATAGGTACAAATCCGCCACGACAGCGCCGCGGCGCCACGTGCCCGCTGGGGGTGCTGACAAGCGACGGGCAGGCGCGCCGCCGCCGCCGCTGCGTTGGCGCGGCAAGTGGGAGGGGGTGTGTGTGTGTGTGACTTGGCGACGCCCGCCCCGCCGCGTGGCGGGCAAGCCCCTCTCCCTCTTACCACCCTCTCGGCCCTCGACCGACGCCACCCCCGCCGCATCCCCGCGTCGCATGACAGTTGGCTGGGAGGGGCGCGTGGTGGGGGTGGGGTGGGGGTGAGGGGGGTCCCTGTTGGCTGTGACCACCACCCCCTCCCACCCGTGGCGCAGGGCGTGCGTTTCACCCCCGCCCCCCCCCCCCACCTCCCCCCCCGGGGTTGATGGGCGGGGGGCCCCCCGCCCCCCGCAGCTGCTGCTGCTGCTGCAGCTGGGGGCCGCCGCGCGCCGCGTGCCGCGCCGCAACGTTGCAACGTCACCGTCGGGCTTGACGGTGCGGGTTGTTCTCCCCTTGGGAGGCGTTCCCCCCACACGGGGGCGGGTGTTGTCCCTCGTGGGCCCGCCCGCTGTGGGTGGGGAGGTGGATCTGGCTTGGCTCCGTCGCCCCCGGGGGGCGCGTCCACAGAGGGGTGGGTGGTGGGCGGGCATGACAGAGGGGATTGGCGGCGGGGGGGGGGCGGGGGGGGGGGGGGGGGGCGTGTCAATCCTCTGCCTTGCCTTGCCGCCCGCCCCCTCGCGGTTGGGCGTCCCTGCTGTGGGGCGGGTGCACGGCTGGCAGCGTCAATGGCACGGGCCCCACCCCCTCTCAGCAGGGGAGAGGGGGGGGGGGGGGGCGTTGTTGAGGGCTGTGGCCGCCGCCCAACGTGGGACACGCGCCCTCAACTCGAAAGGGCGCAGCCGCCCAAGGGATTGGGATGGACGACAGCGCAGGCAGCGAGGGAGGGGGGCGGGGGGGGGGGGGGGGGGGCTGGCTGGTGGTGGCTGCAACGGCCGGTGGCACCGCGCGACGCGCCGGCACCCGGCGGGGGTGGTGCGTAGACGGTCGGGGAGGCACGCTCTGTGCCCATCCCCCGCGCCAGCGACGGCGGCGGTCCTCGCCGCGCTCGCCCGGCGCGTGTTTTGGTAGAGGGGGGGGGGGGTGCAGCGTAGGCGCGGCGTCACGCCACCCCCGGGGGAACAGACGGACTCTCCCGCCCCCCCCCCCGCCCCCCCCCCCCCCCCCCCCCCCCGCACTCGACCGCCGCGCACACGGGGGGGGTGTGGGGACCGGTGGTGACCTGGGGGCGGCGGCGCTCGCCCCCGTGCTGGCCACGACGTCCGACGCGTCTGCGCGCAGACGGCTGGGACTGCAGTCCCGCCCGGCTGGGGGGGCGGCCGTCGTTGCCACCGCCGGCGGTGGGGGCACAGGGTGGAACACGGTGGTGGCCCCGCTCTGTTCCCTCTCTCTCTGCCCACCCGCCCACCCCCCCCCCCCGCCCCCTCCCCCCCTTCACTCCCGCGCGCTGCGAGCCCCCCCTCCCCCCCCACTCTATCTTGGCCTACTCGTGACTATTTTTTCTTTTTGGCGCCCCACCGCCGCTGGTGCCACCCGCACGGCGGGCGGGGGGGGAGCGTAGCCGGCTGGGCCGCACGGGACGTGTCGCGTCATCCTTGGCGCGAGGCACGGCCACGCTGGGCCGGCGGCTGGTGTGGCGGTGTGGTGGGGGGGTGTGGCCCCGTCGCCGCCGAGGCAGTGACGGCCCGCTGCAGACGGGAGGCCGCCGTCGGTCGGGGGTGGATCATCTGGGAGGGGGGGGGGGGGAGGATACTGGGGCTGTGGGGTGGGGGGGGGTGTGCGGGGCTGGTGCCGACGGGGACGCCGCCGGTGCCGCGGGTGAGAGGGGCGGGGGCTGGGGGGAGGCGGAGCAGTCGGGGAGGGGTGTGCCTACCCGCCGAGGGTGAGCGGCTGGTCTGGGGGGGGGGGGGGGGGGGGGTGGTGAAGAGCGTGCAGGTTGGGGGTGGAGGCGGCCGCACCCCCCTGGCTCGTTCAGGTAGGGGAGGGTACGGCGACGCCCTTCCGCTGCGGCCGCGGCCGCGACAACGTCGCCGCCGCGCCGTCGTGACGGCGGCGACGCCGCTGCCCCCCCCCGCCCCGGCGGCGTTTGCCTGCCGGCAGGGGCGGTAGCCCACTTGCCACCACCACCACCACCACCGCCATGGCTTCCCCCGACGGCTTGGCGGGGTGGCGGTGGGGGTGGCGGCGGAGGCGGGGCGGCCGCCCCCGCCCCCGCCGCCGCTCCGTAACCGCCGCCGCCACGGCGGTCGCGGCGGCGGCGGCGGCGGCGGCGGCGGCGGCCACCCTCCCCCTCACCCTCCCCCCCCTCACCGCGGCGCTCCCCCTGTCTGCCCGCCCGGCGGTGTCCCCGCCCACGTCCACCTTTCACTTTACCCTCACCGGCGAGCCGACCGCCGGCCAAGCCGCCGCCGTCACCACCGCCGCCTCCATCCTCGCGCGGGTGTGGGTGTCGACCGTCCCCGTGGCGGTGCGCGTCGCGTTCCGGCCGCTGGACGAGGCGGCGACGCTGGCACACACCGTCAACGGGCGGTCCCTGGCGGTGGGGGGGGTGCCCTACCCGCTCGCCGCCGCCGCCGCCCTCACCGGCCACTCGGTGTGTGCGGCCGCCGACGCGGCGGCGGCTGCCAAGGCGGCCGCGTCGGGGGCGGCGGCGCCGCCGCCGCCGGCGCGGCGGGGCACCGACGGGTGTCCGTACGACGTGGATATGGTGGTCAATGCGCGGCAGCGGTGGTACGCGCCCGACCCCTCGCGGGCGGCGTCGGCGGCGGCCCGGCTGGGCCGCAACGAGTACGACCTGGTGTCGGTGCTGCTGCACGAGACCTTCCACGCCATGCTGCTGTCGGGCAAGGTGGTGTACGTGGGCGGCATGGCGGGGAGTGGCCGGCAGGCCGCCCCGCCCGCCGCCCGTGCGGCAGACGCCAATGGCACGTGGGAGGGCGGGGGGGGCACCGCCGACGCGGCCGACGGCGACGGGGAGGACAGTGGCGGCGACAGCGGCGGCGGGGGCACCCCCCGGGGGGACCCCCTGCCGTCTGGCGGCCGCGCCTTTTTCCACGGCGGCACCCCCGGCCGCTTTGACGCCTTCCTCGCCGACGCCCGCGGCTGCGCCGTCTCCTCCTACCTCACCGACACGCGGCTGCAGGCGGCGACGGGCCTGGACGGCCCCGCGCTGCTCGCCGCCGCCCTCACCCACAACTCCCTTTACTTTGCGCCGCCCGCGGGGCCCGGCGGCGCCCCCGCGCCGCCGCTCGCCCGCCTCAACGGGCAGCGTGTCTACTCGGCCCGCGCGTCGGTCTACCACCTGGACGAGGCGACCTACGGGGCGGCCCTGATGACGCCCCTGATGCCCCGCGGGCGGGCGGTGCGGGCGCTGAGCCCGACGCTCCGCCGCATGCAGGCGCTCGTCCTCGACGCCGCCTCCCCCGGGGCGGCGGTGTGTGCGACGATGGGGGACCCGCGGTCGCCGGCGGCGGGGCCGCCGGGCCTGTCGGCCGCGCCGTCGGGGTCCTCCCCGTCGGGGGGCGGGGCAGGGGGGGTGGGCGACGCGGCCGCCACCGCGGGGGGGGACGGGTGGGGGGGGGAGGCCACCCTCCTGGGCATGCCCCTGCCGGTGGGGGTGGGCGTCCTGGTGGGCGCCGCCGCCGTACTGACCGTGGGGGCGGTGCTCGCCGCCCGGGGGGGGGTGGCGGCGTCGCGGCGGTCGCGGCGGCGGCGGTCGCGGCGGCGGCGGCGGCGGGCGCGCGCGTCGGCGGGGGGGGGGGGCCACGGCGGGCAGGGCGTGCAGGGGGGGCGCGTCCACAAGCGGCGGCCCGACCACCGCCGGGGAGGGGGGGCGGCGGGGGGGGGGCGGCGGAGCTCCCGCCCGCCGTCGGCGCGGTCGTCGGCGGGGGGGGGGGGTTGCGGGGGGGGGCGCCCGCGGCGTGACGGCGGCGGCCGCCGTCGCCACGCGCCACACGCGGGCACCCGGTCGCGACCCATCCCCGGGGATCGGGGGTCAGGGGGGCCTCCGGCGCTGCTCACACTCGGGCCGGTCCAACCAGACACGCCCAAGGGAGTGCGTGAGAAGAAGAGAAAAGAAAAGCAATCGGTTGCCCCCCGTTTTTTTTTTGTGGCCCGGTGGACGACTGCGCGAGGCAGAGCCCCGCAACGTGGCGGGGCGCGAGCGGGCCGGGCTTATGTACCTCCTCACACAATGTAATCTAAAACAGTTATCAAATACCTATGTGCTCAGCAGTAGGACAGAATATTGTGTGGTGGTACTGTACTGTACATCATACAGACGTACCCCGGAGAATCTGTCTGGAGGAGCCGCGCATGTACTGTATGTACACTTGGTTTGTGCTGGGCAGACTTGAAAGGTGCCCTCTCATGACGCCTCCTGGGCGGCGGTCTAACCCGCTCGGAAACCCCGCATCGAACGAGTACGTACATTGATGTACGGTGCGAATGTGAAAAGTGCCCACGATGGGCCGCCTCCTGACGGCCACGGTGGCGGTCCATTCACGAAAGCCTGCATCGATTGGCGGTGTCTCGGGACCGAGCGGGACACATTTGGACAATGGCGGCGGAATTGTGGCGGACGCCCCGAATGTGTGGCCGCTGCCGCACCGCGGAACGGCCTATCCGGTCACAACGGAGCCCCCCCCCCCCCCCTCTGAAACAGCACAAGCGCACATCTTCAGATCGAGGTCGCGTCTTGGATCTCCTTTGGGCGGCCGGGGACCGTCCCCCGTCGCCACACCCCACAGCGAGAGGCTCCTCTGTGCCGTCTGGGGGGGCCCCAGGCGGCCACATCTCCTCATCACACCACCCCGGTCGGTCGGGCACACTCTGCCGCTCGGCGCCCACCCGTGCGACTGCCCCTACCCGATCGTTGCCTCCGTCCCGCCCTTCCATCAGTCCTACCCCCCGCTCCCCACCATCGTCCCTCTTCCCCACACCACTCGTCGCACCGTCTCTTTTCCTCCACCCTCGACCCCCCCCCATCCCGTCGCATCCTCTGCACGTGCGTGTGATCCCCCGCCCTTCCCCCCCGCCCCCCCCCCCCTTCCCCCGCAATGGCGCCCAGCATGACCGCGTTTGTGGGCGGTGCGGGCGTGGCTGCTGCCGCGCCGTCGCGGACAGCCCTGCGGTGCACGTCCTTTTCGGGCGCCACCGTGGCGGCGCCCGCCGCGCCGACGACCTCGCGCGTGACGGCCTCGCTGGGCGACTACCTGGTGCGGCGGTCGCAGGAGGATATCGCCAAGGTTGCGTCGGCGCTGCCGTCGGTCGCGACGGCTGCCGCCGTGGCGGCTGCCGTGGCGCTCGTGGCGGCCCCGTCGGCCCAGGCGCTGACCCGCTCGGACATTGCGTCGCTGACGTACGAGCAGGTCAAGGGCACTGGCCTGGCCAACCGTTGCCCCGAGGTGGATGGCGCCAAGGGCTCCATCAAGCTCTCGTCGGGCACTGGCTACAAGCTGGTGGACCTGTGCCTGGAGCCCAAGTCGTTCCAGGTGGAGGAGGAGGTGTCGTCCAAGCGCAGCGGTGAGGTGAAGAAGTCGTTTGTGGACACCAAGCTGATGACCCGTGCCACCTACACTCTGTCGGGCGTTGAGGGCAAGCTCTACTCGGACGGCACGTCGGTGACCTTTGAGGAGACTGGCGGTATCGACTATGCCGCCACGACCGTGCAGCTGCCGGGTGGGGAGCGCGTGCCCTTCCTGTTCACCGTCAAGGCCCTGAAGGCCGTGGCTGGGGGCGGTGACATTACCACCGCCACTGAGTTTGGCGGCGACTTCAAGGTGCCGTCGTACCGCTCGGGCCTGTTCCTCGACCCGAAGGGCCGTGGTGGCACCACCGGCTACGACATGGCTGTGGGTCTGCCTGCCATGCAGGCGGACGGTGCAGAGGGCCAGGACGAGCTGGCCAAGGAGACCAACAAGGTGTTCCAGGTGACGGACGGTGAGATTGAGATGGCGGTGAACAAGATCGACCCGGCCTCTGGCGAGATTGCGGGTGTCTTTGTGTCGGAGCAGCTGTCCGACACGGACATGGGCGCCAAGGCCCCCAAGAAGATTTTGCTCAAGGGTGTCTTCTACGCGCGTGTCGAGGAGTCTTAGATACGGAGCGCCATGACGGTGACGGCCACCGGCCCCATGTTGGGGAGGCGTGTGCTGGGTCGTAATTTTTTGCGTTTTTTTTTCATCGTACGCAGTCTGTTTTTCCTTCCCCCCCTTGTCTGTTACAGCGACATCTTTTTTTTTTAATGCCCTCAGTTGTGCTTCTTTTGCCCATGCCAGCGGCAGGTGTCTGGTGTGGGATGGGCCTTGTGTGGAGCGCTACGGAGCAGGTCAGCCTCGCCGGCACTGCTGGGCGGTCGCCGACCTGTGGGTGCCCCCACTCCGTGACCAGCCCTGCCCACACCCCCGTTGCGACGTCACCCAGGCCTGCGCTACTCTATACGCCTGAGGGTGGCTCTCCGTTCGCCGCACCAGACCCCTGCCGGCCTTGACCATCGCCAGCGCCTCAGCGCCTGCCGTGCGGCACGCACGTCGCCTGCTCGACCCGAGCGCCATTCACTGCACAGGCGTCCGCTGGGGCCCGCTGGGCAGGTCACCACCCAAGCGTGGGGGCCGACGCCACCGACGCCGCCGCCAGCGCACCACGGGCGCTGGCGGAGCGCCGCCCGTCGGGGCTGTCAGCTCGCCCCCAGCGTCGCCATATCCACCGCCGTGGGCGTGCGGCCTTCGACCGCGGGCGGCGGCTCCCCACCCCGCCCCGTCGCGGCCCCACCGGCGGCACCCCCACCGGCGGCATCCCCACCCTTGCCGGCCGCATCGGCCGGGCAGGCCGCCGCAGCCGCCTGTGCAGCAGCGTCGACGCCGTCGTTGGCTCCACGAAAGGAGAGCAGGTACGTCACCCACGAGGACGACGTGGACGCCGGCCCCGCGGGAAGGGTGGACGCCGGCCCCGCGGGAAGGGTGGTCACGACGCCCGCCGGCGGACCCGCGGCGGGCGCCACCGTCGCCGGCGCGGCTAGCGGAGGTGGGGGTGGTGCGGCCGCTCCGAGGGGCAGCGACGGCAGCGCTGCCACCGCCGCCGCCGCCGGCGTGGCCGCCCGTCCAGCGGCGGCCCGTGGGGGTGGCGCCACTGCTAGCATGGGCGGCGGCGTCGAGGAAGTGCGTGGGGAAGGGGCGGGCGCCGCCGCGCCGCCACGCATCACCGCCCCTGCGGGAAGCATGTAAGGGGCCGCGGCGGCCGGGGTGGAGGGCACAACGACGGCGTTCACCGCCGACGATGCCACTGCCACGGTGCCGGCGGAGGTCCCAGCGCCAGCTGGCGGCCGCGGCGGTGCCAGCGGCGGTGGTGGGAGTGACGAACCCCGACCCGCCACTCCCCGCGGACCGCCACCATCGTCCATGTCGCCGCCGTCGCGACCACTTGGAAGGGCGGCGGCCACAGACGGCGGTGGGAGATGCAGCCCCTCCCCGCTGCTGCTGTTGCTCGCCAGCTCTGCTGGCGCCGCCGTCGCTGCCGCCGGCGGCGCCGGCACCGGCGCCCCCCGCCCCCTTCCCTCCTCGAGCCGCGGCGCGTAGACGCCAATAATGTACTGGGCGGCTGCATCCTGGACGGCAGCAGCGACAACGTCGGCGACCGCCGCGCGGAGTTCCGCTTCCGCCCTCGCCGGGCTGGCGGCCGCGGCGGCGGCGCCACCATTCCGGGCGCCCCCGCCGCCAGTGCCCCCTCCGCCCCCCCCTGCGGCCCGGCCCGCCACCGTCGCGGCGCGCGCCGCGTCGGCGGCTGCCGCACACGCGGCCGGGGAGATGATGCCAAGCGCGGCGGCGGCGGCTCCGCCCAGGACGCGCGGGTGGTTGGCCGGGTTCGACCCCGCCGCCCGCCGCAGCAGCGCCGACAGCAGGCACAGGGCCGTGTCACGGGAGCCCCAGCAGTCAGTGTGCGCCTTGAGCGCCGAGTAGCTCGACGACACCTCCTCCATGGCAGACTCGAGCTGCACTACGTAATCCATCCGCGGCCACGCCGTCGCCGCGACCGTCGCCGCGGCGGTGGCGGGCGTGTCGTCAACGCCCGCGACGGCCGCGTTATTGGCGAGCCGCCGCGCGGCGCCGCCACTGGGGGTCGCGGGGGTGGGGAGGGGGGCCGCCGCCGCCGCAGCCACCCCGGCGTGGCCGTCGGCACCGGCCGGCGCGTCAGCTACCACGGCGGCGGGCGAGCGCGGCAGCGGCAGGCTGTAGCGGCGCGTTGGGAGGGCGCGGTCAGCCCCGGCCACCCCGCCCCCCTCCTCAAACAGCTCTGCCGGTTCAGTGACGGCCGCGCCCCCCCCCCCCCGGCCACGCCCACCCGCCGGTGTCAATAGGGCTGGTGCCACCGCCGGCAACGGTGCGACGAGCGCGTCTCCCCCGCGGGCGGCGACGGCGGAAGCGGCGGCGACGGCACCGCCCCCCCGCCCGCCGCCGAGCAGGGCGCCCACCCACCTCGGGAAGGACGAGCTCCCCGTCTCCATCGTCTGCCAGTGGGGCACCGTCACGGGCGGGACGAGCGCGAACCGGGGGTCCACCCACGGCTCCACCCGCAGCGCCACCGGGTCGTTGGGGTGCATGTAGTTGTGCAGCCGGAAGGGGAGCGTCGCGGGGTCTGCCAGCGCGGGGGACAGCGTCGAGTCGAGGGTGAGGAACTGGCCCAGCGGGGAGCCCACCGTGAAGAGAGTGTCAGCGGAAAAGGCCAGCCGCAGGTGCTCGTCGTGCTCGTCGCCGGGGAAGAGGACGCTTTCGGGGGTGGGGGGGGGGGTGGCCCCATCGACCGGCGTGGCCACCGGGTGTGCCGCGGCGACGGCGCCACCGCTCGGAACGCCTGGGGCCGCCGGCGGTGGAGGCGCGGCGGCCGCAGCGGCAGCGGCGTCGCCTGCAGCCGTGGACGGCGGTGGCGGCGTCGTCGACCCCCCACCGCAAACGCTCCCCCCTGCGCCCCCTTCCACATCCGCGCGCGCGCCCTCACCACCACTAGCAGCCGCCGCCGCAGCAGCAGCAGCCGCTCGCAGTGCGTCTGCCTTTGCCAGCCGCGCCTGCGCGGCGAGCAGCTCGTAGCTGATGACGCTCCCCAGCGAGTGCCCGTAAATCGCAACGGGCCCCGCAAAGTCTGGGTGGCGGGCCCGAAACACCCGCCACTGCGCGTTGAGCTGCTCGGCCACCTCGCGCAGGATGAGCGCCCGGAAGACGGGCTGCGAGTAAAAGTGGAGGTCCGCCACCTTGTCGGAAATGAACGACCGCATCGCATTGTCCCACCCCCCCGCAGTGGGGATGAGCGCCTGCAGGCGCTGGTGCACGGCAGTACCCGTCAGCGCCCGCCGCCAGTGCACGACGAGCAGCTGCAGCCGGAAATCCACGTCGGGCAGCACCCGCTCCATCACCGTAGCCACCGCCGCCTGCAACGCCGCCACGTTGCGCGACAGCGTCCGCGTCGACGCGCCCACCCCGTGGACGACGCAGAGGACCGCGCCGACGGGCAGGTGCGCGTCAATGGTCGGTACGGGGACGGGCGCGGCGGACGAGTCAAACGGCTCGGGGGGGGGGTCCCCAGCGGCCGCCGTTGCCGCCGCCGAAGGGAGGGGTGGGGGGAGCTCCCCACTGCCTTGGCGCGGAAGCGGCGGCGGTGGCGCGCGGCCACCCCTCCCACCAGCGCCGGCCGCACCCGAGGGGACGCCCACCCCGCTAGCGGTGGGTGAGGGCGCAGTGGCCGCCGTCGCCTCGGCCGCCGGTGCGGCGGCGGCGACGGGGGCACCCCCACCCCCCTCGGCCGCCCCCCCCCCCCCCCCGGCGGCGTAGATGGGCCGCGCCGGCGGCAGCGTATTGCGTGCGAGCGCCACCGCCCGCAGCCAGCCGTGAAGCTCTGCCTGGCTCTCCGCCCGCAGCACGTGCACGCGCCCCGCCCCGTCGGTGAGGTCAAACTCGAGCCGCAAACACCGGCGGGGCGCCCCCGCGAGCGCCGCGCGCGCCCGAAAGAGGGGGATGCACCCGACAACGGGCCCGCGGCGGGCGCCGGGGGCGTCCCGCTTTTCGAAATAGTAGAGCGACGACCGCGCCAGCGAGTGCCAGTATCGCCGCCAGCCAGACAGGGGGGACTTTCGCCACAGGAAGCCCGCCGCGTCGGGACGGACGAGGGAGAGGAGCTCCGCGTCGCGCAGCAGGCACCGGTCGAGGTCGTCAATGACCGCGTCGTCGGCGGAGGAGCTGCCGTCGGGGGGGGGGGAGGGGGGGGAGACAATGGGTGGCGGTGGACCAGCCGTGGCGGGGGGGGGGGGGGGGGGGGGCGGGGGATGGGCGTGGGGGGCGCCGCCACCCGCGGCCGTTGTGGGGGGTGGCGCCCCTCTGGCGGCGGCCGCCGCGGCCAGCCCCGCCGCAGCCACGGGCACGGCGGTGGGGGTGGGCGGCCGCCCCGACGGAGGCAGGCTTCCCCGGCGGGTGGCACCAGCCGCCGCCGCCGCTGCCGTGGCGGCGCCGGCCACGTCGTCGGCGGCCGCGACAGTGGCGGCAGCGTCGGCAGTGCCGCCACCGGGACTGCCACTGTCGCCACAGCTGCCTGGTAGAGGGTCGGCCATGATGGGGGGTGGACGCCCCCCCCCGGGGGACGACAAAAGGAGGGAGGGGAGGGTGACGGGGTGAGGGGGAGGGGGGCGCGGCGCGGGCACGCCGCCGCCCGCCGCTCTGCGCGCCGCGAGGCAGCGGCCGGGACACAGCGGCAGCGGCTGGGAGGGCAACGGGTGGTAGTGGCGGCGGCGGCGGCAACAACAGCAGCGGTGGCGGCGGTGGCGACAATGGCAGTCGCGACAGCGGCAGCGGCAGCGGCAGCAGTGGGCGGCGGTAGCGGCAGCAGTGGGCGGCGGCAGCGGTGACGGCACAACAGCAACAAGAAACAAGTAAAAAGAGGTAGGGTGGGCGACGCACCGCAGGGGGGGTCGGCCGTCCCAGCAGCGACTGAAGGGGTGGAGGCAGCGGGGGAAGGGAGAGGTCCAGGGGAAACGATGGTGGGGGGGAGGGAGGGGCGCGGGAGAGGTTGGGTGGGAGGGGGGACTGGGCAAGACGGCAGCGCCGTCACGCTGCCGCACGTGGCCGCTGCCCCCACCGTGAATTTGATGGCGCGGGGGGCGGGGGGGGGGGGGTCGGCCGTGACGCGGCGGTCGGGGAGGGGGTGGCGTGGTCAGGGGAGGGGCCTCGGGGAAAGGTCAAGTGTGGTGGGGCCTGGGGTGAGGATATGGTTGGGGGGGGGGGGCTGTCTTGCTGGTGAACGCCCCAGTCACCATGAGGCGCCCCGCCCCCCCGCTCGTGGGAGTGAGGAGGCTCCCCCCGCCTTCACTGTAACGCGTGGACTTGGGGTGGTTTGTCACGCCTGCGTGGGCGTCAGTGGATGGAATTTTGGCGTGGAGGGGGGGCTGCCCCCTCCAGCGCAATGCAAGTCACGTTTTGTTTCGCATGTGGCGTCGTCACGTATTGTGGGCGGTGTCGCCCGCCCCGCTCGCGACACCGTGCGTATCAGTCGGTGCCGACTTCGTGCACCGTCGCTGCGCAGGCGGCCCCCGCGGCGGCGGCCGGCGCGGGGGCCGCCCCCCCCCCACGCGCCCGCGGCGGGCACTCGCGGCGCGGCATACACCCTACGGCGCTGATTTTACACCAGTGGGGCCCGGTCGGTGGGGGTGGGGGGGGGAAGGGGGAGTGCGGGGCGCTTCACCGCCCCCGCCACTCCTGGTCGCGACCGCTACGGCCTCTCCACGGGCCCCACGATGCGTCCAGCGCAAGGCTCGGCGGCAACGCCTGCACGGCGACAAGGTCCACGCCCGTTGGCCCGGCCTCGGACACGGGTCCGGGTTTGAAATCGGCTGCGGCCGGCACGGCCCATGACCTCTGCCATAAGGCCTACGGGTAGGGCCTACGTAGGGCCTACGTAGGACCTACGCGTAGTGCCTACGCGTAGGCCCTACGTGTAGGGTAGGCCCGGGGGGGGTTGGGGTGGGAATTGCTCGAGGCTTCTTTTTTTTTTTTTTCGACCCCCCCCCCCCGCGAGGCCATTGGGCCGACCGCCCGACGCCGTGCGGCGTGCCGTCGGCAGGCAGCGCGGGACGCCGTCGCGCTCGGCCGGTGCCGTACCACCGACCTGCGCCGCGCGGTGCGGTCGGGGTCGCCCCGCCGACGCGTGGCACTCGCAGCGGGACGGTGGCAGGGAGCCCCTTCCCCCGCACGCGCTAGCGGCACGGATACTGCCAGTCTGGCCCGCGAGTGACGGTGTACACCGAGGGGGCAGCGATCATCGTGGGCGCCGCCGTGGCTCGAGAACGCCGCCACCACACGTCGCCGCCATGCGCGGCCGCCCCACCACCAGGGGCACGTCAATGCGCTTGCCGCCGCGGGGGTGCGCGCGGCATGGTGATGGCGGCGGGGCTGCACCGCCCTCTCCAGCGCGGGCGTCTCCCCCTCCCTCGCCGATCGCCGCTGCGGCAGCTGCGGCCACCGGTCGCGAGGAGAACTTCTGGGGGCCATGCCATGCCACCCCCGCCTTCCTGGCGGTGATAACCGCCCCGCAGGGGAACTGGGAGTGGGGGGGGGCAAACGGAAGGTGGGTGGTGCCTCTGCCTGCTTTGCAGGGAACCAGGTTGGGGAAGGTCCTTCAATGAGGGCACCCTGGCCGGGTCCTGCAGTGCCTGGGTGCGGGGGGAGCCCGGATGGCGAGCACCGACGCCTGCCACACATTGACAATGTCCTGACACACTTCCCACTGTTGTCGGTCACCCCCCAGTCCCCAGCCGTCTCTACCCCCCCTCCCGCGCTCGACCACCGAACTTGCTCCCTCACCAGCCCCCCTCTCTCACCTCAGCCGTCGTCGTCCCACCGCGGTGGTCGTCCCCTTGCTGTCGTAGTCCATTCTTGATCGCCGTCCCGCCGTGGTCGGCGTCCCGGCGCGGTCGTTGCCCCGCCTCCGTTGTCGTCCACCAGAGGTCGTCACCACCTCGCCGTGGCGGCTCTCCCCGCCAACATACCCCGCCCCCCCTCGCAGCGCTGTCGTTACCGTAGCACGTCTCAGAGTCGCTGCAGAAGCCGCTCTCAACCCCGCCGCCACAGTCTCGGGGGCTCGCCCCCGCTGTCGTCGCCGGGAGCCGTGTGAACCGGGACTGTAACCATTTCCGGCGATGGCGGCGACATTGAGTGAAGTGTAAATACATGTCCGGCCGACACGCACGGGGAGCCGGACGTCGAAATGTAATTATCGTTTGTTTGGTTCCACCAGGCATCGTCAGATCTTCTGGACGGGGTCACCGCCGCCGTGCCGCGCCGCCTCGGCAGGCAGCGGTGAGCGCGTGTCAGTCGTCGCCGACGGTGCGTCGGCGTGGGGGTGCGCGCGCGCGCGGACGGGCGGGCAGCGTGCGCTCCCGGCGGCCGGGGGGGGAATGGGAAGGAGGGAGGGCCGGGGGGTCGGCTGTGCGTCACGCACTGCGCTGACCCCTCTCTGCCGCCCCCCCTTTCCCCAACCAACTCTGGAAGCCTCTGGCAGAAGAGGCCGTGGCGCCCGCCGCGAAAAGCGGGGACGAAAACAGAACGTGGAGGCGGGAAACGGCCAGGCGGCGGGGAGAGGGATGTGGGGCGGGGGCGCCCGACTGGGCGTGCCCACCGTTCCCCCCCCTGTGGGGAAGACCCGTTTCCGCCCGCCCGCCTGCTCGCCCGCCCGCCCGCCCGCTGGTCCGTCCGCCCGTCCACCTCCTCCGCGGGGTCCTGCGCGCCGCCATTCCACCCACCCCACCCCCCCGCCCTTCACCTGTACAGGAGGCGCACGGGGGGAAAGCCTGCGAACCCCCCTCTGCACTTCCACCCCATCCATCCCCTTCCCCGCCGCCGTGCCCGTTGCCGGCCCCGCCGCCGCCGCCCCACGGCGTCCAAAGCGGAAGCGGCCATGTCGGAGGCGGGGCACCACGCGTGCAGCAGCCGCCAAGGCGGCGCAAAGGGGGGTGCCAACGGGGACGGCGGCGGCAGCGGCGGCGGTGGCGGCGACCCCACCGCCCGCGCTCGTGTCCCCACCCCCGACGGCGCCCGCCCTCCCCTGGCCGACGCTGACAAGACAGCCAAGGCGACAGCGGCGACGGCGGCGGCGGCGGAGGTGGCCGCGGCGGCTGGGGCTGCGGCGGCGGCTGGGGCTGCGGCGTCGGCGGAACCGGCGGCGGCGGCGGCAAAAGGGGCGGCGGCGGCGCCCGCGGCGGCGGCGCCGTCCCGATGGTTCGCCGCCGCCGCGGCGGTGCTGGTGCGGACGCGCGTGGCGGCCGCCGCAGCGGCGCTGGCGTCACCAGTGTCGCCGGCGGCGCCCGTCAGGGTCGGTGGCGGCGGCGGCGGCCAAGGCCGGGCGGCCGGCGGCGACGGCGACGGCGAGACGACCGGCGGCGACAGCGGCGAGGCGCCGACGAGCACCGCAGGTGGGGCGGCGGTGGCGGCACGCGGCAGCGAGGGGGCGGCCACCGCCGTGGGGGTGCCCCCCACCGCCGACGCGGCAGGCAGTGGTCGCGCGGGGGGCGCCGCCGCCGGGACAACACGCACCGCCGACGCGGCGGAAAGCGGGGCGGCCGCGACGGGTGGTGGCGGCGGCGGCGGCGGCAATGGCGGCGGCGGAGGGGGCGGCGGGCTGGAACCGCAAGGGGCACGTCATGAGGGGGCACCCGGGGGGATACCGGGGGGGACACCCACCGGGGCACCCGCCCGCCCCGGTGACAGCCCGCCGCCGCCATCCTTCCCATCGCCACCGCCGCCGGCACGGCGGCTGCCACCGCCGCCACGCCCACCCGTCGCGAAGCCGTCGGCCGGCGACGGTGTCGACGGCCGTGCGCTCCCCGCCGCGGGCGGCACCGACCGCCTGTCTTCGTTGACGGCGACGGCGGCGGCGCCCACCGGGGCGGGGTCCCCGTCGCTCATCCCGCGGCGGCGGGCGGCGCCGCCGTCGGCGCCAACGACGCCAGCGGCAGCAGCGGTCGCGGCGGCGGCGGCGGTGATGGGGGGCACGCCAGTGGCGGCGGCGGCGGTGCCGCCGCCGACGCCGCCGCCCGACGGGTCAACCCCGCGGCGGGGCGCGGCGGCGGGCCTCGCCCAGCGCGGCGGCGGCAGCAGCAGCAGCAGCAGCAGCAGCAGCGGCAGCGGCGGGGACGGGCGAGCCATCCCGCCGTCTGCACGGCGCAGCGGGCAGGGGGTTGCGGGGCAGCTCCGTGGCGGCCGCCCGCCGCCACCCCCCCCGGCGACGCCGTCCCCACGGGACCGCCACCCCCACACCGTTATCCCCGACCGGCGGCGCGGCGGCAGCGGCGGCGGCGGCGACGCGGCGGCGACCGAGACACCACCGCCGCCGCCGCCACCGCCGCCACCGCCGCCATCACCGTCGCAGCCACCGCACGCCGCTGGCACCCCCCCCCTTCCGGCGGCGGCGGCGTCGACGGCGGGCATCACCACACCACGGTCAGGAAAGCGCGGGGGGGTGCCGCCGCCGGCGGGGACCCCCCCGTCCCCCCCCCACCGGGGTGACCGCCCCCCACGCGTCCGGCCGTGGCGGACGACACCGGCGGCAGCGGCAGGGGGGGCGGTGACGCCCGTCGCCGCGGCGCGCGTCTCCCCGCGCGCCGCCGCGTCGTCAACCGGCGCTGCGACGGCGGCGGCGGGGGCGGCGGCGGCGGTGATGGCCGGGACCCCCCCGCCGTCTCGCCGCCGGCAGTCGCTCCTGTGGGGGCGCCCCGTTGAGGCGGCAGGGTGGATCACCCCCGTCACCGTCCCGCGGGTGTCCCCCCCACGGGCGGCCGCCACGCCGGCCGCCGCCGCACTGCCAACGCCGGGTGCGCCACACCCCCCACCACCACCCGCGCCACAGACGGCGTCATCGCAGCCATCCCCGCGGGTAGCCGCAGCGCAGCCGCCGCCGTCGCGGTCGTCGTTGCCGGTGCCGTCGTCGTCACCGACGGTGGCAGACGCACAAGCACTGGCAGCAGGGGTGGCGGGGATACCCCGCCTGTGGCGGCAGGTGCCGCCAGCACCAACGGCCACGCCCCCCCCCCCAACAACCACCACCACTACCCCCACCACCACCACCACCCATTCGCCACGCCGACGGTCGCCCGAGGAGGGGCCGGTGCCGCCACCGCCGCCACCGCCGCCGCCACCCGCCTCCCCGCGCGTTGCGGCGACAGCGGCGGCGTGCCGTACCGCCGCGGCTGCCGCCACCACCGCGGCGGCCGTGCCACCGCCGCCGCCCTTGCCCGTGGGGCAAAAAGAGGCGGGCCGCGGCCGCACAGCGGCGGCGGCAGCGACGGCAGCAGCGGCGGCGGCGGGCGTCCTCTCCCCAGCCTCACCGTCCGAGCGGGTGGAATCACCCGCGGTGACCGTCGCCACGGCCGAGACGGTACCGTCGGCAGACCCCTCTGGCGGCTACGACGTCGACGGCAGCGGCGCCAGTGGCGGCGAAGGTGGGGACGGGGAGGGCGGGGGTTCCACTGCCACCATGACCGCGGCGGTGCCACCGTCGGCCGCGACGGCGGCCCCGGCAGCGTCGTCGGTGGCGGCAGCCACAGACGGCGGCGGGCGGCGAGCATCCCCGCCGACGGCCGCCGTTCAGACTCCCCACCTCCCCGCGTCGCCACCGCGGTCCGCCCCCTCCCCAGCGGTCAAACCCCGCCGGGAGGCCGTCGCCGCTCGTGCGGCGGCGGCGAGGGCGGCGGCGGCGGAGCGGGCGGCGGCGGCAGAGCAGGCGGCGGCGGCAGAGCGGGCGGCGGCAGCGTCTGCCGCGGCAGCCCCCCCCCCCACTCCCACGCCCTGGGATGAAGCGGCGGCGGCCGCCGCTGCCGTTGACGCGGCAGCCGCCGTGTGGCAGGCGCGCGCCCGCCGGCGGCCACGGCCGTCGGCCGCCGCGGCCGCCGCGGCGGCCACCGCGGCGACCACAGCCGCTGCCATCGTGCTGGTGCTAACCGCCCCGCCAGAGGGAGCAGAGGAGGAGGACGCCGCGCGGGGGGGAGGGGGGGCGGCGGCGGTCACCGCCAGAGGCGCGGCCGCGTCTGCCGCCGCCGCCGCCGGCCAGGGGCGAGGGCGCAGCCGCCGGCAGCCGCCGCCCGCCCCGCCGCCGCTGCCGCCAATGCTGGAGCGCCTCGTCGCCGCCGCCGCCGCGTGGCGCGGGGTGGCGGCGGCGCTGGCGGCTGCCGCCAGCGGGCAGCCGCCGCCTCGGCCGCCATGGAGGGGGGCGGCAACGGCGGCGGCGGGGGGGGGGGCGGCGGCGGCGGCGGCAGGGACGCCAGCGGCAGAGTCGGCAACGGCGGCGGTGGCGGCGACGGCGGCGACCGCCGCCGCAGACGGTGGCGGTGGTGGCGGCGGTGACGTGGGGGGCCACCCGTGGGTGGGCGCCACGCGGCTGGTTGCCGCCCTGCGGGTGCTGGCCGCCGACGCGGCCGACGCGGCCGACGATGCGGCCGCGGCAGCGGCGGCGGCCGCGGCCGCCGCCACCCCCGCCGCCCAGCGGCGGCGGCGGCGGCGGTCACGGCGGCCTTGGGAGGCCTCCCCCCCCCGCCGTGGCGGGGTCCCAGCATCCGCCGCCGCGGCCGCCGCCCCCACCGCCACCGCCAGCACCACCCCCACAACCACAACGGCCGACGCGCATGGCGGCGGGGAGGAGGCCGTCCTCCTCGCCTACACCGTCTCGGCGGTGGACGGCGTGCCGACCGTGACGGGGGTGCGGGACCCGGCGACAGGGGCGGCGGTGCCCCACCGGGGGGCAGCCGCCGCGCTCGCCGCCGCCGCCGCCGCCATGGACCGTGCCGACGCGGCCGCCGCGGCGGCGGCGGCACGCGCAGCGGCGGCGGCGGCGGCAGCGGCGACGGCGGTGACAGCCGCCGCCGCCGCCGCCCCCCGGCTGCCCGCCCGCCTGCGGGCGGCGGCGGGCCGCGCCGCCTACCACGCCGCCGCCGCGGCGGTGGCGGCGGTGGCCGTCGGGCGCCTCGCGGCCGCTGCCGTTGACGCCGCCACCCCCCCCCCCCGTCCACCGGGGGCAGCGGCGGTACCACCGCCACGGCCGCCTCGCCGGCGGCCACCGCCGTGACGGCGGCCCTGACCGCCGCCGCGGGGGCGGGGGTGGCCGCCCCCGCGGCGGCGGCGGCGGCCGTAGCGGCGGCCGGCGGTGTGGCCGCCGCCGCCGCCGCCGGCCGGGCGGTGGCGGCGGCGGTCGCCGCCGCCGCCGTGCGCGCAGCGGCGGTGGCGGCGGCGGTCGCCGCCGCCGCCGTGCGCGCAGCGGCGGTGGCGGCGGCGGCGGCGGCGCCGTCGGGGGGGGGGGGGGACGCGGGGGGGGCGGGCACCCGCCGGGCACGGCGGGCCGTCGCGGTGGTGGTGGTCGCAACCGCCGCCGCCGCCGCCGCCGCTGCCGCTGCCGTCGCAGCTGCCGCCGCGGCGGCGGCCGGTGGGCTTGTCCCGTGGGGGGGGAAGGTGCTGGCGGGGGGGTGAGCCGCCGGCGCGGGGCAAAACGCGGGAGGCAGCGAGGGGGGTGGGGGGGCGAGGTTGCCCGCGGTGGGAACGAGAGAGAGGAATTACAATGCGGGCACCGTCGTCTGCTCGGCGGGCAGACTGGCAGGCGCCCCCGCTGACAGCCGCCGCCGCCCCCGCGCGACGCTGCCGGCCCACGCCCCCAGTCCGCCACGGCCGTGTGAGCCGAGCCCCCGCCAACACCCCCCCCTTCCTTTTTTGCAGAGAAGCTCCCCCCCGCCGCCACCCCCTCCGCCTCCCCCCCCCCGCCCGCCACCCCACCGGGGAGGTAGCGGCCACACCGCCCCCGCCGACCAACTCCCCATCACCCCCCCGCCCGCCCACCACCCCAGACCCACCTCCTCGCCCCGCCGCCCCAGCTCCCCGCCCGTCGCCGTTGCAGCCGCGCCGCGGCCCGCCGCCGCCGCCGCCGCCGCCGCCGCCGCGGCGGCGTCACCCCCCTGGCCCCGACCCGCGGGGTGCGTTTGCGGTACATACCTACCTACGGTACCTACTGCACACCTGGCAGCGTCTGGAACCCCCCCCCAGGACGTGGCGCTGTCGCGCCCCGCCGCTCAACGGGCACACGCGGGTGGGTGGGTGGAGCGGGGCGGAATTCCACTGCCGCCCTGCGCCTCATCCCCCCCCCCCCCCACCCCCGACCCTGCTCGACCGCTTCCCCCCCCCCCCCCCCCCGCCACCCCCGCCTCTCCCTTTCCCGCCCCCCCCCCCCCTTTCCTTGACCGGCCACGCCCTCCTTCATTCTCTTCCCCCCCCCCCCCCCCCCCACTCGCGTGCGCCTCTTGCCAACGAACCCCCCTCCCTATTTACCCTTCCGCCGCCACCCTGTTGCGTCGACGGGTGCCGGCACGTGCCACCGTACCGGCCGCGTACGCCGGGCCGGCCACGCCGCCCGGCGCCGCCGCCCGCCGAGCGCGTTGCGCACGGCGACGCGCCCACCGCGGCTGCCGCTGCCGCGCCGCGTGTTGGCGGCGCGCCGCCAAGGGAGGGGGGGGGGATTGAGGGGGGGGGGGCAGGGGGACGTTCGTACCTCGCAGCTGCGAGGGGGTGTGTGTGTGGCAGTGTGCCCGCCGGTGCTATCGGCGGCGTCTCGCGGCGACCGCGGCGGCGGCGGCGGCGGCGGCGGCGGCGGCGGCGGCACCAACCTCCGACCGCTGGGCGGTCAGCCCGCTCGCCGGCGCTGCTCCGACTCTGGCCCCCTACCACGCCCGCCCCGTCCCCCACTGGGCTCCGTCCCCTCCCCCTCCCCCCTTCCGCTTCCGCCCCCCGCCCCAGGCCCTCCCCCATCTGCTCCCCGAATGGCGCCCCCGGCGCCCCCCCCCCCCCCCCCCCACGGTCACGGCGGCTCCCCCCCGGCGCGCCCACTGCCACTGCCCTTGCCGGCGGCGCCACCCTGCTGTGGCTCCTCGGCCGCGCCTACCCGCCCGTCGGGGCGGCGGTCGCCACCGCCGCGGCCGCCGCGGCGGGGGGCGTCCGCGACCGCGCGGCCGGGGGGGCCGCCGCCTACATTGCGTCGCTGGCCGCGGCGCCGCTGCGGACCAAGATGGCCACGTCGGCGGTGCTGTTTACGCTGTCGGACGTGCTCGCACAGGTGCTGGCGGCGCCACCGCCGCCGTCGCCGTCGCCGCTGCCGCCGCCGCTGCCACCGGCGGCAGCTTTGGGGGGGAGGGGGGGGGGCTCCGCCGCCACCCTCTCGTCTGTGGCCACGGAGGAAGGGGGGGGGGGGGGGGCGTGGCGGGAGCTCCCGCGGGGGGGGGCGCGTCGGCGGGCCCCCCGTCGGTGGGCTCCACGTCGGCAGCGGGGGTGGCGGGGACGACCAAGGGCGGCGGCGGCGGCGGCGGCGGCGGCAGCGGCGGCAAGCGGCACCGCCCCTCCCCCCACCCGCCGCAGCGGCGGGTTGTGGCGCGCCGCGCGGCGCTGTTTGGCGTCTGGGGGGCGCTCGTTGCCACCCCCCCGCTGCACGTGTGGTTTGGGCTGCTGGCGGGCGCCGCGGCGGGGCGGGGGCTGGCCGCTGCGCTCGCCACGGCGGTGGTGGACCAGTCGGTGTTTACGCCCGTCTACGTGGTCGCGTACTTTGGGTGGGAGGAAGCGACGGGCTGGCTGCTGCGAGGTGCGTCGTCGTCGTCGTCGTCGTCGTCGTCGTCGTCGTCGTCGGCGTCTTCGTCGTCGGCGCCGCCCACCATGACGGCGGGAGCCGCCGGCCGCGGCGGCAGCGTTGCCGCGTGGGCCGCCCGCGTCAGCCGCCGCGTCCGCGCCGACGCGCGGGCGGTCATTGGGCAGACGTGGGCGTTTTGGCTGCCGGCCAACGGGGTGAACTTTGCGTTTGTCCCGCTGGACCTCCGCCTGCTGTACGTAAACCTGTTGGCGATTGTATGGAATGTGTACTTTTGTCTGCTCGTCCGCCGCCGGAGGGGGGCGGGGGGGGGGGGGGGTGGGGGGGGGGACCACAGCCCCGCCGG
This sequence comes from Pyropia yezoensis, assembly GCA_009829735.1. Classification (NCBI taxonomy): domain Eukaryota; phylum Rhodophyta; class Bangiophyceae; order Bangiales; family Bangiaceae; genus Pyropia; species Pyropia yezoensis. The sequence goes on along the minus strand of CM020619.1, from coordinate 17,253,304 downwards.
GCCGGGGGGGGGGGCGGGGGGAAGGACCTGCGCGAGGGAGGGTACGAGGGGCTGCCGGGGGGGGAGCCGAGCGGGGGGGGGTTGGCGGGGGGGGAGAGTAAGGAGACGGTGTGAGAGGAAGAGGATGGTGGGGGGGGGGCAGGGAGGGGCGGTGGCTGGCGCCTCGGTGGGGAGTGGCCCGTGCCTTGGCCGCTGGCAGCTACGCTGGGTCGCTGACCAAGAACCCTTTGAGGGCGGCCTCGTCAGGCGTACCACCAACCCACCTGCCTGCCGAGGCGCCCCTCCCCGCCAGTACTGGGTGACCAGGCGGACTGCCACGGCATCGTGGGCGTTCTGGAATGCAGCGGACAAGACACCCCTCCCTATCACCCCCCCCCCCCCCCCCCCCCCCCTGCCCTCTCCCCCATACGCCGACCAGCGCTATGCTCCACAACCCCACCGCACGCGTCTGTCGCGTCGTCCAGGCAACCTGCAGATGCTCTACCACCCGCCGCGATCCCTCCACCGCCCCCCCAGCCAGCCACCGGGCAAGGCCGGGGCGATGACCTTGGAGGCCGCTGCAGTGCACGACTGCCATCAGCAAAAGGAGGGGTGAAGGGGGAGGGGAGGGGGTAGTGCGATCGTTGACCCCGAGGGAAGGAGGGGGGAAAGAAGGGCGCGCCTCGAGGGTGGCGACCGCCGGGGCGGCGCCGCCACCGCATCCGCCATCTGTTGAAATGCCGCCCCCCCGTTAAGGGACCGCACCGCGACGCCCATCCCGTCCAGGCACACGACGACCAAGGCGGCGGCGACGGCGCCGCCGCCGCCGCCGCCGGGGAGGCCGTGCCGGCCCACACCATCGACACTTTGGCGAGGGTGGTGCGGGTGGGCAAGGAGAGCAGCCGCTGCCGCCGCCACCACCCGCGGCCGCCGCTTACGCTGCCACCCGCCTGCCGCGGCCGCCCACCCGACACTGCCGGGCGACTAGACGCGTGCGGTCAACCCCCCACTCGGCCGGCGACCCGCGCTCACCCCCCAGGCCGCCGCCCCCCCCCCCCCCCCCCCCCCCCCCCCCCCCCCCGCACCCTCCATTCTTCTCCAGCCGCTCAGCCGCCGCACCCGCGAGCGGCGGCCCGCGCTTCCGCCGCCGCTGCGAGGCCACGGAGCTCTGTCCGGGCGCCGCCCAACACCCGCCGGAGGCCCGCGACGTAGAGCCCGGCGGCGGCGGGTAGCCAGTCGCTGCCACTGTCGTCACCGTCGGCACCGTCGCCGTTGGGAGCGGCCGACGACAGCGGCTGTGAGGGAAACGACGCCGTCGGTGATGACGGCGGCCGCGGTGGCGGCGGTGAAGGCGGTGGCGGGAGGGCCGCTTCGAGTGCCCGCAGCTGCGCGTCGAGGACGCCGAGCGTGGCGGCCTCGGACGCCGCGTCGGGCGATGGCGCCGCCAGCACCGCCGCGGCGTTTGTGACGGTGACGCCCGCCAGCGCAGGCTGGCGGGCGCGGAGGAGGCGCAGCGATGGTAACAGCCCCGGGGGGATGTAGGATGGGGGAGGGGGCGCGGCGGCGGCGGCATCGGTGGGTGCGTCACCCGCGAGGGGTTGAGACGGCGGCGGCTGGAGGGTAAGGGTGTGCTCCTCGCCTAGGCCCGCGACGGTGCCCAGGAGGATCTCCTTGGCCGCCGCCGTCGCCGCGTCGTCCGTGGCGGTGGCGGCCGGGGCGTCGAGCGCCAGCTCTACCCCGTCCGCGGGGTTGTGGGCCACGCAAAAGCCGAAAAAGAGGAGCAGCGACAGGTTGTCCAGCCGCCCATAGTCAAGGCCCACCGCGGTGCCCGGGGGGGGGCCACCCCCATCGCCACCGCCACCGCCGGTGGCCGATTGGGGCGGGAGCGCCAGCTGAAACGCCCCCGTGGACGGGTCAATGAGCTTCGCCGCCACCAGCGGCCCGCCAATGTCGCCACCACTGCCGCCGCCGCCTGTGGGTACATGGTCGCCCATGTCGGCGAGGGGCACCAGCACCAGTCCCGGGCCGCCCCGCAGGGGCAGCCGAAACGCCCGCGAGTCCACCACCGCCTGGGCGTAGAGGAACGCGTCGCGAAGCGCGGTGGCCGCCGCCGCCGCCGCCGACGCCGCGTCGACGGGTGTGGGCGGGGCGCCGCCACCGCCGCCGCCACCGCCTGCCCGACTGGAGGGGGGAACCCCGTACCAGGCCGCCGTCGACGACGCCGTCGCGAGCGGCGCGACCAGCCGGGTGACCACCTCCTCGAGCTCGGTGGCGACCGCGGCGGCGGCGGCGCCCGCCGGGGTGCCCCCCAGTGCGGCCGCCACGGCGGCTGCGGGGAGGCGGCACAGGGCGGGGAGGCCGTCGGGGGGGGGCAGGGAGTCGAGGTAGGGCGCCCACGCGTCAAAGGGGGGGCCCACCCCCCCGGGTGTGCCGCCGCCGCCACCACCGCCGCGGGCGCCCCCCCCGCCAACAGCGGCCACGCCCGCACCCGCCGCCCGTCCCACGGCCACCTGCCAGGCGGTGAGGAAGAGGACCAGCGCCATGTGCTCCCCGTCCGCACCGGGGATGGGGTCGGCCGCCAGGGACGGGTCCGCCGCTGCTAGCGCCATGGCGGCCACCACGGGGGGGGACGCGGCCGCGGTGGCGGCGGTGAAAAGGAGCGCTTCGGGGATCTCGAGCAGCACGGGGGGGGGGGGGGGGGGGGGGGGGGGGGTGCCGCTGCTGCTGTCACCGCCATTGATGCCGTCGGCGCCGCCGCCGCCGCCGCCAGCGTCGGCAGCGGGGGGCAGGGCGGGGGCGACGACGAGCGTCCGATGCGTGCGGGTGCCCACAGCGGCGACGCGGCGCGTTACACCGGGGTGAGCATCCAACCAGGCGTGGAGGCGGAGAATGGCGACGGGGGGGGGTACCATAGTGGAAGCCGCGGCGGAGTTGCTGGCGGGGGGTAGGAAGCGAGGCGGCGACAGCAGGGCGCCTACCGGTGCTCGGTCCCACGAAGGAGTGCGGGGTTGAGGCGGAAGCGATTGGCAGCAGCATCGGAAGGGGTTGGGAGCAGCAGCGGAAATGGTGGCGGCCGGGGACAGGCCGAGCGTGCCGGGCTGGGTCGGAACCGCGGGGACAACGGCGGCGGAAGCGAGATACATAGCGGCGCGGAAGCGCAGAAGTGCTTATCCGCTGTCAAGATACAAGCCCGATTTTGGCCAGATCTCTTGCTTCGTTGTGCAAATTCATGCTCTGCTCGAGCACGAAAATGAATGGCTCGAGCAGAATTTTGCTTTTCTGATCGAGGGGATGGGCTGAGGCCAAAGATTCTCCCCCAGGATGACCGACACGACGGCCTCTGTCGGTGTTCTGTCAACCAATGACAACAGCGGTGGCGCTGCTGTTTGCTGGACGGAGCGTTCCATTGGTCAGAATTCACGTTGTAGATGTCGAGGAAGGCGGAGAGATTTTTCCGTGCAGACCCTCAAAAGCTGTCGTCGCGCAGGTTTTTGCTTAACCAGTGCGAGAGATTGTGCGATTTTTAAACGCGTTTGTTTAAACATTGCTCCCAAGCGTAGCGATGGTCGGTCGCTTCTTTGCGCTTCACGAGAGTGCTCTCCTGCCCCGAGCGCTTCCGGTCATACCAAGGGAGGTGACGACCACCAATCGCCCGAGCTGTTATGGGCAGAAAGCAAGAAACGGGGGTAAAAGCGGTGTCTATGATGCCTTGAGGGGGGGCCGATGCAGGTTTTATACAGGTATTGGCTCGAGAATCTCCCAAAAAAGCAAGAATGTTTTGACAGGCGATAAGAGCGAACCCACCGTCGACGTCTCAATTCATTTCAGGTTTGCTAACTGAACTTTCAGAGCGGCCTCTGATTGGCTGGCGCTCCTTTCCGAGCCCGTTTCGACCAGGCCCGACAGAGCAGGCCTAAAACGCCCGTGGAGTTAGGTAGATCGGTGCTGACACGCTGTCATGAAATAGGGGCAGATTGTCTGGCGATCGCTGGGTGGAGGCGTTCCGAGGATCGCTATATTTGCAATGTGGGTGTGACGGATCAGTCAATCCCCAGGCCAACCCGGCGGAAGTCGGTCGGCATGGCGGCAAACATGCAGTCAATGTCGTGGAAACGCGACCGAATCAGGTCATCTGGAACAATCATGTCTGTTTTGGACCCGCCACGCATACTTCCGTGTACAAATGGTTCGATTGTTTCGCTGCCAGCCACTTTGGGCCGCCACCACGAGCTGTATGCGGCGAACGACAGCCGCGGATTCGACGAGCCTCGCCCGTCCGTGTCTGACCTTCCTTCAGGGGCTGGAAGGTGCCCATCACGTACCGCGTGTCTCTTCGCAGGGGGGGCTCGTTGCCAAACAGTTGACAGGTCCTGCGTGTGGGGGGAGGGGGGCCCAGCCGGATGGGGTGGCGTGGGAAGGGCGTGTTCGACTACTCACGTCGCGGGGATGCTGTGGGCACACCCCCCCGTGGCGGATGGTCGCTTCCTTTGAGGGTGGCACATGACCATCCATTGACACACCCCACTGGCGGCCGACGCGAGCGCGCGCGCCTCGACGCGCGCCCACGTCGACCCTGCGCCCCCCCACTCCCCCACCCCTCCCAGGCGTTCGGAACGGCATTGGTGGGTGCTGCTCCTGAGAAGCGCCACGTGAGTGGCGCGGCGTTGGGATAGGGTGACCCTTGTGCGAGGATCACACGGATGAAGCCGTGGCAGGGGGGCACGCTCTCTCTTTTGGGGCCACGCGGACCGCGCGTGAGGCTCCCGCGCGAGCGCCGCGCAGGGGACGACGCGAACCCCGTCGGTGGACACCCCCCCCGTGTGGCTGATGAGTGGTGCCACCGCGCTGTTCAGGTGGCGTGAGCCCCCCTCTGTGCACCAGTCGACTGTCCACACCGCAAAAGTGGTGATTGGGGCGCCACCCGAGCTCTGGGGCGCGCCCTTGCGCGAGGGGACGCGCAGGGGAACGCCACGGCGTGTGTTTATTGGTGTCCTTGGGCACAAAAGCCCGAAGGGGGGGGCGGCGCCGTGTGCCACCTCCCCCTTGCTGTGGTCCCATCTTCAGGCGTCCAAGGTGCCGTTCTGCGCCAGCGTGCGGCGGCCCGTCGTGGGTGGGTGCTGTGCACCCCCCCCCTGTCGACGACCCATCTGGACGGGTATCACTTGCGCGCGCGCGCGCCAGCGTGGGGCGGCCCGTCGTGGGTGGGTGCTGTGCGCCCCCCCCCTGTCGACGGCCCATCTGGACGGGTATCACTTGCGCGCGCGCGCGCTTTCCTCGCCGCACCGTCGTCGCACCGTCGTCGTCTTCGCGCCACGGTCCCCCCCACACCTCTTCCTTTACCACTTGCGGGCCCCTTCGCTTCATTTGCGCGCCCTCCTTGGCATTGGTTTGGGCGCGCTTTCCCCCTCCCCCTCCTCATCACCATCACGTGGAGACTGCCCCGTCAAGTGTGAGCCTCATCCCTCGACGCACCTGCCATGGACGGGCGCGGCGGGCTGCCGCCGCGGGGAGCCCCCCCCCCCCGCCCTTTCCGGCACGCACCGCCTGAACAGGTGGGCGGTGGGTACGGGCCGCCGCGGGGGGGCGGTGGGTACAGCGACGGCCCGCCGCGGGGCGGGGGTGGGTACGGCGACGGGCCGCCGCGTGGTGGCCGCGGCGATTGGGAAGGCCCCTCGCAGCGGGGCGGCTACGGCAGCCGGGACGCCGCCCCGTCGTACGACCAGGCGCCCTTGTACGGCCCATCGCGGCGCGCGGCAGACTGGGAGGGCCTGTCGCCGCAGCGCCAAGGGGGGGGCCATTGGAAGCCGTCGTCCCCATCCACCCAGGACGGCCGATGGCGAGGAGCTGCACCAGTACTTCAGCAGCAGCGGGGCGGCTACCCGTCAACCCAACAGCCGGCTCATCTACCCCAGCCCCCTCCACACCAGCCGACCCCTCCCTCGCACGTCACACCCTGCCCACCTACCTGCCCGTGCCCATCCTGCCCATACACATCAAGACCGTCACGCCCATCAACGTCAACGCCACCGGCACCCCCCAAGCTGGTGACGCCTACCAAGTACCGGGACCAGTGGGGGCGACCCACCCTCAAGAGCAAGCTCAAGCGCATCCGGGAGGCCGAGCGGCTGGCTCGCCAGATTGCCTTCTTCCAACCACCTCAAGACTCATCGGGTACGAGCCCAAGCGCAACGACGTCAACATGTCAAGCAGCTCCTCCGCCGGCGGCGACCCTGCCATCGTCGCCGCAACGGCCGCCTTCAACGCAGCCAACGAGCGCGCCCGTCGGGTCGGGGAGGCCGCCGGACGCTCCGCACGAGCAGCGGTCGGCAGCGGCAAGCGAGTGACTGCCCCCATCCCTCATGGAAGCTCCCTTCCCGCTGGTCGCACTGGTCGGGCTGCTGCACCTTCTCGCAAAGCGCCACGCGCCCCCACTCGTTGTGGCCCTTCTATCGGTTCCCCTGGAAGTGATCCTACCCCGCCTGGCGGCGCGCCCTCCGCCGACGGTGGCCGAGGCATGGGCTGGACGGACACTGAGCGAGTCGTGCTCAGCCGCGCAGCCCTCAAGATCATGTCTGATGCCGTCACCGGGACGGACCAGTCTGGCAAGGTCTTCTACGGTCGCGTTGCCGACACCTTCCGCGAGGATATCAGCCACATCATTCCCGGTACGCCGAAACGCAGCACGTCGGCCATCACTAAAGCGTTTCGTGACAACATTAGCAAGCAGGCCCAGCGATTTGCCTCATCCTGGAGCTACATCAAGCATGCGCAGCTCACTGGCAACCCGGGGGAGGAGGACCTCATCCGCGGGGCTGTGGCGCACTACAACGGCAAAAGGGACTGGTATGCGGCGGTGCGCGGAGCAGTCGACGTCAACAACAAGCCCGTCGAGGGCAAGTGTCGGATTCTTCCCTGCTGGCGTGTGCTCCGGACCGTCGATAAGTACAGTGGGGCGGCGTACGACATGGCTGCCGGCAAGCTGGGCGATGACGATTTCCTTCTTGACGATGCGGGCCAGCCCATCCTCGGCAAGCGCGACGGGTCGGTGTTGGACTTCCAGGGGCCGCCCGGCGGCACCAAGGCCGCCAAAACCACGCGCGCTGCGGCCGCTGCCCTAATGCGCGAGTGCTCTGTCAACACCAAGGCGTTGACCAGCATTGGGGAGACGGCCAAGATGCGCATGCAGGTCGCCTTCATGAGCGACCCCGCCATCCGTGACACGACGGAGGGGCGCCGCTTCCACGAGAACCTTCTTAACCGCATCATGGAGCAGAGAGACGCGGAGGAGGCGCGGCGCAAGGCGGGCACATCTACCCTCATGCCACCGCGTATTTTGGCTTCCCCTGAGCCATCTACCGGCACTCCTTCCTGGGGATCTGGCTCTCCGCCGCCGTCACCGCCGCACGCACCTGTTGCCGTAATGGAGGAGAGTGACATGAACCCGGTGGTCTCTCTCTCTCGCGGAGAGAAGGCGCAGCTGACCAAGGCCAACAACTTTCATGCGGTTGCGTCCAATTTTTTTTTTAAAAAAATTTGGCGGTGCACATGATTGAGAGTACGCCCAGCCCCCCGCCGGGGCCATCTGACGAGCAGGAGGAAGCGGACGTGGACCGGGACATTGCGCGGGACGTGGAGAAGGACGTGGAGGACCTGGAGGAGGAGGACCTGGAGGACGGGGACGACAATGGCGGCCCGTGGGCTGCAGAGCTTGAACAAACCAAGGCCGACGACGAAGACGCTGATGATTTTGGCGAGGAGGAGGCTTGATGCACCTCGACCCATCTACTCTGCAGTTTTGTCCCATCCCTTGCTTGCATCTTTGTGACCGTCTGAGACCCTTTTGATATGCGTGTGCCCGCCCCATCCTTGTGCTTTGTTTGTATGCGTGTACCCGCCTCATCCTTGTGCTCTGTTCCTTTTCTGCGCTGCACTTCATAGTCGTGTGCTTTTCTTTCGCGTGCGTAGAACGGCAGCAAAGGTTTTTTTTTGGCTGTGGCTGCTTCATCCAGAAGTGACCACAGTCTTTTTTTTCCTTGGAACATGCAAAGAGCCCTCAGCCTGAACATCTCGCCTGAACCCCTCGGGCGTCACCGGGTGGCAGTAAAGCACACAGCTGCACCCAACGTCCCCACACACAGCTGCACCCAACATTCCCGCGACGCTCCTCGAGAGGGCTTCTTAGAGATTTGCGCTCTGGAGGGGGGAGCTCCTTCCCCACAAAACGCAGCGGCGGCAGCGCCATCGTCACAGCCAGGAGAGGACAGGATGGCTCTCTTGCTGGCGTGGGCGCGGTTTGAGACTCCCCTACCCTTCTGTGGCATTGCAGTGGCTCTAGCAGAGGATGGGGCTTCGATCACGTAGGCGTGTGCTTTGAGTCTCTGCATTGACGCCTCAGGGAGAATGGATATGGCGGCTATGATGGCCTACACACAAGCAATAGGCACAGCGTGTCAAGGAAAAAAAAAAAGCAGGCGTCCACCCTTGCAAAGGGTAAACGCCAGCAAAAAAAAAACCTTTACGATGGCACCCCTCACTATGTGCTACAGATACGGCTGGAGGAAGGCAGCGCGGTCTTCCCATATATGAGCGGCCAAGTCGTCCCTCAGTGCCGCAAACTCATCCGCGTCTGTTGCCTCCGCGCGTGCCCGCAGCTCAAAGAGGAAGGAGCCCACGGGCGGGTCTTGGGCTGGACTAACAGCGGGAAGCGGACCCTCGCCACCACCGCCACCACGGGCAGGGCCGCCACCCCCCGCCGCCGGTCCGCCACCACGGGCAGGGCCGCCACCCCCCGCCGCTGATCCGCCACCGCCGCCGTCCCCACGTCCGCCGGCGGCAGGGCCGCCAGCCCCCGCCGCCGGTCCGCCACCGCCGCCGCCGTCTCCGTGTCCACAGGCGGCAGGGCCGCCACCCCCTGCCGCTGATCCGCCACCGCCGCCGTCTCCACGTCCGCCGGCGGCAGGGCCGCCACCCATCGCCGCCGGTCCGCCATCTGGGCCGGCGGCGCCACCACCTCCACCAGCAGGAGCGCCATGGTCCCGGCCAGTGCGCCGACGAGACAAGAAACTCCCGCGCCGCTGCTCCACCGTCATGTTGTGTAATATGGCAACGGCCTTGCCTGCGAGGATGATGCGCCGCACCGACCGAAACCGTGCAGGGTGAAGGGCCACGTGGAAACGGGCCGTCAAAACGGCGTAAAGGCGCTCTACGTCCTTGCGTAGAGCCTCCTGAAGCCTGTTGTACGTACGGTCCTGCGGCGTCTGCGGCGTGGCGAAGGGTGTGGCAAAAAAGGCGTATTGAGGATAAATACCGTCGGCGAGGTAGTAAAGGAGCGAGCGTGTGCGACCGTTAAGTGTGTAGTCGAAGGTTCGCGGCGGCCACACGCCGGAAATGACGTCAAAGTAAAGAGGAGATTGGCGCAGCACATTCAGATCATTGTTGCTCCCCGGCGTGCCAATGAAAAAATGCCAGATGAAGAGGTCCTCGTCGCATACGGTTTCCATGACGATGGAGCGCTTCTTCTTGTAGCCCTGGTACATACCAGCGTGCGCGCGAGGGCAGTTGCGCCACGTCCAATGCGAGCAGTCGATGGAGCCCATGCACCCCGGCATCCCTCGCTCCGCGTTCCGTTTCAAGATGATGGCGAGCTCCTCATTGTTGGGGCGGCGGAGGTAGATGTGCTCGTAGGTGTCCACAATGAAGTCAATAAAGCTCTTGGTGGCCTTCTCAATCGTACTGCGAGAGAGGTGGACGTACTCGTCGGTGCGGTCATACGCCTCCCCGTACGCGAGGACGCGAAAGGCCGCCACCAGCTTCTGGAGAGGATGAGACTGCGGGCGTCCCGTGGCATTGATGGTCTGCTGCCACCCGGGCTCGTCCTTGATGTCCTTGTAGATGCGATCGAAGACAACCCGCGGCACACGAAAGCGGCGCTCGAAGTCCTTCTCGTCGTACACAGGAGGGTTGCCATTGAGTCCAAAGTAATCACGTAGGATGTTGTCCACTCCGACAGAGAAGTCTCGGTTCTTGTTGGGCCGTTGGCCAGGAAGGGACCCGGGATAACGCTTCTCCTCCTCGGGGGGTGCGTCGTCCTCGTCCTCGTCAGATGGTGCCATGGCGCGCCGCATCGCCAGCGCATTGCTGGCACCGAGCATGGCGTACGTGTCCAAGTCGTCGCCGCTGTCCTGGCCCAGGTCCATGGCCGTGCCGACGGACGTGCGGCGAGGGGGAGGATACGTTGATGGAGGGTGCAGCGTCGTGAGGGAGGGGACTGTGGTGGTGAGAAAAGGAATGGTGGCGTCGCGGTGGAGGGTACGGCGATGGTGAGGCGGACAGGACGGTGATGGTGCGGAAAGAGATGGTCGCGTCGTCGACGGCCACTGCGTGCGACGACGGACGCGGCGCCACCAGCGCGCCGCCCCCCACCCCCCTGGCGCTCCACCCCCCCCAAACTGGCGACCGGCACAGGGAGCGACCTGCCTGCCCACCTGGGGCCCGTATTGCGCTCCCTCCCCCCCCACTGCCCTGATTTTGAGGGTCTGTGGAAGGGGTCCCGCTCCAGGCGCTCAACGCCCCCCCTCCTGGCGCCGGTTCTGCGCCCCCCCCCCCAACTGCCCTGATTCTGAGGCTGTGGAAAGGGCCCCGCTCCACGCGGGAGCCGCCCCTCCTGCTGGCAGTGGCTCTAGCACCCCCCCACCGACTGCCGCCCCTCTCGTGGACGTGTGCCAGGGGCCCCATCCCCGCCGTCCGCGGCTCGCAACGTGACACGCCCCAGCGGCCGCGACACGGAACGTCGACTATCTGCCGGCGGACCACGTTAGGGTCCTCTCGAGGGGCCCACCGCACCCGCGCGCATCCCCCCCCCCCCCGTCCACGCCCCCTGTCGAGGGGTCAGTGCTTTTCTGACAGCTGGATGACGGGCACGCGGCAGGTGCCATGGTACCATGGAGCACGTGGTTCGCCGACGGGCCCGGATTGCAACGAACGCGTGACGTGTGACTTTTTGTGCTCGTCAAAATCTTGATCTCGAAAACGTGACTTTGAGTTCAATCACGGAAACAGTCGTCGTGGCCTGCCAATCGGCCAATCCGAGGCTCGGACCTGGTCGGAAGGGGGGGGTGCGTTCCCCATACAGGCCGATCCTGTGGAACGCCCGACCGCGTTCCGACCAGCTCCCGATTTGCGGGTTTGCTATCCGGTTGTACTTACGTTCACTGCGATGAACATCGCCGAATGCTGTATGGAGCGATATGGGGAACGTGTTGTTGGTACGTGACCCTTTCCAAGCCGGGTCTTCCCTATACGTGCCACGTGTGAAATATTCGGCCAGGTTCCCACGAGTTCAGAAATAAATGTCACTTCGGACGTGCCTGGTGGGTTCACCCTAAGCAGTGCTGCGAAGGTGACGAGGCGGCGACGACGACGGGGGGGGATCAGCGCCGCGATCAAGACGAAGAGCTTACTGCTTCAATACATTGAGTCCTCGTAAAGGGGGGCCACCTTACGCTAATGTGCAAGTGTGTGAAGCGTTCAATTGTCATACATTCCTAGGTTCAACTCCCTACGAGACTCGTTCATTTTTCGTGGCCAGGAGCAAGCTTGGGCTCCTGTGCCCACCCACGGGCCCCTCGCCGCTTGCGAACCTATCTACGGCGGCCGGCAAGGCGGCGAGCCGGTGGCAGTCGCAGCGCCACCTCTCTCCCGCGCCCACCGCACGAGGTCCTGTGCGTCGTGGCGTTTGCCGCGGGCACCCACGATCGCGGTGGCCGGCTGCGGGCGTGGCGGCGGCGGCGAGCGGTCCGGGTGGTGTTGGTGGCGGCGGCGGCAGCAGCGGCGGCGGCGGCGGCGTCGTCGACAGCAGCGGCTGCGACATCAGCAGCGTTGGTGACCACGGCCGCGGCAGGCGCTGCCCCGTCGTCTGCTTGGTGGGTAGGGAGGCCGCGGGCTGTCCTCTGCCATTGCCGCCGCGTGTGGGGGAGGTGGCAGAGAGAGGCCTGCGCGGGAGGGGTGAGGGGGGGGGGCAGGGGGGCGTGGGGATACCCGGGTACCCAGCGCGGCCCCATTCGCCACCGCTACCGCTGCTGCCGCCGCTGCCGCCGCTGCCGCCGCTGCCATCGTTGGCGACCGGCGGGCCCGGCTCGGGCCGGCCGGAGGGGCGCGTGAGGGGTGGGGTGCGCCGCCCGCCGCCCCGCCGCGGCGGGCCGTCGCGGTGGAGTGCTACTGCCGCCGCCGCCGCCTCCCCGCTGCCAAGGGGGAGGTGACCCCACGGCGGGGGGCGGCGGTGGTGGCAGAGACGGCGGCGGCGGCGGCGGCGGCGGCGGCGGCGGCGGCGCGCCGGGATGGGAGGTGAGGCCGACGGGACGGTCGGGGGGTCGGGGATCGGCGTTGGCGTTGCGGGTGGTGTCGGTGTCGGTGGCGGTGGCGGTGGCGTTGGCGTTGGGGGTGGTGTCGTTGGCGGTGGCGGTGGCGGTGGGGGTGGGGGTGGCGGTGGCGGTGGCGGGGTGAACACGGCGTCGCCCCAAGGCGCTGCGGTGGGGCGGTCGGTCGCGCCCAGTGCGCTCGCGGCGGTGCCTGCGGGTGTGCGGCCCGTGGGCGATGGCGCCACCCTCCTGTCCACGTCGCCGTCGGGCTCTCGGGAGCCGCCGCGGGAGTGGGAGCGCCCACGGGACCGCGGCGGTGGGGGCGGGTTGGCCGCCTCCGCTGCTGGCGACGGTGCCGGCGGTGCCGGCGGTGGCCAGCAGCCCGTCTACTCTGCCACCTACGTGTCCGGGGTGATTGCCTTTTTTGCCGCCTCCTCCCTTGGCGCCATCTTTGTCAACAAGATGACGCTGACGGCGTTCCACTTTCGGTACCCCCAGTCGCTGATGTTGCTCCAGTCGGTTTTCGCGACCACCTGCCTGTTTGTGCTGTCGCGTGTGCGCGGCAGCGGGGTGGTGGTGCCGTCGCTGCGGCGGCGGGAGCTTGCCAAGATCCTCCCCTCCTCGCTGCTGTTTGTGGCCAACGTTTCGGTCGGCCTGGCGGCCCTGTCGCTGGTCAACATCCCCATGTTCTCTGCCCTCCGCCGGCTGACGGTCCTGTTTGTGCTCGGCAGCGAGCGGCTGCTGCTGCGCAAGCGCCACCCGCGGCGGTTGGTGGTGGCGGTCCTCTTCCTCACCGCGGGGGCGGTCGTGTCGGCAGCGTCGGACGTGACCTTTTCCGCCCTCGGCTACGTGCTGGTGATGCTCAACAATGCGCTCACGGCGTGCTACCTTGCGTCCATCAAACGCGCCATGCGGGACGTGCCGGGCCTCAACCCGCTGGGCCTCCTCTACTACTCGGCCCTCCTGGGCATGCCCCTGGTGCTCGCCCTGTCGGTCGGCAGCGGCGAGGCCGCCGCCGCCGTGGCGGCCATGCAGGGCCGGGAGGAGCTCCGCACGGGGGCGTTTGGGTGGGCGCTCGCTGCGACCGCCGCGTCGGCCTTTTTTGTCAACTACTCGACCGCCCTGTGCACGCACGTGACGAGCCCGCTGACCACGTCGGTGGCGGCGCAGCTGAAAAACGTGCTGCAAACGCTCCTCGGGTTTTGGTCGTGGGGGTACGTCGCGACGCCGCTCAACGTGGGGGGGCTCCTCTTTGCGCTCGCCGGGCAGGTGTGGTTTGCCCGCATCAAGGCGGAGGCGTCGCCCCCGTCCGACGATGGTCCAGGCGCGGCGGGCCCGGGGGGGGGTGGGGGGGGTGGCGGGCGGGCGGGGGTGGGTGGGAGTGGCGGCGGGGTTGGCGGGGTGGGCGGCGGGCTGGAGGGCGCTAAGGACGGGGCGGGTCGAGACGATGGGGAGGCCGTACTGGGCGGCCTCTCTGTCGGTGGCAGCAAGGCGGCCATGCTGGCGAGAAGTGGGGGCGGCGCGACGTCTGGGCCCGTAGGGAGCGTCGTGTTGGCCATGGGGCCGGGGGGGGCGGGGGGGCGGCCCCACGCATAATGTGGAGTGGGGGGGTTGGGCGGAGGGGCCGCCGCGCGACCTGCCCGGACCGGCAGGGTAGGGGCACACAGACCATGACGCCCAGCAAAGGGGCAGCGGGCGGGGTGGGCGCCTCGGTGTTTTTTCTTCCGTCCCGCTCGTCCGTGTTGCTGTTGGTGGCCACACCCGCCCGGACGTGGGCGCGGACCCATGGCGTGCGTGGATGGCGGCTGCTGCCGGCAGAGCGCCGTCCGACCCCCCGCGGTATTGGCGGGCGTGTGGGCTCTTGGCAGGCAGCCCGGCTGCACGGGTGGGGCACCGCCCCGCGGCGACTGCCAACGCGCGTAGCCGCTGAGGGGGCGTAGGCGGTTCCCGCCGTGGGCGCTTGCGGGCGTGGTTGCCACGGTGGACCGCCGTCGCGACCGCGCCGCCGCCGCCGCCGCCGCCGCTGCCGGGTGCCCCTGCCACCCTAGCCAAACCGCTCGCCTCCTGCGTGTCGCAGGGAGGATTGGCGGGCGGGCGGGTGGACGGGAGGGTTCCCTCCCCCACGCCGCCCCCCTCCTGTTCGTACTGTACGTCAACACTGTGAAGAGTGCACAGTGGCCGCGTTGATAAAAACTGGTGCCACTGGCTCACCGCCCTGGCGGCCACCTTGTCCGCCCCACTGGTCAGACGTGGAGCTCCGCTACCCTCGGGTGGCACGGCGGCTGCTCTTCCTCTTTACTATAGCGGCCATGAGTGGCCTGTTTGCGGTGTTCGGTTGGCATTTTCACCTCCGGGCGGTGGCTGCCACGCAGTTTCCGACAAACCCAGTTTTTGCGCTTGGCCTTCCCCGGTAGGGTACGACCGGCCTTCATAATCTTCTGGCGCTTGACCCGCGGATGGTCACCCCCGACGTCTTTCAGGTGGGCTTTGCGTCGTCCTTCTTTAGCCTCCGGGGGTTGGAGCGGGTACTGCTGCGTGGGGTGCTGGCCAAGACGCAAACAATGGACAACATCGCGCTGGAGTGGACGTGTACGTTTAGGGGGGGGGGGTCCAGGCTCGGTACTTCGGGGGGAGAGCGCCAGCACGCTTCTCTGGCTTTTCGCCACTTTCCATGCATGCCTATCTTTGCGTTCCTCGTTTGGAGCCGTCTGCAATGCAGACTCTGCTTTGCCCCAGGTCCAGGGTGCTGACCGGTTTACAGTACATACATACCTTGCTCTGTCTGCTTTACTTCCCTTTCGCCGCCGCCCCCCCCTCCCGTCTGACCCACGTGCCACTGTGCGTAGCAGCCCCTTGCGGCGACGAAGTCGCCACATCTGTGCTCTCTGGCGCGGGCCTGCGGTGGCGCTCTCGGTTGCGGTTCTCAGTGGTGGGCGCACAACCCCGCGGTGTCGGCGGGCGGTCGCGACGAGCGGCAGGGGCCGAGCCGCCCCCCCCCCCCCCCCCCCCCCCCCCCTGTCCCCCTACCCCCTTATCCTCTCGCCTAGTGGGTACCCCGCACCCCGGCTGGGCGCGGCGGGAGCCCGGCGGCGGCGTGGGTGTTGCCCGCAAACGCCGCCGCACCCGCGCTGCCGCTACTGCCGCCTGCTGCTGCAGCAGCTGCGGCCGCCACCCGGCTGCCGCCGCGGGCGCCGCGGGCGCCACCAGTGGGCGCCGTCCACTGGGGCCGTCCACCCCCGCTGGGCGGCCCGGCCCCCCCGCCGGTGCGGCGGCCAAGGTCGACCCGTTGACTGCCCCCACCCGCGACGGGGTTGCCGCGGCGGCTGTGTCAGCGAGCGTCGTCGGGGGCGGGGGGCCGCCTGCCGCGGCCACGGTCGGCAGCGGCAGCAGTGGTGTCGTCAGGAGCGGGGGGGGTGGTCGTCTGCGCCTGGTCAGGCCTGTTGTTTGCGGGGGGGGGCCCACGCTTCCCCGAGGCCCGGCCATTATGTCGCCCGGCGCGGCGCCGCCGGGTGCGG
The DNA here is from genome assembly GCA_009829735.1 of Pyropia yezoensis. NCBI lineage: Eukaryota > Rhodophyta > Bangiophyceae > Bangiales > Bangiaceae > Pyropia > Pyropia yezoensis. Next base: position 17,237,454 of record CM020619.1, on the reverse strand, counting down.
CTGCCGCTGCCAATGACGCGGCTGAGGCCGCCGCGGCCGCCGCGCTGGTGTCTTCACTCCTCGCCGGCGCGGGTGCCTCCTCCCCCCCCCCGCCCCTCTCCTCCCCGCCCCACCGGCGCGGGCGCCGCCTCCCCCCCCGCGCCGCTCGCCTCGACACCCCCCGCCGCCGCCAACGCCGACGCACAAGGCGGCGTCGGCAGTGGCAGCGGCAGCAGCGGTGGCGGCGGCATTGGGCGGTGGCGGCGGCCGTGGCGGCAAGGCCGGCCGCGGCCATGGCGGTGGCCCCAGTGATGGTGACGTTGGGGGGCAGCGGCGGAGCTGCCGCCGGCGCCGTCCACCCGCCGGCAGGCGTGGGGGCTCGTCGCGGCGCTCGCCTGCGCGGCGGGCTGCCCCCCGGCCCGAGTCGATATTTTTCCACGCCGCCGCTGCTGTGGGGGGGCGGAAGATTCTCCGCGGGGGGAGTTCCGCGGGGGGGGGGGCGGGGGGGCGGGGTGCCGCCGCCCTGCTGCTACTGCCACGGGTGCAGGGGGGAGCGATGCGCCGCCGAAGCCGCCGCCGTTGCCGTTGCCGCGGTCGCCCGCCAGCCAGCCGAGGCGCGCGGGGTTGGGGGGGAAGGGGGGGGGGGGGTGGGCACGGGGCGGTTCGACTCGGGCGGCAGCGGAGGGGCGGCAACGGTGGGTTGGCGGCGGCGTCGGCTGGCGGCATCGGGCTGCGGCGTAGGCGGCGGTGCGTCGGCAGCTGGGGAGGCGGCCGCGGGGGAGGACGGCGGCCGGAAGGCGGGCGGGGCGGGGGGAGGGGGCAGGGGGGGCCGCACCGTCGCAACCAGCCACCAAGCCCCCGTGCGGGCTGCGCTGGCCGCGGCCCCCCCCCCCCCACCCTCCCTCTCCTTCCCCCTTCCCGCCGCCGCTAACGACCACCCCCCCCGCCGCCGCGCCGCGCGGGGCGTTCCCCGGTTGGTCGGACAAAACGGCCGCCCCCCCCCCCCCCCAGCCCGTCTCCCCCTTCCGCACCACCCACCACCTACAGTGGACGGCACAAAAGTACAGACAGCCCCCCTCCGCAGCGCGGCTGCCCTCCCATTTGGCCTCTGGGCAGCGGCGGCCACGACAGCGGCCGCCGCCAACGGCCGCTCCCTCCATCACCCCCCCCCCTGCCAGATGCGGCGGTCCCATCACAGGCCGCTGGCCGTGCCGCCGCCGCCGCCGTCGGCGCCGCTGCGGCCGCGACGGCCGCCCGCCAGCGGCGGTGGGCGCGGCCCCACGGGGTGGCCCGTTTAAGGTGGGCACGCGGCCGCGCCGTCGCCGCCGCCGCCGCCGCCGGCCCGTCCGCGAAGCTGCCGCCGCCGCCGCTGCTGCTGCAGCCGCCGCCACCGCCCGCCGTCGCTTCCGCCGCGGCCGTCGCCGGCGCCGTCGCCGACGCCGCCGCCGCGGCCGCCGCCACCACCGTCGCCCTTGTCGTCGCCGCCGCAGGGACGGGCGTCTGCCCCTGCGGCGCCGTCGTCGCCGTCGGGGGCGGACGGCCACGGCCATTTTCCGAGCGCCGCCCTCACCAGCATCGCCACCGTCAGGGTCACATACGCGGCGGTGGCGATCACCAGCAGCAGCCGCGTCAGGCGGGGGCGGTAGCCGGTGCGCGCGACAATGAGGAGCGTCTCGGCGTCCACCGTGACGCGGCCACAGTAGTCCCGGTCGGCCACGTGCTCGCTCAGCTCCTCCGTCCGGTTGGCGGGAATGCTGCGGCTGTGGCGCACCACGGCGGCGCGCCACGCGTGGCCCGCTTGCTCCGGCTGGTCTAGGTAGCCCATGCCCGCGAGGGCAACCGCGCCGGCGGCGATGACGAGCGCAAGAGACGACCCCTCCCGCCAGTACCACCGGGACTGGCGGTGCTGCCGACTGCACTGCGCTGCTGCAGTAGCAGCAGCACAATGGCAGAGGCTTCAGGCACTACCACCAGCATGGACAGGAAAAGCTCTGCGTTGGAGACGGGGTCACGCGGGGGGTCCTCCCGAAAGATGTCCCGACGATAGCGCCGGGACAGAGAGCGGTTGCAAGAAGTCACATTTTGCGTCGCAAAGTCACATTTGATCTTCACCACCCTACCCCTCCTGTGAACTCTTGTGGACATAATTGGTCAGGGAAGGGTCTATCCACAAGAGACGGACGCCACACCGTTGTGCTCCCCAGACTGTGCGCTTCATGTCCATATATGTTTTCTGGAAAAAAAACATTGAAAAACGGCCACGTGGTGATGTCATCTGTGTATCATTCACAACACGTTTGTTTGTCGCTTCCTCCATGATCACTCCGCCTCAAGGCGCCCACAGGCAAAAGAAACGCCCCAGGTACCTCCTCCTACCCATGCTGTCTCGACTGGTGTAAAAAACGCGGTGAGCTTCTTTAGTGTGCAGCCCCAGTGGGCGCCCTTTCAAGAACTTGCTACCATGTAACAGCCAATTTTGTCCCCCCCCCCCCCCACAGCCTGGAGAAAGACGGCGTCCAGACACGGGCATATCACATATTGTGCGTCCCGTAAAAAGTGGACGTGCACGGGTCGTGCAGTGTGGGTTTGATTGGTCCAGTGGCCGATATTTGACATGATCACGACACGAGCACGTCCACTTTTTACGGGACGCACTATACTATACCTCTGTCTCCCTATGGGCCTCTAGGAACACGAACGCCTCACTGTTGGCATCCCAGCATGGACCAAGGGGCGGGTTTTTGCTTAAAGGTCTATTCCATATAGCTAAAGGTCTATTCCATATAGCTAGTCACTTGAGAAAAGAGTTTTCATTCATGCGCTTCTGGTCGGCTACGGCTAAAACTAGGTGGACCTGATCAGCATTGCGCTCCGGGCCTAAAAAAGACAGGACCTGAAACCGTGTTCTTGCGCCGGAGTGCACGCCTGAACAGTACGGAGGGTCCTCCCGCCCATGTGGGGCGGACCGGACATGCCCGTCTTGCCCGAATGCCGATCGAGATCAAAATGGCGGGTTTTGTGTGTGCACGAACGGGGGTTACATGCTGACCCATTCCTGACCGTAGTAGGATTTACATAGTGCGCGCTGCGCCAACTTCGTAATCCGGCCGCACCTGAGGACACAGTCGCAGCCGATCATAATCCCGTCGTCGCGGCCAAGGCGTAGGCGATTGCAGTGCGTGTCGCCGTTGCCTTGGCCGCAAGACAACAGCCCCCCCGTCTCGTGAGGAGACCTTCCGGGGACCAATTTTACGTCCACCTGGATTACTGAAGGAGTGCGTCCGGCCGGCCGCGCGCGCCCCCTCAAAGAATCGACGTACGTTGTCCACCTGACCCATTCCAGTGGGGCAATGTTCGTGCTCCGGTGTGGCCTGGCGTTGCACGCCAGTGTAAGTACGGACAGAAGCCTGTCCCACTTGTTCGTGTGCTCGGCCACGTAGCACTGTAGCATCTTGACGATGGTACGGTTGAACCGTTCCACTTGCCCGTTGGTTTGTGGGTGGTAGTCGGGTCCTCGATGTGGTTCGACACCGAAACTACCCAGGACCTTGGTGCAGAAAGCCGAGGTCAGGTTCGCTCCGTTATCGGAGAGAAGTTGATCCATGACTGCGTATGCACTCTCCCAGTGGTCAACCATTGTGTTCATGATAGTGTAGGCCGTGTCATCCGGGATGTCTGCCGCGCGTGACAGCTTGGTGAAGCGGTCGGACATGACCAAGATATACCTGTTCCCTTCTTCCGTTACCGGAAGCGGCCCGAGTATGTCAATAGTGACTTGCTCGTTGGGCCCATTTGGTGGGAATAGTTTCCTAGCGGATGCCCGCCTATGAAGACTCATACGGTCACGCGCACATGGGTGACACCCCCGTACGTGGTCGATCACGTCGACTGCTATTGCTGGCCAGTAGAAGAACCTTCGCATGGCTGCAAACATACGTGAACCCCCCGAGTGTCCGGCTGCGGGGTTCTCGAGTTCCCGTTCCATCGCGGCTTGCCACAAGGATACGGGGACCACGAATTGATGTCGTCCGTCGGCTGGTGCCCGCCGGTATATGATTCTGTCTTCATTCTCGGAGAAGATGCCGGCCGTTCCGGCCAGGAGGTTGGCGCGATGGCTTCTACAGTCGTAGTCATTGGCCTGTGCCTCGCGGAAGTCCTCGAGGGTCAGTGGGCACGCGAGATGGTACATGCTATGGTCAACCATACCTTGGGTGGCATTGCCTAGCATGCACACCGGTACCACCGGGATGTCCTCGTCCACCGGCCCGGTATCCCCGCTCGGTGTGTCGAGGCGAGACAGCGCATCTCCCAGATGGTGAGTAGCGCCGGCCTTGTATATGGTCCGGTAGTCGTGCTCGGCCATCTGTAGCCGCCATCGGGCCAGCCGAGCATGGCTGTCGGAATCCTTGTCACCAAGGTTGAGAAGCCATCGTAACGGTTCGTGATCGGACCTTACGATGAACCTGGAGCCTTCCAGGTATGTTTGGAGCAGTTGTACTGCCCATATCACGCAGAGGCATTCGAGCTCGGTGGCACTATAGTTCCGCTCAGCCGGGTTGAGTGTCCGGCTGATGTATACTACCGGATGTAGTTCCGCGATAGCGTTATCGGTACCGATGAGCGTATCTCCCTGAAACAAGGTCTTTCCACATGGGTATCGCATGCGTCGACATCGATGACAAAGGTCCCGCGTCTATGCGGCAACGCAAGGACGGGTGGGGACATCAATGCCGGCTTCAGTGACTCGAATGCTTCCTCCTCGCTGGACAAGGGTGGTTGGAGTATCTTTGGCAAGGTGCTGCTCGTCAGAACCGTTGACGGATTGGCTATATGAGCGGAGTCGTTGACGAACCTTCGGTATGCATTACACATTCCCAGAAAGCTCTTGAGCTATGTCTGGGTGTTAGGGTATCGAGCATACCGGAGGGCACGGGTATTGCCCTCGAGTACACCCAGCTTGCCTGGGGTGATCTGGTGAACCAGATACTCGAAAGTATGTTGAAAGAAGGCACATTTCTTGAGTCGCAGGGTTACCCCGGCGCTCCTCAAGATGGTGAGTACCTCGTCGACATGCTGGACATGGTCATCCATGCTACGCGAGAAGACGATGACATCGTCGAGGCACACTAGACAGCTGCGCCACTTCACTCCCGACAGTATAATGTCGATGGCCCGCTGGAATGTAGCGAGTGCGTTGGACAGTCCAAAGGGCATCCTTAGGAGCTCGTACACTCCTCTGTGACAGACAAACGCTGTCTTGGGGATATACTCCTCGGCCACTGGGATCGGCCAGTACCCAGCATTGCAATCGATAGTGTGGCCTCCCCCAGGGAGTTGATGTACTCATCCATCCTTGGAAAAGTTTATGAGTCCTTCTTAGTCACCACGTTGAGGCGTCGAAAATCGATGCAGAACCGAGGGGTTTGATCCTTCTTCGGTACGATGACGCCTGGGACACCCCATTCCGACATTCAAGGTCGGATCACCTTGGCTTCACTCATCCTCTTCAATTCCCCATCAACGATCTCTCGTTGCATAGGTCCCGCTCGGTGCGTTTGCGACCGGGCGGGTCGTGCGCCCGGAACCATGTCTATACGATATTTGGTTGCCCCAATGGTGCCCAAGGCTCCGCCTGTCCAAATGACGTCGTGCTGCTTTAGCATTGGTCGTACCCCTTCTGCTACCGAAGGGGAAAGATGGACGAGGTCAGCCTTGGCCAAAGCCTTCAAGGCCTCTTGGTCCTTCGGCGGAAGATCCGCCGGGACTGGTGGTCGACTAGGCTTCCCGATGTCGGGTTCCTCCCGCTCGGGGGTCTCGGCGACCGCCAGTAATTCAAGTGGTTCCACTTGAACGTCCTCGTTAGGAGTGACGATGTCTCCCTCGTAGAGCTCAGCTATTCCGAGGATGGTTTCTTTCGGAAGGAAGACTGCCTTACGGTGATACGTCGTCATCACGAGCAGTGATGACCCCCCTGCCGGGAGGTCTATGATACCGTTGGCCATGGTCAACCCATCGTGCTTGTACGTGCGCAGGTTAGACTGGACTCTGCAGATGCCTTCAAGGTCACAACTGACCGGGAGTGCCGTCTCCGAAAACGGCTTAAAGCGAGTTCGCATCGCCAGCCGAAGGGTCTTCGACTCTACGCTTGGGTATACCTCGGCCACGTTAAAAGTGGTTCCCTTGCAGCGTCAGGTCTCTGAAGATAGCCGTCTGTCCTCGCTTTGTACCGTTGGCCTCTAGTAGCTCGACGGTCCTCCGGCCTGGCCGGATTGCGTTCACGTGAACTTTGATGAAGGTACACCCCAGTATGCAGGGCACCGATAGGATCTCACAAATCAGGAAGTCGACTTCCGTGGTGAGTTCCCCGATCGTAACCCGCAGCGATATCGCTTTTTTAGTGCGAATGAGACGACCGCTCGCATCCTTGATCGTGGGTCCCCGGGTCACTCTGACTCGCGGGAGCAACTTGTCCGGGAGGGTATCCTTCCGGATAAAGTTCGGACCAGCCCCCGTATCCAGTGCGGGGTAGTATGATAGCGTTGACTGGGGGTCGAACCCCAGTGTGGCCGATACCTTGAAGTTCTCCAAGGTGAACAGCACATGGCCTGCACCAATATCCGGTGTACCGCGGGCATCCTGGACCGGGCCCTTGGCTGGTTCCAAGTGACGGGGCTTCCCGTCCTTACCTCCTCGTTTTCGTGGGGGTCGGTCATCGTTCCCCTGACTCCGGGTCGTATGGGTAGGAAGGTGTTCCCGGGGATCGATGCGGCGCCGGCTCAGCCGTGCTCTCTGTTGGGCTTTCCCCGCGACCGTACGGGGTGCGCTACGGTTGCCCCCGCGACTCCGTGTTACCCTTCATCTTGCTCGTTTTCCGCGCTTGGCTAGGTGGCGTCTTCCGAGGTATCCGAGAGTGGAGGTGCCTCCTCAACGGCCAGTACTCCTCCTTGTGCCTGCTGCCTGCCCGGTGCGGGTCCAGGTGCTCTGGCGGGATACCCCCCAGTGGCTGCCTTGCGTTGCACCGCTGCCCGTCGAGACTCCTCCGCGATGAGCGGGCATGAGGACACCCAGTGCTGAGGGTATCTGCTTATCATACATCCGAATGTACCGGCCGTGCAGGGGGTCCGCGTCGGGGTGGCTCCAGAGCTCCGGGCGACTGCCTCCGGCGCCCGGGTGCGTGCTCCTCGGTAGGCCTTGGGTCCTTGATTCAAGCGTAACATGGACTCTTACAACCGGTTGGGCCTGCCCGCAATCTGCGGAGGTGCCTCCGTGTGTACTGCCCATGATGGCATGGGTTGATGGGGGTTCCCCGTGATCGAGGAGTACCCTGTGGTCCGTACATACGGGACGCAACGTCCGGCGCCCTCGCTGACCTGGAACTGGGTCCCAGCAGGGGCGATATACGCCACCGTACCTTGCCCATCAATCACCGGCGTAGCTGGGAGCTACAGGTGGCCCTGTTGGTCGACCCGGGGTTCCACCTCACCCGTGGGGGCGTGCTCGGTCGCCACCAGTACTGGTGCGGCCTTACGTTCTACCTTCTCTTGCCTCAATACCGGAGTAAGACTGAGCTTTCTCCCCTCACCCTTGGGCTTCGCGCCTAAGGCACACTCCGGGTGAAGCACCCGGTAGGCGTCCCCAAGCGACTTGCACATGTGCATCAGTCGACTGAAGTTTGTCCGAGCCGTGTTGGCTCCCCATGCAGATATCCGCACGTAGTTGGGTACTCCTGCGAACAAGATGGCCCGTAGCTCACCTTCCCCTAGGAGTTTCCCCAGCTCGTAGTCGAGCTCCTGGATTCGTCGGCCGAACATTTCCTCATCCTCCCAGGACAGGGCAGTGGCGGTGCGAAGGGCCCGGTAATGGCGTCCGCACTTATCCTCACTAAGATAGCTGCTCTTCAGCTCCTTGAGAATGCCACGTTAATCCATGGGGGTGGCTGCGACCCTCATTCCCGGCATCGGGGATGCCTGGCGAAGGGTGCCTCGTACCCGTCCATCAATAAAGAACGGGAGGATCTCCGTGGCTAACCTCTCGTCAACGAGGCCTTGTCTGCGGCTGCCTTGAAGCTGGTCAAGAAGCCGATGACTGCCAAAGGACGTCCGTTCGGGCCTCCGAACATGAGTATTTTCTTGATAAGGGCCAGCATAGATCGGATGGTTCGACGCGAGGTGTTACTCATTGATTTTAATACGAAAGTAGAACGGTCTTCCAAACGAGACCGTCCCGGAGTCAGTACCGACCGGAAGACTTCGTTAACAATCTCCGTATCAGCGTCCTGGGCATCCAGTCGCTTTGCCAGTTGGTGAGTGAACTCATCCAACTCCATGCGCTTGAGTAGGCTAGCAGTAACCTGCGCGGTCATGGCCTGAACCAGTGAGGCTGGTACTTCTTGCGCGGTCAGCTCGGGTTCCCGAGTCGCTTGACTTCTTCCGTCTTGAGGATACTGGGAAGGGGTACCACCCTCTCCGATGGCGGATTCTGCTCCGGCGTAAGTATCCGCAGGGGTGTATCCGCGGATTCCGGTCCGGGTACTCCGGGTGTATGGCTCCGCGTGGATCCATTCCAACTCGGATGACGAGTCGGATCCATAACACACCGTGTCCGGGGGTTGCCCGGTAGTCACTGCGCCGGGGTCAACCTCTGTGGATTCAGAAAAGAGTCCGGCGTTCAAACCGTACCGGTGTAGAAGGAATACGTCGGGGTCCCGTCGTGTGTCGTGTTGACATCAACACTGCCATTGCGTTGTCCGTTTGCTCTTGACGGGCGTCAAATCCGGAGAACCGAGCCAGGATGCGAGCCAGCGATGCCATCAGGGAATCCCCTGGTGAAGGTAGAGGGAGAGTGATCTCCGCCGACGACAGTCGAGGTGGGCCTCCGCCCCCTGCCGTCCGAGTCGTACCGACGTCAATCCGGCACCGGATGGCATTGGCGCCTCAATGTTGTCGATCAGGGTACCGGTCCCGGTTCCTGTGTGATCACCTCCGGGATCGGTGTCGACCCCGATCCGTCATCTTGCGCGTTCCCTGTCCCTTGGGTAGACATAGTCACAATCAGTCAACAGACGTAACGGTCACCACAAGGAAGAGAGCGAGGGAGTAGGTTGGGGGACGTAACAACCCTACACAGTCACACGTAACAATCAACACAGTCAACAGATCGCAACACCACGAATGCCAGAAAAGGACCGACTCCCTATCCGTGTGCCAGGGCCGAAGACTGCGTCACCACTAGGGTGACGGAAATCCGCTCCCTGCTGCTCCACTAATGTAGCCCAATACGGATCCATTACTTTTCCACTCTCAGGGAAGCCTCACCAGGGGGGATCGGCAGCAAAGTCACCGGGAGGCCAAGGTTGCTGTCCTTGGAGCGCAAGCCACGAGACCAAGATGGGAGTCCAAATGGGAGGAGTATGTTCTTCTACCATGGCCGGCGGTGGATTTGCCGCCGGCGCCCTCGTTATAAACCCAGGGAGACACCATGAACTACCCTCCACCCAAAGGTACATGACCCCTCTGGTTATACGTAACTCGTAGATACCGTATAGTGCGTCCCGTAAAACGTTGTCGTGCTCGTGTCTTGGTCATGTCAAACATCGGCCACTGGACCAATCAAACCCACACTGCACGACCCGCGCACGTCCACTTTTTACGGGACGCACCATAATCACAGCGAATTCCCAACTTGACAGCTAAGGGTTAGAAGTAGCCCCCTTTACAGTAGGGTCGCTGTGGCAGTTGACCCCAGGTAGGAGGGCAACACGTGCCATACAAGGGGCGGCAGGCAGCTAGCCTGACCCGTTTCTCCCCATGCATTTGGGTCCATATTCCCTAAGTTAGGGATAGTTAGCTTAGTTGTAAATCCAACGTGGATTTGAGGGTTTTCTGCATTTTATCGTCTTGAATTTTCGTGTGGCCCGGAGGGCAGGTGCTGGGGTGGGAGATTCCGAGTGGAGAGATTCTGAGGGGACCCTGGGGGGACAAGGGGAGGGACAGCGGGGCTTGGCCTCGCTTCCCCGTCCCGACCAAGAAACTGTTGGTTCACAGACCATCTTCTTGTTTACTGGTGGGGGGATTGTCCCACAACAGAGACAGCGTGTGTGCGACTTGCACTTCTTCCGGTTCCCCTGACACGGGAGGCAACCCTCGTGCACCACCCGAACTTGGGTGCCGTGTGTGCGAGTAGGTTTTTGCCACATTTGGTGGATCAGCAGGGGATCAGAGGTAAACTTGACTTCCGGGTGCACCCGGGTGTGGAGGGCCCTCCGTCTCAGAGGAATGATGGTCTTGGACTGTGTCGTGCGGATCGTTAGTCAGCACCGCTGGATCGGACCCCCCGACGTTCGTGAAACTCTCCGGTGACGACTTTACTCCGGGGCCTTTGAATACTGGCCCGACACAGGGTGTACCTGGGGTCGCGGAGGTGCTAGAGGCACTCCAGCCAGCAGGGCCGTGGGTATCGGTGCGGGCGGTATGCCACCCCGACAGAGTCGGGTGTTCACCCTGAGGGACTTCCTCGGACCGGTGGTTCGCACTTCGGCCACCGGGTGGTTTACTCAAAGGGAACGTCCCAAGGTGAGAGGATTGTTCCCGCGAGATCCACCCGGGTTGGATTAAGCTTCGGCGCAGAGCCATCGCCAACTAGGCGGGTGGAGGACGGCGGACCTTCCTTCGTCGGTGATGGGCTCGAGCCTGTGACAGGGGTCGGAACAAGCTGTTACCCCCGCCACCCTCAAGGAAAGTATCTTGATCGGAAGCGTAACGCCCCCTGGGGTGTATATCCCGGGTCTAATACACTATACCAGATCCTGAGGACCAGGAAAATCTGGCCCGTATGACAGTGACGCATGTGGATGGGTTGTTGTATGCACAAGTGGTGCGTGGAGACGTCCCGCACTACCTCTGCGTGTAGCACCCCTGACAGGACCTTTTCAGAGACCGGACCGCAGTTTGTGTCCGTTATGTTTCAAGGAGTATTGACCCGGCCGAAGATCCCTTCTGCAAGTCGCAGAGGGAGGCGCTGGACACCGTCGCAGAGTCGCGATTCTTCGCCGGAGACGATGGCCTCCTCTTGAGGAGGGGGGTAATTCAGGGGACTGAACAACTTGTCGTCCCCGCATCCCTCAAGGACAGTATCCTTGAGAGGGAGCATAACGCTCCCACAGGTGGACACCTGGGGTCTAGTAAACTATACCAGACCCAGAGGACCATGTACTACTGGCCGTCCATGGTGGTGGACATCTACAGTTGGGTGGCCGCCTGCACCAGTTGTACACAGAACCGTCTGATGGAACGGCGGCCTACTACGGCTATGCTGCTGTTCCGGGCTAAGGAGCCCTTTGCCGCGTTGGCAATGGACATCCTTGGGCCCCTGCCAGTGACAGAGGATGGCAACCAGTACCTCTTGGTCATCTGCGATCGCTTCACGAGACTTACGCGAGCGATCCCTCTGGCAGAGATCACGGCCATGTCGGTCGTGTCAGCCTTCCTAGATCACTGGGTTGTCGCTTATGGCATCCCGGACAGTACATTGTCGGACAACGGACCGCAGTTTGCGTCCTGTCTGTTTCAGGGAGTGCTGGATACGTTGGGGGTTCAGACAAACCATGCCACCCCCTACCACCCACAAACCAATGGGCAGGTGGAGCGCTTCAACAAAACTATTGTTCGACAGCTGCGCCACTATGTGAGTGAGCACGTGAGAATGTGGGACCAATACATTTCTATTCTGACAACCGCCTACAATTCGCAGGTTCACTCATCTACCGGGGAATACCCCTCGCATTTGTGACCCCCCGTCGCGTGCGGTCTATTGCCGTACGGCGGCCGCTCCCAACTAGGGAGGCCGATGGCAGTACACCTACTCCTACTGAGAGTAAGGCGGAGTTCGCCGCTAGGCTCGAGAAACTCATCCCAAAAGTCAGGGCTGAGATGGACAAAGCGCAAAAGCGCTACAAACGTACTTTTGACAAGAAGGTGCGTAATGCCAAGCACGTCCCCGAGCAGGGTGACTGGGTTCTTGCACACTCACATCCCCCAACTGGGGGTAAGTTGGTGTTCCAAACGAAGGGGTCATACCAAGTCCTTCGTACGGATGGGCGACGGTTTCCCATCGAAAGTGACAATGGGATCCGCACAGTAAACGGACAGGACGTGGTAAAATGTACACAACCTCCGGCAGGCGACCCGGCTTGGGCGCGTGCGCTGAAGGTGTGGCGCCTGCCTTCGCTACCTGCGACCAAACAGGGACCGCAGGAGTACGTGTTCGATAAGGTCATCGACCACGGGTGGGATGAGGACACTAACCGCCTCATGCTGAGGGTGCGGTGGTTCGGCTATAAGGCCAAAGATGATACGTGTGAGTACGTGGAGGATCTTCCGGCTGAGAAGGTCCAGGCGTACTGCGCCCGGAATGATATCGGCCCTAACTGCCCTCCCTCAGTCTGAGGGAAGGCCAAGTGACGGTGCCGAGAGTGTGCTTCAAGTCGAAGTGGTGCGCAAAGTGGCTTTTAACTACAGCGCTAACCCATACACTCTCACAACAAAGGCAGCTGCCAACTAGGCACGCATGCTAGACTCCCCACCACCACGACCCTCGCCTCCACGCGGAGGCGAGCGGCGAGACCCACGCCGATAACGTTCTCCACTCGTCGTAGGGGGCGGCGGCTCCAAGTCGAAACCGTCGCGCCCCTCACGGTCGCGCAGGTGGCGAGGACCGCGGCTATTAACCCGCTTGGTCTTGCGCGCAAGTTGGAGACGCAGACGCCGGACAGACTCCGTCTCCGACGGGGTAGAGGACTCCGAGGCGGAATAAGACAACTCGTCTTCCGACACGGAGGGAGACCGCCGCAAGTGACGGCGACGACAGTGAGGAGGCGAGTATGCCCGGCTTGCTCGACGCTTGCCGCGCCCAAGTGGGGCCGACAGGGGCACGATCGACCCGATACGAGCCAACTCGGTCGTCATGAACCCCGCTACCGACTCGCAACTCGCGGTCGCCAGTACAGTACGAGCGCGCTCCTCAAGTTGAGGAGTGTCGGATACTTGGAGTGTTGCAGCCGACGCGGCCAACCAAGAAATGGTGCGCACCAACGTGGTGATCATCATCTCGGAACTCAAGGGCGTGGCCGGCAGTACGAACTTGGGGTAGACCGTGAGTAGGGTGGCCCCCAAGTGGGGGGACACCGGAGTGGACGACTCAACGGAAACGCCTATCGGGACGTCCTCGTGCGGCTGGAATGGGACAGGAGGAAGAGGAGGGGCTCACCGAATAGGCGGAGCCCGAGAGTAGCCGCGACCCCTACTCGGGGCTCCCGCAGTGGGTTGAGCCATGTAGTCGTCGTGGGAGGCCATGGCCACCACGATTGCCTTGTCCGGGGGAGGCGTAGTGTGGCGCTCCATCCCCGGGGTAAACGGGAAGTCCCCGATGCCCAACCCCTCCTTGAGGACCACGCGGGCGTCGTGAAGTTCACGGCCGACCCAGACGAACTGGCGAAGTGCGCCATCGTCCTTTGGCCCGCCGGAAGATCGGCGCAACTTGTGCTCGATGCTCTCCCACTCGATGAGCTTGTGGAGACGCAGCATCTCCTCGAGTATAGTGAGCTGCCCCGACGGGCACCCCTCAGCAACTAGCTGAGGGGCGAGCTGCTCCAAACCTTGGATAAGCCGGGGGGATAAATGCCAGAACATCCCCCGCCGCTGTACACAAGACACCCAGGATGACATATCCTCAAGGAGCCACTGGGTTGCCAACATGGCGAACACCAGGTGGTCCGGGCTAGCCGTCAACATGACGGAGCCGAAGTGGTCGACCAACCGTGGTAGTAGCGCCGGGAATCCATAGGGGACCTCGACTTGAGGCCACCACTCGGGCTTTTTGGGGTAGTATTGCTCCTTGCTAGCAGGTGACTGCTGCGGAAACTCGAGTTGAGACGAGGTCACTAAGTAGGGATCTCGCCGGTAGTCCTTCCCCATCCGCACGTCGAAGTGATGACTGTGCGGATCGAGGTCACGTACGTACGGGGGGCGAGCTGCCACCGCGTCCCAAGTGAAGGACGGCACGGCGCCGGGGCCCGCGGTGGTACCCCCACGGGCCAAAAAGTTCTTGGCCCGCTGCACGTCTTCGACCTCGTCCTCATCCAGGAAGGCAAACTGGTCCGTCTTGAAGTCGGCAGGAAACCCAACCCTACGGGGGAACTTCTCCCGTAGGCGGTCCCAGACGCGACTCATCGCTGTGCCAAGTCGGCCACAGCGGGTAACCGTCAACCCCTCCTCGTACAGGGGCCAAAGGGGGTAGAACCACCTCCCCAAGGCCTCCCGTGGAATAACGGGGCCAAACTCCGGGGGAGATCCCGCCGCCGACCCAAATCCGGGTGACGCGGGCATCCCATCCCCCGGAGCGACCGTGGAGCCCCCGCCGGAAGTCCCGGCGGGCGCTACATCGCAGGTTGTATCCCCCATCCGTTCGTCCATGGCGTCAGTCTCCAACCCCGGGGTCACCATGGCTCTCCCCAAGTTAGGGAGAGACGACTCGGTTGCAGCTGCACGAGACCCGCCTCGAGTTGAGGGGGGCTCGGATCGCGGTTAGATGGGGGGCCTCCCCAGCGTGGGGCGGCCCAGGGTAAGGTGAAGGGGATGTGTTGGTAATAGTGAGGTGAGTACCGATGAGAGCAAGCTGCCAAGTGGGAAAGCTTGAGGAGAGGGGCGGTCAACGTGACCGCCTCCACAACCGCGTGACGTTCCGGGGTGACAGCAAGTCGCGCCCCCAACGCCGCGATGTGCCTTTTTATACCCCCTCGCAGGGCCGACTGGGTCGGTCGGAACCGAGGAGAGGGGAGTGTGGCAGTTGACCCCAGGTAGGAGGGCAACACGTGCCATACAAGGGGCGGCAGGCAGCTAGCCTGACCCGTTTCTCCCCATGCATTTGGGTCCATATTCCCTTAGTTAGGGATGGTTAGCTTAGTTGTAAATCCAAGGTGGATTTGAGGGTTTTCTGCATTTTATCGTCTTGAATTTTCGTGTGGCCCGGAGGGCAGGTGCTGGGGTGGGAGATTCCGAGTGGAGAGATTCTGAGGGGACCCTGGGGGGACAAGGGGAGGGACAGCGGGGCTTGTCCTCGCTTCCCCGTCCCGACCAAGAAACTGTTGGTTCACAGACCATCTTCTTGTTTACTGGTGGGGGGATTGTCCCACAACAGAGACAGCGTGTGTGCGACTTGCACTTCTTCCGGTTCCCCTGACACGGGAGGCAGCCCTTGTGCACCACCCGAACTTGAGCGCCGTGTGTGCGAATGGGTTTTTGCCAAAGTCACAATACGGTCATCCATATTGCTGCACTAGGACGGCGAGCGTCTGGTTGAGCCCCAGTGCTTCTCTGGTGCATGAAGGTTGAACAATGCATGCGCCGCTTCCGTTCGTCACCCGAGTGACAACATGACATACACATGCCGACTTCAATGCCTAGTCGACGGAGAAGTCGATGAACAATCCCCATCACTTAATTTGTTCACGCTGGTCTAGACTTTTCTGTCAGATTGTAGGTTACCACGTTCTGGCCCATGTGAAAAAGACCAATAACAAACTGTTTGTGACCAATGCTCTGCCGCAGTGGTGCCTCTTTGGCCAATGAGTGCTCTGTATGAGGGTCATTCGTTGTACGAAGTGTGATCTGCAAATTTTTCCGGACTTCTGACCACTTCGAGACGAGAACAGGCACCGGTTGAGCGCTTCAAACTGTTCTTGAGAGAGTTGACCTGAGATAGAGGGCCCGCGAGATTCGACTAAACACGAGAGTGTTTTGCCCAACCAGTGTTCGTTGCGAAAGCTGTTTTGGCTGTAACCATTATTTAGCTTCTTTCGAGAGACGTGCTGCAGCAAACCATTGGTGAGCTCTCTGCTCCCAGCATGTGCTTTGCCCTTGCTCTAATGCACTTGCTCTTGCTCTTGTCCCCTTGCGACAAAATTCGGAGAACTGCAATACGTACTTTGCAGTACTTCGCAGGAGCTTCTCACGAGGCGTTGTTGCATGGAATCGCGTCACTATCGATTTTCACAGGCGCTCCTGTGAATAACCGCACATGCCAATTAGCTTGCGCGCCTTCTGCGAGAGGAGAGTACTTTCTTTGGCGTAGAATCTCATGTCATTCTCGACAAACAGTACACGAGCGCTGCCGACGACGCCGTGTAAAGTTGAAGGCGGTCCCAGTCCTTGCCATTCGCGACAGCATTCGGCGTGCAGCAATAGCTATGAGCGACGAGAGAGCCTAAAATGTCCTTGTCTGTGTTTCAGAGATTTGCGCGGAGACCTGCTTCCTTGAAGAGTGGCTTGCAGTGCGGTCTTTCGTGTTTCATCTTCGTCAAACAATGGATTGTGCATGTCGTGTTCAGACAAAGAGCTTACGGGGCGCGATGCGCCTACAGTCGCCGTGGCCATCAAAGCGCAATCCTGTCTGGATCTGATGCGTGCAGCGCAAATTTAATTAGGTCCGAGCTCCTCCGTTTTAGAGCGGTCGACGAGGAGCTAGAGAAGCGATAAGGATCACCAGAGAGACACTGATAAGCGCTTGTTTCACCATTCCCGGGAATTACGGCTTCTGATAATGTTCCAATCATGCTTGGTGGATCGCTACCAGTGTGCTTTCACGGCGAGTTGGCGGACCTCAGGGGTTGTTAAAACCGCCTCCTTGATTGCCCTCGCCCTGTGTTCTTGTCAAAGTGCGACAGGATGCACAGCCCTAGTTCGACCACCGCGACCACCACTTCGAAGACCTCTCCTTGGTTCGCGGAGCATCCTCCGTCCGTCTACAGATTCAATTCAAAACTCCAGCAACTACAAGTGCCCATGCACTGGGGTCGTGAGCTCACAAAACTAGCGCGCGGCATGTTCTCGGGAACGTATCACGCACAAAAAAAATAGACTGCGACTTTTCGCTCTCGTCTTCGTAAAACAAGGGGTCGTATCGACAGAACGACGACAGAATTGAGAGAGAAAACATATGACGTGAGATAACGTCGTCACACGCATGCAAAACGAGTGCCTCCGGCGGGGTGATCCCTCTCTCGAACCCGCGACCTTCAGATTGCTGAAGCTTTTCATATGAGACTGACGCTCTGCCAACTGAGCCACAGAGACTTCCTACGAAGGTCTTTCTACGTGAAGGCATTAGACCTCTGTGTCCCATGGGTCGCAAGGCAGGTAACACCAGTGTCCAAACTCGGGCACATGCACGAGGAGGAGGGAGGAAAGGGTCACGGGCTCTTGAATACTGAGGAGGGACTCCTCTTTCGCGACTTCTGTTTCATTCTTCCGGATTGTACGGAGGGGCTCCTGGAGGTGACGGATGGCGATGGATTTGTAACATTAAACACTTTCTCCTGCGTCTGACCTATTGCACTTCGCCCGAAATTTGTCCCATAGAGATGATCACAAGGACAGGCCTATGGCACGCCTTAGATGGCGCAGCTTACACCAATGTCTGCTCCGCGTCACCGTGGAAACTGTAAGATGTGATTACCGAAGCTCCTCTGCGACGTGGATGCGCTTACCTTAGCCTCGTTCAGAAACGATTGGTCGACGTGTTTGCAATATCAAAATAGCCTTAGCCCCATGTTGAACCGGTGGGGCTCGAGCGGCATTCGGTTTGGGGATCCGCACACACGGATGCTCCACTCACAATTTCTTGAAAGCCACGTCAAAGCTGAAAATTGGCTGGCACTTGCTGGCCACACACAGCCCCACTCAGGAGGAGCCAGGCACTCAGCTCCCTGCAGGGGGGATAAGCCACACAGCACAAGCCCTGCGAGGGGCTGTGTGCCAGACTCTATAGTGCGTCCCGTAAACAGTGGACGTGCTCGTGTCGTGATCATGTCAAATATCGGCCACTGGACCAATCAGACCCACACTGCACGACCTGTGCACGTCCAACTTTTACGGGACGCACAATAGCAACACCACATCAGGTCCCTCGCTTGCAGCCCGCGATCCCCGAGGTGCTCGCCTGCCCGAACGGTGCCTTTTAAGGCCCTACTTGACTGTCGACAGAACCCCCCCCCCCCCCCCCCCTCCCCTCCCCCAGCCCCTCCTTGATGTCCACGCTGGGGCTCCCTCGCTGTCCGCCCACGCCCCCTGCGGCTCCGCCGGCCCCCTCGACGACACCCTTCGCTTTCGTTGCTTCCACCCCCTCGGCCGAATCGCCCGCCATTTCCCTCCACCTGCTGTCCCGTTCTCCCATAAATGGAGGTGCTCACGTCTTCAAGATAGCCGCCCGCGTCCGCGTAGTGGCCGCGGGAGCTATGGCCTGCGGCTCGACCCTCCTCATCTCTAATGCGGCGGTATTTGCGTCTGTTGTGGCGCCTGCCCTCTTCTCCGCCGTATGTCACTCTGCAACATTTGACGGGTGGTGCCGACCAGCCGGACAGGTTGGAGACCAACGTAGGCCGCGTCCGACGACGTTTTTGATGCATTACAGAAGGCTGGGGGGGCTGGCGCGATGCGGGCTCCGGCCGCCGCCGCGCTTATTTACCAGCCTTCCGCCCCCCCCCGCATCCCCTCCTGGCGAGCCCCGATCTTCTGCTGCCTGGTGGGGGCCACAGGCGCACCCGTGCCATGCCGCCACCATCTCACCATCTCCGAGGACTGGCTACCATTAAATCTTCCAGCCCTGCCCGGCCGCCGAAGACCTGCCCGTTCTTTGCAGCGGTGGCCGTACGCCCCGTCCTGCATCGGCTAGGCCGCGCTTTCGCAGCCGAGTGTGGACCTGAGATGAGTGCGGGGGTGGTTGCAGGCGAAAAGGGGTGCGCGGGGGGGGAGTTGCGACGGGCGCGTCCACTCGTCACAGGTAGCTGGGGTGGGGTGGGGCGCCTCTTTTTCGTTGCCGTGGCACACGCCCGCCGTTGTTATTGAGTCGGGTGTGTCCGTGTGTCGGCCAACTCTTACCACCCTCGTCCGTTGCTTGCGAGGTTTCTCTCTTTTCGTTGCCACGAGGTGCATTGGCATCCTCCAGTTGAGTTAAACGAATACGGTACGTGTATCTACCTCTGTGGCACGCTTTACTATCATCTCGATCCATTCTCTCTCAGCCCCCCCCCCCTCCCACTCCACAGTCCGTTCACAATTGATCATAAATCTTTGTCCGTGCGCGAGGAAGTCACGCTAGACAACAGTTGCGGCTGAAATCTACAACGGCTGTCTGACCAACGCACCTGCCGCCGTGGCTCGTACCTTGCGTCGATATATGTGCTGCACGACGAGGTCACCGATTGCACGCTGCCTTTTTTTTCTAATTGTGCCTGCATCCGCGATCATCCCCCCGCGCCTCCCTCCCCCGCCCCACATGAGAATTGGAATGCGTCCTTATGCTTTTTACCAGACAGGGATTCATCATGCCGGCTGCTGCGAGACCCACGCGTAAGTGCCCCGCCGCATCCACAGAAGAAACAGGGACACGGTGGCTGACGCGTCGCAGAAGCACTGCCGCCTCAACCGCGCCCGGCAGGGCGGCGCGCACTGCCGCGGGGCGACGGAAGGCACAGTCTCCGATGGTGCAACACCTCCTGGCCGGCGCGATTGAGAAGGCCTTCGCCCCCGCGACGCAGTAGGCGCACGGAACCCTCTCCCTGACGCGATGGGTGCTGTTGTGGAAAGAGTTCACGGCACTGGAACTGTGCCCACCGTGGGCAGTGTCACTGATGTCGGTGTCGCTGCAGCCGGTGCAGTTGCCCCCCCGCTCGTGTAGCAGTACTCCCAAGCACCAACCCCGAGTCAGGGAAGGAAGAGGAGTATTGCCGATATCCCAACTTGGGACACCGGAAGCAAGCACCTCCACACAGCCGAACACGGAACTTGCGTGTGGTGAGCGGGTCCACTCACCAAGGCACGAACAAGATGTGTCGGAGCCAGACGGTGTTTTCTTGCTTGGCCAGCCAAGGTGGGCCCTCCCCGCCTTGCTGTCCCTCCTTATCAACCCTCCTCACACGCTCACGCAACCCCTCAAAACACTCAGAAAATGAACCCTCAAACAAACCAATCATATCACTCCACATGCAAAGAACTCAAAGCGTAGAAATCCGTCTGGCTCCCGTGCAAAAATCCCAAGAAACAAATACCAGCAGCATTACCCTGCTCTAGTATGTCGGAAGTCCTAGTCGAATTTCCGTCCAGAAGTCAGAAGTTTCACCATCGTGGGTCGGGTGAATTTCGACTTCCGGTCAGGTCCACTTGACCCGAATCTTCAAAGTATTGGTACCGAATTCCGGCCCAATCTCCCACATTTCCCCCTTCTCAAAAGTCCAGCCGTCCCGGTGGACGTCCAATCAGCGCGAGTCGCAGTGACCGGGAGAGGAGGATGCAATTCCCGAGTTGAGATGCAAAGTACGGTGCATCGCTGGCGTCTAGCGTGCACCAGGGTTACGCCGGGGATGCACTCGCGTCCGGCGGGGCCCTCCGGGAGAGGCAGTCCCTCTCCGTGGGGTGCGCTCTCTGCCCTGACACTGGGTAGAGGAGCCCCCTCCACGCGAAACAGGTGTGGGGGAAAGTCGTCCCCCACCTGGTCAGGGTGCTCCACGGGTGGACTCACGTGTGGGTGAGCCCCCTAACCTGGGTGTCGGCGTACCTCCGCCACACCCCCTGCCCCTCAACTGGAGGAGTAGGGCGTCGACGTTCTCACTCGGAACGTCGACCTGCACCTGCCCCTTCAGTTGGGGTACGGTTGCTCTCGGGGGGTCGGGTTGTGTCCCCCCCTTCAGCTCGATCCACCCCCAGCTGGCTCTCTGCGGGGTGTTCCTCACTCCTTCCCCCCCTTTCTAGTCAGGGTTGAGGGGTGTGCGCACCCCGAGTTGGGGGTGTTGCACTCGGTCGCCGGCGGTGGGACTCGGCCGCCGGTGCGGGGTCTTCTCTCCCCTTCGTGTGGGCGGGCGGGTGTGTGCCTTCCCGCCGCTGCTCCCTCGCGTCGGCGGGTCTGTCTCTTCCCGCCGTGCGGTTGGTGTCGTTGGTTGGGGTGGTGTCTTCCCCCTTCCGCCCCTGTGTCGGGCGTCTTCGTTGTCGGTGGGGGCGCGGGTCGTGTTCCCCCCCCCTTCTCTTCGTCGGCGGGGTTGTGTTTTCCCCGCGCTGCCCCTTGTGTCGGGCTTCTTCGTTGTCGGTGGGGGGTGTGGGTCGTGTCCCCCCCCCTTGCTCTACCTCACCGAGTCGGTCAAGGTTGGTTGTCGTCGGAGGGGGAGCGGGTCGTGTCCCCCCCCGTGCTCAACCTCACCGAGTCGGTCAAGGTTGGTCGCGTGATGGCGGGTGAGCCGAGTCGGCCTTTGTCCCCGTCTCCGACGTCTCTGTCGGACAAGCGACGGACGGGAGAGGAGGCCCTCGGGACTGAGGAGTCTCTCAGCCGGGGGTCGGCCATGGAGACGACTCGTCCCGGGCGAGGGTCGGAGGCGGCCGCCTCAGCCGTCCCCGCCCCGTCACCTCCTACTGCCCCCTCGGCCGTGGTCCCACCGGGGGATGGGTCTTCCAACCCGGTGGCGGAAGGGGATGTGACTCCCATCCCCCGCCTTCCTGAGTCACGGCTGCTACTCCCGCCGCGGCCCCGTCCTCCTATGGGGCCCCGAGCCTGGGCGCCTCCCAAGTCAGTCGGGGAGCTTCCCGACTGCAAGCTCAAGGATGTCTACTTGATCATCCCCGAGCCACGGCGGACCGACGTATGGTACCGCCGGACTCGTCGGTACCCCAACCAGGTGACTCTACCTGATGGGGTGGTCTGCGACCTACCAGCGCTACTCTGCCTGGCGGACGCGCCTGAAGTCCAGGCGTTGTCAACCTCCCTCGCCTTGGGGTCGGGCGACGTGGAGATCGACGACACCCACGCGGTTGTGTCTACCGAGTGGTGTGCCCTTCCCCGTCCCTACCTGGGCGGAGAGGACGCCCACGCCCAACACGGCGTGGTGCGAGAGGAGTTCCGACTCCGGGGCTCCTCGGGCTTCCTCATCCACGGGTCGCGGGTGGAGTTCACCCACGTACCTCTGGAGGAGCGTGAGCACCAGTACCCTTTTCTCCCAGGGTGGTGGGAGACAGTGGAGGTACCTTGTGGGTTTCCGGCTCGGATCCCCCTCCTCGTTGCCTACTTTGGCTCCGTGCTACGCTCCAGCTCGGAGGGTAACCGGGTCTTCGCCTACCTCGCCACGCACTGGGTGGTCGTGGTGGCTCGGGGCTGGTACTCCGATGTAGTCCATCGGGGTTACCTGTGGCACCTCCCACCGGCTCTGGTGGAGGGTATGGAAACCCTTGGCTTCCACTGGTTAGCCTTGGGCGCGGGGGACCTGGCTCCGTTCCTCCTTAAGGGTATGGTCACCCTGCACAATCGACTCGATTGGGCGCAGCTGGAACCCTTCCTCCGCCGCAACAAGCGTCCAGAGCCGGGGTTGGAGAGTGAGCCACCCCGGGAGTTCGTCCATGTCACCCATACTCTGGTGCAGGGACAGCTGTTCTTGCGTGAGGGGTTGGGGGACTCTTCCCTTCCCTACGCAGAGGGGGTTACTCCCTCTACGTCGCCCCCTGGCTCTGGGTGGGCGACATCATCGGCGACGACTCGTCGTGGTGCTCATCGAGGAGCCCCTCGAAGCCGCGGGCGAGCTGTGCCGACGACTTCCCCGCGGGTCGCGACTCCGACCTCGGGGGGTGTGGAGCCGACTCAGGCTCCACCCTTCCAGTTCCTCGAGCCCTTCCCCGACGTGGCGTTGGGTTCGCTACGGGTCCGAACTCCGGTACCCATGCCGATTGCGCGTGGCGTTGGCGAGATGCTTCCCAACTTGGGAGCCATCATGTATGACGCCACGGTGGAGGCCTCACTCGTGGCCTCCCTTGACACGTTGGCTTGGGTCACCCGGCGTGTCAGTCACTTCCTCGCGTCGGGCGACTCAGCCACGGCGCGACAGTCATTGGCAGCTGAGGTCACTCGCCTCGCGGTTGGACACGAGTTTGTCCAACGGCTGCTGTCGACTCAGCAGCAGCTTCCGCGTCACGGAGGGAGTACCTCCGGACATCTATCTTACGATGGGGATGGGTCCGCGAGTCGGCGGGCCCCTCCCAGTGCTTCCACTCCGGGGCCCTCCCGAGTGGGTTACGCCCCTCCGCTACCGGCCTACGACCCTGGGGGTTCGTGGTCGGGCGGTCCCTATAGTGGTGGGGGTGGCCATATGGAACGCTAGAGTCAGCGGTCGAACGACTTGTTCTTTCCTTGGTGAGAAAAGTGGTGGGTATTCTTCTCGTTTTGTATTGTGCCATAGTCGGCTTTGTTAGTAGAGAATCTTTGAAGAACCATGGTATGTGTTTGTACTCATGGTTGGCTTGCCGCTCTGCTCTGACTTGGAGCAGGGACTTCATCCCCCGACGTACGAGTGCTACGTCGGCGTATAGATATGCCCACAGTCTGGCAGTATCTACGGACCTTCTCTACTGGTAGGTCCTCTACAAACTCCCATGTGTCGGAAGTTGGTCCATACCCGAACCACCTGACTCGGAGCATGAGTCGCCCCGACTCATCATATCCGTGCCCGACAAACTTGTCGAACACCGCCTCCAATGGCTTATTGGAAGAGGTCGGCAAGGATGGGACTTTCCATGCTTGCAAAGCCCTTTCCCAAGCGGGATCTCCCTCTGGGGGTTCGGGTGCGCGAGTCGCGTGATTCCCATTTATTGTCCGGATACCATCATCACTCTCGATGGTTAACCGACGTCCATCCGTTTTAAGGATGTGATATGGTCCCAGAGTCTTGAAGACCAATTTCCCTCCCTTATTGTCGTGGGAGTTAACATAAATCCAATCTCCAACTCGGAGCGGATCGCGACGATGTCTGACTCGGACATCGAAGTACCTCTTGTAACGGGCTTGGGCCTTCTCCATAGTAGCCCGGACAAGGGGTATCATCTCCTCCAGTCTCTGGAGTAGGGAGGCTTTCGCCTGACTCGGTGTTTGAGTCGAAGTCTCACCCTCAGTCTGGGTGAGACGCTCCACAGCTACTGACGGAAGTCGTCGGGGGCAGACGAAGGCAAACGGTGCCTCTCCCGTACTACTGTGTACCTGGGAGTTGTATGCTGTCACGAGAAGTGACGCATAACGAGCCCATGTGACTACATGGTCATGGACATAGTGACGCAATTGGCGCACTAGAGTCCTGTTGAATCGTTCCACCTGCCCATTAGTCTGGGGATGGTAAGGGGTGGCGAAGTTCGTCTGCACCCCCAACATCTTCATGACTCCCTGATACAGGACGGACGCAAACTGTGGTCCGTTATCCGAAAGGATAGAGTCGGGGATGCCATAACTGGCAACCCAGACGTCGAGTAACTCACTCAGAACGTCCACGGCTGTGATATCCTTGAGTGGGGATACCCGTGTGAGCTTAGTGAAGCGATCACACATCACCAGAAGGTACTCATATCCTTCAGGTGTTCGTGGTAGTGGACCGAGTAAGTCCACTGCTATCGCTGCAAACGGCTCTGTTGCAGGAAAGAGTCTCATGGAAGAAGTCTGCCGGGACTCCATGAGTCTATTCTTTGCGCAAGTCGCGCATGCGGCTACATATCCGTACACATCAGCCACGAGTGATGGCCAATAGTACTTCTTACGTAGGGTCTGATACATCCTCGTAGACCCTGGGTGTCCACCCAACGGTGAGGAGTGCTCCCGTTGGAGGATACTCTTGCGTAACTCCTTGGGGACGACGACTTGCTTGTCCCCCTGGGTATATCCCTTACGGCAGAGTATGCCGTTGTCATTCAGGAAGAACCGAGTCGGTTGAGCCTGGTCGAGCTCCTTCCTGAGTCGTCGACAAAGTTTGTCGTTCTCCTGTGCCTGGACAAACTCATCCAAAGACACGGGTAATAATTTGGCCATGCCAGGCATCCTCGGGTCGAGGACAGTTCCGGAGCGAGTGGTCACTGCCACATGAGGGAGTTCCTCAGGGATAGGGGAAGTGTCTTTCCCATCCGTCGGTATGCGAGACAACGCGTCCGCAAACCGCATGCTTCGGGCCTGGGCCGATATTCAACATCATAATCGAACTCAGCGAGGCAGAGTCGCCATCGATTGAGTCGGTTATTCGTACAGGCTGTAGTGGTGAGTATCCACTTCAAAGCCTTGTGGTCACATCGAATGAGGAACTCCCTTCCTTCGATGTATGGCCGTAGCATGGAGACTGCCCATACCACGCCAAGACCCTCTACCTCCGTCACAGAATAGTTCTTCTGGGCGGGTGAGAGTCCCTTACTGAAATAGCCAACGGGTAAATACTCCCCCGAAGGCTGTTGTTGGAGTAAGCAACAACCGAGTTGGTCGTAACTTGCGTCCACATCAACGATGTAGTGAGCCCCCGGTCTCGGGATCGCTAACACCGGTGGGTTGCAGAGGAGCTCTCGCAACCTATCAAACGCTTCTTGCTCCGGGGGTTTGGGAGCATCCAAGCGCTTGGGCATCTTGGAACTTACCAAGTGGTTCAACGGTGCAGACACTTTGGCATAGTTCGCCACAAAGCGTCTGTATACGTTACACATACCCAGGAAGCTCCTGAGTTGTGTCTGCGTCTGGGGGAACTTCGCCCGACGGATGGCCATGAGGTTCTTCTCATTGACCAGAATGCGACCTGGCCGGGACTATATGGCCGAGGTACTCCACCTCATTACTAAAGAGGTGACACTTCGTAGGTTTGAGTGTTACTCCTGCGTCACCCAACAGGGTAAACACTCTGTCCAAGTGGGACAAGTGTTCTTCGGCCAGTCCCGGAGAACACAATGATATCGTCCAGATACACCAGGGCGATCTGCCACTTGACTCCGGCAAGTATCAAGTCAATAGCACGCTGGAAAGTCGCAGGTGCATTGCAAAGCCCAAAAGGAGCCGTGTACACTGATAAACTCCACAGTGACACGTGAAGGTGGTCAAGTGTCTGTCCTCCTTGCGGATGGGTATCTGCCAGTACCCCGCGTTGCATGTCCAACGTGGAAAAGTACTGTGCCTCACCGAGTGAGTCAAGGCAATCGTCCATACGGGGTAAGGGTAACTATCCCTTACCGTCCGCTCGTTTAGCTTACGATAATCGATGCAGAACCGCATCGTGCCGGTCTGACTTGGGCACCAAGACTATGGGACTGGCCCACTCACTTGAGCAAGGCTCAATGACACCCATGTCTTGCATCCGTTGGACCTGCTCTCGGGTGAGTTCCCGTGAGTCTGGTCCCATACCGGTAGGGACTCAGGCGAACTGGCCTAGCCCCTGGCTTCAACACGATTCTGTGTTCGGTGGCCTTGATGAGCCCAAGGTCACCATTCCACAACTTGTGATGCTTCTGGATTAAACTCATCCAGTCGTCCATGTAAACACTCCGGGATGTTCTCCCGATGTACCGTCGGCGACTTAGCCGTCGATGAACTCGATTGGTCGGCAGAGCCTGCCATTCCAATATCCTCCCATTGCTGTTGAGTCACAGCAACGACATTCCCTCAAAGTAGAGATCGACGCAATCTTCATGCCTCCGGGGAGTCGTCGAGGTTCCTCCGACGTGTTTGAGGACCTCCACCCACCAGGTTTGGTCATCCCCACAAGTCATGGGGCCCAAGCAACTTTGCACTTGGTGAGTATAATAGACTCGGTCCACGG
>CM020619.1:16800407-17210346 GCA_009829735.1 Pyropia yezoensis | reverse complement strand
GCCGATATCCCAACTTGGGACACCGGAAGCAAGCACCTCCACACAGCCGAACACGGAACTTGCGTGTGGTGAGCGGGTCCACTCACCAAGGCACGAACAAGATGTGTCGGAGCCAGACGGTGTTTTCTTGCTTGGCCAGCCAAGGTGGGCCTCCCGCCTTGCGTCCTCCTTATCAACCCTCCTCACACGCTCACGCAACCCCTCAAAACACTCAGAAAATGAACCCTCAAACAAACCAATCATATCACTCCACATGCAAAGAACTCAAAGCGTAGAAATCCGTCTGGCTCCCGTGCAAAAATCCCAAGAAACAAATACCAGCAGCATTACCCTGCTCTAGTATGTCGGAAGTCCTAGTCGAATTTCCGTCCAGAAGTCAGAAGTTTCACCATCGTGGGTCGGGTGAATTTCGACTTCCGGTCAGGTCCACTTGACCCGAATCTTCAAAGTATTGGTACCGAATTCCGGGCCCAATCTCCCACATTTCCCCCTTCTCAAAAGTCCAGCCGTCCCGGTGGACGTCCAATCAGCGCGAGTCGCAGTGACCGGGAGAGGAGGATGCAATTCCCGAGTTGAGATGCAAAGTACGGTGCATCGCTGGCGTCTAGCGTGCACCAGGGTTACGCCGGGGATGCACTCGCGTCCGGCGGGGCCCTCCGGGAGAGGCAGTCCCTCTCCGTGGGGTGCGCTCTCTGCCCTGACACTGGGTAGAGGAGCCCCCTCCACGCGAAACAGGTGTGGGGAAAGTCGTCCCCCACCTGGTCAGGGTGCTCCACGGGTGGACTCACGTGTGGGTGAGCCCCTAACCTGGGTGTCGGCGTACCTCCGCCACACCCCCTGCCCCTCAACTGGAGGAGTAGGGCGTCGACGTTCTCACTCGGAACGTCGACCTGCACCTGCCCCTTCAGTTGGGGTACGGTTGCTCTCGGGGGTCGGGTTGTGTCCCCCCCTTCAGCTCGATCCCACCCCAGCTGGCTCTCTGCGGGGTGTTCCTCACTCCTTCCCCCCCTTTCTAGTCAGGGTTGAGGGGTGTGCGCACCCCGAGTTGGGGGTGTTGCACTCGGTCGCCGGCGGTGGGACTCGGCCGCCGGTGCGGGGTCTTCTCTCCCCTTCGTGTGGGCGGGCGGGTGTGTGCCTTCCCGCCGCTGCTCCCTCGCGTCGGCGGGTCTGTCTCTTCCCGCCGTGCGGTTGGTGTCGTTGGTTGGGGTGGTGTCTTCCCCCTTCCGCCCCTGTGTCGGGCGTCTTCGTTGTCGGTGGGGGCGCGGGTCGTGTTCCCCCCCCCTTCTCTTCGTCGGCGGGGTTGTGTTTTCCCCGCGCTGCCCCTTGTGTCGGGCTTCTTCGTTGTCGGTGGGGGGTGTGGGTCGTGTCCCCCCCCTTGCTCTACCTCACCGAGTCGGTCAAGGTTGGTTGTCGTCGGAGGGGGAGCGGGTCGTGTCCCCCCCGTGCTCAACCTCACCGAGTCGGTCAAGGTTGGTCGCGTGATGGCGGGTGAGCCGAGTCGGCCTTTGTCCCCGTCTCCGACGTCTCTGTCGGACAAGCGACGGACGGGAGAGGAGGCCCTCGGGACTGAGGAGTCTCTCAGCCGGGGGTCGGCCATGGAGACGACTCGTCCCGGGCGAGGGTCGGAGGCGGCCGCCTCAGCCGTCCCCGCCCCGTCACCTCCTACTGCCCCCTCGGCCGTGGTCCCACCGGGGGATGGGTCTTCCAACCCGGTGGCGGAAGGGGATGTGACTCCCATCCCCCGCCTTCCTGAGTCACGGCTGCTACTCCCGCCGCGGCCCCGTCCTCCTATGGGGCCCCGAGCCTGGGCGCCTCCCAAGTCAGTCGGGGAGCTTCCCGACTGCAAGCTCAAGGATGTCTACTTGATCATCCCCGAGCCACGGCGGACCGACGTATGGTACCGCCGGACTCGTCGGTACCCCAACCAGGTGACTCTACCTGATGGGGTGGTCTGCGACCTACCAGCGCTACTCTGCCTGGCGGACGCGCCTGAAGTCCAGGCGTTGTCAACCTCCCTCGCCTTGGGGTCGGGCGACGTGGAGATCGACGACACCCACGCGGTTGTGTCTACCGAGTGGTGTGCCCTTCCCCGTCCCTACCTGGGCGGAGAGGACGCCCACGCCCAACACGGCGTGGTGCGAGAGGAGTTCCGACTCCGGGGCTCCTCGGGCTTCCTCATCCACGGGTCGCGGGTGGAGTTCACCCACGTACCTCTGGAGGAGCGTGAGCACCAGTACCCTTTTCTCCCAGGGTGGTGGGAGACAGTGGAGGTACCTTGTGGGTTTCCGGCTCGGATCCCCCTCCTCGTTGCCTACTTTGGCTCCGTGCTACGCTCCAGCTCGGAGGGTAACCGGGTCTTCGCCTACCTCGCCACGCACTGGGTGGTCGTGGTGGCTCGGGGCTGGTACTCCGATGTAGTCCATCGGGGTTACCTGTGGCACCTCCCACCGGCTCTGGTGGAGGGTATGGAAACCCTTGGCTTCCACTGGTTAGCCTTGGGCGCGGGGGACCTGGCTCCGTTCCTCCTTAAGGGTATGGTCACCCTGCACAATCGACTCGATTGGGCGCAGCTGGAACCCTTCCTCCGCCGCAACAAGCGTCCAGAGCCGGGGTTGGGAGAGTGAGCCACCCCGGGAGTTCGTCCATGTCACCCATACTCTGGTGCAGGGACAGCTGTTCTTGCGTGAGGGGTTGGGGGACTCTTCCCTTCCCTACGCAGAGGGGGTTACTCCCTCTACGTCGCCCCCTGGCTCTGGGTGGGCGACATCATCGGCGACGACTCGTCGTGGTGCTCATCGAGGAGCCCCTCGAAGCCGCGGGCGAGCTGTGCCGACGACTTCCCCGCGGGTCGCGACTCCGACCTCGGGGGGTGTGGAGCCGACTCAGGCTCCACCCTTCCAGTTCCTCGAGCCCTTCCCCGACGTGGCGTTGGGTTCGCTACGGGTCCGAACTCCGGTACCCATGCCGATTGCGCGTGGCGTTGGCGAGATGCTTCCCAACTTGGGAGCCATCATGTATGACGCCACGGTGGAGGCCTCACTCGTGGCCTCCCTTGACACGTTGGCTTGGGTCACCCGGCGTGTCAGTCACTTCCTCGCGTCGGGCGACTCAGCCACGGCGCGACAGTCATTGGCAGCTGAGGTCACTCGCCTCGCGGTTGGACACGAGTTTGTCCAACGGCTGCTGTCGACTCAGCAGCAGCTTCCGCGTCACGGAGGGAGTACCTCCGGACATCTATCTTACGATGGGGATGGGTCCGCGAGTCGGCGGGCCCCTCCCAGTGCTTCCACTCCGGGGCCCTCCCGAGTGGGTTACGCCCCTCCGCTACCGGCCTACGACCCTGGGGGTTCGTGGTCGGGCGGTCCCTATAGTGGTGGGGGTGGCCATATGGAACGCTAGAGTCAGCGGTCGAACGACTTGTTCTTTCCTTGGTGAGAAAAGTGGTGGGTATTCTTCTCGTTTTGTATTGTGCCATAGTCGGCTTTGTTAGTAGAGAATCTTTGAAGAACCATGGTATGTGTTTGTACTCATGGTTGGCTTGCCGCTCTGCTCTGACTTGGAGCAGGGACTTCATCCCCCGACGTACGAGTGCTACGTCGGCGTATAGATATGCCCACAGTCTGGCAGTATCTACGGACCTTCTCTACTGGTAGGTCCTCTACAAACTCCCATGTGTCGGAAGTTGGTCCATACCCGAACCACCTGACTCGGAGCATGAGTCGCCCCGACTCATCATATCCGTGCCCGACAAACTTGTCGAACACCGCCTCCAATGGCTTATTGGAAGAGGTCGGCAAGGATGGGACTTTCCATGCTTGCAAAGCCCTTTCCCAAGCGGGATCTCCCTCTGGGGGTTCGGGTGCGCGAGTCGCGTGATTCCCATTTATTGTCCGGATACCATCATCACTCTCGATGGTTAACCGACGTCCATCCGTTTTAAGGATGTGATATGGTCCCAGAGTCTTGAAGACCAATTTCCCTCCCTTATTGTCGTGGGAGTTAACATAAATCCAATCTCCAACTCGGAGCGGATCGCGACGATGTCTGACTCGGACATCGAAGTACCTCTTGTAACGGGCTTGGGCCTTCTCCATAGTAGCCCGGACAAGGGGTATCATCTCCTCCAGTCTCTGGAGTAGGGAGGCTTTCGCCTGACTCGGTGTTTGAGTCGAAGTCTCACCCTCAGTCTGGGTGAGACGCTCCACAGCTACTGACGGAAGTCGTCGGGGGCAGACGAAGGCAAACGGTGCCTCTCCCGTACTACTGTGTACCTGGGAGTTGTATGCTGTCACGAGAAGTGACGCATAACGAGCCCATGTGACTACATGGTCATGGACATAGTGACGCAATTGGCGCACTAGAGTCCTGTTGAATCGTTCCACCTGCCCATTAGTCTGGGGATGGTAAGGGGTGGCGAAGTTCGTCTGCACCCCCAACATCTTCATGACTCCCTGATACAGGACGGACGCAAACTGTGGTCCGTTATCCGAAAGGATAGAGTCGGGGATGCCATAACTGGCAACCCAGACGTCGAGTAACTCACTCAGAACGTCCACGGCTGTGATATCCTTGAGTGGGGATACCCGTGTGAGCTTAGTGAAGCGATCACACATCACCAGAAGGTACTCATATCCTTCAGGTGTTCGTGGTAGTGGACCGAGTAAGTCCACTGCTATCGCTGCAAACGGCTCTGTTGCAGGAAAGAGTCTCATGGAAGAAGTCTGCCGGGACTCCATGAGTCTATTCTTTGCGCAAGTCGCGCATGCGGCTACATATCCGTACACATCAGCCACGAGTGATGGCCAATAGTACTTCTTACGTAGGGTCTGATACATCCTCGTAGACCCTGGGTGTCCACCCAACGGTGAGGAGTGCTCCCGTTGGAGGATACTCTTGCGTAACTCCTTGGGGACGACGACTTGCTTGTCCCCCTGGGTATATCCCTTACGGCAGAGTATGCCGTTGTCATTCAGGAAGAACCGAGTCGGTTGAGCCTGGTCGAGCTCCTTCCTGAGTCGTCGACAAAGTTTGTCGTTCTCCTGTGCCTGGACAAACTCATCCAAAGACACGGGTAATAATTTGGCCATGCCAGGCATCCTCGGGTCGAGGACAGTTCCGGAGCGAGTGGTCACTGCCACATGAGGGAGTTCCTCAGGGATAGGGGAAGTGTCTTTCCCATCCGTCGGTATGCGAGACAACGCGTCCGCAACCGCATGCTTCGGGCCTGGCCGATATTCAACATCATAATCGAACTCAGCGAGGCAGAGTCGCCATCGATTGAGTCGGTTATTCGTACAGGCTGTAGTGGTGAGTATCCACTTCAAAGCCTTGTGGTCACATCGAATGAGGAACTCCCTTCCTTCGATGTATGGCCGTAGCATGGAGACTGCCCATACCACGCCAAGACCCTCTACCTCCGTCACAGAATAGTTCTTCTGGGCGGGTGAGAGTCCCTTACTGAAATAGCCAACGGGTAAATACTCCCCCGAAGGCTGTTGTTGGAGTAAGCAACAACCGAGTTGGTCGTAACTTGCGTCCACATCAACGATGTAGTGAGCCCCCGGTCTCGGGATCGCTAACACCGGTGGGTTGCAGAGGAGCTCTCGCAACCTATCAAACGCTTCTTGCTCCGGGGGTTTGGGAGCATCCAAGCGCTTGGGCATCTTGGAACTTACCAAGTGGTTCAACGGTGCAGACACTTTGGCATAGTTCGCCACAAAGCGTCTGTATACGTTACACATACCCAGGAAGCTCCTGAGTTGTGTCTGCGTCTGGGGGAACTTCGCCCGACGGATGGCCATGAGGTTCTTCTCATTGACCAGAATGCGACCTGGCCGGACTATATGGCCGAGGTACTCCACCTCATTACTAAAGAGGTGACACTTCGTAGGTTTGAGTGTTACTCCTGCGTCACCCAACAGGGTAAACACTCTGTCCAAGTGGGACAAGTGTTCTTCGGCAGTCCCGGAGAACACAATGATATCGTCCAGATACACCAGGGCGATCTGCCACTTGACTCCGGCAAGTATCAAGTCAATAGCACGCTGGAAAGTCGCAGGTGCATTGCAAAGCCCAAAAGGGAGCCGTGTACACTGATAAACTCCACAGTGACACGTGAAGGTGGTCAAGTGTCTGTCCTCCTTGCGGATGGGTATCTGCCAGTACCCCGCGTTGCAGTCCAACGTGGAAAAGTACTGTGCCTCACCGAGTGAGTCAAGGCAATCGTCCATACGGGGTAAGGGGTAACTATCCCTTACCGTCCGCTCGTTTAGCTTACGATAATCGATGCAGAACCGCATCGTGCCGTCTGACTTGGGCACCAAGACTATGGGACTGGCCCACTCACTTGAGCAAGGCTCAATGACACCCATGTCTTGCATCCGTTGGACCTGCTCTCGGGTGAGTTCCCGTGAGTCTGGTCCCATACGGTAGGGACTCAGGCGAACTGGCCTAGCCCCTGGCTTCAACACGATTCTGTGTTCGGTGGCCTTGATGAGCCCAAGGTCACCATTCCACAACTTGTGATGCTTCTGGATTAACTCATCCAGTCGTCCATGTAAACACTCCGGGATGTTCTCCCGATGTACCGTCGGCGACTTAGCCGTCGATGAACTCGATTGGTCGGCAGAGCCTGCCATTCCAATATCCTCCCATTGCTGTTGAGTCACAGCAACGACATTCCCCTCAAAGGTAGAGATCGACGCAATCTTCATGCCTCCGGGGAGTCGTCGAGGTTCCTCCGACGTGTTGAGGACCTCCACCCACCAGGTTTGGTCATCCCCACAAGTCATGGGGCCCCAAGCAACTTGCACTTGGTGAGTATAATAGACTCGGTCCACGGGGGAAACAAGTCCATTCCCTCGAAACCGTGTGCGTACTCGCACAAAGGTCCTTGATCGGGGCGGGACTACCGTACCCTTACATACTCGTACATGGGTCGTAGAGCCTCCACCCTTGGGAGAGTTTTCCCTAGGTTGATGAGTCGTAGGGGAAACAGTCCTCCCTTTACGCAATATGGGGACAGTCTCTCCATTACGCATTCGGATTATCCCTTCCGGTCCACAGACGGCCGGGACATGGAGGTCCAGATAGTCAGTTCCCAGGAGTACGGGGACTGACATATTGGAGACTACTCCAAAGTTCACCTGCGTCTGGTAGAACCCAATGCAAACAGTCAATGCAATAGACCCAACAATGGGGAGGAGTCCCCCATTGACATCAAACATACGCCACTCGGGTGAGCCGGCGGGGCTCACATCTGTCCCCTTTGGCAATAAGTCTTGCCTAATGAGAGAGGCAGCAGAGCCTGTGTCGACTATGACACGAGAGGTAAACTCATATCCATCCTGCAGCCAGAGTCGAGCTGCGACCTGGTAGTTACTCCCTACCAGCACTGACACAATCCGACTCGGGTCGTGCTTCTGAGGAGGGGCCTTGTCCCTAGGTCTCACCCCTCGAGGTCGAGTCAGGACCTTCACTCTCCCATGGGTCGGTGAGCGTGAAGCAACCCGCTTCATTACCGCTGGAGCCTTTGGGTCAGTCTTAGTCCCAGCGGCTAGGCGTTTCCCTCATCCGACTCGGATGATGGAGTATCCTTGCCACTTGAGCTGGGGGAAGAGGTTTCCCCCTTCTCAAGCGTGGACTCATCCTCTGACTTAGGTTGAGTCATGGCCGTCACACGTGTGGTGTGTGGCCGGGTATCCGAATCAGTCCTCGGAATACCGAGCTTCCCAATACGAGCCAACAGGGCTCTCAAACGAACGTCCAGAGTGGGGCATTGGGCTGCCCAGTGTCCCGACTTGGAACACTGCCAACACGGCCGATCACTCATCGACGCCGATGGCCCCGCTTTTCCCTGTGACTTATCAGGGATGGCGGCCACCATACCTTCCGTCTCTCGAGTTGAGGACGAAGGTACTGCAGGGTACGTCCGCATGTAGGAAGGCATCCTTGCAGTTCTGCGGAAGCGACTTGCTTCCATTCCCTTAACTTCTTTCTCTCGTTCCTTCCGCTGCTCAGACACGAGCCAGCGGTACTCATCACCCTTAGTCTGGGCGATGCGTGCCAACTCCGCCAGAGTCATGGTCGGAGTATTACGCTCTCGCACAGTCGCTCGAGCTGCTCGGTGGACACCCTCCACAAAGCGTCCCTTAATGACTCCTTGGGGATATAGGAATCCACAGAGGACGTTCAGCTGACGGAGTCGTTCAGCGAACTCCCGTTCCTCTTCACCCTTAGTCTGGGTGGCGCGGTTGAACTCTTCAACCTGCACAGCCAAGGAAGCCTCGTCTGCGTGAAGACGAAGGATCCAATTAACCAACTCCAGGTAGGAGGTCACCTTACCCGGATTCCCACCATGCCGACTTGGCATGACGTTCATCACCTCGGAGCGGAGTGGCTCCTTGGTGAAGTCCTGAAGCATGAAAAACGCTTCAGCTTCAGAGACATCATTGTCATCGCAGGCTTTTGCGAACTTCCGCAAAAACTGGAAGACCTTCAGGGGTGGAGTCCCGTCCCATTCTGAACGGACCCCGAAGGATTGCGCAACGTGTTTCTTGCGCCGGCCCAGGGTACGGGCCTGGCTATTTGAGTAGGTCAACGACTTGTTGACCAACCCATATGTCTCACAGTCGAAGACATCCTTGAACAATGGATTATTCACCACGATCTTTCCTGGGACGACTCTAGTCCCAAGACGGTCCGTGTGAGTCACACGACCATGTCGAGTAAGATCTTCTTCACCCGACTTGCCACTTGCAGAGGACTCAGACTCCGAGTCCACCTCACGACGGAGAGTACGTCGAATCTCCCGTCGCTTCTGACGCCTCGAGGCCTGCTCAGGCGGAGGGGTGCTCCCCTTCAACGCCTTCCCCACCTCCTCTCGCACGACTTGTGCGATGGCAGTCATCACCGAGTTATCCACGATACCGGATGATCCAGGTGGAGCTTGACTCGAGCTCCCACCCGGTCCTTCCGGCACCAGTCGTGGCGCGGACCCACCAACCCGGGGTACAGAACTCCCTGTCCCGTCACCTCTGCCGGTCGGCGGTCCCATGCCGAAGTGAGTGTCGTCACTCCCCGAAGAGGTTGCCGGAACCTGACGCTGGCTCGGCGCTCCCACCGGAGAAGGGCGAACTCCGCCCGTCTCTTCCGGTGACGGCCTGGGAAGGAACCTGGCCGATCGCCGTCGGGGTCCAACCTCTGGACCCACCACATCCGCACTGCCCGGCCTGGGTGGTACTCCGCCCGTCGGGGGAGGACTACGCTCCCCCTCCCCAGGTACACTCGGCGCAATGGGGGGGTCTCCCTCACCAGCCATCTCCACAAGAGTCACGTGGAGTCAACCAAAACGAACAACGGTGTCCAGAGTCGGGGATCGTCAGCTAGGGAGTTCCTAGAGCACGTTCCACCCCTCCACCTACCACAAGGAAGGCGGTGAGGTTTCCCGAAACTCCGGGTCTCCCACCAAGGCTCACGGTGGCCAACCTCGTCACCCAGCGAACGCTCGGAACGTAGGCGAGTCGATCGTTTCACCGGAAGTCTCGGTGCCGAAGGGGGAGAGGGGCCAACTTGGTCCCGTCTCCGGTCAAGGGAGGTACCAAAGTCGATATCCTTTCCCCCGCTGATCCACCAACTGTAGCAGTACTCCCAAGCACCAACCCCGAGTCAGGGAAGGAAGAGGAGTATTGCCGATATCCCAACTTGGGACACCGGAAGCAAGCACCTCCACACAGCCGAACACGGAACTTGCGTGTGGTGAGCGGGTCCACTCACCAAGGCACGAACAAGATGTGTCGGAGCCAGACGGTGCTTTCTTGCTTGGCCAGCCAAGGTGGGCCCTCCCCGCCTTGCTGTCCCTCCTTATCAACCCTCCTCACACGCTCACGCAACCCCTCAAAACACTCAGAAAATGAACCCTCAAACAAACCAATCATATCACTCCACATGCAAAGAACTCAAAGCGTAGAAATCCGTCTGGCTCCCGTGCAAAAATCCCAAGAAACAAATACCAGCAGCATTACCCTGCTCTAGTATGTCGGAAGTCCTAGTCGAATTTCCGTCCAGAAGTCAGAAGTTTCACCATCGTGGGTCGGGTGAATTTCGACTTCCGGTCAGGTCCACTTGACCCGAATCTTCAAAGTATTGGTACCGAATTCCGGCCCAATCTCCCACAGCTCGGAAGAGCTGCCCGGGGGCCTGGGCATCTGCCACGCGGGGTTATGGCCTCTCGCTCTGCTGCTACTGCGGCAGCAGCAATCAGGACTCTCAGGCCTACCTTTGCAGCAGGGGGTGTGCTGTTACTGGTCGTTCTGCCTCCCTTGTCGAAGAGCCCAACGTGGATAGCCCCCTTCGAGTCTCTCTTACCTCCCTAGGATGAAGATGTAGCCTGTCGGCGAGCCGGTCGGAGCGGTCGCGGTGGCCCGGACCCCCCACACTTTTCACGCTGGGGTACTGTACCCCCCATCGCGCCTGACATCCGTGTTGCTCCTACTCGTGCTGCAGCGACCGAGGGGGTGGTGCGGGGGGTGGTCGTGGTGCAGTGGTGGGCCATGCCACCGAGCGCATACAAACCCGCGCGCATCACCAAGGTCCGCCCAGCGGGGGCTTCTCACCCGCTTCTCCCTCCACTTTGCCATGTAACGGCAATTACCGTGCTGCCACCGCCCCACACGCAGACCGAGGCGTGGGTCCTGCGCCGCTAGGGGAATTGCAGGGTGGCGATACAAACTTCAGCGGAGTTGTTGGTGGATTCACTGGCCGTGCTGCTCGACGCGTTTAAGCCGACGGGCAGCCGCCTCACCCTCCGTCACCGTCCCGTCCGCCGCATATGGCACCCACTGGTAAGGCTGCGCTGACTTCCCCGAAGGCAGCGGACTGTGTTGTCCCAGAGGCCGGTGCAGCGGCATAGGTAGGGGGAGTGTAGCAATATGGATGACCATACTGTGACCCTAATATAGGGGGACTACTTCTAACCCTTAACTTTCAATTTGGCAGTCCGTACTGGTCACGGTACCTATAAGTTACGTATGACCGGAGGGACTTGCATCTTGGGGTGGAGGGTAGTTAGTAGTGGCTCCGAGGGTTTATAACGAGGGGGCCGGCGGCGAATCCACCGCCGGCCATGGTAGAACAACAAACCCCTCCCATTTGGGCTCCCATCTTGGTCCCGTGGCTTGTGCTCCAAGGACAGCAACCTTGGCC
This sequence comes from Pyropia yezoensis, assembly GCA_009829735.1. NCBI lineage: Eukaryota > Rhodophyta > Bangiophyceae > Bangiales > Bangiaceae > Pyropia > Pyropia yezoensis. The sequence goes on along the minus strand of CM020619.1, from coordinate 17,199,144 downwards.
TCCCGGTAACGTTGGTGTCGATCCCCCTTCGTGAGTGTTCCCTGAGAGTGGACGTGCAGCGGATACCTATTGTGCTACATTGGTGGAGCAGCAGGGGACGGGTTTGGGTCACCCTTGTGGTGACGCCGTCTTCGGCGCTGGCACACGGGTAGGGATCCAGTCCTTTTCTTGTACTCGTGGTGCTGCGATCTGGTTGATTGTTCTGAGTGGTTGCGTTTGACTGCGCTCTACGGTTACTCTCCCCCAACTACCCCCTCGCTCTCTTATTCGTGGTGACTGTTACGTCGGTTGACTGATTGTGACTATGTCTCCCCAAGAGACGGGGAACGTTCAAGATGACGGATCGGCGTCGACGCCGACCCCGGAGGTGACTACGGGAACCGGGATCGGTAACCCGATCGACAACATTGAGACGCCGATGCTCTCCGGTGCCGGATCGACGTTTGGTACGGCACGGACGGCCGGGGGCGGCGGACCGCCGCAACTGTCCTCTGCCGACTTCACGCCGCCGCCACCCTCACCAGGGGATTCCCTGATGGCATCATTGGCTCGCATCGAGGCCTGGTTCACCGGGCTCGACGCCTGTCAAGAGCGTACGGAGGACGCAATGGCTGTGCTGATGTCAACACGCCACACGACGGTACCCCGTCGTGTTCCTCCCACACCGGTACGGTTCGAACCGGCCGGACTGCTTTCGGAGTCCACCAGGGTCAACCCCGGTGTTGCTACTCCTGGACAACCCCCGGACACGGCGGGTTATGGATCCGACTCGTCAGCCGAGTTGGAACGTAGCCATACGGAGCGCTACGCTCGGAGCACGCAGAGCAGGCTCCGCGGACATGGTCCGGCAGATACTTAAGCCGGAACGGAGTCGGCGATGGGGGGAGACGGTACCATATCGCAGTACGCCATCGACGACTTCAGCCAAGCACCTCGGGTACCCGAGGCGCCCTCGCCGGAAGCTCCAGCGTCACTGGTACAAGCGATGACAGCGCAGGTTACTGCGAGCTTATTGGAGCGGATGGAGTCCGATGAGTTTACTCATCAACTGGCCAAGCGACTGGATATCCAGGACGCGGACACAGAGATTGTCAACGAGTTCTTCAGGTCGGTATTGACCCCTGAACGTTATCGTTTGGAGGACCGATCCACTACCGGGTCGGAATCGATGCGTACGACCTCGCACCGAGCGATCCGCTCTACGCAGACCCTTATGAAGGGAGTCCCTATGTTCGGGGGCCCCAACGGACGCCCGTTGGCATTCATTGGCTTCTTGACTAGCTTCAAGGCAGCCGCGGACAAGGCACTCGTCAACGAGGGGCTGGCGCTGGCGATCCTCCCGTTCTTTGGTGATGAACGGGTCCGAGCCATCCTCCGCCAGGCATCCCCGATTCCGGGAATGAGGGTCGCGGCCACCCACATGGATTACTGTGGTATACTGAAGGAGCTGCTTAGCAGCTACCTCAGTGAGGACAAGTGCGAAGACCACTATCGGGCCCTTCGAAACGCCACCGCCCAGTCCTGAGAGGATGAGGAGACGTTTGGATGCCGGATTCAAGAGCTCGACTACGAGCTGGGGAAGCTTCTCGGGGAAGGGGAGCTACGGGCCATCCTGTTCGCAGGAGTACCCAACTATGTGCGGATATCCGCACGGGGAGCCAATACGGCCCGGACGAACTTCAGTCGACTGATGCATATGTGCAAGTCCCTAGGAGACGCCTATCGGGTGCTACACCCGGAAGGTGCCTTGGCCCCGAAGCCCAAGGGTGAGGGAGGCAAGCCCTGTCTTCTCCCGGTACCGAGGCAAAAGAAGGTGGAGCCTAAGGCCGCACCAGTACTGGTGGCGACCGAACATACCCCTACGGGTGAGGTTTAACCTCTAGTCGACCAACAGGGGCACCTGTTGCTACCGGCGACGCCGGTGATTGATGAGCATGGTACGGTAGCGTACATCGCCCTGGCTGGGACCCAGTTCCAGGTCAACGAGGGAGCGCGCCGGCGCGTCCCGTATGTGCGGACTACGGGGTATGCCACGGTTACGAGTAACCCTCACCAACCCCTGCCGACATGGGCAGTGCGTACGGAGGCACCTCCGCACATCGCTGGTAGAACCAACCGGCTGGGGAAGCCCATGTTCCGGTTGGCACCGAGACCCAAGGCCTACCAAAGGGCAGGCACTCGGGCGCCCGAGGCAGGCAACCGGACCTATGGAGCCAACCCGACGCGGACGCCCGGGACGGCCGGCACGTCCGGATGCATGCTGTGCGGAGACCCCCAACACTGGATGTTCTCATGCCCGCTCATCCCGGAGGAGTCTCGACGGGCGGCGGCGCAACGCAAGGCATCCGTTGGGGGGTATCCCGCCAGAGGCCCGGCACCGGGTAGGCAGCAAGCTCCAGGAGAAGTACTGGCAGTCGAGGAGGCACCTCCTCCCCCGGGTATCCCGGAAGATAGTACCTGGCCGAGCACGGGAAACGAGGAAGAGGAAGGACGACACGGGGTTGCTGGGGAAACCCTAGCAAGCCTTCCCGGACTGCCGCGGGGAAAGCCCCACGGAGAGCGCGATGGAGCCGACGCCGCATCAATCCCTGGGTACACCTTCCGACCCCGACGACACAACGTCAGGGGACTGATGACCAACCTCCAAGGTTGGGAGGAGAGGACGGGAAGCCCCGTCACATGGAACCAGACAAGGGCCATGTTCAGGATGCCCGAGCTACACCGGATATCGGTGTAGGCCACGTACTGTTCACCTTGAAGAACTTCAAGGTATCAGCCACACTGAGGGTTGACCCCTAGTCGACCCGATCGTATTACCCTGTACTGGATACAGGAGCTGGACCGAACCTGATCCGGAAGGATACCCTCCCGGACAAGTGGCTCCCGCGAGTCAGAGTTGCTCGGGGAACCACCATAAAGGATGCGAATGGTCGTCTCATTCGTACGACCGCAGCGATGCCGCTGCAGGGCACCATCGGGGAGCTCACCACGGAAGTTGACTTCCTGGTGTGTGAGACTCTATCTGTGCCCTGCATACTGGGGTGCACCTTCATCAACGTTCACGTTGATGGATGCAGTCCGGCCGGGCCGGAGGATCGTCGAGCTGCAAGAGGTCGACGGGACGAAGAGGGGACAGACTGCTCTCGTCAGGGACCTGACGCTACAAGGGAGCCACGTTACCGTGGCTGAGGTATACGCCAGCGTAGAACCGAAGACACTCCGGCTGGCCACGCGGACTCGCTTTGAGCCGTCATCGGAGACCGTCCTCCCGGTTAACTGTGACCTCGCAGAAATCTGCAGAGTCCAGTCCAACCTACGAACCTACAAGCGCCATGGGTTGACCATGGCCAACGGTATCGCAGACCTCCCAGCAGGGGGGTCATCACTGCTCGTGATGGCGAACTATCGCCGTGAGGCAGTCACCCTTCCGAAAGGAACTATCCTCGGGATCGCCGAGCTCTACGAACGATACATCCTTACCCCTGACAAGGAAGGTCAAGTGGATCCACTTGAGGTACTGACGGCCGCGGAGATCACCGAGCTACAGGAACTCGATGACGGGAAGCCTAACCCATCAACAGCTCCGGCGGACATTCCGCCAAAGGACCAAGAAGCCTTGATAACACTGGCCGTGGCTGACGTCGACCATCTTCCCCCGTCGGTAGCTGATGGGGTACGACGGATGTTAAGAAAGCATGACGTCATGTGGCCCGGCGGGGCGCTGGGTACCATTGGGGCAACCCAACACCGTATAGACCTGGTACCAGGTGCACGACCAGCACGGTCTCAACCGCATCGCGCGGGACCTATGCAACGAGAGATCGTTGATGGAGATGTGAAGAGGATGAGTGAAGCTAAGGTGATCCGACCTTCGATGTCGGAGTGGGGCGCCCCAGTCGTTATCGTACCGAAGAAGGATCAAACCCCTCGGTTCTGCATCGATTATCGACGCCTCAATTTGGTTACCAAGAAAGACTCATACCCTTTACCACGGATGGACGAGTGCATCGACTCGCTGGGGGAGGCCACAGTGTTTAACACTACCGACTGCAATGCCGGGTACTGGCAGATCCCAGTTGCGGAGGAGGATATCCCCAAGACGGCGTTCGTCTGTCACAGTGGCGTGTCCGAGTTCCTAAGGATGCCCTTCGGATTGTCCAACGCTCCCGCCACATTCCAGCGGGCCATCGACATTATACTGTCGGGAGTAAAGTGGCGTAACTGCCTGGTGTACCTGGACGATATCATCGTCTTCTCACGTACCATGGATGACCATGTGCAACATGTCGACGAGGTACTCACCCTCTTGCGGAACGCCGGGGTGACCCTGCGCCTCAAGAAGTGCGCTTTCTTTCAGCAGACCGTCGAGTATCTGGGTCACCAGATCACACCAGGTAAACTGGGAGTGCTCGAAGCTAATACACGGGCACTCCGGGATGCGTAATACCCAACCACCCAGACACAGCTGAAAAGCTTCCTGGGCATGTTCAACGTATACCGACGGTTCGTCAGGGACTTCGCTCGTATAGCCAAACCATTAACGGTTCTGACGAGCAGCGCCTTGCCAAAGGTACTCCAACCTCCCTCGCCCAGCGAGGGAGAGGCATTCGAGCTGCTCAAGCAAGCTCTGCTAGCCCCACCCGTGCTTGCGTTGCCGCATAGACGCGCGACCTTCGTCATCGACGTCGATGCCTGCGATACCCAAGTGGGATGCACCCTGTTACAGGGAGAGACAATCATCGGTACCGATAATGCTATCCCGGACCTACATCCGGTAGGGTACTTCAGCCGGACACTCAACCCGGCTGAGCGACACTATAGTGGCACCAAGCGCGAGTGCCTCGGAGTCATATGGGCAGTGCAACTGCTCCGGCCATACCTGGAAGGTTCCAGGTTCATCGTGAGGTCCGACCACGAACCTTTACGATGGCTTCTCAACCTTGGGTGACAAGGATTCCGACAGCCACGGTCGGCTAGCCCGGTGGAGGCTGGAGATGCCCGAGCACGACTACCGGACCATATATAAAGCCGGCTCTACCCATCATCTGGGAGACGCACTGTTGCGACTTGATACACCGAGCGGGGATACCCGACAGGTGGACGAGGACATCCCGGTTGTACCGGTCTGCATGGTGGGTAATGCCACCCAAGGTATGGTTGACCATACCATGGCACACCTTGCGTGCCCATTGACCCTCGAGGACTTCCGCGAGGCACAGGCCAATGACGATGACTGTAAACGCCATCGTGCTAACCTCCTGGCCGGAACGGCCGGCATCTTCTCCGAGAATGAAGACAGAATCATATACCGGCGGGCAACCGCCGATGGACGGCATCAGGTCGTGGTTCCCGTGTCCTTACTACAAGCCGTCATGGAACGAGAACACGAGAACCCCACAGCCGGACACCCGGGGGTTTCGCGCATGTTCACAGCAATGCGAAGGTTCTTCTACTGGCCAGCAATTGCCGTTGACGTCATCGACCACGTGCGGGGATGCCACCTGTGTGCACGGAATCGTATGAGTCTTCATAGGCGGGCACCCGCTATGAAACTGTTCCCCCCGGATGGACCCAACGAGCAAGTCGCTATCGACATACTCGGACCGCTTCCGGTAACGGAAGAAGGGAACAGGTACATCCTGGTCATGTCGGACCGCTTTACCAAGCTGTCACGGGCAGTAGCAATCCCGAACGATACGGCCTACACCGTCATGAATGCAGTGGTTGACCACTGGATCAGTGCTTACGGAGTAATGAAGCAACTCCTCTCCGATAACGGAGCAAACCTTACGTCAGCATTCTGCATTAAGGTCCTGGGCATGTTCGGTATCGAACCCCGTCGGGCATCCGACTACCACCCGCAATCCAACGGGTAGGTGGAGCAGTTCAACCGCACCATCGTCAAGATGCTTTAATGCTATGTGGCGGAGCACACGAAAACATGGGACAGGCTTCTGTCCGTCTTGACCCTGGCATGCAATGCCATGCCCCACCGGAGTACCAGCATTGCCCCACTGGAATGGGTCGTGCCGATGGGCGTCGGTAACCTGACGCTGCCACCAGGCAGATGCACTCGGTATGACATACCGAAGGGCCGACCGGCCAAAAGGATCCACTTAGCTTGGTTGGCCAAGCTATCGTGGATGATACCGAAGCTCAAGGGTGCCCTTGACCGTACCCAACTTCGATACAAGAAGAAATTCGACGCCCGACTACGGGTACGCAACGCAACCCTGGTAACAGGTGACTGGGTCTATATCAGACACCAGAAGTTCCGAGGGAACAAGCTCATGCAACCGGTCAAGGGACCGTACCAAATCTTACACAGAGATGATCACTCTTTCATCCTGCACTCCGATACCGAGATACAACGCATCAATCTCATTGATGTGACACCCGCTCCGAAGCCGGAACAGCCTCAGCCGGTATCGGCTGAGTTGCCACATGAAGCTCTTACAACCCAGCGGTCGGATGACCCGGTGGGACCGGATGGGATTCCATACCAAGTAGAGAGCGTGGTCGGACACACCGACCCGGACCTACCAGGACTCTGGTATTATGCATCCCCCAAAAAGTAGCTCATGCACGTTGAGATGCGCAACAAGCATGGTAACATGTTTCGCACACCATTACAGCACGATGTCGAATGTACAAGCTGACTCGCATCAGGAATGTACAGATCTCGAACATGAAAAGGTACACTACTAGAATCTACTTTAATACTATTGCATATCCAAGAACCAACCAAACCAATGGCCGGAGATGTTTAGCTTCTTCGCTAATTGGTTGCCATTCCAGCGGACAGCTGAACAGGGACCTCGGACATCGGCCACCGTCGCCGACACCACCGTCGTGGTCACCGTCTTCTTCTCGCCGGGCGTTCCCGTGACGAGGGCACCCCCACCATCCGACCTCGGCGAATGCTTCACCCTCCTGCCCCGATCACCTTCCCACCCACTCCACACCCGATCGCCGACTGCGCTCCAGCCAATACAATGAGCCGTGAGACAGGTGCGTCATGGTGGGAATCATAGGTGGGGGGCCATTAGATATGAGTGGAACGCTGGTGCCCGGCCGCATCACATGATCTGCGCGTGATGCAAATATTTCTGACAATGCTCAAGTGATGCGGCATGCCAATGTTTACTTTTTTATGATGTCCTGGATCTGGCCGAACAATGCAGCAGATGGTGCTCCCACCTCTCCCTCTCCCGCCCAGGCGCCCAGTGTCGGCCATCCAGACGCAGCCGACGGCGCTGCCGTGACAGGTCCGAAGACACCTGCATGCGGGGCGTGTGGCCACCAGAAGATTGGTGCCCACGGCAAGGGGCACTATTTTGGTCAGTGCGCTCTGGTGGCGGGAAACCTGCAGTGCGCGAACACCTTGATGGCTGGTCACTTTTTTTACACCGGGGCGCAATGCCAGAACCAGCACTGCGTGTGCCGTATGATGTACGTTCTTGTGTATACACTTTTTACTTGTGTGGCGGTCAAATGAGGGCGCATGATGAGATATCGCTATACCAGCTTGTTGACTAGTTCATTTTTCTACGCACTGGGTACGCTTCTCTGTTTTGTTTTTTTTTACTGTCGTCTGTGTCTGCTCGTTGTGACATTTTATTATTGTTGCCTGCTGTGCCTCTGCGTAGGTGTCCCAAGTGCCGCCGTCCGGGCCACACGCAGAAAACGATTGCGCTGGACCCCAGGCTTTTCAAGCGCGTCATATCAGAGAAAGGCGTCTCCTTCAACAAGAAGGGACACAAGCGCCTGGAATCTTCCAACTATGTTTGCCTGGGCTCTACGCCGGCGTTCTTCCTCGCCGAATTGCAGAGGGTTCGAGCGATGTATGCCGAAAAAGACGCGGCGCTGAATCAGACGGCCAGCCAACGGGCGGGGCTCGTGTCGAACATTGTTGAAGCGGTCGCCCCCATCATGACTACAGTGTCTACCCTACGTTCACTGGGGTCTTCGGCATCCGGGTTGGCGACGCCCAATTTGGTGGCCACTAGCGAGCAGGCGCGATTCGCCGACTCTGGGCTCTCCGCCTGTGCCTCTGCGCTGGGTGGAGCCATCTCGGCCGCTACCGGCCGCTCCAGCGGCATCATCGACGATCTTGCGCCGGCAGCGGCCTTGGCAAATTTACACGGCGCCGAAGCCGGCGCCCAACGGGTGGGAGCGTAGCGGCTCAGCCAATCGGCGCTGTCTCTCTCAGCCCCCAGTGGTTCTCACCGCATGTATGTTGATGTTCTTTTTCTTCTTTTACTTCTGGTTGGCTCAGAGACGGGTCTGATGGAGCTTCTGTGCGGACAAGACACTGACTGTTGCGACTGGACTGCTATCTATTTTTTTCCGCTGGCTTTGATTGTCTCCACGGTGGTTCTGTCGACTGGGTTAGTTCCATTTTCCTTGCGATCGGCGTGACATCAGAGCGGAGCGTCGGGCACAGTACGACGCCGAGATCTCGAGAACGGCGACAGGGGTCGAAGTTCCTCCCGTGGCGCCTCCACCTGCTCGTCTGCGCCTGTCACCCGCAGAGGCCGCTATGGATCTGACTGGGTTTATTTTTGGTGACGAGCAGAGCGAGGAGCGAGTCTCTTTTTTGGCCGTGGTGACGACCGCCGCCACCAAGTTTGGTATCCGTGGGTCGACTTTGAGTGGGTCGGGTGATGTTGGTCGATTGACAGGCCAGCTGCTCGATGGTGTGGACGAGACGGCCAATGCTCGGTCCAGCTTCGAGGCGAGCTGTCATGACTGGATCCGCGAACTGCGCCAGAATAGCACGTGAGATCAGGCGCTCGCGGCTGTTTCTGCGTTTGTTACTTTTCTTTGATTGGTCCATCTTATTTTTTTTTCTTACTTTCGGTCGATACACTCTGTGACCAATGACTTTCCTTTGCCTATATTTGCACTGGAGGGCATATGGCTCAGTGTGTGGGGGAAAGGCCAGTGGCAATACGAGAGTTTTTGTCATACGCGCAACGCCCATGCCGGCGGAGCTGGGTGTGCTCACAAAGGGCCTGGCGGGCGTGGGGGGGAAGCCGTGGAGGTGGCCGCCGCCGGGTCGGCAGCGTCGCCGCGGGCGCCGTCGTCGGCGGCTGACGCCTCCGCCGCCCCTTGGGGCGACAGGGACTGCCGCACGGCCTCCCCCCAACGCACGGTCGCGCAGGGGGGGGCCTTACCGGTGGCCGCCGAGTCGGCGGCCGGCGGCGCAGCAAGCGGGGTCGGCGTGGTACCCCCGCGGGCCGGCGCGTGCCGGTCAGTCGTGCTGGCGGGGCCCCGCGGAGGTGGGGACGCTGCAGGTGGGGGTGCGGCGGCAGCCGCGCCGCACCCCCGCGACCACGGGTATATGGAACCTGGGGCGCCGTAGGGGGGAAGCGGCAAGCTGTCCCTCCCCCCGCCTCCGCGCTTCCCCCCCCAATACCCTGTGGCCCCCGGCGGAGGCGTGGGAGGGGGGAACTGCCCCCGAGCCTCACCTCCGCCGTGTCACGTCGCCGCCCCCCCCCAAGCTCGCGCTTGGGCCCCGGGGGTGCGTTCCCGGGGTGGAGAGAGAGAGGGGCGCCTGCACCCTTCCCCCGGCCCCCCCCTGCCCGCCGTGGGCGCCAGCGCCAGGGCCCGCCACCTCGTCCCCCCCGGTCGCCGCCGCCGTGCGGCTCTTGGCAATGGGCGGCTCGCCATCGTCGGCGCCCTCCTCGATTGGCGCCGGGCCGCCGCCGCCGCCGTCGTCGCCGCCCTCACCGGCACCGTCGGCGCCGTCGCTGGGCGCCGGGCCGTCCGCCGGCGGCAGTGGGAGCGGCGACCCGCGGCCGCTGCCACCGCCACCACCTCCGCCACCAGCGGCAGTGGGGGGGGGAACCGGCGCCGCCGCCCATGCCGCGGCACCGCCATCGGCGGCCGCGCCAGCACCGCTACCAGCGGCGCCGCCGCCACCGCCACAGCCATTGCCACCTGCAGGGCCGCCGCCACCACCAGCGCCTGGGCCGCCCGGGCCACCGCCGCCGCCCCCGCCGCCGCCGCCCGGACTAGCGCCACCGGCGCCCGGACCACCGCCACCGACGCCCGAACCATCCCCACCGGCGCCCGGACCATCCCCTCCAGCGCCGCTGCCGGGCGCCGGCACGCCAGCGCAGCCAGCGCCACCACCTTCGCCGGCGCCAGCGCCACCGCCGCCGCCGCCGCTGCCTCCGCCGCCGCCACCACCAGCCCCACTACCAGCGCCCCCACCGTTGCCAGCGCCGGGGCCACCACCGTTCCCAGCCCCCGTCCTAGAGCAACAGCGGCCGCGCCCGCGCTGCTTCCGCCGCCGCCCACACCGGCCGCGCGGGCGTGGCGGCAGCGACGGGGCCGCCCAGGGGCGCGCCCCGGACCAACACGGCGGCGGCGGCGGCGTTCAGCGCCACAGCCGCGGCCGCCGCGGTGGTGGTGCGGCGGCCGGCGGAGCGGCGGCCACGGCGGGCCATGGCGGCTGTGAAAAGGGCGGGGGGAGGGGGGCTCCCGGGGGGGGGGGGGGTGGGGCAAGGGGGGGGAGGTGGAGGGGAGGGGCGGGGTGGGTGAGGTGGGTGGGTATGGTGGTGGTTTGGTGGAAGATGTTGGCGGCGGGGAGTGGGGGGGGGAAGAGAGTCGGGGAGGGAAGGGAAGAACGGGGGGGGGGGGGTGAAGGGCGAGCAGGTGCTACGGGGGGGCTGCTCGCGGTGGGACTGTTGACGACGTGCGGGGGTGGCGGGGAGGGCGACGCTGCGACCATGGGGCGCCCCTATATGGGGGCTGCCGCCGCCGGTGTACTGCGGTGGCGTTGGCTTCCCCGCCCGCGTGCGCGGTGGGGGGGGAGGAGGGGCGGCAGGGGGCGGCGGGTGGCACAAGCGGCCCCGTCGGCCCCGATCCCCCCCCAGCGACCACCCCCTCCCCCTCCCCCCCCCCTTTTCCTCCAACCCCCCCCAGCCTTTCAACTAACTCCCTCGCCCCCCCCCCCCCCCCCCCCCGCGCTGTCGACCCTTCCTCCCCCCCCCCCCCCCGCCCCTCCCCTTGCCTCCGCGGCATTCCTCCCCGGCGCACGACGGCGGCGCAGCGACAGCCCGTGGCCGGCGGCGGCGGGGGTGGACGCCACGCCGGCGCTGGCACTGGGCGTGGCCGGGAGAGAGAGAGAGAGAGAGGGAGAGAGGTGGGGGGCGGGGGGGGTCGGGGAGGGCAGGGCAGGCGGGGGGTGAGGGTGCGCCGGCGGATGGGAGATCAAGAGCAAGAACAAAAAAAGACACCGCAGGGCGGGGGGGGCGACGGGGGGGGGGGGGGGGGGGGGGCCACGAACAATGCCGGCCAACAGGGACCGCCGCCGCCAGCGGCAGCGCCCCCCCCCAGGCTTGGTCCTCCTTCCCCCCCCCCCGCTTGCGCTCATGCGGAGCACCCGGTGCCGCCCGCCTCGTGCCGCCGCGGGACCCCCACCGCAGGGGAGGGCGCGGGAGCGCCGACCTGAGAGCACAAAAAACGATACCCGACCGGCGGGTGGTGGGGCTTGTGGGGATGGACCGTTTTGGGGGAGGAGGGGAAGGCGACCGTGGCGGTGGAGGGGGTGTGTCTTGGGCGAGGGGGGGGGGGGCAGCGGCCGGCGGCGGCTACCACCGACGGCATGCTTGGCGGCAGCCTCGAGCGGGTGCTCGATGCGGGGTGGGGGGGGCGGTGGTGAGGGCGGCGAAGGGGGGGGGCAGGGGGGACGGCCGGGGGGGGGGGGGACGGCATGCGCGTTGGTCGGTTGACAGCGCAAAGAGGGTCGAGCGCCAGCCGCGACCGCCCCGCCGCCGACACCACTTCTGCACCGGCAGCGGAAGCGGCGGCGGCCACGGCGGCGGCCACAGGGACAGCGGCGGCCGTGTGTCGGCGGCGCTAGCAGCGGCCGCCGGTAGCAGCCGCGGCAGCGGTGGTGGCAGCGGCGGCAGCGGCGGGCAGGCAACGAAGCAGCGTTGGGGGGGGGTGGGCGGGCGGGGCGAGAGGGCTCGCGTGGGTGGTTTTTTGCAAGGCGGCTTCGTCCCGCTCCCCCCCTCTCGCCACTCCGGCGCCCCCGCCGCCGGCCGCCCCCCCCCCCCCCCCCCCCCCCCCCCCCCCCCCCCCCCCCCCCCCCCCCCCCCTTCCCCAGTGGTGGCGCGTGGACCGAGCGTGCACGCGACGCCCACCGGGAGAGAGGGGGAGGGATACTTCGCTGGGGAGGGGGGGGGGGGGGGGGGACGTGGGCGACAGGGGACCGTCCCCCGCCGTCAAAACCCCCGCGCCCGCCTCCCGGCCCACCACCCCCCGCGCGCCCGCCTCCCGCCGCCGCCGACGTGAGCGCCGCGGCGCGCCCATCGCCCGTCGCCGCCGGCGCGTCGTCGTCGCTCGTCGCCAGCACCGCCATCGCGCCGTCGCTGCCGCGCGGCGCCATGGCGGCGGTTGCGGTGGCGGGGGCGGCGGCGGCAAGGGCCTAGGGGGGGGAGACGGGGGGGAAGCACCCCCCGCCGCCCAGCAACAGCGCCCCCCCTCCGAAGACGCCCCGCCGCCACTCCCTGCACAAGCCCCTGGCTGCCAGCCCGCCGCGTCCGGCCCGCCGCCCGCCCCCCCGCCGCTTGCCACCATCGCCGCAGCTGCCGCCGTGGAGGCGCCACTTGCTTCCATGCCGGCGACGCGGGCGGTCGCGACGGCGGCAGCGACGGCCGGTGGGGGGCCAGCTCGGGGGACTCGCCCCCCCCTCGCCGGGCTACAATCCCCCCCCGGCCCCACCGGCGCCACTCGACCCGCCACCACCCCCCGCCGTCTGCTCGTCTGCCGCGGGCGACGTCCCGCGAGCCGCGGGCGCGCCCTTCGCCGCCGCGACCGCCGGGCCACCACCAGACGACGCCGCCGCAGCCGTCGCCGCCACGCCGTCGCGCGCCTGCCACCCCTGGTCGCGGGGGTGGGCGGCAGCGGTCGCGGCGTCTGCGAGGGGGCAGGCAGAGAGGGATCGCAACCCCCCGCCGCCGCCGCCACCGCCCCAGTCCGCCCCCCACTTGGCCACCGCCCCGCCGAGGTCGGCCGGGGCGCCGGCAGCCGTCACCGCCTTGCAGTCCGTCGCCGCCGCCGCCAGGAGGGCGTCCGTCGTGGCGCCCGACGCCGCCGCCGTGCCCGCCATCGCCGGCCCGCCGTCCGCCCCGCTCGTGATGCCGCCGGGCGGCCCAGCGCCGGCGCCGGCCCCCCGCACGGCGACTTCGCGGCCGCCGTTCGCGGGCGCGACCGCCGCGGCGCCGACCAGCCTGTACCCCGTCGCCGCCGCGCCACCCTTGGCGGCCGCCACGGGGGGGCCAACGGAGGGGGGTCGCTCCCCCCGGCGCCGCCGCAGCACCTCCCCATCGCCGCTGCCGCCGCCCCCGTTCTCCCCTGCCCTAGCCGCCGCCGAGGCGAGTGCGGCCGGCGCACCGCCGGCCGTCGCCACCTTGCCGTCCGTCGCCACCGCCAAAAGGAGCTCATCCGTCGCCGCCGCCGTTGCCGCCGCCACGACCTTCGTCTTCGGCCCGTCGCCGGCCGCGTCCCTGTCCCCGGCGGCCGGCCCGGCAACGGCGACGACCGCCAGGGCGGCCACTCCACGCCCGCCCGCCGCCACGGCGCCCGCTACGCCGCCGGCGAGCCCGTCCGTCGCGACCGCCGCGCCGCCCTTGTCCGCCGTCGCCGGGAGAATGTCGAGCTCGGCGGGCGTCGCCGCCGCCGCGTCCGCCAATAGCTGCTTGTCGCCACCCACGTCTTTGGCGACGGCGGCCGGCCCATTGCCGGCCCCGGCCGCCATCGCGGCCACGCCACGGCCGTCCGGTAGTTTGCCATTGGATGCCAAGAAACGTCGCCGGGCGAGCCAATGCCCTCACATCGCCCTAAAAAGCAGATTGAAGACAGAAAAACGATGCGATATCAGTAAAGGAAAAAAAGTCCCAGCATCTTGCTCTTCCAGGGTGAAACAGAGAAAAGCAATCATAACGAAGCAGATGTCAAGGCGGCCCCAGCTGACCGGGAAGGGCAGGAAACACGCCCTCCAATGGCATCCCTTCCCCAGTCATCTCGGGGAGATTGCGCAGGACCTGCCGTCGCGCCTCGCGATAATGGCCTTGTATAGATGACAAAGAAATAGATGAAAACGCGAGAACATGAGCAAAACGATCCGGCAACAGCGGATGCCAATGCACCAAGCTGCGCACTCCATGCTTGTAGTCCTTAAAAACAGGCTCAATGGCAGAGAAGTCGGGTGAGTAAGGGGAGAGACGGATACGAGCGACCCCGTTCTCCGCAAAAATCTCATCCGCAAACGCAGTGTGAACAGAGGCGATATCGTATACCACCACGCAGTCACTGGGCTGTTCTGACCAAGGCAAGCCCGCGTGATACGCATTCATTCTCCGCACGAGGCTGGTGCAAAACAAAACAAAATCATCACCATTCAATGCAGGGGGTACCTCGTTAACAATGAGCTCCTAAATACCACGAGTATACGATATGGCCACCGTGGAAGAGAAGCGCGCGCGGGCCCTAGGGTCCGGCGCGAGCGCTTCCAGTGGTCGATCAACGGGCGCCCAGCCGCGCCGGCGAACCATGGCCTGACCAGCCACGTGCGTTTCGCCCAGGACGACGATTCAGCGATCTGGGACTTGACGGTACAGCCGAGAAAAAGCCACCCTCAACTCCTGCGACCTCTCCAGCGCCAGTCGCTCGACCTGCTTCACCGAAAATCCGATTTTGTTCAGCATTCGAGACAGAGTGCTTGTCGACACTGGCCAGCTCTGCTCCCAGCCAGGCAGGCCCGCCAGCTTCCCGAATATTGCCTCCATTTCTCAAAGAAACATTTCTGGGTGGGTGCGCACCGGGGTGTTCAGCGCCGCCAAAAACTCTGGATTGAAGACCGCGGCGTCCGCATGCCTGTTGTTGATAACATCATCGTTCCACGGGGAGCCGTGGCGCTCGAAATTGGCCCACCACTGCTTCGCAGCTGCAGTACTGCACCCGACGTGCTCCAAAATGGACGCCCATGACTTTCCTTGGTGCCGGTTCTCGATGACCTGCCATCGGATAGCAGTAGGGTACATGGTCGCGTAGAGGAGGGAGGCTGAACGCGTCAGCGCCGACACCCAATGTCCACAAGTCGACTTCGTCTGGAGACTTAGCCTGGAACCGGCCACGACCGCCGGCGACCGAACTGGACGTACTGCGGATACTTTTTCAAATTCCTTATTTGCGAAAATATAGAGCGACAAAATATTAATATATTTTGATAAACGTCGCATAATGGCGCGCTCGCCCCAGCGCGCGGTTCAGCAGAGGCTGTGCTGCGTCACACGGGATCCGACGTCCAACCAGCAGGAAGTGATCTTCCTGGGTGGTCACGAAGGGCTCCGTGGAAGGACGAACCGGCCGCGCGATATCCACGAAGTGAAGCCTCCTCACGGACAGAGTGGAATCTCGCCAAGCCAAAAAAAGCACTTGCAGCCGCTCATCTCGCAGCGTGCCCAAGCGTGCCCAGAGACGCGGTAGAAGCGGGTCGCGCGAGCCCAGCGCAGAAAATGTTTTGGATGCTCACACGCACTTCGGGCACAAGTAGCCAATCAGCACCGGGGAGACTGGTGCGACGAGGAATGCTTTGCGTCTGGCTGCAATTTCTTCGCGCTTAGTTCGTTTCAAAACCATGTACATGCGTACATCGGCCAGATGATATATATATATATGTATATGTATATATGTATATATATATATATAGTGTTTTTGTTTTTTAGCACCAGTCAAGGACTGAGGCGTCACGCAAGGTCTACATTAGGACCTGCATCCAAAGCACAATCCAGGCGGCCCTGGAGGGCCTGGAGTCGCAACAGCAGTGGACGGCGCGATCTCAGCCGAGGCTGATTTTCTGCCGGTCAGTCAGCACATATCTCTGCTCCTGCTGGCGTCACAGGCATCACTGAAGCCCGGCGGCCAGGCAGGCACGTGGTCTTTCTCGGGTGCACGACTGCGGCAGGAACAGGTGCATGATCGGCCTCCCTGCCAAGCAATTTTCTGTCCGCTGGAACGGAGAAAGGCTCTGAGCCACACACAGCGAGCTGGGGTCGCGCCCGTCCTTGGTCTTCATGTTTTTTTCGTTCTGGGCCAGACACGAATAGAGCACCCCACTCCCTGGGAGGTGTGCTGCCGCCTGATCTGGTCCCCAGTCTTCCATCTCTTTGGCAATGTTCCGCTGCTTTTGCAGGACACGGGGTTGGGACGTGAAGCCACTTCGCGATCAATATCGCGCAGCGAATTAGAGTCACCCATTGTGCACGAGTGCTCACGAATTGCTTGGCAATTTACAGCTTCCACGCACGTGCCAGGCATGTGGTGCACACGAATTGCACGTTCACGACTACGACACGTCTACTTTTTGGAGGATGCACAATACGTCAAGTTGATGTGGGTCGGATACGACTCACCCACCTGGGAACAGGCGGCGAATATACCCCGCTAACTTCTCGTGCCTTACATGAGGCGACGACGCCTACTGTAACAACCCAACCGACACCGACTTCGGCTGTTGGGGGGTGAGGCTTATACCTACTAAGTAGGGTGTCACATGGATTCGGCAAGACTTAGGTTTAATAAGTTGGAGCGGACTTAGGCAAACTAAGTAAGCTATTGACTTTTACAAGCTTACTTGAAGGAGATTACTAACTCCGTTAATTCAAAGTATCCTGAGGCTTACACCAATGTAAAGCTTCATCCATGGGGCAAGTGACGGACCAAGGAAGGTTGACCTTCATGAGTATTAACCAACCAGGATAGGTTGGGGGGAGCGAGAAAGAACCGAGGCAGGCCACGGCTAAGTCAGACAGGGTACTCCCCAAAGGCAGGCATTGGTATCATGCAAACGCCCCAGCGGGAGATGAGTTTATACTCACTACTACCCGGCCACCATAAGGGTCACCGGGTCCCTCTCTCTCACAACAATAGGACTCCTCAGTGGGTAGACCCGCTGCCCGAGGGAGGCCACTCACGCGTAAACGCGTACACCTCCATGCTCCACCGGTCGGCAATCTCGCGACGGTCAATCGCCCGAGTTACCTCGGTGCATAGCTGGACGAGCGTGCAGCGACCAGCCTCCACGTCCTCCAGAGCTGTCTGGAGGCGGTCCAGCACGCCACCGAAGCAACGCGCGGACCCAACCAGCGCAGCACCTGGGGGGATATCCCCCCAGCTAACAGAGAGACCCTCCCGCATCTCGCGGGCAATGAGGGCGTCAACGCCCTCGTACCATAGACGGGGACCCCCGTCACGTATGACAGGAGCGGAAGGTGACAGTGGCGCAGCCAGAAGAGTCACAGGAGCCGACACGGCTACCACCGGAGCCGGTGGCGCCTGATACGAGGCCCGGTAGGACCCTACTGAAGGGGCTCCACCGTAAACCCGGCGGGGCTCCGCCCGACGACGGGACACCTCACGCTCCGCACCCGCAGAGTCCCACTCTCGGGGACGACGGCCAACCGCCACCGGTATCGGGTTACCGAACCACGGGGCAAGGACCTGAAGAGGGTCATGGATAACCATGGGAATACCCAGGTCAGGAACAGCCTCGGTGGACGCCCACCCACGGCAATTGGGCTCACCCGGCTGAGTTCGCCGGATGCGCAACGAGTGAAGAGGCAAGGGGGCAGCCCCAGGCTGCGGATCTCGGTAGGGGGGAAGGGTCAACACCCCAGCCCAGTTCACGGCATCGTGAACAGCCAGGAGGGCCTCGAACTCCCGGGCCAACCCGGTCTTGGCAGCTATCATGTCCACGCGCAGCTGCCCGATGTGCCGACGGACACCCGTCGGAAGATGGAACAGGCGCCCCTGCTGACGGACGGACAGCAAGAAGGAGGAAGCCTGCCCGAGGGTAACCTCAAGGGTGAAGATCCCCTGCAACGGGTAGACCGGCCGGGAGGCCAACACACTCCCGAAGTATCGGAGACAGGAGCCGGTGTCAAACCGGAAAGCAGGGGCGGGTTCCCACCCCTCCTGCCACAGAGGCGGGCGCACGGGAGTGTACACCGGCGCGCGACCGTTACCGGTCTGCAACGCACACGTATATCGGTGCGGAACGCATCCGCCATGACACCATGGTTGCGTCGCCAGCTCGACGACGACTTCAACCCCGCCATGGGCGGGTACGGAGCCGTCAACGTCAGATACGGGGATACCCCTGGGAAGTACTCAAACCCGGGATACCGGCCGGTATCGCCCACCGTCTCCCCAAACGCCACAGGCGCCGCCGCCGACGCAACCCCCCGAGCACTAGCCGGGTAGTCAACCTCCCGCGGCAACGCGGCGGCAACCAAGTCACATACCCAGAAGGCGGGGTCGAGGAAGACTTCACCCCGCCCCACCCGAGTGCGCCAGAGCTGCGCGTGCCGGTCGTCCGGCTGACTCAGGACCCAATGATGCTCCACCTGGACCGCGTTCGGCTGGTTGACCAGCCGCACCAACTCCCGCTCCCAACTCGGGTCCAACTTGACGCGCCGGGAGGACCCTCCACGGTGACGCGGCTGGTGGAAGTCCGCGCGCATCCGCCCAGCGGAGTCCATGGACTCCTGCACAGTTAGGCCTCGAACCCGAGCCACCAAGTCGGACATCGACACGGCAGGTTGACCCGCCGCCAAGGTGTAAGGATGTCCCCCCTAATCCCATGCCTAATACTTAAGGGATAATATCTGGGACCTCTCCTTACAGATCCTGCCGAATCAACTCCTGGCAACATGGATCAACTCCTTGTATTGTGGGGCATGATGCGGTGTACCTTCCAGACGCAAGATGAGTCAGCCGCTGTCTCACGGTGTCTGCCGGCCGCACGACAGCAGCCATCGACAGCCCATCATGGCCTGTTGAAAGGCGCCACCGTCAGCACCCATGACGAGCCACATCTGCCACAGCTGGCGAGTCCGTTAAAATGTCCTCGCTGCAGCATTGCAGCGATGTGACTGGCTAGCCGGCTGGCCGATTCGGCCGACTCGATCGAATCGTGCTTACACGCCTCTCGGACCTTCGGGCCGACTGGCGTCTGGAGCCGGCTGGGGCGGCGCCCTAGGCGCCGCACGCCGGACCCCTTCGTTTGGGGCAAACTGGGGCTGCACTCCTTTAGTGCGCACGCCCGCCCATGCTTTGTTCTGAGAGCCATGCTTTGTTTTTGGGCCGTTTTGTGCCTACCGGTGGAGCGACGGGGAAACGCATGCTTTGGGGCACCACGGGTGCCCCGACGCGAGTATATAGTGCGTGAGTGTCGGCGCCACCGGGGGAGACCGGAAGGGCAACCACAGACACAGACCAAAAACGACCTTCACCCTTTGAACCCTCTCGATCACCACCGACGTCGCGCCGTCCTCTTCCCCAGACCCACCACCGTCACCACCTCCATCCTCTTCCCCGCACCCTGTCGCCCTATTGGCTGGCACGGGTCGCTGACACCATCACGAGTACGTTGAGGGCTACCCAAGTGTGGGTGGTTCCTCACATGTGGTAGCTTCAGATAGTTTGGCTTTTCTACCTGGCGGTGACTTGCGATTCCGTTTTTGATTTGGCTCTCCCTGCGATTGTGCAGTCGTGTTGCCCCCTACGTTCGGCTTGCCACGGGCATTGTAATACGAACGTAGCGGGCTCCACGAATCACACCGAACGAACAATTTCCTGACACAACCCTTGTGGGTTTTTTTTCACGGAATTTTTCTTTTGGTCAACCGATTGTTGAATCCCAGTGAGATCCACATCAGATTCGGAATACTCTTCCTCAGCACTGGCGGCCGGCCCGACATCCTCGGCGGCCTCGGCGCGCGATACCGGGTCCACGTCCCGTGGCACCCCCCCGGTAAGCACACCCTCGACGATCCGCGCACCCCCGACGGTCCGCGCACCCCCGACGACCCGTGGCGCCTTCACGGCCCACGGTCCGTCGGCACGCGGCCCCCCGTCGGCACGCGGCCCCCCGTCGGCACGCGGCTCCACGCAGGCACACGCCCGCCCGAGGGCACACAACCCCCCGGCGGGCGCCCACTCGATTCCTACCCCGGCGGTCCCAGTCCGCCTCGCCTCGGCGGGCCGGGCCGCACCCAAGCCCCCCCTCTCGGGCAAGGGCAAGGGCCCTGCCACCAAGGACACGGCAGCCCGCGTCAACTGTCGCCTGTTACTGCCCCCCCAAGAATCGGGGCGCCGTTACACCGCCCCGCCGCCACCGGTGATTGGTCACATCAAGCCAACCACCGCGCGCGCGGTTGAGCAGCGTGAGCAACGCCGAATTGCCAAGAGCCACCGTGGGGCGCAACGGAAATTCCTTTGCAATCCGTGCGGTGTGCGGTGCAACAGCCTCACTGTGCTGCGTGATCACCGCGGATCCCGTCGCCACCGATACGTAATTAACCGCCCGGACACCCTTCCCCGTTGCGAACCCTGCGGTCGCGAATTTGAGTCGGTGGAACATTTCGAGCGGCACACACGTGGCAAGGATCATCACCGCACGCTGGCGCGCCGCACCGATTGACACCTGTTGACACGCCCCTGGATCTGGCCTAGGAGCCCGATTTTCCCCCATTGATCCCCCCGCTTGGAAATCCGACACGACCCGACTCGGGCCTGTGCACGGACGCTTCTGAATAATCCGTTTGTGTGATTTCAACCGAATTTCTTGTGCTTCTCGAAGTAGTGCTGTACATCATTTGGAACGTTGCAGCAACTAGCGCAGCACTTATCCAAATCGTGTACACCACTACTGCTGCAGACAAACTCCTATCCCACATCTCCGAGATCTTCCTTGGGGTCCTCCCCAAGCAAGTCTTGTGAAATCTGGGTTGTAAGTTTGTTTGCCTCGGACTTGAACCCAAGACACCATGGATGCACCAATCCCAGGGGGTGTCAACCCGGCCAATCCGGGCTCGGGCTCGAACGCACCGACCATGGAAGCCTGGACCCAGCTTACAGCGTTTGTCGCGCAAATGAGCGAACAACTCGAGGCTCATAAGATGGAACTAGCCGACGCTAAGCAGCAACTGTCCGAAGCCAAGGCCAGGGCCACTACTAGTGGCATGAAATCCGCGAGGCCGAACAAACCCGTGGCTTTCTCCGGTAAACCTGGGACGGTTGAAGCGTGGTGCTCGCATATGGATTTCTATGTGCGACTGAGTGACCCCGACGATGCGTGCAGTATTGCTTGCACCTTCCTCGACGGCGAAGCGTTCGACTGGTGGAAGGTCTACTGTCAGACTACAGCTGTCCCGAACTGGGAATCCTTCCGTTCTGCTCTAATTCGCCGCATCAGTCCACTGAACAAGACACAAGCGGCACGAGACAAGCTGCACTCGTGGCGCCAAATCAAAGACGTCGGAACGTTCAACAGGACGTTTCTGAGCGTCCTCTTGGACATCCCTGACATCACGGAAGCCGAGAAGATTGACCGCTACACCCGAGGCTTGAAGCGGGACATCTGGCAGGCTCTTTGTCTCAAGACCTACTCGGATCTTGAATCTGTCATGACTGACGCTCTGCGCGTGGAGGCTGCCAAGGCTGGTGCCTCGACGCACCTCGGCGGCACATCTGCGAGGCCATCCACGACGGGTGTCATTCCCATGGAAATCTCCAGCATCAAAGTCGAGAAACTCACGCCTGAAGAGCGTCAGCGCTGCATGCGTGAAGGCCTCTGCCTCCGCTACCGTGAGAAAGGACATATGGCCAAGGACTGCCCAAAAGGCCAGCGGAACTGAAGCAGCAACCGTCATCAAAACCGGTGCCAGACGCTTCTTCGGTTCCTGAAAACATGTCGTCACCATTTGAAGGCCCGCGTCTCGGGCTTCTGCTTTCTACTGCCTCTGTCAATGGACATCTTGTTAAGGTGCTGTTTGACGACGGATCTCCCATTAACGTCGTATCAAGGCGCCTCGTGAATACCCTGAATGTGACCACGAAAGAAACGGACTTCGCGGCTAACATGCCCGATGGTCGCTCCCACGTCCTCGCAGAGACCATTGAACCCTTTGAGATTCACATCGGCCCATACCAAGAACGTCTTCGGTTTGCTGTATGCGACCTAAGTGCGTACGACATCATCCTCGGAAAGAAATGGCGTGACGACAAGGACGCCAAAATCAACAACAAGAAGAACAAGATCTCCTTCAAGTTTAACCAAAAGAACATCTCCATCACTGCCTCCCTCAAGAAACCCCATGGCCTGATTAGTAGGCAACGTCTCGCCAAGGACCTTATTCAAAAAGTTCCTGTCTTCGCCATTTACCTGCAATCCGAAGATCCTTCCAGCACTTTTGACATCAATGCGATCAAAATGGGAGAAGCTGAAGACAAGAATGACGTCCAAGAGATTCTCAACGAGTACGCCGACGTCTTCCCGGAAGAGCTTCCCGATGGACTTCCTCCTGAACGCAGTCACAAGTTTAGCGTCAAGCTTACGGAGGACGCTCAACCACGTCGCAGTGGCATTTATCGCCTATCTGAATGGGAACTCGATGAACTCAAGACACAACTTGCAACCCTCATACGAAAGGGGTTCATCCAACCAAGTGCCTCACCGTGGGGCTCTTCTGTACTCTTTGCCGCAAAGAAGGACGGTGGCTGGCGAATGTGCATCGATTATCGAGCATTGAACAAAGCCACTATCAAGAACGCATATCCCTTACCAAGAATTGACGACATCTTCGACCAACTGCGAAAGGCCAAGTACTTCACGAAGATCGACCTCCGATCAGGTTACCACCAGATCCGGCTTGACCCTGATACTATCCCACTGACGGCGTTCCGAGCAAAATACGGGTTCTACGAATTTACCGTGCTACCCTTTGGGCTAACAAATGCCCCCGCGGTCTTCATGAACCTAATGAATGACGTCTTCCGACCCTATCTCTACGAGTTTATCTGCGTCTACCTCGACGACATCCTGGTCTACAGTGAAGCTTACGAAGATCATCTAAAGCACCTAAGGCAAGCCCTGGACAAGCTGCGAGAGCATAAGCTCTACGCCAAACTCAGCAAATGCCAATTTGCGCGAACAACTGTGGACTACCTCGGCCATGTCATTTCCAACGAAGGCTTCTCTATGGAGGACTACAAGGTCCAAGCCATTCGATCATGGGCAACGCCACAGAGCAAAAAAGATGTGCAATCTTTCCTCGGCATGGTCAACTTCTATCGTCGATTTATTAAGGGAATGGCATCCGTGGCTGCACCCCTCACAAGGCTTACTGGAAACGTCGACTTCGAATGGAACTCTGACGCCCAGAAGGCTTTTGAGCAACTACAAACCCTGACGACAAGTGCACCAGTACTGAGGCCATTCGACAAGAGGTACCCAATCTTCGTCTCCACAGATGCCAGTGGGTATGCTGTTGGCGCTGTCCTTGAACAAGATGACGGAAAAGGACGACGCCCAGTGGCCTACTTCTCATTGACGCTGAACATCCACGAACAGCGCTACAGTATCCGTGAGCGCGAACTGCTCGCAGTTGTACAAGCCATTCGACACTGGCGCTGCTACCTCCATGGAAGGTCGTTCGAGGTGCACACCGACCATGAGTCCCTAAGGTACTTGAAAACCCAAGAGAAGCTCAAAGACCGCCAAGTCAAGTGGCTAGAGCTGTTGGAGCAATTCGATTTCAAGATCATCCCCATCAAGGGCACTTCCAACCCCGTAGCTGATGCTCTTTCAAGGCAACCACAAGACGCCCCCGATAAGCACGCTCCCAATCAAGATCTCCTTAGTCGCGTGCTAACCAAGACCATCGAAAGCCTACCCAAGAAAACTGAAATCAACAACCTCATGACCATAAGCCAAAGTGATCAAGACCTTCCCACTCTAGACCAAGAGTACAACGCGGATCCCGAGTTTGCCGACCTAGTCAAAGACCCGGTATCTCCCTACCGGCTTCACATGAGGTTGTTGAAACGAGGTGACCGTACGTGCATCCCCGTTGGTACTCTACGCCAAAGACTACTCCATGACTACCACGACATCCCAAGCCAAGGACATACGGGAGTTAAGAAAACCACCAACGCTATTGCTTCCAAATACTACTGGAAGACAATGCGGAAGGACATCCAAAGATACGTACAATCATGTGATTTGTGCCAGCGGAACAAAGCTGGCACCCATTCACCTCTGGGTCACCTCAAACCACTAGATCCACCGAACCAACGATGGGCAAGTGTCTCCATGGACTTTATCACCCCTCTTCCACTGACCCAAAGGGGCCACAATGGCATTTACGTCATTGTGGACAGACTGTCGAAGATGATTCGACTAGCACCAATGAAGCCCGACTGTACTGCACCAGTCGTAGCGCAACTCTACCATGATCACGTCTACCGTCATCACGGTCTACCATCCGACGTCGTCTGCGACCGAGACCGTATCTTCTTCTCCAACTTCTGGCAGTCGCTTACCGAAATTCTCAAGGTCAAGATCAAGGCATCTTCAGCCTATCATCCCCAGACGGACGGACAAACCGAGATCATGAACAAGAAGATTGAAGAAATCCTGCGAAACTTCGTGAACCATCATCAGGGTGATTGGGACCTCTTCCTTGTTGCTGAAGAACTAGCTTACAACCGGTCACCAAATGCGGTCACGACGTACTCCCCATTCTTCCTGAACTACGGCTTTGAACCAAGGACAGTACCTGTCGACATCGTCGAGAGCAAGGAATCGAAACTACCAGCAGTCTCAGATTGGCTAAGCAGTCTGCAAAAAGCTCAGGAGACTGCCATTACCGCTATCAAGAAGGCCAATGAGACGCGCTCGGCGTACGCTAACCGTCGACGCCGACCATGTACGATCGCTGTCGACGACCTCGTGCTCCTGAGCACCAAGAACCTTATGCCGGACGCCTTCCAGGGCGCTCGCAAGTTCATGCCCAAGTTTTCGGGACCATACCGAGTCACTGAAAACATCAATGATGTTACGTTCCGTCTGGATCTGCCTCAAGCAGTCCTTGATCGAAAGGTGCACAACGCCTTTCACGCCAGTCTACTCAAGCCGTACAACGCTGATCCGTATGGTCGACTTCCTCCCGCTCCAGCTCCGGTAGCATTTCCGGACGGATCGGTTGAGTACGAAGTGGACTCCATTATTCGGTCACGAAAACGCCGTGGACGACTGCAGTACCTGGTCAAGTGGAAAGGCTGCGATGTCAGTGAGAACACCTGGCTAACCACGCAAGACCTCGACAACGCACCTGAGGTTCTCGACGCCTTCCTTCGACGCACGTCCTAAGGGGGGGAGGTGTAAGGATTTCCCCCCTAATCCCATGCCTAATACTTAAGGGATAATATCTGGGACCTCTCCTTACAGATCCTGCCGAATCAACTCCTGGCAACATGGATCAACTCCTTGTATTGTGGGGCATGATGCGGTGTACCTTCCAGACGCAAGATGAGTCAGCCGCTGTCTCACGGTGTCTGCCGGCCGCACGACAGCAGCCATCGACAGCCCATCATGGCCTGTCGAAAGGCGCCACCGTCAGCACCCATGACGAGCCACATCTGCCACGGCTGGCGAGTCCGTTAAAATGTCCTCGCTGCAGCATTGCAGCGATGTGACTGGCTAGCCGGCTGGCCGATTCGGCCGACTCGATCGAATCGTGCTTACACGCCTCTCGGACCTTCGGGCCGACTGGCGTCTGGAGCCGGCTGGGGCGGCGCCCTAGGCGCCGCACGCCGGACCCCTTCGTTTGGGGCAAACTGGGGCTGCACTCCTTTAGTGCGCACGCCCGCCCATGCTTTGTTCTGAGAGCCATGCTTTGTTTTTGGGCCGTTTTGTGCCTACCGGTGGAGCGACGGGGAAACGCATGCTTTGGGGCACCACGGGTGCCCCGACGCGAGTATATAGTGCGTGAGTGTCGGCGCCACCGGGGGAGACCGGAAGGGCAACCACAGACACAGACCAAAAACGACCTTCACCCTTTGAACCCTCTCGATCACCACCGACGTCGCGCCGTCCTCTTCCCCAGACCCACCACCGTCACCACCTCCATCCTCTTCCCCGCACCCTGTCGCCCTATTGGCTGGCACGGGTCGCTGACACCATCACGAGTACGTTGAGGGCTACCCAAGTGTGGGTGGTTCCTCACACAAGGCGACACCGCCACCCAGCGGGGCAACCCGGGCGGGCCCAGGAAGAATCGGGGGCGCCGGGGGAAGCCCCACCGGCAGATGGGCCGGTGCCGCAGGCGCACGGGGCCGAGGAGGAAGAAGAAGGGCGGGCGCCCGCCCGGAATAGCTCCCGGAGTCCACCGCCATCGGGGAAGACACGTCTTGACCACCTGTCGCCCGCGGTACCGCTGGCAGAGCGTCGCCGCCACCCAAGCCCGACGTGGGCACAACGGGGACGGAGCGGGTAGACCCGTTACCCACCTCCACGGACGCACCACCAACCGTGCTGGCACCTGCGCCGTCTTGACCCGCCGTCCCGGCCGGGGTGCCGCCACGACCGTC
The DNA here is from genome assembly GCA_009829735.1 of Pyropia yezoensis. Classification (NCBI taxonomy): domain Eukaryota; phylum Rhodophyta; class Bangiophyceae; order Bangiales; family Bangiaceae; genus Pyropia; species Pyropia yezoensis. The sequence goes on along the minus strand of CM020619.1, from coordinate 17,172,693 downwards.
CGAAACACCGGCTGCGCCTTCTTGAGGCAGAGCCGCGTCGGCACCGGCGACAGGAGCCATCCGGGGTGCCGGAGGAGTAGGAGTTGGGGCAGCCGCTACACGCGGTTGACCGCCACCCGACGGAGCTTTCGTGCCGCTGCACACGGATGACAACCCGCCCGGCGCGCCTTCCGGGGCCACACGGACGGTTACCCGGTCGCCTTCGTCCTCCGACGAGCTCGCCAGGAAGCACTCGGCAGCGGTGGCGGAGACGGAAACGTCGTCCTGCATCACCTCCTTCTCCTCCTCAAGCAGGAGGTCGTCCTCGCCCCCGGGCACCTGGGGGTCCGACATGGTGGAGCCGGGGTAGCAGGGGCGCCCCGTGCCAAAAAGCCGCAGCCGGCTCGACCCGGTACACCGAACGCTCGCGCGGACGAGCCAGGGAAGCGTGGGCACCCGCGCTTATAACCACACAGCTCAGCACGAGCGATACGGCAGCGCGGGACGACCCGCGCCAGCCGAGCTACGAGGACGCTCCACCCAGGCACCTGGAACGGGGCCACGCCCCCCCCACACGGGGTAATCAAGGGGGGGTCACCCCCAACCGCCCCCACGCAACGCGGGCAGCCCCCGCCCCCCACTCAATCGTCCCGCGAGAGGGGCCCCCCTACCACCAGACGCCTGGTGGCGGATCCGCTTGCACCACCCCTCGGAAAGGGGGGTCGTGAACAAAAACCCGCATCGGGAATTCAACGGTCCGGAAAACGGATCGTGCGTGTACCACACAAAGGGGGGCACCCCCCTCAGACAACCTCGAAAAGGGGCGTCTGTCGCGACAGGGCGCAAAGCCCCACCTGACTGGTAAACGGGCACGCGACCCTCTTACATTCGGAAACCCGAATGCAACTCGACCCGAGGACGGGCCGAATCTAAGGGGGGGATATGTAGCAATATGGATGACGGTACTGTGACCCTAATATAGAGGGACTACTTCTAACCCTTAACTTTCAATTTGGGAGTCCGTACTGGTCACGGTATCTATTAGTTACGTATGACCAGAGGGACTTGCATCTTGGGGTGGAGGGTAGTTAGTAGTGTCTCCGAGGGTTTATAACGAGGGGGCCGGCGGCGAATCCACCGCCGGCCAAGGTAGAACAACAAACCCCTCCCATTTGGGCTCCCATTTTGGTCCCGTGGCTTGTGCTCCAAGGACAGCAACCTTGGCCTCCCGGTGACGTTGGTGCCGATCCCCCTTGGTGAGTGTTTCCTGAGAGTGGACGTGCAGCGGATACCTATTGTGCTACAGGCGTGCTTGGGCGAGAAGCTTTGTCGTTGCTCCAGCCGTTCATGTCCACAGCGGAGACATTGGCGATTCAATCGCTGAGCTGTCGGCCGGCCACGAAGCGTTCGTGGACCATACCCCGGCGCTGACGGGTGTCAACCTCGTGACCAAGTTGTTCTTTAACGAGCCGTTGAAGAGCCAGCGTCTGATTCGCCTGGGCCTCTTCCCCGGGTGCCCAGGCGTCGCTGTGGAGGCGGCCTTAACCGACGTCGGTCAGCGGCGCACTCCCGACCAGCGCGCCGCTGACTTGAGGGGTTACGAGTGGCTCGTGGCAGTCGCTCAGAAAGCGGACTTGTTTCAGTTCAACCGGGTCAGGCTGCCTGTGATGGTTTTTCACGCGCTGCACCTGGAGGTGACGAAGCAGCACGCGACATTTTCCAGCGTGGCCTTCACCCCCACCAACAGTTGGGCGCTGCACACGGTTAGCGGCATCAACCAGGGCAACAAAAAGACGACTAAGTCATAAGGCGCCTCCGTAGTGACCTATAGCGCTTTTAGAGAGGGGGCAACAAGCAACTTGCCGAACGGGGCGGTGGTGCTTGTTCACCGCCACGCAGCGGTGACCTTTCTTGAAGCTTATAAGGGTCTCACACGCCGCACGCAGCCCCAGCGCCTGGGAGCTGGTCTTTCTGCTGGTGCAGCAGCCAGCAGCGCCCCTGCAGCCACACCCGCATCGCCGGTACAGCCCGCTCATTCTCATGGCCGTCCACCCGGTCAAGCACCGGATGTGCACCGTTCGGCCACTGCTTTTGCCGTCGCACTGCCCGCACCCCTCGCACCTGTCAGTTCGTCTCCCTCTGACTAGCAGCGGGAAAATGGGAAAGCAGGCTTGAGGGACAGCGACTGCCAGAAGCCGAGCAACGGGGATGAAAAGGCAGAGGCGGTCGTCATCGAGGTTCTCACCGCGGCCGCGGGCACTGCCCCACTCCCACTCTCCGACGTCCCGGCCGCTCCTTTGAGCCGCAGAGGCGGGTCGGCGGACTTGCCTGCGGCTGTCTCTGTTCGACCGCCCGTGGCTGGGGTTTTGGACGGCGGGTCAGGCGCGCCAGCAAGAGCAGCACCTCGACCTTTTCCTTTCCCTGGGACCCCTCTTTCGCCCGCTCTTGCGCGGTTCGCGGCCCTACCGCCGCCTCAGTGCGCCTTAAGCAGGAATTTCGGGCAGGTGATGATCAGGATGCATCATAGCGCCCTGGCCACGGTCGCTTCCAAACTCAACCAGCTCTGGGCGGGGTGCAAGCGCGTGAGCTGCGCGATGTGCGATGTGGAAGCGTACGATTCGGTCGGCAGCTGCGAGCCGGCCAAACTCGTGGTGACCCAGTCCAAGCGCCAGAGAGTCCTGGAGGACAACGCTGCGGGGGTGGCCAAGGCGACGGGGCAGCGCGACCCCTCCTTGCCTAACTCCCAGAGGCGAACACTGGAGGAGAGGATGGTGCTGAAGGCGACGACCGAGACGGACGTGTACAAGTCCATGATGCTCGGCAGCCTGTTCAGCATGTCGCTCTTCCTGAAGGCGCGGGGCGCGAAGACTCGGGGTCTGGAGGTCAGCGACCGGGCCATAAAACTTTTCCCCTCAATGTTCTGCGTGGGGGGCGACATTACTGACGTATTGTGCTCGTACATGAAGGCGACGACAACGGTCGAGGGCTCCGCGTACAACCTGGGGTCCATCGGTCATACCGAGGAGTAGCTTGCTCCCTGGGGTTCGTGGCGGGCACCACGATTTGTCATTGTCATCAGCTTGGCGAGGACACGCTGACGCCGCCAGTCCCCTTCGGCCCCATCTTGGGGCCCACAGACGGGCAGTTGCTGAGCGCTGGCGTGCGGCCCGCCTACTTCCACAAGTCACGGACGGGCATGGGCTTCTGTCCGTGGTACCTCTAGCGGCTGTTCTCGGCCGTCCACGGAGGGGGCTACAAGGAAATGTCGTACGATTACCGTCTGACCAACCTCAAGAAGGCGTGGCTTGACGGGGGCGTGTCTCGCGGGGCGGCCTCCATCCACGTGTTTCGTAGGGCGGCGACGCATTATTCGTTTGCGTGGCAGCAGACCTCCCTGCTTAGAATCTTAGCTGCCTCATGTGTCTCCAGGACGGAAGTGATCCACGCTAGCGAACAATGGCACGGAAGACGTCCGTCCGGCAACATCTCTCCGTGATGTATTAAGGTACTAAATAACAATTAGACACGATCAGGTCGGGAATTGTCTCTGTGGCTCAGTTGGCAGAGCGTCAGTCTCATATGATCATTCGCAGCAATCTGAAGGTCGCGGGTTCGAGGTTCTCGATCCCCCCGCCGGAGGCATTTATTTTGGCTCTATGACTCTCTGGAGAAGATGAGGTCGCTGTGTTAGCAAAACCAGCAGAGCAGGACTAAGCCAACCAGCTATTTATGAATTACGGGTGTCTTGTAAATAGAGTAGCTTCATGCATTCGTCTCGCCAAGTGTGTAAGGACGTCTCAGCCGACGAATGCGACCCTCGCGAGCCACCCAGCATGGTTGGTCTCGAGGTGGGGGGGGGAACACGCAGGATAAGGGAGCCAGCCTCGTTACAAAGTACCAAGGTATCGCCGTGGTCAGCCTCTCTCCGGCCGTTCCTGTCGGGGCATTGGCCGGGGGAGCAGTGAGGCACGGCAGGACGGGGTCTCTCATGGCATACTTGCCATCACGCACCGTGGCTTGGTGAGTGGTTGTGCGGATGGACGTTCTGAGAGGGGGGGGGCGGTTGGCGGGTTTGGCACACAGCCGCCAGGCCCGTCCCGCCGCCCAGTTTTTGACATACACACAGCATGCGGCGCACCCGGTGCGGGTAGGGCGGTGTGGGGTGAGGGGTTGCTGGGACTGCGAGGGAAGGGGGGGAGAGGGAGGGTCAAGGAAGGGAGGGGGGGGGTGCTTCACCGGCAGCCGGCTGCAAGCAGACGGCGCCAGTGAGCTCACAGGGGGGCTGCTCGGCCCCCCCCACCTCGGTGCGGCCGCACACACCACCCGCAACAGAGGCAGGCAGGCAGGCGCCCCCCCCCCCGCCCCGTATGTCGGCGGCCGTCCCAGGACTGGTGTTGCAGCCACCCCGCCGGTGCTGCACGCTCCCCGGCCGGCCGGGACGATGCGCGGCCCCTCCCGTTTCTGCTGTGCCGGCGACTGCAGCTGGGGGGGCGGGGGGGGCGTGGGAGCCGCGCGGCGGCGGCGGCCCACGTGGAGGGGCGCGGGGGGGCGCCGCCGCCGCCGCCCCGGCTGCGTCGCCGCGGCGCGGCGGCGGCAGCCACCGCGTCGCCCCGCGGCCGCCGGTCGGGGCGTGCGGGGTGTGGCGTGGCGACGACAGCCGCCGCCGCCGTGGGCGCTCTCGCACGCTCCCGGCCGGCGGGCCGGCCGCGCCCGCTCCCCTCCCCCCTCCTCTCCCCCCCCTTGCATCCACTCCGCCACTCGCCCGCGTCCCTTTTTTCGACCCCCCCCCAAGACGGCACGTGGCCCCCCCTCGGGGGTGCCGCCCCGCCGGCGTGGCTGGCCGGCCCCTACGTAGCCGCCCACAGGCGGTGGCTGCCCGCCCGCGGCTCACCGGTTGCTTCATCGCGTCACTGGGACGGGGGGGTGCGGGGGGACGCGCAACGACGGTTGACGGCGGCCCCCTCTTGACCGGCCGCGTGGGTGTCCCAGCTTGAGCACCCCCTCCCCCGCCCCCGCCACCTCTCTGTTTGCCCGCTCCACCCATTCATCGTCTGTGTCTGGGTGTGTGTTGCGCCGCGGCTGTGTGCGGGGCGCGGCCGACCGCGGTGACAGCCGCCGCACCCCGCCGCGGCGCTCGGTGGGTGGGACAGCCAGCCTCGGGTGGGTGTCGCCCACCACGGACGGTGTTGCTCGTGGGGGTTGGGGGCCCCGACGCGTACCGCCCGGCGGTGGCACGGACCCCGGCGTCCCCCCCCCCCACCCTTTGGCGTCTGCGAGTCCCCGCCGAGCCCACCGCCCGACGTGCCTCCCGGCAGCCGTGACTGGCAGACGTGGGCCTCGCCTGAGGCTTGGTACGGCGGTGAGTGTCGCGCGTGGCCGGCCAGTCGTTGGTATTCTTGGTGTGACGGCTGACGCGCCGAGCGGGACGACCCGCCCTCACCCTTTTTTTGGCGGACCTTCCCGCTCCCCCCTCCCCTCCCCCATTCCCTTGCCCCACCTGCGCACGCCCCAGTGCACTCGAACACCTTCCAATCTCTGAGATCCTGGGCGCGCCTGTTGGAGGCGCTGCCATCAGTCCGCCCAACACCCCTGCCCCCCGCCTTTGCCGGAACGAGGGGGCCCCACGACTGGTCGGTTGGTGTTGGAGCGGCGACGTCGTTGCCTGACGTGCGACACCGCCCGCCGGAAGTGGGGTGGAGGGAGGGGGGGGGCGGCGGCAGCACCCCCTGTGCGGCGGGTCCCACCCAGGAGGTGCCAGCCTGCTGCCCCCGCCAGGGCACCCCCCTGCGATGGCGCCTGGGGGGTACGAGCGGGCGCCCACGAGTGAAGTCGATTCCTCCGACGGGGGCGGTGGCGCCACCGACGGCGCCGCCGACGACCAGGCCAGCGGGTCTGGGAGCCCTGTCCCTCCCTCCCCTCGCACGCGCCTCGTGCGGCGCACCAGTGCGGGTGGTGGTGGCGGAAGTAGCGGAACGTCTCCGGCGACGGTGGGCTCGTGGATCCCCCGGGCTAGGACGGTGGGATTTTCCTCGCGCCTCACGTCACTTCGCGTGCGGGCGGCGGCGGTGTGGTCGCGCTCCGCGGTGACCGCCGCGGAGGTGTCGCCCGCAGTGGTGGCCGACGCGCCAGCAAAGGCAGAGGCTGACGAAGCGGCAGAGGCAGAGGCCGACGCGGCAGCGGTAGCGGTGGACGCCGCGGCGGAGGCGGTGAAAGACGACAACGACGACAACGACGACAACGACGACAACGACGACAACGACGACGACAACAACAACAACGACTACGACGACGGTGGCCCGGCGGTGGAGACTGGTGGAGGCGAGGCCGCGTACCTGGGGGTGGAGACGGACTCGGACGGCAGCAACGCTGCTTCCGGAACATCCTCCGCAGAGGGGGAGTCCAGCACCGCGTCGGGCACGAGTGACTCGTCGACCGACGCCGACGCGGGCGCCATGCAGGTGCCGCCGGCACCGGAGGCGGTTCCTGAGGGTGGCAGTGTCGGCGGATTGGATGTGCCGGCCGGTGCTAGTGCGAGCGTCGACCCGCTACCCGTCGAGGCGCCTGCAGCGGCGCCTCTGGTGGCCAGCACCAAGTCGCCATGGGCGGACGCTGTTGCGGCCGCGGGCGCAGCGGCGTCGGTGGCCGACGCTGCGGCGCCTGCGACGGACGGTGCAGGCGTCGCTGATGCGGAAGCTCCGGCGGCCGACGTGGGTGCAGCAGCGCCAGTCGTGGACGCGGGACTGGGAGCCCCCGTGACGGATGGAACCAACGCCGGCGAGCCCGCAGCGGTGGCGCCGTCAGCCGAGGAACCGGCCGCTGCTGTGACTGTTGGCGAGGCACCTGCCGCTGCAGCCGCTGTTGAGGAGCCGGTGTTAAGGGAAGATCCGGCGGTTGAGACCGCGGCTGCTGGTGCATCCGTTGCGCCTGCGTCGAAGGAACGGGCAGGAGGCGCACAACCTGCACGTGTTGGCGCAACGGGTTTGGCAGCCTTGCTCGGGGTGCCCTCAAGGCGTCCCAAAAACAGTGCCAAGTACGGGCCGGCAGGGGACACGCGCGCTTCGAGCGCGCCGCTGTCGGATGCACCACGGGCCGGCGAGGCCGCCAAGGTCGCACAAAGCACCGCTGCACCGCCTGCCGAGGCGCGAGTTGTTGATGCACCTATTGCCGACGCAGGGGCTGCTGCGGCCGACGCTCCAGCCCCTGCGGTCGTCATGCCGGCAGCGGATGCATGGCTGATTAACGCGCGGTCTGCCCTCAAGCCCGTTACCCGTGCTGCGGAGCCTGAGGAGCCAGCGGCCAATGCGCCCGTCGTTGATGATGCGCCGGCCGTTACTGATGCGCCTGGCGACCAACCAGCCGCGGACGCGTCGGCGGTCGATGCGCCGGGCGCCGACACGCCGGGCCTCGACATGCCAGCTGCCGACGAGCCGACGGTTGACGTGCCGGCGGCCGTGTCGCCACGGGCAGACGGCCCTGACGTGCACTCTACAGCTGCTGAAGCGCCCCCTGCTGACATGGGAGCTTCGGACGCTTCCCCGGCCGACATGCTAGCCGCAGCGGCCGACATGCCGGCTCCTGCGGCTCCTGCGGCAGCCGAGCCCGCAGCGGATGCGTGGTGGATCAATGCGCGGTCTGGCCTCAGGCCGGTCACCCGTACTGCGGCTGCTGACGAGCCGACCGCCAACGTGGCGCCGGCTGTCCCTGTGCCGGTCGCGGACGCGCCGGCCACTGCAGGCGACTCGCCTGCCAACGATGGGCCGGCTGCTGAGGAACCAGCTGGCCAGGAGCCGGCTGCCGACGGTGAAGAGGGGGCTGAGACGGCGGACGAGAAGACGTCCACCGATGCGCCGGCCGCAGAAGCGCCAGCCGTCGACACGCCTCTAGCTGACGATCCTGCCGCTACCGTCACGGCCTCTGAAGCGCCGCCTGCCGACGAGGAAGCTGCGGGTGCTTCAGCGCCCGCCTTATCGCCTGCTGCGGCTGGCACACCGGGCCCTGCGACCATCAATCCGATAGCGGACGCTTCGTGGATCAATGGGCGGTCTGCTCTCAAGCCAGTATCGCATGCTGTGGATGCTGCCGAGTCGGCCACCAGCGTACCGGCAGTCATCGCGCCGGTCTATGTCGCGCCGGCCGCCGATGCCCCGGTTACTGAAGCCGAGGAGTTGGCTGACTTGGCTGCCGCTGAGGCCGACAAGCCGGCGGACGATGAGCGGGCCCCCTTGGCCAGTGCGGCCGACGAGGCGACCGATCAATTGCCGGCCGATGAGACTGATGAGCCTGCCAACGACAGTCCTGCTGCCGATGCCGCGAACGCCGATGATGCGACCACCGACACTGCACCGGCCACTGCTGACGGACTGGCCGTCGACGTGCCAGCTGCCGCCTCTTCGGTTTTGGTTGCGCCGGTCGCCGATCCGCCGGCCGCCACGGCCAGCGACTCGGCCGACGAAGAGCCGGCCATAGTTGAGCCGGCCGAGGTTCCTAACGAGCCTGTCGTCGACGCGCCGGCTGCTGACGCGCCGGCCGACGACGTGCCGACCGCCGCCATGCCGACTGCTGACGTGCCAGCGGCCGACGCGCCAGCAACTGCGAGTGATGTGCCGGCCGCGAACGCCGGGGACGCTGATGAGGCGGCTATTGACTCAACGGTAGCGGACTTGCCAGCCGTCGACAAGCCAGCAGCCGACGCGCCGGCCGACGACGCGGAGGCACTCGATGAGGAGGCGGCTCAGGATGAGCCGGTCGCGGTTGCCCCATCTGCCGACATGCCAGTGGCCGACGTGCCGGCCGTCGATCAGCCGGTCGACGATGAACCAGCAGCGGATGCTCCGGCGGACCATGCGCCCGCCGACCTAGAATCGGCGGCGGCGCCCGCCGCTGACGCGCCCTCCATCGAACCACCCGTCGATGGACCCGTCGAGTGTGAGCAGCCTGCCGACGCATGGGCAATCGACGCGCCAGCTGCCGACACCATGGCCGCGGACGTACCAGCGGCCAACGCAGCTGCTGACGTTCCGCCCGCTCTTCTCGCACCCGTGGCTGACTCACCGGCCGAAGCAGCCAACGAGCCGGCCGACGATGAGCCGCCCGCTGTCACCGCAGGCGTCGATGGGCCCGGCCTCGAACCAGCTGCAGAAGACACGCCGGGTACCGGAGTTCCGGCGGCCGAGACACCGGCCGGCAATGAACCTGCTGCGGTTGCACCGGCCGACAATGAGCCTGCTGCGTTTGCACCGGCCGTCGACACTTCAGCCATTGAGGCGGCCGCTGACGCACCCATCGAGGGTAACCCGGTAACCGACGCACCGGCCGACGACAAGCCGGCTGCGGCTGCGCCGGCCGCTGACACATCCGTCTGCGAGCCGGCGGCTGACGCGCCTCCCGAGGGTGACGCGGCCGCCGACCAGCCGGGCGTGGATGAGCCGTCCACCGACCCAGTAGACTTCAATGAGCCCCTCGCTGGTCTCCCTGTTACGGACACGCTGGCTTTTCCAGCCGACGTACCGTCTGGTCAAGACGCCGCACCAGTTGATAGTCGGTTGACTGCCAGTCCGCCTGCGACCGACGCACCTGTCACCGCGGCCGCAGCACCGGCAGGGGACGCGTCGTGGATCAACGGGCGGTCTGCGCTCCAGCCAATGGCACGTGCTGAGGACGCTGGCGAGCCGGCTGCCGACCAAGCCGCTGTGGACGCCCCCGCCACTCCAGGCGACTCAGCGGCTCGCGACACTTCGGCCGCGTCGGCTGCCCAGCCGGCCGACGACAAGCCTGCTGCTGAGGAGCAGGCCGATGATGGGCCAGCCGCCGATAAACCGGCGGATGAAGAGCCCACCACGGACAACACTGCTGCTGGAGAGCCGGCTACCGACGACCCGGCAGATACAGCAGACAAGGAGCCCGCCGCTGGCAATCCGGTTGATGCGGAGTCGGCTACCAAAGAGCAGCCTGATGAGGGGACCGCCACAGACAAGCCGGCTGATGAGGCCGCCGACAAACCGGTTGGTCATGAGCCGGCGGTCGTCGCGCCGTCCACCGACGCACCGGCCGCCGATGCACGAGCCGCCGACGCGCCGGCCGTCGATGCACCGCCCGCCGACACTCCGGTCCCTGAAGCGCCGGCCACGGATGCGCCGGCCACCGACGCGTCGGCCGCCGATGCTCCGGTCCCCGACGCGCCAGCCACCGACGCGCCGCTGGCTGAAGCGCCGCTGGCTGAAGCGCCGCTGGCTGAAGCGCCGCTGGCTGAAGACCCTGCCGCAGCCGTCACGGCCGATGAAATACCGCCGGCCGAAGAGGCAGCTGCTAGTGCTGTGGTGGCTGACTTGGCGCCTGCTGCGGCCGACACGCGGGCCCCGCCGACGATCAATCCGAGTGCGGACGCCTCGTGGATCAATGGGCGATCTGCTCTCAAGCCTGTGGCCCGTGCTTCGAGCCCTGACAATCCGGCCGCTGTCGCACCTGCCGCGGTCGTGCCCGCCACTGCAGGCGACTCGCTGCCCGCCGATGCGCCGACCGCTGCGGCCGACGAGCCTGGCAATGGCAAGCCGCCCGTCGACGAGTCTGCCGACAAGGCTCCGCCCGCCGACGAGCTGACGGCTGAGGGGACATCTGATGAGCTTTCAGCTGACAGGGCGGCTACTGAGGAGCCGGCCACCGTGAAGCCGGCGGTTGAGGGTCCGGCTGCTGGTGATTCTGGTGCTGATCAGCCGACGGTTGCCACGCCGGCCACCGACGCGCCGGCCACCGACGCGCCGGCCACCGATGCGCCGTCCCCCGACGCGCCGGCCACCGGCACGCCGGCCACCGATGCGCCTGCCTCGGACGCGCCTGCCACAGACGCGCCGGCTACCGACGCGCCGGCCTCCGATGCGCCTGCCACGAACGCGCTGGTTATTGGGGCGCCAGCCACCGACGCGCCGGCCATAGTTGCGCCTGCCACAGGCGCGCCGGTCACCGACGCGCCAGCCTCCGATGCTCCTGCCACGGACGCGCCGGTTACCGGCCCGCCAGCCACGGGCGCGCCGGCCACAGATGCGCCTGCTACGGACGTGCCGATCACCGACGCGCCAGCCGCCAACGCGCGGGCCACCGACGCTCCGCTGTCCGATGCACCTCTGTCCGATGAACCACTGGCCGATGCACCCCTGGGCGAAGTCCCTGTCGCCGTCGCGCCAGCCACTGAAGCGCCGCCTGCCAACGAGGCAGCTGCAGATGCTGCGGCATCCGACATGCCGGCCGCTGCGGCTGACCCACCGGCCACTGCGACAATCACTCCAGTTGCCGACGCTTCGTGGATCAATGGACGGTCAGCTCTCAAGCCAGTTTCGCATGTTGTGGACGCTCCCAAGCCGGCTGCCGACGCGCCGGCCGCCGATGTGCCGGCCGCTGCGGCCGACCCGGCAGCGCCCGATGCGCCGATCACTGTGGCTGACGAGCCGGCCGACGACAAGCCGCTCGTCGACCAGTCAGCCGACGAGGGGCCGGTCGGTGACGAGCCGACTCATGAGGAGGCGGCCCAAGAGGTGGCCGCTGATGAGCCGGCTGATGAGGAGCCGGCCGCCGACATTGTGGACACTAATGAGTCGGCGGTCGACGCATCGGTTATGGACGCACTGGTCACCGACGCACCTGCCACCGATGCACCGGCCACCGATGCACCGGCCACCGATGCACCGGCCAAGGACGCACCAGCGACCGAAGCTTCGGCTGCGGTCGCGTCGACCACGGACGAAACAGCCACCGACACGACGGTTACCGATGCTCCGGCCATTGATGCGCCCCTGGCCAATAATCCGCTGACCGATGCGCCGCAGGCCCCAGACCCTGTCGCTGACGTCGTGGCCGCTGAAGCGCCGCCCGCCGACGAGGCAGCTGCGGATGCTGTAGCATCCGACATTCCGCCTGCTGCTGCTGACACACCGGGCCCTGCAACTATAACTCCAATTGCCGACGCTTCGTGGATCAATGGACGATCAGCTCTCGAGCCAGTTTCGCACGTTGTGGACACTGCCGGGCCGGCCACCGACGCACCGGCCACCGACATTTCGGCTGCCGACACTCCTGCTGCCGACGCGCCGGCCAGTGCAGGCGACGAGCCGCCCATTGATGTGCCGGTCGTCGACAAGTCTGAGGAGCCAGCCGCGGTCGAGGTGCCTGGCGATGTGCTCGAGGCCGACGCGCCGGAGACTGACCAGCCCGCAGACAAGCCAATGGCCACCGATTCGCCGGCATCTGACGCAGCGGCCGCCGACGCGCCGCTAGCAGATGACCCCACGACCGTCGCACCTATCGCTGACGCACTACCTGCGGACGAGCCAGCTATCGACGCACCAGCCGACGAGCCGACTGCTGATGCCTGCACCCCCGTCCCTGCGACTATCGAGCCGACCACGGACGCGACGACCGCCCACGTGCCGGTCACCGACGTGCCGTCCACCGGCGCCGTGGCTTTTGCGGCCAACGAGCCGGTGGGAGAGACACCGGTAGCCGACGCTGCGCTCGCCGAAGATGAGGCTGCTGACACTGCTATACCGGACGGGCCAGCCACAGTCGTACCAGCGGCTGTTGCGCCTGCCGACGACGCGCCCGCTGACACTGATCCGGCCGCGGATGCACCAGCCGCTGACGCGCCGGTCGACAAGCGCGCAGCCGAAGCACCCGCCGAGGATGAGCAGACCGTCGACCCGTCGGCCGCCGACCAGCCGGCTGCCGAGAATCCGGCCGTGGACATGCCAGCGGCTGAGGAACCGGTTACGGACTCTGACAAACCCGCCTCGGACGCGACGCCTGCGCAGGTACCCAGCGAGGCAGCCGATTCGCCGGTCGACGAGCCGGCTGACGAGCCAGCCGAGCGGCGGCCAGCTGACCACGAGCAGACTGATAATGCATCGGCTGTCAACAAGCCAGCTGATGAGGGGCCCGCCGCTGACGCTGTCGACGCCGGTGAGCCGGCGGTTGGCGCGCCTCCCTCCGACGCACCTGCCACGGACGCGCCGGTTACCGGCCCGCCAGCCACGGGCGCGCCGGCCACAGATGCGCCTGCTACGGACGTGCCGATCACCGACGCGCCAGCCGCCAACGCGCGGGCCACCGACGCTCCGCTGTCCGATGCACCTCTGTCCGATGAACCACTGGCCGATGCACCCCTGGGCGAAGTCCCTGTCGCCGTCGCGCCAGCCACTGAAGCGCCGCCTGCCAACGAGGCAGCTGCAGATGCTGCGGCATCCGACATGCCGGCCGCTGCGGCTGACCCACCGGCCACTGCGACAATCACTCCAGTTGCCGACGCTTCGTGGATCAATGGACGGTCAGCTCTCAAGCCAGTTTCGCATGTTGTGGACGCTCCCAAGCCGGCTGCCGACGCGCCGGCCGCCGATGTGCCGGCCGCTGCGGCCGACTCGGCAGCGCCCGATGCGCCGATCACTGTGGCTGACGAACCAGTCGACGATAAGCCGCCTGCGGACTTCACAGCCGGTGAAGATCCCTCCGCCGATTGTGCGGACGCTAGCGAGGTGGCAGCCGTCGAGCCAGGTCAGGAAGAGCCGGCCACCAATCCGACAGACACTGATGCTTCGGTTGTTGAGGCGTCGGCCACCGACCCGCCGCTGCCCGATGCGCCGCAGGCCGACGGCCTCGCGACTGTCGCGCCAGCTGATGATGGACTGCCGGATCCCAGCGATGCAGCTGTCGGCGTTGCGCCCGCCGGCGTGCCGGCTGCTGCGTCGGGCACCCCTGCCACTGCGGTTGTCACGCCGGCAGCGGATGCATCGTGGATCAACGGACGGTCTGCGCTTGAGCCCGTCACGCATGATGCGCAAGCTGATGAACCAGCCGCCGTCGCCATCATTGCGGAAGAGGAGCCTGCTGACGAGACACCCGTTGTCGACGAGCCGGCTGACGAGGTGCCGGTTGCCCATGAGCCAGGTAGAGAGGAGCCGGGCGCCGACGAGCCGGCCGCTGACGAGCCGGTCTTCGACATGCCGGTGGCCGCAGATGAGCCAGCCGCCGTCGCCGACATTTCGGAAGAGGAGCCTGCTGCTGAGACGCCCGTTGTCGACGAGCCGGCTGACGAGTTGCCGGTTGCCGACGAGCCAGCTGGAGAGGAGGCGGGCGCCGACGAGCTGGCCGTTGACGAGCCGGTCGTCGACACGCCGGTCACAAACGCGCCAGCCGCCGACACATTGGCAACCGACGAACCCGCCGCAGACGCGCCCACCGCCGACACGCCGGCCGCCGACACGCCGGCTGTCAACGAGCCAACTGCCAGCGAGCCGGTCGTCGTCGACACGCCGGCAGCCGCCAAGCCGGCCGTCGACACACCGACCGCCGACAAGCCGGCCACGGAGGAGGCGGCCACTGGCGCGCCGGCCGCTGGCGCCCCGGCCGCTTACAAGGCGGCTGCAGACAAGTCGGCCGCGGAGGGGCCGGCCGCCGAGGAGCTCGTCGCCGACGCGCCGGTAGCCGACGTACCTCCCACCGATAATCTTGCCGCCAACTCGCCAGCCACTGTAGGCGAGCCAGCCTACGATGTGTCTGTCGTTGACGAACCGGCTGACGTGGAGCTAGCTGCCGACGAGCCGGCCGACAAGGACCCAGCTGCCGATGCGGCGTTCGTCGACGAGTCGGTTGACGAGAAGCCGGCCACGGACGCGCCGACGGCCGATGATCCTTCCGCCGTCGCTTCCGGTGCTGTAGCACCGACTGCGGACGATACAGCTGCTGGGGAGTCTGCGACGGCAGATTTAGCAGATTCTGCTGCCGACTCCTCAGCACCTATGGCCGTCACGCCAGTAGCGGACGCGTCGTGGATCACTGCGCGGTCTGCTCTCAAGCCAGTTGCCGATGCTGCTGACGCTGACATGCCTGCCGCGGACAAGCCTGCCGCCGACGCTCCGGTTAATGAAGTGCCGGTTGATGATGCGTCAACGTCCGGAGCGCCGACCGCCGAAAGGCCGTCGGCCGCTGCACCGTCGGCCGCTGCGCCCTCGTCCGCTGCGCCCTCGTCTGCTGCGCCGTCGGCCGCTGCGCCGTCGGCTGCTGCGTCCTCGCCCGCTGCGCCGTCGGCCGCTTCGCCGTCGGCCGCTGCGCCGGCATCTGTTGCGACGTCTGCCGATGAGCCCGTCACCGGATCTAGTGCGTCGCTGGGCGATGTGCCGACGGCTGACGAACTGCCGGCGAATGAGCGTTCCGCCGGCGAGCCGGCGGCCGATGAGCTGCCAGCCCACGAGCAGGTGGCCGATGCGCCAGCGGCCGATGCTCCTGCGGCTGATGGGCCGCGAGCCAACGCGCCCGCTGCCGATAATTCGGGCGCCGATGAGGCGGCTGCAGTTGCAACCACTCCGAATACGCCACCTGCCCTCGAGCCGGCGACCGACGCACTGGAGGCGGACACACTGGAAGCGGATGAGCCGGCCAAGCCGGCCGCTCACACACCGGCGGGCGCCGACGCGGATGCACCTTTCGCGAGAGAGGCCGAGTCAGCCGCGGCCGACACGCCGGCCACTGACGCCGATGGGCCGGCAGAAGACGACGTGCCGGCTTCTGACGCCCCGCCTGCCGGCGAGCCGGCCGCTGATGCACCGGTGGTAGACATGCCGGCCGCTGATGCACCAGTGGCTGACATCCTTGCCACTGATGCCCCGGTGGCAAATATGTCAGCCGCTGATGCGCCGCTTGCAGGTGCGCTTGCCACTGACGCAAGCAGCAGAGTCGACGCGGATGAGCCGCCTACCGACGAGCCGACGGCCGGTTTGCCGGACACGAGCGGGCCTGTCAGCGACATGACAGCCAGCGACAGCGTTAAAGAGCCGCGTGCTGGCGAACCATCAGCAGACCCGCCTGCAGAGGCCGCACCAGCCGCTGCTGTCAATGCACCCGCCGAGGTCGTCCTGGAAGCAGACGCACCTGCCGATGTTCTGCCGGCACCTGATGCGTCACCTCCCGGCGAAGCCGTGGCTGCGGCGCCGCCGGCCGTCAATCTGACGGCCGCCGCGCCGAGCGACAAAGATACTGACGCTTCGTCCGCTGCTAAGCCAGCTGCGGACACGCCCGTCGCTGGCCGGGCCTCCAAACCGGACGCGCCAGTCGACGACAAGCCGGTCACCGAGGGACCAGTCGACAACGAGCTGGGCGCTGATACGTCGCCAGCGGATGAACCAGCGGCCCGCACGTCAACGACGAACCCGTTGGACTCTGACGTTGACGAGCTGCCCGAGGACCGCTCGCTCTATCAGGGCCCGGACGCCGACGCCCCGGCCGAGGAATCGACCGTCAGCAATGAGCCGGCCTCTGTTACCCCGGCTGCGGAAGAGCCGTCTGGAGACAAGACTGGCACGCCAGCAGGCGACGCTCCGTCGGCAGATACGACGGCCGCTGACGAGCCGACTGAGGACCGCTCTCTCTATCAAGGCCCCGATGCGGACGCTCCAGCTGTGGACACGACGGCCAACGATGAGCCGGCCTCTGGGGCTCAGCCTGCCGACGAGGCGTCGGAGGACGAGCCGGAGCCCGGCACGCCGGCAGGCGAAACTCCATCGGCTGGTACGTCGGTCTCTGACGATGACGGGCTGCCCGAGGACCGCTCGCTCTATCAAGGCCCCGACGCCGACGCCCCGGCCGAGGACTCGACCGACAGCAGTGAGCCGGCATTCGTTACCCCGCCTGCCGAAGAGCCGTCGGAGGAAACTCTGCCACCCAGCGCTCCGGCACGCGACGGTGTGTCAGAGACGCACCCCGAGACTCTGCTGGACGGCACGTTGCTGGCCGACAAAGGTTCAGGCGCTGGCGCGGGTAGCGCTGATGCGCCGCCTGCCGACGAGCCAGTTGCTGATGCGCACGCTGTTGACGAGCTCATTCATGATGAGCCAGCGGCCGCCCCATCAGTGGCCGACACCCTGGCAACCGACCCTGCTGCGCCGGCAGGTGTTACATCGCCTGCCGACGGTGCTGCTGCGCCAGACACCGCCGCCGTGGATGCGCCGCTTGTGGCCGAGCCGGCCGCTCTTGCGCCGCCTGCCGGCGAGCCGCCGGCCGATGGTCCAACTGCCGACGAGCCGGCTGATGCCGTGCCGCCTGCCGACGAGCAAGCCGCCGATGTACCGGCGGCCGACTCGACGGTGCCTGACACAGATGTGCCGTCAGAGGTCACACCATGGAGCGAAGACCCGGCCGATGACGCAGTCACTGACTCGCCGGCTGCGGAAGCACCTGCGATTGGTGACCCGGCCGCACTTGCGCCGCCTGCTGGCGAGCCGCCAGCCGATGCGCCCATTACTGACGAGCCGGCCGACGCCCTGCCGCCTGCCGACGCGACGGCGGTTGGCACCCCGGCAGCCGACACGCCGAAGACTAGCGCAATACCGATCGTGGCTGCTTCGCCAGCGGAGGGTTCAGCCGCCGGTGAGCCGACTGCCGACTCACCAGCTACCGATGTAGTGGCCAACGACGAGGATGGCGCGTCGGGCGCGGACAAGCTGACTACCGACACGCCCGCTAGCGACGCGCCGACTTTTGAAGCCGGTGAGCCAGCCGACGACGAGCCAACTGCAGACTCGTCAACGGCCGCAGAGGCCCCGGTGGCCGACGCGCCGGCCACTGAGGTCGATGATGCATCTGCGGACCATTCGGCTTCTCAGCCGCCAGCCGATGTGCCGGCCAATGACGCGTCGGCTGCTGACGATCCCTCGGCCGAAACGCCAGTGGCCGATGGCCCTGCCGCGAGCGCACCAGCCAAGGGTTCTGACACGCCAGCCACCGAGTCGGCCACCGAAGCTCCACCTGCCGAAGAGCCGGCGGCGGACACGCCCGTAGCCGACAGCTTGGCGGCTGACACGCCGTTGACCGACTCGCCGAAAGCGTCTGTGCCGATCGCTGATGCGGATGTGCCGTCTGTTGACGCGCCTGCCGCTGACGCCCCGATAGCTGACGCCGACGCGCCGGGCGACGACGAGCTGGCTGGTGGTGCACCATCTGCTGACCAGCCTGTGGCCGAGGTGTCTGTGCCCGACCCCCCGATGGCCGATCCTGCTGCCACTGAAGCCGACGCTCTGGTTGACGACAAGGCACCGGCTGACGCGCTACCAACCGGTCCGACGATTGACTCGTCGCCTGCGGAGGGGCCGACGCCCGTCGCGACGACTGCTATGTCGCCTGGTGAGGGCCAGGCCGTGTCGCCGGTGGTGCAAGCCCCGGCAGGTGACGTCACGGCCATGAACGATGGTGAGCTCGCCGACGATGAATCTGCTGCTGGTGCGCCAGCCGTGGACGTGCCCGAGGCCGGAACTCGGGCGCCCTATGGACGGGCAGCTGAGGTCGACGCGCCTGCCAACGACAAGCCGCTCGTTGACTCATCATCCGCGGACGTGGCGGTCGTCGATGTAGCTGCTGAAGATAAGCCAGCTGGCGATGCAGCGCTGGCCGGAGAGCCCGAGGCTGACGCGTCCGCGGCTGACGTGCCGACCACGGACGAGCCGGACAGTGATGCCGTTGCGCTGGCCTACGACGCGCCGACGACGGAAGAAGGTCCGTCGACCGAGGAGCCAGTCATTGATGCACCGTCTGCGGACGAGCCCGCGACGGACCCGGCTGCTGCCGAGCATCCAGTGGACATGCCGTCGGGCAGTGCAGCGGCTCCCATCTTTTCGGTTTTTGGCGCGCTGGCCCGCGACGTGCCTGCCACTGCGGCCGGCGAGCCAGGCGACGGAAAACCCGCTACGGCCATTGCGGCCACTGATGAGCCGGCCGCTGACACTCCGACCGCCGACGTTCGTTCCGCTGGTGCACCCGCTCCCGTCTGTTCGGACTTTGACGCGCTCGCGGGCGGCGAGCCGGCCGACGGTGAGGCCGCCAAGGTTGCAGATGCCAGTGAGCCGGCCGCTGGGACTCCAGCCGCCGACGTGCCCTCCGCCGGTCCACCGGCGCCCGCCTTTCCAGACTTTGACGCGCTGGCCGGTGACCTCCCGGCAACGACGGCCGACGAGGCGCCCGCCGGGGTCGCGGCGGTCGCCTATGAGCCCGCCTTCGGAACTACAACCGCCCACATGCCCTCCGCTGGTGCACCAGCTCCCGCATTTCCAGACTTTGACGAGCTGGTCGGCGACGAGCCGGCCGCTGCGGCAGGCGCGCCGGCCGACGATGAGCCCGCCGCGGTCAATGCGGACGCCGATGAACCCGCCGCTGGTGCACCGGCTCCCGCCTTTCCAGACTTTGACGCGCTGGCCGGCGACGGGCCAGCAACGACAGCCGATGAGGCGCCTGCTGGGGTCATGGCCGTGGCCCATGAGCCCGCAATTGGGACCCCAGCCGCCGAGGTGCCCTCCGCTGGTACGCCGGCTCCTGCCTTTCCCGACTTCGACGAGCTGGCCGGGGACGTGTCGGCTGGTGAGGCGCCGTTTTCGGATGCGCTGGCCTTCGAAGAGACGGCGGCCGAAGAGCCGGCCGCCAAAGAACCGGCCGCTGGTGCACCAGCTGCTGATAATATGGCAGCCGACGCTCCGCTGGCAGACGAGTCTGTCCATGACGCACGGCCGGAGGGAGATTCAACGCCTGCAGTGGCACTCGCGGACGCGTCGTCTGTAGACGCGCCGGCTTCCGAGGTGCGGACTGAAGTCGCTCTGGGCACTCCTGCCGACAAGGCAGCCTCGGGCGCTGCACCCACGGACAAGCTGGCGGCTGGCGCGCCGATTGCTGACGAACCTACTGACGACCAGCCCGCTAGTGTCGCACCGCCTGTTGACGGTTCGGCCGCTGATGACAGGACATCTGTCGATGTGCCTGCCGGTGGGGTGCCTCCTGCCGTCGAGCCGGAGGCGGACACCCCCGTTGAGGACACAGCCGCAGTGCAGCCTGTGGATGTGCCGATGACCAACGCGCGGTCTGCGGATGATGTCGCGCCTTCAACCGACGCCGACGCGCCAGCACAAGACGCACCGTCCAAGGACATGTCTGCCACAGAGCCATCGCATTCCGCAGCCGACAAGCCGACAGCCGACACGCCCGCGACTGACGCTCACGCACCGGCGGCGGGCGCGTCACCTGCTGCAAGCCCATCCGCCGACGGGTCGGCCGCCGGCGCACCGGCTGCCGACACACCGTCGGACGGCAGGCCTGCCACTCAGGCGCCTCCTGCCGACCTGCCGGCAGAGGACGTGCTGGCAGCGGCCGCTCCACGCACGGAGGCCGGCGCACCGGCGGACGATGAGCTGGTTGACGATGCTGCTGCCGTTCCGCGTGCCGGCGTGCCAACGGCCGACACGCCGGCAGCCGCCACACCAGCCACCCTTGCCGAGACACCGGCCGACGGTGAGCCGGCTGCCGACGCCCCTGTAGCGCCCCGTGACGATGAAGCCAAGCCGAGCACGTCTGCACCGGGAGCGTCGGCCACTACAGCAGACACGCCCGTCTTTGACGCGGATGCGATGGCGGAGGACGAGCCTGTTGTGGACGCACCGGTCGACGACAAGCCAGCAGCTGATGGGCCGCTCTCAGACATGCCTTCCGCTGATGCTCTGGCTTCGGATGATGCTGATCACGCGCCAACTGTGGAGGCACCTCGCGCCCCAGCCGTCGCTCCAGCCGTGCAGACGACGGCGGCCGATACCGTGCCCCCTGGGGTCGATGGGCCTGCCGACAAAGAGCCTGGCGCTGACTCTGCCGACTCCTTGGACTCTGGCATGCCAGCGGCCCATCCTTCGGCAGTGGACACTTCGGCCGGCGAAGAGCCGGGCGTTGCAGCGCCGCCAGCTGACGAGGCAGCGATCGACGGCTCAGCCGACCGCGCGACGCCGACAGACCAGCCGGCTGTCGCCTCGCCGGCCGACGACGAGCCGTCCGCCGATGCGCCAGTCCACGATGAGCCCTCGGACGCGCCGCCCGCGGATGAGCCGGCTGTGGACGCGCCTGCCACTGGGTTGCCCGATGATGAGCGGGCTGCCGTGGCGACCGCGGAGGACGAGCCTGTGGCTGATGAGCCGGCTGTGAACGCGCCGGCAACTGACGAGCCGGTTCCGGGCGCGCTGGCTGCCGATTCGCCGCGGACTGCCGCGCCTCCGGCCGGCGCTTCTGTCGCTGACGCGCCTGCCGCAGACGCGCCGGCCGCAGACGCGCCGGCGGCGGACACGCCGGCCACGTTGGCCGACACTCCGGTTCTGGACGCGGTACCTGTCGGGGCGCGGTCTGCTGACGAGCCGGTTGCTCATGCTGCAGACGATGACAAGCTGGCTGCCGATGTGCTGGCTGCTGTGGCGCCGCCCTTTGACGCGCCGGCCGCCGATGCGCCAGCCCCTAGGGCCGAGGAGACTGTCGACGGCGATCCGACTGTCGACACTGCAGACGCCGACGAGCCGGCCACTGACACTACGACCGCTGCCGTACCTACCGCCGCTGAGCTGGTTGGCGTCGCACCGGTTGTCACGTCAGCCGACAACATGCCAGACACTGCAACCGACGAGCCAGCCGACGATGAGCCGGCCGCGGACGCTGCAGTCGTGGATGAGCCGGCCGCTGCAGCTCCGGCGAATGACGCTGCGGCCGGGGACACGCCGACCGACATGCAGGCCGCCGACGCAACCGCTGAGGATGAGCTGGCCTTCGACGAGCCGGCGAGTGACACGCAGGCCGTCGACGTACCTGCGACTGACGCGTCATCGGCAGACGCTGCGGTAATGGACAAACCGGCCTCTGACGTGCCTGCCGCAAACGCGCCGGCCACTGCGGCTAACGACGAGCTGGCCGCCGATGTTCCCGGCGCCGATGAGCCGGTCGCTGGCCAGCAGTCTGCCGACGCGTCCGGCAAGAATCTGCCAGCGGGCGATGGGCCGACCGCTGACGCACCGGCCGCTGGCGTGTCGGCGACGGACGTGCCCGTGGCGGACACTGGCGTCGCAGACGAGCCGACCGCCCGCGTACAGGTGAATGATGAACCGGCCAACGTTACCACGGCCGTCGACGCCCCGGCCACTGACACCGGCAAACCGGACGATGCTGTGCCGGCCATGGACGCGCCTGCGGCCGACGCTGCGGTCGCGGACGAGCCGGCCGCCGACATGCCAGTCGCTCACTCGCCAACCAACGAGCCCGCCGCCGGCGCGCCGGCCGTCGAAGGCGCCGATGCGGCGAGTGCGAACGAGCCGGAGGTTGACAGGCCGACCGGGGACGCGCCTGGCACAGGCGGCATTGTCACCGCCCACGACCAGCCGGCTGCTGCGGCTCCGCCTGCCGAGGACGTGAACGGCGGCGCGCCGCCCGCCGGCTCACCTCCCACCGATGTCGATGGGACTGCAAAGGACGTACCCCGCGCCGACGCGCCGGCTGGCGCATCTACAGTCGACGAGCCGGCCGCCGGTGTGCCAGCGCCCGATGTGGCGCCCACTGACGCGCAGCCGGTGGGCGCACCGGCAGCCGACATGCCGAACAAGCCGGCCGTTATCGCTGATGCTCCTGCTACAGACGCGCTGACTGGCGACGCGCCGTTTGCCGTTATGCCGGCCGCCGACGCGTCGTCTGCAGACCCTGCGGCTGCGGACGGACCGGCGGTCGGTACAGAGGCCGCCGATGCTCCCGAAGCGGATGCTACTGTCGACGCGCCGGTTGTTAACCAGCGAGCCGCCGACGGAACGACCGCAGACGAGCCGGCCGCTGACACACCGGCCACCGACGCCGACGCACCGATAGCGGACGCGGTGCGCGCAAACGAGCCAGCCGTCGATGTGGGCAATGAGTCGGATGGGTCCACTTCATTTGGCACCCCGGCGCACTCGCCATGCGCGTCCTTGGACGAGTGGTCATCGCCCGCCGCGGGCGACGCTGGCACGGACGCTGTGCCGGCTGTGGCCGGCGCGGTGGCGCCCGTCGAGGCAGCCCCTGCCGTTGCGTCGCGCGGCGCAGGGGTGGCAGAGCAGGCGACGCCCGGGGAGGAGGTGCCCCCGGGCGCGGCTCGCGCAGATGAGGAGCTGGACGACGCGGCGCCCGTCGAGGTGGCTGCAGGTGAAGCAGCACCCGTTGATGCGGGGCCTGTGCAGACGGCGCCCGCTGACGCGGCGACCGAGGATGCGGCGGTGACGGAAGATGCAGTACCAGAAGAGGAGGCGGTACCTGTGGAGGCGGTACTTGCAGAGGCGGCGGTGCCTGCTGGGCCAGAGGAGGTCGTGCCGGAGGAGGCCGCATCTGAGGCCGCTCCTGAGCAGGCCGCACCTGAAGTTGCATCTGATGAGGCTGTACCAGACGATGATGCGTCTCAGGAGGCCGCGCCTGGTGAGGTAGCGCCTGAGGGGGGCGCGTCTGAGGAGGCAGCTCCCCAAGAAGCAGCGGTGGCGCCTGCGGCGGCCGTGGAGGCGCCCGTCGTGGATGGGTCAGTTGCGGCGGCGGCGGCAGCTGCGGCAGTGGCTGTGGCGGCAGGAGTCGCGTCTCCCGTCCGCTCCGCGAGTGGGGCCGTACCAGAAGTTGTTGAGCCCCCTGCCGTGGCGGCGCGGGAGCCTGTGGCGCCTGCCGTTGCGGCAGATGCAGATGCCTCGGATGTGGACGCTCCAGACTGGGAGACGACTGATGGGACGGTGCCCGACGAGGCGGCTGCTGCGGAGGTGGTGCCCGCGGTGGTATCACCCGCTGTGGCGGTCCCCGAAGACGACGCCGCCGCGGAGGTGGAGGATGGCCTGACGGCGCCGCCCGATGTGGCTGCTGCGCAGGTGCCAGTCGAAGAAGAGGTGCCCGAAGAGCAAACTGCGGCAGAGCCAGTGGCGGCGGCAGCAGCGGCAGAGCCTGCAGTGGCAGAGCCTGCAGCGATAGAGGCTGGGGAGGAAGCGAGTGGTTCGGCTGCTGAGCCAGCGACTCCAGCCTCAAAGGCTCCTGAGAGGGTCCCTGCCGCACCCTCCCGCTTTGCCTTTGCCTCCAAGTTTTCGTCGCTGCGGGCGCGCGCGGCGGCAGCTTTTTCGCTGTCGTCCGCGACGCCATCAAAGGCGCCCGACACGGCGCCTGACGAGTCTGCCACCGCGCCTGAGGAGGTGCCCGCGCAAGACCCGGGTGGGGGGGCGCCGTCGGACCCAGACGGGGCGACTGACGAGCCAAAGGGCGAGGAGCCCGTAGCGGGTGAGACGACTACCGGCGAACCCGTGGTGGATGACACCATTACCGGCGAGCCCGTGACGCACGAGCCGGCGGCTACCCAGCCCTCGGCACATGAGCCGACAGCGGAGGTAGCTCAAGGTGCGGACAATGAGCGGGGGGGCGAGCCCGGGGCGACCAGCAAGGCACCCACCGAGGCGCGCCCGCCGGCTGGTGTCGCCCGAGACGGTGCCCCTGGAGCGCCGATGGATGAGGGGTGTGCGGTTCCCGCCCACGCCAACCTGGTCGCCACCCTCGACAGCACGGCTGCGGCGCTGCGCGCAACGGAAGCGCGGGTGGCAGATGCGGACGCGCAGCGGTTCGCCGCAGAGTCTGCCCTTGTTGACGAGCGCCGCAATGTGGGCGCGGCCGGAGGCTCCACCAACGCCGACCGGGACACGGAACTGCAGCAGCTGCAGGCCGACGTCGTCGCCGCGGAGGATGCCCTGGCCAACGCGGCGACCCTGCGGGCGTCGCTGGAGGCGGCGCTGGGCACCACTCAGGCGGCCGCCTTGGACGCAGGGGCACGCGCTGCCGACGCCGAGGCGCGCCTGGCGGCGGCTGCGGCTTTTCCGGGTGGCGTCGCCGCGGCTGTTGCGGATCGCGACGTGTCGGTGGACGACGCTGGCGAGCCGGTGGTGGGCGGGACGGCCGATGTCGGGGCGGTCGAGCCGGAGCCGACGGTTGTGTCGGACGCGGCGGTGGCCGAGGAGGCGGCCAAGCGGGAGGAGGCGGAGGTGGCGGCGGCCAACGAGGCTGCCAAGCGAGAGGCCGCAGAGGCGGCACTGGCCGACGAGGTATCCAAGCGTGAGGTCGCAGAGGCGGCGGCAGCCGAAGAGGCGGCCAAACGGGAGTCTGCTGAGACGGCAACCGCCGCTGAGGTGGCCAAGCGTGACGCGGCAGAGGCGGCAGCGGCCGACGCGACGACCAAGCGTGAGGTGGTTGAGGCCGCCCTGGCCGTCGAGGCTGCCCGGCGCGCGGCGGCCGAGGCGGCAGCGGCCGATGCAGAGGCCACGCGCGAGGCGCAAGATCGTGTGGCGAGGGACGAGGCCGCCATGCGCCTGACGGCAGAGGTGGCGGCCGCCGACGAGGTGGCCAGGCGCGAGGCCGCAGAAGCGGCGCTGGCTGCCGAAACGGTCGAGCGGGAAGCGGCAGCGTCATCGTTGGTGGATGTGGTGATCAAGCGGGAAGCTGCCGAGGCGGCGGTTGCGGAAGAGGCTGCCAAGCGCCAGGCCGCAGAGGCGGCGCTGGCGGCCCAGTTGGCCACGCGCGATCCAGGCGAGGCCACGCTAGCCGACGACGAAGCGGCCAAGCGCCAGGCCGCGGAAGACGCGCTGGCACGGGAAGTGGCCAAGCGAGAGGCGGCAGAGGCGGCAGCGGCTGACGAGGCGGCCAAGCGCGAGGCGGCAGAGGCGGCGGTGGCTGACGAGGCGGCCAAGCGCGAGGCCGCGGAAGCGACGGCGGCCGACGAGGCGTCCAAGCGCCAGGCGGCAGAAGCAGTGGTGGCCGACGAGACGGCCAAGCACGAGGCGGCAGAAGCGGCGGTTTCCGATGAGGCGGCCAAGCGCCAGGCGGCAGAAGCAGCGGTGGCTGACGAGACGGCCAAGCGCGAGGCGGCGGAGGCGGCGGTCTCCGATGAGGCGGCCCAGCGCGAAGAAGCAGAGGCGGCGCTGGCGGACGAGGCTGCCAAGCGACGGGCCGCCGAAGCCGCGTTGGCCGAGGCGATCGCGCTGCGGTCGTCTCTGGAAGCGGCGTTGGGCACCACCCAAGCAGGCGCGGCCGCCGCGGACGCACGCGCGGTCGCGGCCGAGGAGGCGGCGGCCGCGCGGGACGCGACGCAGGCGGCGCTCGACGCGGAAGTGGCCAAGCGGCAGGCAGCCGACGCGGCACTGGCTGACGAGGCGGCTGCCCGGCAGGCCGCCCAGGAGGCACTTGCCAAGGAGGTGGCCAAGCGCCAGGCTGCAGAGGTGGCGGCGACGGCCGCGGCGACCCAGCGCGAGCCGGCAGAGGCGGCAGCAGCCGAGGAGGCCGCCAAGCGAGCGGTAGAGAAGGCGGCGGCGGCCGACCACGCGGCCAAGTGCCAGGCGGCAGAGGTGGCCGTCGCCGATGAGGTGGCCAAGCGTGAATCTGCCGAGCGCGCGCTGGCCGACGAGGCGGCCAAGCGCGAGGCCGTAGAAGCGGCGCTCGCCGCCGAGGCGGCCAAGCGCGCCGCCGCAGAGCAGCAGCGGGCAGAGGAGGAGGCCAAGCGGGTGGCCGCAGAGGATGGCCGCGCGGCGGTAGAGGTGGACCGCAGCGTGGCCAAGGCGGCGGCCGCCACCGCCGTGGCCACCGCCGACAAGTTGCAGCGGCAGGTCGACGCGGCGATGGCAGCCGCCGCCGCCGCCGAGGCGGCGCTCGCCCGCGAGCGCAACCGCGCCACGGCCGCCGAGGCTCGCGCCGACGCGGCCGACGCGGCGGCCGCCGACGCGGCGGTGGCGGTTGCCGCCGCCGCGACGGCGCGCGTCGACGCGGACGCGGCGCGCGTCACGGCCGACGCCGCGCGCGTCACGGCCGACGCGGCGCGCGTCGACGCCGCCGCGGCGGTGGCCGACGCGGTGGCCGCGCGGGAGGCCGCCGAGGCCCGCCTAGCCGCCGCCGACGATGCGCGGCGGGGCGTCGAGGCGGCGCTGTCGGATACGCAGGCAGCGGCCGCGGGCGCGGCCAACCGCGTCGCCGTCGCTGACGCACGGGCGGCCGACGCGGACCGGCGGGCCGACGCGGCTGGCGCGCAGGTTGCCGCCCTCCGCGCCGCGCTCCGCGACGCGCAGGCGGCAGCCCACGCGGCTGCGTCTGCACCGGCGTCGCCGCCGGGCGCCCCCGCCCCCGCCCCCGCCACGGCCACAGCCACACGGGATGCAGGGGTGGGAGTCAATGGGGACTCCACCCCCGCCGCCGACGGGGGGGCGGCCGACGCGGCCGACCTGGCTCGCCGCCTGGCTGCCGCCACGGCCGCCGCCGACGCGGCGGAGGCGGCCAAGGCCGCCGCCCTGGCCGCCGCAAGCGACGCCCGCGACGAGGCGGCGGCACTCCGCACGCGCCTCCACAAGCAGCTGGTGGCCGACGCCAAGCGCCCCGCCGCCGCGTGCGCCACGTGCGCGGCGGCGCGGGAGGAGGCGGCGGCGGCGGTGGCCGACGCGGCGGCGCTGCGGTCGCGCCTCGCCGCGGCGCCGCGGTCGCCGTCGCCAGTGCCGGCGGCGGCGGCGGCGGCGGCGGCGGCGGCGGCGGCACCGCCGGCGGTGGCGCCCCCCGCGAGCGCCGGCGACACCGCGTGGGAGGACCTGCGGCCGCAGCTGGCGGCGGCGCGCGCGGCGGCGGCGGCGGCGCTCGCGGCGGCGGCAGAGTCGGAGCGCCGGGCGGTGGCGGCGGAGGCGGCGGCCGCCGCGGCGGTCCTCCGCATGACCCGCGCCGAGACGGCGGCCGCCGCGGCGGTGGACGACGCGGCCGAGGCAACGGCCGTGGCGAGCCGCGCGGCGGAGCGGGCGGCCATCCGCGTGGCCGACGCCGAGGCCAAGACCCGCCGCGCCGCCGCCGACGCAGCGCGCGCGCGGCGGCGGCAGCTGCAGCGGGAGCACCGGGACGCTGCGTCTGCCGCCGCGGCAGCGGCGGCTCCCGCCGCCGCCGACGCGGCGGCCACGACGACGACGCCGCCCGCCTCGGACGCGGCGGCCGCCGCGGCCCGGGACGGTGGCGGCGGTGGCGGTGGCGGCAGTGGCGGCGACGGCAGCGGCGATCCTGGCGGGGCGGCGGCGGCGGCTGCGGCGGCGGCGGCGGCGGCGCCCGCCGACGCCTCTGCCGCCCTCCGCGACGCGCAACAGGCGCTGACGGCCGCCCAAGAGGCGCAGGCGGCGAGTGACGTGCGGGAGCGGCAGCTCACCGCCGCCCTCACCCGCCTCCGCCTAGAGCTGACGACGGTCGTGACGGAGCGGACGCGCGCGTCGACGCGCGCGTCGGCCGCCGAGGCGGCGCTCTCGTCGGCCGTCGCCCAGCGGCGGGACGCCGAGTCGGCCGTCTCCCGCCTCGCGTCGGCGCCCGTCGACGGCGACGCGGCGCCGGGTGGTGGGGACGGTGCCCCGCCGGCAGCAGCCGACGGCGGCGGCGGCGGCGGCGACGCCGCCGCGCCAGCGCCTGCCGCCGACGCGGACCGCGGGCGGCGGCCGACGGATGCGCCCGCCCCCCGCGCGGAGCGGCGGTGGCGGCGGCCGCTGCGGGCGGCAACGCTCGGCACCATGCCGTCGCCACGGTCATCATCGGCCAGCTCTGAGGAGCGCCCCCGCGGCGTCGCGGCGGCGGCGGCAGAGGCGGCGGCGGCGGTGGGGGCGGCCGCCGCCGCCGGGGGCGGCGGCGCCCCCCGGCCGCGGGCGGGCCCGGGCGCGTCGGGCGGGCTGCTGCCGAGCGAGCGGGCGCGCGCGCCGCCAGCGGCGCGGCACCGCGGCCGGCTGGCCGCGTCGGCCGACCTGGGCCGCCGCGGGGAGGCGAGCGGATCGGGCCGCCTGGGCGGCCGCCCCCACTCGTGGCTCGGCACCCTCGTCCGCCGCGCGCTGCACCTGTCTGACGCGTCGGGCAGTGAGGGCACGCCCTGAGAGGGGTGGTGGGGTTCCGGGGGATTGGACGGTGGGGTGGGCGCGCGCGGGGTTGTGGACCCTGCTCGCTCCCCCCCTCCCCCCGCCCCATTGTCGGGTGGCGGTTTTGTGGGCAGGTGCTCCCCCGCTTGGTGGGTTATACTGCCCCCCCGCTTGGTGGGTTATACATACCCGCACGGCTGCGACGCCGCTGGCTGGTTTGGCCGGCGCGCCGTCATGCCCGTCTTGTTCTTGTGCTGCTGGTATTGTTTTGTTGTTGTGTGTGATGTCTTTCTTTGGGCGGCTTGTCTCGTGGAGGCGCTGCGTACTCCACGCTGCGCCGCCGCCCCCTGCGTGTTTGCTGTTTTCTGTCCCTTGTATTCATGTCGTTACACCCCGTGTAATGTGGGTTGCCTTTCTCCCGCGAGCACATACAAACACGGTGTGATGCAGGGGTCGGCCTTTTCGGCGGCGCCTGCCTCCTCTGCCGCGCCTGCATGCCTTTCCCACCAGAGTACCCCCCCCACACCCCGCAAATACTACATGGAGAATCGAACAGGGCCCCGAGCTCTTCCCCCCCCCCCCCCCCCCTGCAACGGTCCCAGCGCACCAACCGTCCCAGAGCTGGCGGGTGCAACGCCCCGGCAGCATGACCACCTCCATCCATCGCCACCGCGGCCGCTGCCGCCGCCGCCACCGCCACCGCCACCGCTGCCTCCACCGCCACCGCTGCCGCCGCCGCCACCGCCGCCACCGCCACGACCGCCACCGCCACCTGGCGGCTGCGACGCCCCGGCAGCATGACCACCTCCATCCATCGCCACCGCCGCCGCCGCCGCCACGGCCGCCGCCACCGCTGCCTCCACCGCCACCGCCGCCACCGCCACGACCGTCACCGCCAGTTGTCCTCGTTGTCTGTACAGTAAGAGCACCTCTATCGGTCCGCCAAATTCCGCCCCCATTCGCCATTCTTTCTGGCGAGTGCGGCAGAGCATCTCTATCGCTTGACCGCCATGCGACATGTAGAAGTTCACATTTTGTTTGGTGCTCACTAAATTCAGATGGCTTGGCCTCTCCAACTCCTTGCAGCGCTGGCTCGCGGGCAGGCCGGCGCCCCCACGGCCAACCGTTCCCGTGCTGCTTGTGCTGACCCACCTCCCGCGTAACGCTCTGTACGAGGCGCACCCCCTCCCCTCCTTCCGCGCTGGCACTTCCTGTGGTTCTTCGTCCCCCCCCTCCCGCTCGCGAAGAAAAGAAGACAACCTGAGCCATGGGGAGCGAAACGAGCGGGCCAGCGCTAACGTGACGGTAGAGAGACGAGTCAGTTTCCGTGCGGTAGAGGGGCTTTCAGCCGCTATGGGCGACCCGGCGCGCAGCGCGGCGGGCCGCCGCGGTGCAAGGACAACACAATACAGCAATCTCCAGGAAAGCAAGTGCACGGAGGCTCTGTCAAGTGCCGAGTGCTTTACACTTGTGGTGAACAGTGCCCGAATGGCCTTCGCTCATTGGCCAGACGATATGCAGATAGAAATGGCGGCCGCCATTTCCGTCGCCATATCGCGCAAGAATGGCGATGCAGATGGCGAATGGGGGTGAGATTTGGTAGTTTGCTTGTCATACATATAGACATGCCCGGCGCCTTATATGTGGCGATTGGCGCACCGATAGAGGTGCTCTAACGGTCAAGCAGATTTGCGTGCGGTCGAAAAGTGGGACATCCTCTGCAGTCAAAAAGTGATTCTTTCTCCACTCCTGAAAACATGTTTTGTGTTCCCGGTACATTTGTGCCACGTGCGAGCCTCGGGATCCTACGTTGGAACCACTCACGTTTGCACCGGGCCAAACGAGTATCGCCGCAGTGCTGATACAGGCTGATATGCACCGTCTGCCTGCTGCCCGACGCCGCTGGCGGCCACGACCGTCGTGTCGTCTGCCCGTATCTTGCCGTCTGGACGACCCCGCCGCCGCCGTCCGACCCTGCTTGGGACTGCTAGGTGGTGCCCTGGCGGCGGCGGCGGCGGTAAAGTGTGCCCACGATGGCGCCCCCCACGGCCCCAACGACCGTCCGCTTCACCCTCCGCGCCGCGGGCAGCCGCCCTGGCCAGGCGGTCGTCCTGGTTGGTGACGCGCCCGCAACGGGCGGCTGGGCCCCCGACGGCGGGGTGCGGCTGTCCACCGACGCGTCGACCTTCCCCGTCTGGTGCAGCCCACCGGTGGAGGTGACGTCGGCTGCGCGCCTGCCGCTGCCGCTGTCGTACAAGTATGTGCTGGCGGCCGAGGACGGGGGGGGGGCGGACGTTGCGTGGGAGGTGGACGGCCGCTCGGCGGTGCGGACACTGAGCGAGGCTGACGTGGCTGCCGCCGCCTCCTCGGGGGAGGGGGGGGGGGAGGTGGTCATTGATGATGGGCACTTTGGGGTGCTCCGCGGGGGGGGCGGGGGCGGGCGCGGGGGGGGGGGGGGGGGG
This sequence comes from Pyropia yezoensis, assembly GCA_009829735.1. NCBI lineage: Eukaryota > Rhodophyta > Bangiophyceae > Bangiales > Bangiaceae > Pyropia > Pyropia yezoensis. Next base: position 17,141,555 of record CM020619.1, on the reverse strand, counting down.
GGGGGACGCCACGGCGGCGGCGGTGGCGGTGGCATTGACCCAACGCGAGGTGGTGACGCGGGCGCCCTGCGGCTGGCGGAGCGCCCCTTGGACGCCCTCGAGGCGGCGGTCGTGGCGATGAATGGGGACCGCCGCAGCTGGCGGCGCCGCCTTTCGTACGTGCGCGAGCTCTTTACCGGCGACGCCACGGCGGCCGCGTCGTTTGACCCGCGCAATGTGGACCACCTAGCGACCATCGTCGTGTACCTCACCTTCCTCACCACCGGCCAGGTGCGGTGTGAGGAGGATGGGGGGCACCACCGGCCCAACCACCACGCGGCAGAGGCCAGGGCCATTGACGAGGCGCTGGCCGCGCTGGACCCGCCCCCGTCGTCGGCGGCGGTGGCGCACGCAGACGACGGGCTGCGGGTGTTCTTGCTGCGCAAAATCTATCCGCTCCTCCCCTCATACGCCTCCCAGTTCACCGTGTCGGTGCCGATGACGCGCATCCGCAACATTGCGCACCGGGGGGACATCCCGCACGACCTCAAGCAGCAGATCAAGCACACGCTGCAGAACAAGCTGCATCGCTGTGCGGGGCCAGAGGACATGGTCACCTGCGAGCGGCTGCTGGAGCAGGTGACCGCGCCGGGGACGTCATACAGCGGCTCGTTTGTGGCCGAGCTCCGCACCTTTCGCGACGAGCTCCGCGAGTTTTTCAACGCCACCGCCCTCGACGACCGCCTGCAGGCGCTGGCCGACCGGGGCAGCGCCACCGCCGGGCGGCTGATGGGGCTCAAGCACGGGTGGGCGCCCGCGGGGGAGCAGCTGGCCATCCTCAACGCCCTCCGCGCGGAACTGCACGCCGCGCCCGCCGCGGCAGACGCTGCTGACGCGCAGGCCGCGCGCCTGACCGACGTGGAGCTGGAAAAGTACACGGTGACACTGCTGGCTGCGGTTGCCGCCGACATGGAGGGCGCCCTGGACTGGGCGGCCGCGCTGGGCGCGCTCGCCGCCGCGGCCACCTGTCTCGCGCTGTCCCGCGTCACGTCGCCCGTGGCCGAGGCGACGGCGGTTGCGGCGGAGCTGGGTGCCCTGGCGGAGCTGGCCCGCGGTAGCGGCGGCGGCGGCGGCGGCGGCGGCACCCCCCCGCCGTTGCTGCGCGTGCGGGCGGCGGTGGAGCGGGCGGTGCGGCTCGTCGACGCCCTCTGTGGCGGCATTGCCGCCGTCTATGCCGACCGCGTCGGCCCGCTGGCGGCGGCGCTCGGCGTGTCGGGCCCCGCCGCGACCGTTTTTGCAGAGGCAGAGGTCCGCGCGCATGCGGCGTTCCACATGGCCCGCGTCGCGTCGGTGGTGGGGCGGTCCGTCCGGTCCGCCCTGGGCCTCCCTCCGTGGGACGCCATCTGCCCGGGCACTGCCACGGGGGTGCTTGTTGTGGCCGACACGATTGCGGAAGTGGTCCGCCCCGTCGGCGAAGCGCCCGTTGTGGCGGTGGTCGCCCGCTCGTCGGGGGAGGAGGACGTGCCTGGGTGGATGCGGGGCGTCGTCCTCGGCCATGACCTGCCCCACCTCAGCCACCTGGGCGTGCGTGCGCGGCAGGCGGGCGTTGTGTTTGTCTGCGCCGACGACCCGGCCGCGTTTGGCGCGTTTGTTGAGGGGGACGGACCCGTTGGGGGGCTCGCCGGCACCCGCGTGTCGCTCGCCGTCGACGCGGGGGCGGGGCGAGTGGAGCTGACGCCCGCCCCAGCGGGGGCGGCCGCCACAGACGGCACTGAGGCGCTGCCTGCGGCTGCCGCCGCTGCGGTGCCGGTGCCGGTGGAGATTGGGGCGGTGGACGCGTCAGCAAAGACGGTGATGGCAGCCGCGGACGTGACGGCCGCGATGGGGGGCGCCAAGGCCGCCGCGGCGGGCACGCTGGAGCGCCTTGCCGCCGACGGCGGCAGCTTTGCCACCCCCGCGTCGGTGGTGGTGCCGTTTGGTGTCTACCTCGCTGCCGTCGACGTGGCCGCGTCGGCGGCGCCGTCGTCGTCGCCGTCGCTGCGCAAGCTGGCCGCCGCGTACGATGCGGCCGAGGCTGGCGCGGACGCCTCCGCCGCCGCTGCGGCCGCGCGGTCGTGGATTGAGTCGTCCACGACCGTGCCGCCGGCAGTGGTGGCTGCGCTCACCGCGGCCTTCCCCGCCGGCACCCCGCTGATGGTGCGGTCGAGTGCCAACTGCGAGGACCTGGCGGCCATGAGCGGCGCTGGCCTGTACGACTCGCTCGCGGCGGTCCCCGCCGGCTCGGCCGACGCGGTTGCGACCGCCGTGCGGCGGGTGTGGGGCAGCCTGTGGAGCGGCCGCGCCGCGTCGTCGCGGGCGACGGCGGGGGTGGCGCACGGTGCGGCGGCCATGGCGGTGCTGGTGCAGGCCATGGTGCCCGCGGACGTGTCGTTTATCGCCTTTTCCCGGAACCCGCTCGCGGCCGCGGCGGCGGCAGGTGCGGAGGCGCCCGCCGAGGCGTACCTGGAGCTGGCCGTTGGCATGGGCGAGACGCTCGCGTCGGCCGCCTCCCGAGGTACCCCCTACCGGGCGGCCGTTGCGCGCGACGGTACCGTCACCGAGTCGGCGGTGGCGAGCTACTCGGTCGCCCTCCGGCCATCGTCGTCGTCGTCAGAGGCCGCGTCCGAGGGTGGCGACGACAGCGGCGGCGACGACGGCCTCGTGCCGACCGTCGTCGACTACTCAACGGTGCGCCTGACGACAGACGCGGCGTACCGGGTGGGCGTGTACGGGCGGGTGGCGCGGGTGGTGACGGGCCTCGAGGCAGCGCTCGGGGGGCCGCAGGACACGGAGGGCGTCCTCGACGCCGACGGCGAGCTGTACGTGGTGCAGACGCGGCCCATGGTGGCCGCGGCGGGGGCAGGGGGGGGCGACTGACGCTGCTGAGGGGGAAGGCCATTTGGAGGTGGATTTTGAGGCGGCGCTGGGCAAGCGGCTACGGCAGCGTCACGGTGTGGCTGACTTGGCGCCGGCCGCACGGCGCCGCGCCTTGTGTATCATTATTTAGGGTGGGCGGCGGCGACCGGGCGGGTCGCCGCCGCCCTCGTGGTGGCGCTGGGTGTGTTATTCTTCCTTTCTATTCCTCACTTTACTGTATGTATGTGTGCGGCACTTGCGTGGGGACTCTCCTTGAGGGGGTGCGTCGTTGTATGTAATTCGCTGTGGAACGAGAATGGTCTGTCTACTCCCCGCGTGTGAACACGACAGAAAAGGAGGCACAAGCACGGCTCGCATGGCTGCAGCCCCCCGCGCGGGGCCATGCGCAGCCAACCCCCCCCCCCCCCCCCGTGCCCACACCACTCCTTCAACTCCGCCGTGCTGCAATCTCGGCCGACAGCCGCTGCAGCGTGCGGCCCGCCGCGGCCGACGGCTCGAGCAGGTACGATAGGTCGGCCGACCAGGTCGCCCACCCCGGGTCGGTCGCGACGGTCGCCGCCGGCTCGTCGGCGGCGTTGCCGTCGGCGGCGGCGGCGTGAACCCCATCACCCCCGGCGGCACCCCCACTGCCGGCGGCACCGCCGCCGTCTGCGCCCCCCCCCCCCACGCCCACCCCCCGAAACGCCGAGTGGTTGTGGATGGTCAGCGGCGTCAACGCCGGTGGCGGCAGCGGCGCGAGGTCCGCCAGCGGCCGCTCCCGGTCGTCGGCGCTTTCCGCCCACGCTGCCGCGGCGGTGAGGGAGTCATTGACGAGCGCGCCGTGCCGGTTGACCCGCCGCATCAGCGGCAGGGACCCCCCCCCCGCGGCGCCGCCCGACGCCGACGTGGCACCCATCCCGCGGCGGGCGCCACCGCCGCCGCCCCCCGCCTTGCCACCCCCCGCGCCGCCCGCGTCGTCCCCCCCGCCGACCAACGATGGTGGCAGCACGGGGGGGGGCAGCCCCGCCGCGCGGATGGAACTCCGCGCGGCGGCGGCGGCGGCGACGCCCGGCGGGTCGGCGCGCTCCAGGTTGAGCCCCGCCGCCACGGCGCCGACGCGGCGCGCCGCCTCGGCGGCGAGCGCCCCCGCCTCGCCCGCCTCGTACTGCGCAAACAGCTCGTCGGCTTCGGTGGCGGCGGCGGTGGCGCCCGCCGCCGCCGCGCGCGCGCGGCTGCCCGCGCCCACCGCCGCGGCGGCAGCGGCGGCGGCGCCGCGGGAAAAGACGCGCGACGCAAAGTACTTGTTCCAAAACGCCTGCTCGGCGAGCTTGCCGGGGGGCACCGTCGCGAGGTAGGCGCGGTGCACATCGGGCTGCTCCACAAAGATCTGGTGGATCTTGGCGGGGTTGAGCACGTACCGGACGGTGTTGCCCATCTGCTCGGCCGGCTCGAGGGACACCAGCGCGGTCGGCACGCCGCGGGTGCCCGCCTTGGCGCCCGCGTCGGGGACGGCCAGCCGCGGCCGCGGCCGCCGGTCGGTGGGAGTCGCGGCGGCGGCGGCAGCACGGGGGGTCACGGCCGCCGCGGCGAGCGCTGCCGCGCTGTCCATGCCATCCCGGCCATAGGCGGGGTGCGCCGGGCTCTGGTCCGCCACCGGCAGGCGGTAGTGGATGGCGTGCCAAAACGCATCGTCTGAGAGGGCGCCCGCCGTCACCAGCCGCGCGTGCTGCTCCTTGATGTCGGGCCGCCGCTGCAGCAGGCCCACCCGCCGGCGGATCTCGGCCATGTCCACCGACGGGCCGGGGGTTGCGGCCGCCGCCGCCGTTGCCGCCCCCGCGGGCGCGCCACCGGGCGGTCCCCGCCCCCCGCCGGCGGCGGCCGCCGCCCCTCCCCCTCCAGCGCCCCCGACGGTGGCGGCGCCGCCACCGCCGCCGGCCGCCGCCGCCGGGTGAAGCGTCCGAAAGATGACATCCCGTACCGCGTCACGGTCGGTCCACGCGGGCGTCGGCGGAGAGCCGAACTCAAAGACCAGCCCCTTCGGGTGCTCCGCCGCAATCAGCCGCAGAAGCGCCGCCGCGTTCTTGGCCACGTGCTGCGACTTGATGGACGCCAGCGGCAGCCGCAGCGGCCGGCCGACGCCCTCCCGGTCGGGCGTCCAGTGGAGGTGGGTGGCGTCAATGGTCAGGACGCCCTCCTTCTTCTTGTACCGGGCGCGTCGCTCGACAGGGACAGCCGACATGGCAGGGGGGGAACGGGGGGGGTAGCGGGTGGTGAACGAGTAGGGTGGGGGGGAGGGGCTAGGCGGGACGGCCAGGCGGGGCAGCACTGAGACGAGCTTCTTGCCGACTCGAAGCAGGACCTGCTCCATGTGTCGGGTCCCGCCTGTGTCATACACGTGGCACTGCTTAAGCGCTTGGGTGACACTTTCAAGCACGGCCACTCCTTTCGTAGAAAGCAATGCGGTGGCTGGTGCGAAGCTGACACGTGTGTTTCAGACACGTGGGAAGTACCGGGGTTGACAGGATCAACCCCCCCCCCCCTTTGCGACAACAGGACGGGGCTGAATTTGGCTCGCGCCCGAGGCGGCTCGGGTACCATGCACACACGAGTTTCTTGTTTTGATTAGGGATGCTTAAATATTGACTAGCGCTCCGCTGAGTACATGAAAGATTTAATATATTTGTTTTTCTTCCTCGCCCAGATAGGAGGCAGTGGAGCGAGCGGCATCCGCTCACATCACTGCGGTCGTCGGACTTCCGCGAGGTACACTTATGATGATGGGGTCGTATGGTGGTGGAGAGGGACTGCAAAGGGGGGTGAGGAGATGGCACTATCTGGAACTGAATGGGGTTTGAGCATGGCGGCGGGGTGAGGCGTCATCGCGCAGCTCTCACGTGCGAGCGGGGAAGAGTGGGGCGAGAGAAAAAACTGTGTCGAAAGGTCCTTTGCATTGAATGAATGGATGAGGCTTGGAGAGGAGCGGGGGCGTGGGGTGCGGCGGAGAGGGTTGCGGCCGTCCCACCTCCTACCCCCCCGACTGCACGCGATAAAGCGAACGGACGGAGGGGCAGCGGGTCTGAGAAAGCGTCGTCGGCGCTCCCGCCGCCCCGTCAGTCGCGGGTGCGCGGTGGAGGCCGTTTGCCACCCCCGTCGCTGCCAAGGGGCCTGCGCAACAGGGTACGACAGCGCCGGCGTCCGCCGCCGACAGGAGGCGGCGACCTGCTGCAGCCTGCCGCCGCCCCCGCCCGCGCCGCCCCCGTCGGTGGTCCTGCCGGCGGCGGCGCTGCGCCGCCTCGCCGGCGTGTACCGCTACGGCAGCGCCACCGCACGGGTGTGGGTGGACGGGCAGCGGCCCGCGGCCGGCGCAGGCCGGTTGCGGCTCTACCCCGCCGACGGTGGCGGCCTGCGCTTCACCGCCCGGTCGTCGGGCGCGCGGGTGGCGTATTGGGAGGCGCCCGGCCAGGCCGGTCCAGTTGAGGGAGGGGCGGTCGTGCGGCAGGCGGGGGTGCCCCTGCCGCTGTGGTGCCGGAGGGTGGGGGCGGGAGGGGGGAGTGGGTGGCGCGCCCGAGTCGAGGAGTGGGTCGTCGACGCCCTGCTCCGCATCGCTGGTTGATTACGGACGCCGTGGCTGTGGGTGGCGCTCGACGCGCTCCCTTGCTGTGCCACCCGGATGAGATGGCTCACGTCTGACACGCGCGGGGCCGCGGCGACGCCACAACCGACCACGCGCTGGCCGGGGTTCGCCCCTCGTCGGCGCCTGGCACGGCCGCCATTCCATCCACCGCGGGCTCATCGGCATGCTGACAAACTATGTCCGCTGCAGCCTGCTGATACGCAGCGGGGGTTTGGCAGCCGGTGGGTGCGGGGATGGCTTGTGGGGGCTGGGTGCGCGCGCTGGCAGGGAGCGGGGGGCGGGGGGTCCGGGGGGCGGCAGCTCCACGGGGGGGACATGCGGCGGTCTCCTCCCCTCACAGGAGCGCCGAAGCCGCCCCGCCCCAGAGCAACGAGCCAACAGACGCCCGTGTGGCTTGCACCTGCAGGGCCGCGGGACTGGGCAAAGCCGACAGCGGCGGGGTCCGTCACGGGGCGTCGGCCGGGAACCCCCCGGCGCGTCCCCCAGGCTGGCGCCCCCGGCCACAGCCGGCGGGGCGCGCGCCCGCCCCACGTCGCCTCCCGCCGCGGGAGGGGCTGACACGCCCTCCCCGTCGCTGCCGCGATCCGGGTGATGCCGATCGTTTCCCCTTCTGCTGCTGCTTTTGCTGCTTTTGCTGCTGCCACCACCGCCGCCACCGCCGCAGTCATCGGCTCGCCCACCACCGCCCCTGCCGCTGACGCTGCCACTCCCGCCGCTGCCACCGCTGACGCTGACGCTGCCGATGCTGCTGCCGCCGCGGATGCACCTGCGATTGTCGGTGCACGCCCCGCGGCGGGCGGCGCGGGCGGCAGCGGCGAGGCGGCCGCCACGGTAACCGCCCCCAACGCCCCCCTGCCCGGCGGGCCGCCGCGCTGGCACGCGGCCTGGTGGACGGACAGGGTGGCGGGTGGGGGCTGGGGGGGCGGTGGGCTGGGATTGCTGACGAGGGAGGTCCCTGCCGGGATAAGCAGGGGCGGGTGGAGGGAGTTAGTGGGTGGAGGGTTTCAGGAGGCCCCTGCCGGGAAAGAAGGGGTGTGGGTGGCGGGAGTGAAGACGGCGGAGTGTGCGAAGGCGGCGGAGGGAGGGAGTGGGGGGGGGGTGATGACAGGGAGGGAAGGTGCGCGGGGGGGCGGTGGGAGAGGACAGGGCGGCCGCCCTCGGCGGGGCAGATGGCGCCGTCGGGGGCGCCGGCGGCCGCAGCGGTGACGGCGTCACCGTCGAAGGCACCCGCAGCGTCGTCGGCGCGCGGGGGCAGAGGAGCAGGGGGGCGAGGGGGGGAGGAGCGCCGCGGTGTCAACCCGTCCATGGCTGAGGCGGGGGGTGTCTCGACCAGACGAGCCGGGGATGGAGGGTGGCCCTCTGTGTGTACATACATACGTAGGTACCGCTTCGGTGTGGGGCATGGGGGCGGCAGACGGGGAAGAGGGCGGCGCAGCGTAGGGGCCGCAAGGGGCATCGATGCACAGGGGAACCAATCCACACGGTGTGAAAAAAGAGGGACCGGCCAAGCAGAAAGGGTGTGGGTTGGCCAACCCACCACGCTGGGGTCCCGGCCGGGGGGGGGGGAGCCCGGTGAGTCCAGGACGTGTCCGGCTGTGGTTTCCCCCCATCGACGGGCCATCAAAGATGGTGATGAGCACCATGATGCGACGATGGCAACAATGACCACGAGAGCCCCGGCCAGTAGTCGTGCGGTGACGTGGTAAGTGGGGTCCCTGGCGTACAGTGTGCACAGCACACGCCGAGCAGAGTTAGTGGCGGGCAGCCCAACCGATATACGTATGTACAGTAGCGCGTCGGCTCCAACAATGACCCCGTCACCCGATGCTGGAAGGAGCTTCCATTGACACGTCCTCGTTCAACCATGAATCGACAGAACAGCCTCTGGCGCGCCCTCGGCTTGTGATGCGCTGGCGCGCTGGCCAGCCCAGCCGAGAGCACACGGCGCTGAGCGCCGTGGCCTCCCCGCCGGCGCACGCGCGCCCGGGCGGGCGGGCCTCCCCCGCCCCCCCCTTGTTGCGACAACAGGACGGTACTGTATGTGGCCCGCGGGCGCGTCGGGGACGCGGCCACGGGCGCGTGTGTGACCGAGTGTGACCGAAGGAGAGGGCCTCGGTTGGCCCCCGCACACAAAGCGGGGTGGGGCACGGCCACGCGCGCCGCGCACCGGCGGCGGTGCCCTCTAAAGGCTGCTGTGCCGCGACGCCACCCCGGCTGGAGCAGCTGGCCCCCCGACCACCCCCCCCCCCTCCCTCACCCATTCCGGTTCTCCCCTCGTCAGCACGCGCCGTGTGACGACCGCCGGGCGCGCCTACGTACAGAGTGGCGAACTGTGGAGGCCGCGTCCTGCTTTGGCGAGGGGGGGCCGGCGTGCGCGCCCCTGACAGACGCAGCCGCGGCGTACGCTCGACGGTGGGGGGGGGGGGGGGTGCGGGCGCGTTCGCGTGCCACGACAACGCTCGCGGCGGCGGCTGGTGGCGGCGGCACGGTGAGGGGGTGTGGCGAGGGGTGGGTGGGGGGGGACGCGGGGGCGCTGCCGGCAAGGCATCGCGCCAGACACCCTTTTGACCCCGATCGGCGCGGCGTGGTGCGGTCGGGCACGACATGTTCCGTCGTGGACGTCGTGGCGGTGGCAGTGGCGGTGGCGGTGGCGGTGGTGGTGGCGGTGATGACGGGCGTGCCTCTTTTGCTGCTGCGGTGCGCGCTGGGGACGTGGCGACCGTGAAGACGGCCTTGGCCGCCGACTCGACGCTGGGGCGGGGACCTGTTGATGGCGATAAGACGCCGCTCCACGAGGCATCGGAACTGGGCCACACCGATATTGCCGAGGAACTGCTGCGCGTCGGCGCGACCGTGGACGCGGTGGACACGGACAGATCGACGCCACTGCATCGGACAGCCAGCTCGGGCCACAAGGACGTGGCGGAGAAGCTGCTGCGCGCGGGCGCGGCGGTGGACGCGGCGAACAAATACGGATCGACGCCGCTGCATCAGGCGGCTTACTCGGGCCAAAAGGATGTGGCGGAGCAGCTGCTGCGCGCGAGCGCAGCCGTGGACGCGGCGGACAAGGAGGGACGAACGCCGCTGCATGAGGCGGCCGGCTCAGGCCACAAGCACGTGGCGGAGCAGCTGCTGCGCGCGGGCGCGGCGGTGGACGCGGCCGACGCGGACGGATCGACGCCGCTGCATCGGGCGGCCAGCTGGGGCCACAAGGACGTGGCGGAGCAGCTGCTGCGCGCAGGCGCGGCGGTGAACGCGGCGACGGTGGGCAGATTGACGCCGCTGCATCAGGCGGCAAAGTCGGGCCACAACGACGTGGCGGAGCAGCTGCTGCGCGCGGGCGCGGCGGTGGACGCCGCGGACAAGAACGAATCGACGCCGCTGCATCTGGCGGCCAGCTCGGGCCACAAGGACGTGGCGGAGCAGCTGCTGCGCGCGGGCGCGGCGGTGGACGCGGCGAATGAATACGGATCGACACCGCTGCATCAGGCGGCTTACTCGGGCCACAAGGACGTGGCGGAGCAGCTGCTGCGCGCGGGCGCGGCGGTGGACGCGGCGAACAACTACGCATCGACGCCGCTGCATCTGGCGGTCGAGTCGGGCCACAAGGGCGTGACGGAGCAGCTGCTGCTCGCGGGCGCGGCGGTGGACGCGCGGGACGTCGGCAGACGGACGCCGCTGCGTTGGGCGGCCGATGCGGTGTTGAGGTGGGCAATCGATGATGACAGTGTCGCTCGCTCTGTGGAAGTCGTATGTGTTCTTGTGGCTTGGGGAGCGGTCGCTTCTGCAGACGTGCGGCCCAGCGCCGTGAGGGGTGCCACAACCCGCGGCAAGCGGCTTCGCTCTGCGCTGAGCACGATGCGCGTTTTGTCGCCAGAGGAGATAAGTGACGCCAAGGCTGAGTGGAACGCCGCAGCAGCAAAAGCCAAGGACGAGGTTGCCGTGGTGAGTGCGGCTGCCCGTGCCCTGGCAGAACTTCAAGTGGTGCACGACGGGTTTGTAGCGGCGCCTGAGACACTAACGCTGGCGGCCATCAAGGAGGAGCTCGTGCGGAGCCGCATCCGTGACGCGCGTTGCCTGCAAATCGCACATCGGGTGCTGCTGTTTGCAGACCGGGTGGGTGTGTTTGCTCGGGAGGACGGTGGGGTCACGACTCAGCGGCGCAACGACTTGTTCCAAAGGGTCTACCAGCCCACCGTGGGGTGGCTGGACACGCCTGGCGACCGCGGCCTGGTAGCGTCTATTGTGCATCACGCTGCCGAGCAGGGCTTGGTTGACCAGATGCACTTGTCGATCATGGGCGTGGCGCTTGAGCTGGACCACAAGTTCTCGACGCAGCTGAAGGCGGTGGTGGAGCGGCTCAACCGTCTGGAGTCGGCAACGGTGAACGCGGGCAAGCTTTTGTGCGACACTGTGCAGGAGCTGCGCGACCTGAAGGAGCACCTCCGCGACAAGGAGGAGCTCGACCGGAAGGTGGCGCTGGCCAAGTCGGCGGTGAAGATTGGGGTGAGCCTGGCGCCTGTAGTCGGCGCTGCACTCAACGCCAGCGTCGACGTTGTGGCCGCATTTGCCGACGGCACGACGGAACTGGCGGTGGTTTGCCGGCACCTGGTGGACCCCGCGGACATTGCCGCGGCCCGGCAGGTCCTGCAGCACGTAAGTGACGCCTCAGGCACCCTGCCTGCGGCGCATCTGGAACAACTGCAGGCCGTTTTGCACCCTTACGCGTCTATCAAAGACGTCAACGAGGCTCTTGCGTTTGTGGAGGAGGCTCTGGTGGATGAAGGAGTGGAGGACGAGGGCGTTTCTGGGGACATTCCGAAAGTGCAGCACGACAGTGTGGCCGAAGAGCCCGCCTCGGACGAAGCGGAGGACAAGCTGGAGAAGTTCAAGGATGTGGTCATTGATGTCGCCATCGAGCATGGTGTGGACGAAATGGCGCCTGACAAGCGTGGCCGCGCGCAGCCGGGGTCTGCCAAGCCCACCCCGACGCCGGTGGCTACACCAGCTGGTGTGCTGGGCGGCGCCGGCGTGCACGCCCCTCCCTACAACTCCATCGGCCGCTCGCCGCCGGCTCGACCAGAGGCTGCTGAGTCGGACGAGGCGGGCACATCCGCGGCGCCGCTGCCGACGCCACACCCCGTGCGGCCGCCGTCATCGCCGGCGCTGGCTGGCGGCGTGGCGGCCTCTGTCTCGCCCCCCCCCGCGGGGCCCCTCGCACACGCGCCCGGCGAGCTGGTGGGCGCCACGGGTGTGCCCGCCATGGCGCTGCTCCGAGGCGGTGGCCCCAGCAGTCCTGCCACGGACTTTGGCGCGCCCTTTTTTGCCGGCGTCCTGCGCTGGGACTGCGACACGCTGGCGTCCAAGCTGGTGGACTATGTGACGTGCGGCTACGCCCCACCCAAGCGCGCCGCCTTTGACACCCTGGTGCGCGGCTGCGCGGCGGCTCATGACATTGTCGGCGCCACGTTGGTGCGCTGCTCAGACCCGGCCGAGACCGCGGCCTACTTGTTGGGCGAAAGCCCGCCGAGCCACGGGGTGGCCGTCTCAGTGACGAGCTTTATCAAGTACGCCCAGCGCTACGCCGCGTCGCCGTGATGCGTGCACGATGGCGCCGCGCTGACGGTGGCCACCGACGGCGGCAGAGGCGACGCAGCGCCGCCGCCGCTGCGCGAGCTGGGTAGTGGCCCTCTTGCCGCCACAACGTGGCGGCTGTGGCGTTGGGGGTGGGGTGGGGGAGGAGGTGGCGGCGGGCGGCCGGGGGGGGTGTTTGGGGGAGGGGACGGGGCGGGTGCGGAGGTGGCGGCGGGCGGCGGGGGGGGTACTTGGGGGAGGGGGCGAGGGAAGGGAGGGGGGTGCGCCGTCGCCGCGGCGACCTCCCGGACGGGAGTTGCCGCCGCCCCGGCCGGGAGGGCAGAGCGGATGGGGGCAGGAAGGAGGGGATATAGAGTTGGCGGGGGGGTGGGAGGGCGGGCTGGGGGGCGGGGTGAGGAGCCATGCCTCTGGGCCGCATGCCCAGACCGGCTGCGGCTCCCTGCCTCGCCACCCGCGCACCATCGCACAACGCAACGAAGAAAGACAACAAACGGCTGGTCATGGGATTGTAGTCGGCCGACCACGCGGCCACGGGCGGCCACCTGCCTGTCCCTTGCACTCCCTCCCCCCGCCCCCCCCCCACCCGCAGCTCACCCTCCCCGTAAGCTACCACCCATTTTCCCGCGACCAGCCCCCGTCGGGAGTCGTGCCAGTGGCTCACGCTCGGCCGCCGCGCTTTCGCCGCTCGCACGGTCGCTGCCCCCCCCCCCGATGCGTCCCGCCGGGGCAACGGCCCTTTCGCCTTGGCCGTCGCCGCGGCCGCCGCTGTGACCGCCGCCGCTGCCAGCAGCCGCTGACCGCAGCGGGGGCTGTGACGCCACCACCACACTTGGCCGGGGTGGGGGGGCTTTGTGGATGGGCCTGGCGCTCTGTCGCGGGGGGGGGGGGAGGGGGGAGGGGGCTGGACGGCGGCGGCGGGGAGGGCGGGCGGGAGGTTGCCTCCGCGGGCTGGCGGGTGGGAGCTGTGGGCGGGTCACTGCTGCCGTTGTGGGCGGTGGCACCGTGGACGGGGGCGGGTGGCGGGGAGGGGGGGGGCCGGCAGCGGCAGCGGCGATGGGGGGATGCGGACGACTGGGGGTAGCGGCTGCGACGGGGCAGCAACGGCCCCGCCGCGGGGGCGGCCAGCGCAGCCGTGGGCAGCCGCCCCGACGTTGACGACACGGGCGGCAGGCGCCGGCGGTCGCAACGGCTGGCGCCGGCGGCGATGACGGCGGCTGGCGGCGGCTGCGGCACGCGGCGGCGGGCGGCGGGGGTGGCCGTGGCAGATCGCCCCGCGACATCTGCGGCGGCGCACGTGGCCGTCGCCTCCCCCGCCCGCTCTAGAGCCACGCGGTCCCCGCCGCGCCCCGACGCTGCGGCGGCGGCGGCGGCGGCGGCGGCGGCGGCGGCGCCACTGCGCCGCGGCGCCACCGGGGTGCCCCGCGGGCCCTCCCCTGTTGCCACCCGGAGACGGGGTGGCGCCGGCAGGGCCACCCTCCCTGGCGGCGGCGGCGGCGGTGTCTGCAGCGGCTATCATGACAGCGGCGGCGGCGGCGGCGGCGGCAGCGGCAGCGCCCTCCGGGACGCGCAGGTGGGGGCGCTGACCGCCGCCTGCGCCCTCGTCCCGCCCCAACCCTCCTCGACGCGCCCGCCGCGGCGGCGGGCGCGACGCCTCCCCCGCCGCAGGCGCCCCCCACCGGCGCCCTCGTTTGGGTGGGTGGCCTGCGGGACCGCCTTGCCGGCCGGCCGGCGGGGGCGCGCCACCCGCGCCGCGGGGGCCGTCGGTCATTGGCGGCGGCCGCGGCGGGGCATGCCGGGCGCCCCCCGCCGCCGCGCCATGCCGTTGGCGGCGGCCGCCGCGACGGCGACGGGCGCGGCGGCGGCGGGCGCGGGCGCTCCCCGTCGAGCCGCCCGGCTGGGCGGCCCGGCTGGCGGCGGGGCGGCCACGGTGGGCTCCCGCGGTTGCCGTCGGCAGCGGCGGCTGGCGGCGGTGGCGGCCGCCGCCGCCGCCGCTGCAGCGGTAACAGCAGCCGCAGGTGCGGGGGGGGGCAGCCCGGCTGGCGCCGTGACGCGGGCGGCGATGCGGGCGGGCGGGCCGCCCGTCGGGGCCGGACTCGCAACGCTCGCCGCCGGCCAGTCGGTCTGCCAGAAAGGCGGTCGGGCGGACCTCGCGGCTGTCGTCGACACTGCCTCTGCCGCGGCGGTTGCTGGGGGGGGGGAGGGGGGGGGGGGGGGGGGCGAGTCGCTGGCCACCACCGCGCCCGACCTGTGAGCGCCCGCCGTAGGCGGCGCGCCTGTGGAAGGCCGGGGGGGGGGGGGGGGGCAGGGGAGGGGGCGCGCGCCCGTGTCAGGGGTACCCCTCCGTCGCCGTCGCCGTCGCCGTCGCCGGCGCCGGCGGTGCCCCCCCGCCCCCCCCCCACCCCCCGCGTGGCGGCGTGGCGGCGAGGCGGCCACCCGCCCCCGAGCCGCTCCCCCGCCGCCGGGGCCGCCCGCGCGGCGGCGGGGACAGGCGCGGCGGGCGCCGCCCCCCCCCCCCGGGGCACGGGTGCCCCCGTAGCGGCCGCCGCCGTCCCCGCCGCGGCCGCGGCAGCCACCGCCACGTGCCGGGGGGCGGCGGCGGCAGCCTGGCCACCCCCGCCGCGACCGCCGCCGCCGCCGCCGCCACCCCCCGTCGACGGGGCGCTCAGACGCGGCGGCCGCGTCGACACCGCCGACCTGTGTGCAGCGGGACGGACGAGGGTGGGGTGGAGGCGGCGCGGGGGTGGGCGCCCGCCGCCGCCGCCGCCCGACCCCGCCGGGGGGAGGGGGGTGGCGGCGGCGGCGGCGGCGGCGGCGGCGGCGGTGGCGGCGGTGGCGGCACTGAGGGGGGGGTGCCGGCGGCGCTGCCACCCGCGGTGGTCGCCACGTTTGGGGGGGTGGGGGTGGGGGGGGGGGTACCGCCGTGGCGGGGCTCTCCCTCGCCGCCGCCGCTGCCGACAGTGACGCGGCGGGTGGTGGGGGTGGTGGCGGTGGGGTCGGCGGCGGCGGCAGCGGCGGCGGCGGCGGCGGCGGCGGGAGGCGGGGGGGGGGGACCCCCGCGTGGGGAACCCCGACGCCACGGCCACGGCCGCCGCCGCCGCCGCGGCCGCTGCGGCGGCCGCCGCCGCCACCGCGGCCGCGGCGGTGCGGCGGACACTGGCGACGCTCGCCCCTCCCGCCAGCCCCCCCCTCGCCGTTTTGGGCCATCGTCGCGGTGGGGTGGCACGGCCGCCCCATCGAGCGGGGCCTGGCACTGCCCGCGACTGCGGCGGTGGCCGCCGCCGCCGCCGTCGCCGCCGCCGCCGCCGCCGGCCGTCTGTAGCGGCCGGTGCGGGGCGGGGCGGCCGCGTCGGCGGCTACCCTCTTGTCGGGGGGGGGGGTTGGGCGCTCGAGGCGGCGCTCCGCATCGCGGCGGCGGCGGCGGCGGCGGGTGGGCCCGTGGCCGGCCGCGGCGGTGGGGGGGGGCACCCGCGTCAGTGGTGGGCGTGGGGGGGGGGTGGGGCGGTGTGGAGGTGTGCCGCCGGCCGGCTGGCCTGCGGCCGGCGCGCCGCCGGCTGGATGGGGGCGGGGGGGGGGTGGCCGGCGGGTGTGCTCCAGTGACGCCCCCACCGCCAACGGCAATGGCGCCGTCGGGGGGAGGTGCGGCCGGTGGCGGAGGTGGCGCCGGCGGTGGCGCCGGCGGCGCCGCCGCCGCCGGCGACGAGGCGGACGCCGAGGCCGGGGAGGACCCCCCTCCGGGGTGAGGGGGCCGGCCCCCTGACCGCAGTGTCCCGGGCAGACCCATCAGGGACGGCTGCACCTGCTCCCTCCCGCTAGGCGGCGTTGTGGTGGGCGTGCCGCCCCTCAAGGCAATCGGGATTGAGCCACCAACAGCTGCGCTGCGGGGGTGCGGTGCTGGCGGCGTGGTGGGGCGCACGCGGCCTGGGGCTGCCGCGGCAGCCTCCTCGGCAGGTGCCGTGCGCCGCCCGTCCCCAGCCGCGCGTGCTGCTCCTTGATGTCGGGCCGCCGCTGCAGCAGGCCTACCCGCCGGTGCATCCCAGCCATATCGGTGGCATCCACCGACGGGCCAGGGGGGGCGGCCGCCTCCGCCGTTGCCGCCCCCGCGGGCGCTCCTTCGGGCGCTGTCCGCCCCCCGGCGGCGGCGGCCGCCGCCCCTCCCCCTCCAGCGCCTACGGCGGTGGCGGCGCTGCCACCGCCGCCGGCCGCCGCCGCCGGGTGGAGCGTCCCAAAGATGACATCCCGTACCGCGTCACGGTCGGCTCTGCTCCGCGGATGCCTCTGTCGGCCTTGAGAGGCCGTTCCACGTCGTCCACGGCGCCGCCGCGCGGTCCACCCCGTTGGAGGGTTTTGCCCTGCAGTCCTTTGGGATTCGCCATCCGGGGGCCGTAGGCGCCGCCGCCGCCCATGAGATGGACCGTCCCCGCCGGCTCGCACCACCCTTGCTCACGCAACGCAGACCCTATCGGGCGTGCGACGAGCGCCAACCACCGACCCGCCGCCCACGCACGCATACGACGACACTCTTCCTGTCCGCGACCTGGTCAAAGCCTAGCGTACTGCGTCAACGTCCCATGGGTCCTTGGCCATTGACGTATAGGGGAAGCCCAGGCTTCTCTGTCTGGCTTTCAACGGATGGTGGCTGAGAGCGTGTTTTCCAGTATAAATCTCGATCTTGACAGCGACCACATCGGACGGAAAATCAGGACAGACACAGGTGCATGTGTTGCTCCACACACAGTATGTGTCAAAACAGCAGACAAGGATCCTGGCCTCGCTCCTCGTCTCGCCCGCAGTGGGCCGCTCGCCGCTCCCATGGCGCCCGCCAGCCTCGTGCCGCCTGCCCACCTTGGTATGGATACCTGCCGCCCACCCAGGCCGTTCCCCGCTGCGCCCCCATTCACCCTCCTCACACCCGCCTGCGCCCCCCCCCCCCCCCCCGCCCGCCCGCCGTGGGGAGCACCAATCCAATGACACCCCAACCGGCGTGCCACCGTCCCGTGCGCTGCCGCCCGTGGCGACTGCATGCTAGCACAAGACCCACCGACGGTCGTCCTCCCCTGCTCTGCCACCCCGCCGCGGGCGGTAGGGTGGCCACCCTCCACCGGGGAGGGGTGCTCCCATCCGCGCCCAGACGCCCCAGCCGCCGCCGCCGCCGCCGCCGCCGCCGCCGCCGCCGCCGGCAAGCTTCGCCCCGCCCCCTCCTCCACCGCCACGGCCGCATTCCCCCCCCCCCCACCCCCCCCCCTACCCCCTCTACCCCCCCCCTCGCCCCCCCGCCCGACGGACCGCTCTCGGATGGTTGGTGGGGATATGCCGCCGCGGGGAGACGCGGGGTCACACCCCGCCTGCGGGGTGGTGGGGAGCGGCGGCAGCGGCGATCGGCGGGGTCCCCCCTCCCGGCGGGTGCCGCGGCCCGCCGCGGTGCGGCTTCCAACGGCGGGGTGTCCCTATGTATTGGGGGGAGGCGGCAGCGGCGCACGGCCCCTCAGACGATAAAGGGGGCGGGGGGGGCCGCCGGGGGGGAAGGCGGGGCGGGTGCGACCCCGCCGTCAGTGCAACGCCAGACGTTGCGGAGGGGCGCAGGCCAGGGCCGTTCGCTCTTGTTTTTTGTTCTTGGCCGCGCCGCCCCAGGACACGTCCGCGCCGCCGCCGCCCCCGCACCGCGTCGGCGCGCGGGCCGCCCCCCCCCCCCGCAGCTCTCCACCAGACGGCGGCGGCGGTGGTGGGCGGTGGCGGGCGGGCGGCGGCACGCAGCGGCGGCGGGGGCGGCCGGCGCGGCGACCACGGCGGCGGGGGTGGACGTGGCGCCCGCATCGACCGCGGCGGCGCCCGCCCGCCGGTGCGCGCGCGCGGGGCTTTGGGCCATTGACGTTGGCCGGCGCGCATGCCGGCGGGGGCGACCCGCCCCAGCGGCGGCGGGTCGGTCCGCCGCGGGGCGGTGGCGCCGCCACCGCCGCCGCCGCCGCCGCCGCCGCCGTCGCCGTCGCCGTCGCCGTCGCCGTCGGCCGCGTCGCCGCCGCCACCGCCGCCGCCGCCGCCGCCACCAGCGCCCGCCACACCACCTCCCCCAACGGCCGCGTCGACGGCGGCCGCCCCCACCGCCATCCCCCCCCCCCCGGGGAGGTAGCGGCCTGGCCTCCCCATCGGGCGCCGCCGCCGCCGGCGGCCAGCGCGTCGCCGCCGCCGCCAGCAGCGCGTGGCGGGGGCGGCGGCGCACGGCCCCTGCCGGGGCGGCCGCCGCGGCAGCGCCGGGTCCCGTCGGCCCGCCACGCCGCCCTCCAGCAGCGCACCCCTGCGGCGCGCCGCTGCGGGGGACGACCGCCCGGCGGCCCTCTGGGGGCGGCACGCCCGCCACAACGCCGCCGCGCTCCACGCCCGCGGGGAGGGGGCACGGGCGGCCGTCCCGCAGGGGGGTGCCCGCGACGCTGCAGTGACGGCAGCTGCGGTCAGGGGGCCGGCCCCCTGACCCCGGGGGGGTCTCCGCCGCCGCCGCCGCCACCACCACCACCCCCACCCCCACCCCTACCACCGCCGCGTCACTGTCGGCAGCGGCGGCGAGGAGGGAGCGCGCGGGGGGGGGGGGGGGGGGGGGGGCGGACCGCTTCCCCCCTCCAACGCGGCGACCGCTGCGGGCGGCAGCGACGCCGGCACCCCCCCGCCGCCGCCGCCACCGCGACCGCCACCGCCGCCACCGTAGCCGCCACCGTCGCCACCGCCGCCGCCGCCACCGCCGCCGCCGCCGCCGCCACCGCCCCCCCCCCCCCGGTGGGGACGGGCGGTGGCGGAACCGTAACCCAGCGCCGCCACCCCCCCACCCTCGGCAGTCGCCGCGCGCTGGTCGGCGTCGCCCGCCGCCGGCCTGCGTCGACGCGGCCGCCGCATCCACGCGCCCCGTCGACGGGGGATGGCGGCGCCGGCGGGGGTCGGTAAAGGCGGGGGCGGCCACGCTGCCGCCGCCGCCCCCGGCACGGGGCGGTGGCTGTCGCCGCCGCCGCGGGCAGGGCGGCGGCCGGGCCGGCGGCACCCGTTTCCCCCGGGAGGGGGAGGGGGGAGGGGCGCCCACCGCGCCCATCCCCGCCGCCGCGCGGGCGGCCACGGTGGCGACGGAGCGGCTCGGGGGCGGCTGGCCGCCGCGCCGCCGCGCCGCCACGGGGGGGGGGGGGGGGGGGGCGCACCACCGGCGACGACAATGACGGCGACGACGGCCGCGGAAGGAAGTACCCCCGTCGCGGCCCGCCCGCCCGCTTCGCCGCCCGCGTCGCGGCGCCCGGCCGGGGTGCCCCCCTCCGCGGTGGCCGCGGTTGCAGCGGCGGCGGCGGCCGCCGCCGCCCGCCTCCACCGCGGGAGCCCACCACGGCCGCCCGCCACCAGCTGGGCCGCCCAGCCGGACGGCTCGACGAGGGGGCGGCCGCGCCCTTGGCCGCCGCCCCCGCCGTCGCGGCGGCCGCGCCGTCGCCGGCAAGGCGCGGCGGCGAGGTGCGCCCGGCGTGCCCCGCCGGCGGCCGCCGCCAACGACCGCCGTCCCGCCGGCGCGGGCGGCGCGTCCCCACCGGCCGGCCGGCCGGCCGGCGCGGCGGTCACGCACGCCAGCGGCCGTGAAGAGGGCGGCGGTAGGGAGCGCGTGCGGCGGGGGGAGGCGCCGCGCCCGCCGTCGCGGCGGCGCCGCGGGGGGGGAGGGGGAGCTGACGGCCACGTGCGCCGCTCGCAGACGGCGTGGGGCGGTCTGCCAAGGCCACCCCCGCCCCGCCGCCGCGGCCGCCGCCAGCCGCCGTCAGCCGCCACCAGCCGCCGCCGCCCGCCGCTGCCGCCGCCCGCGGCGCCGCCGTCCATGGCGGGGCGGCGCCCAACCGGTGCGGCGGCCGCCTCCGCGGCGGCCGTCGCTGCGCCGCCGCTGCCGCCGCCCCCGCCGCCAGCCGTCCGCACCCCGTCCGCCGCTGCCGCTGCCGGCCACGCCAGGCGGCCCCTCCGCCCAGGGGCGGCGGGGGTGGGGAGGGGGTGGGGGGTTGGAGTGTCCGCTGCCACCGCCGCCGCGGCCGCCGCCACCGCCGCGGCCGCCGCGGCTGCCGCCGCGTCGGCTGCCCCCCGCCGCCTCCCCGCCACCGCCGGGGCGGCCCCACCACCCCCACCCGCTGCCGACGCGGCGGGCGTCGCCCGCCGGCGCCCGCGACGGCCGCGCGCACCGGCGGTGGCCGCCGCCGCCGCCGCCGCCGCCGCCGCCGCCGCCGCCGGTGGCCGCCGTGGCGGTGGCCAGGCGGGTACACCCGCCGGGGCGGGGGGCGGGCCCCCTTACCCCCCCCCTCCCCGCCACGCGCCCCCGTCCACGGTGCCACCGCCCACAACGGCAGCAGTGACCCGCCCACAGCTCCCACCCGCCAGCCCGCGTAGGCAACCTCCCGCCCGCCCTCCCCGCCGCCGCCGCCCAGCCCCCTCCCCCCTCCCCCCCCCCCCCCGACAGAGCGCCAGGCCCATCCACCAAGCCCCCCCACCCCGGCCAAGCGTGGGGGTGCCGTCACAGCCCCCGCTGCGGTCAGCGGCTGCTGGCAGCGGCGGCGGTCACAGCGGCGGCCGCGGCGACGGCCAAGGCGAAAGGGCCGTTGCCCCGGCGGGACGCATCGGGGGGGGGGGCAGCGACCGTGCGAGCGGCGAAAGCGCGGCGGCCGAGCGTGAGCCACTGGCACGACTCCCGACGGGGGCTGGTCGCGGGAAAATGGGTGGTAGCTTACGGGGAGGGTGAGCTGCGGGTGGGGGGGGGGCGGGGGGAGGGAGTGCAAGGGACAGGCAGGTGGCCGCCCGTGGCCGCGTGGTCGGCCGACTACAATCCCATGACCAGCCGTTTGTTGTCTTTCTTCGTTGCGTTGTGCGATGGTGCGCGGGTGGCGAGGCAGGGAGCCGCAGCCGGCCTGGGCATGCGGCCCAGAGGCATGGCTCCTCACCCCGCCCCCCAGCCCGCCCTCCCACCCCCCCGCCAACTCTATATCCCCTCCTTCCTGCCCCCATCCGCTCTGCCCTCCCGGCCGGGGCGGCGGCAACTCCCGTCCGGGAGGTCGCCGCGGCGACGGCGCACCCCCCTCCCTTCCCTCGCCCCCTCCCCCAAATACCCCCCCCGCCGCCCGCCGCCACCTCCGCACCCGCCCCGTCCCCTCCCCCAAACACCCCCCCCGGCCGCCCGCCGCCACCTCCTCCCCCACCCCACCCCCAACGCCACAGCCGCCACGTTGTGGCGGCAAGAGGGCCACTACCCAGCTCGCGCAGCGGCGGCGGCGCTGCGTCGCCTCTGCCGCCGTCGGTGGCCACCGTCAGCGCGGCGCCATCGTGCACGCATCACGGCGACGCGGCGTAGCGCTGGGCGTCCTCGATAAAGCTCGTCACTGAGACGGCCACCCCGTGGCTCGGCGGGCTTTCGCCCAGCAAGTAGGCCGCGGTCTTGGCCGGGTCCCGGCAGCGCACCAACGTGGCGCCGACAATGTCATGAGCCGCCGCGCAGCCGCGCACCAGGGTGTCAAAGGCGGCACGCTTGGGTGGGGCGTAGCCGCACGTCACATAGTCCACCAGCTTGGACGCCAGCGTGTCGCAGTCCCAGCGCAGGACGCCGGCAAAAAAGGGCGCGCCAAAGTCCGTGGCAGGACTGCTGGGGCCACCGCCTCGGAGCAGCGCCATGGCGGGCACACCCGTGGCGCCCACCAGCTCGCCGGGCGCGTGTGCGAGGGGCCCCGCGGGGGGGGGCGAGACAGAGGCCGCCACGCCGCCAGCCAGCGCCGGCGATGACGGCGGCCGCACGGGGTGTGGCGTCGGCAGCGGCGCCGCGGATGTGCCCGCCTCGTCCGACTCAGCAGCCTCTGGTCGAGCCGGCGGCGAGCGGCCGATGGAGTTGTAGGGAGGGGCGTGCACGCCGGCGCCGCCTTGCACACCAGCTGGTGTAGCCACCGGCGTCGGGGTGGACTTGGCAGACCCCGGCTGCGCGCGGCCACGCTTGTCAGGCGCCATTTCGTCCACACCATGCTCGATGGCGACATCAATGACCACATCCTTGAACTTCTCCAGCTTGTCCTCCGCTTCGTCCGAGGCGGGCTCTTCGGCCACACTGTCGAGCTGCACTTTCGGAATGTCCCCAGAAACGCCCTCGTCCTCCACTCCTTCATCCACCAGAGCCTCCTCCACAAACGCAAGAGCCTCGTTGACGTCTTTGATAGACGTGTAAGGGTGCAAAACGGCCTGCAGCTGTTCCAGTTGCGCCGCAGGCAGGGTGCCTGAGGCGTCACTTACGTGCTGCATGACCTGCCGGGCCGCGGCAATGTCCGCGGGGTCCACCAGGTGCCGGCAAACCACCGCCAGTTCCGTCGTGCCGTCGGCAAATGCGGCCACAACGTCGACGCTGGCGTTGAGTGCAGCGCCGACCACAGGCGCCAGGCTCACCCCAATCTTCACCGCCGACTTGGCCAGCGCCACCTTCCGGTCGAGCTCCTCCTTGTCGCGGAGGTGCTCCTTCAGGTCGCGCAGCTCCTGCACGGTGTCGCACAAAAGCTTGCCCGCGTTCACCGTTGCCGACTCCAGACGGTTGAGCCGCTCCACCACCGCCTTCAGCTGCGTCGAGAACTTGTGGTCCAGCTCAAGCGCCACGCCCATGATCGACAAGTGCACATGGTCAACCAAGCCCTGCTCGGCAGCGTGATGCACAATAGACGCTACCAGGCCGCGGTCGCCAGGCGTGTCCAGCCACCCCACGGTGGGCTGGTAGACCCGTTGGAACAAGTCGTGGCGCCGCTGAGTCGTGACCCCACCGTCCTCACGAGCAAACACACCCACCCGGTCTGCAAACAGCAGCACCCGGTGTGCGATTTGCAGGCAACGCGCGTCGCGGATGCGGCTCCGCACGAGCTCCTCCTTGATGGCCGCCAGCGTCAGAGTCTCAGGCGCCGCTACAAACCCGTCGTGCACCACTTGAAGTTCTGCCAGGGCACGGGCAGCCGCACTCACCACGGCAACCTCGTCCTTGGCCTTTGCCGCTGCGGCGTTCCACTCAGCCTTGGCGTCACTTATCTCCTCTGGCGACAAAACGCGCGTCGTGCTCAGCGCAGAGCGAAGCCGCTTGCCGCGGGTTGTGGCACCCCTCACGGCGCTGGGCCGCACGTCTGCAGAAGCGACCGCACCCCAAGCCACAAGAACACATACGACTTCCACAGAGCGAGCGATACCGTCATCACCGAATGCCACCCTCAACACCGCCTCGGCCGCCCGATGCAGCGGCGTCCGTCCGCTGACGTCCCGCGCGTCCACCGCCGCGCCCGCAACCAGCAGCTGCTCCGCCACGTCCTTGTGGCCCGCGCCGGCCGCCCGATGCAGCGGCGTCCATCCGAGCAGGTCCACCGCGTCCACGGCTGCGCCGGCGTGCAGCAGCTGCTCCGCCACGTCCTTGTGGCCTGAGCCGGCCGCCAGATGCAGCGGCGTCGATCCGTCCGCGTCCGCCGCGTCCACCGCCGCGCCCGAGAGCAGCAGCTGCTCTGCCACGTCCTTGTGGCCTGAGCAGGCCGCCTGATGCAGCGGCGTCGATGCGTATTTGTCCGCCGCGTCCACCGCCGCGCTCGCGCGCAGCAGCTTCTCCGCCACGTCCTTGTGGCCCGACTTGGCCGCCCAATGCAGCGGCGACCATCCGTCCTTGTCCACCGCGTCCACGGTCGCGCCGACGCGCAGCAGTTCCTCGGCAATATCGGTGTAGCCCAGTTCCGATGCCTCGTGGAGCGGCGTCTCCTCGCCATCAACAGGTCCCCGCCCCAGCGTCGAGTCGGCGGCCAAGGCCGCCTTCACGGTCGCCACGTCCCCAGCGCGCACCGCAGCAGCAAAAGAGGCACGCCCGTCATCACCGCCACCACCACCGCCACCGCCACCGCCACTGCCACCGCCACCGCCACGACGTCCACGACGGAACATGTCGTGCCCGACCGCACCACACCGCGCCGATCGGGGTCAAAAGGGTGTCTGGCGCGATGCCTTGCCGGCAGCGCCCCCGCGTCCCCCCCCACCCACCCCTCGCCACACCCCCTCACCGTGCCGCCGCCACCAGCCGCCGCCGCGAGCGTTTTCGTGGCACGCGAACGCGCCCGCACCCCCCCCCCCCCCCGCCGTCGAGCGTACGCCGCGGCTGCGTCTGTCAGGGGCGCGCACGCCGGCCCCCCCACGCCAAAGCAGGACGCGGCCTCCACAGCTCGCCACTCTGTACCCAGGCGCGCCCGGCGGTCGTCACACGGCGCGTGCTGACGAGGGGAGAACCGGAATGGGTGAGGGGGGGGGGGGGGTGGTCGGGGGGCCAGCCTCTCCAGCCGGGGTGGCGTCGCGGCACAACGGCCTTTAGAGGGCACCGCCGCCGGTGCGCGGCGCGCGTGGCCGTGCCCCACCCCGCCTTGTGTGCGGGGGCCAAACAAGGCCCTCTCCTTTGGTCACACACGCCCGTGGCCGCGTCCCCGACGCGCCTCGGGCGCGGGCCACATACAGTACCGTCCTGTTGTCGCAACAAGGGGGGGGGGGGGGAGGCCCGCCCGCCCGGGCGCGCGTGCGCTGGCGGGCAGGCCACGGCGCTCAGCGCCGTGTGCTCTCGGCTGGGCTGGCCAGCGCGCCAGCGCATCACAAGCCGAGGGCGCGCCAGAGGCTGTTCTGTCGATTCATGGTTGAACGAGGACGTGTCAATGGAAGCTCCTTCCAGCATCGGGTGACGGGGTCATTGTTGGAGCCGACGCGCTACTGTACATACGTATATCGGTTGGGCTGCCCGCCACTAACTCTGCTCGGCGTGTGCTGTGCACACTGTACGCCAGGGACCCCACTTACCACGTCATCGCACGACTACTGGCCGGGGCTCTCGTGGTCATTGTCGCCATCGTCGCATCATGGTGCTCATCACCATCTTTGATGGCCCGTCGATGGGGGGAAACCACAGCCGGACACGTCCTGGACTCACCGGGCTCCCCCCCCCCCGGCCGGGACCCCAGCGTGGTGGGTTGGCCAACCCACACCCTTTCTGCTTGGCCGGTCCCTCTTTTTTCATACCGTGTGGACTGGTTCCGCTGTGCATCGATGCCCCTTGCGGCCCCTACGCTGCGCCGCCCTCTTCCCCGTCTGCCGCCCCCATGCCCCACACCGAAGCGGTACCTACGTATGTATGTACACACAGAGGGCCGCCCTCCATCCCCGGCTCGTCTGGTCGAGACACCCCCCGCCTCAGCCATGGACGGGTTGACACCGCGGCGCTCCTCCCCCCCCTCGCCCCCCTGCTCCTCTGCCCCCGCGCGCCGACGACGCTGCGGGTGCCTTCGACGGTGACGCCGTCACCGCTGCGGCCGCCGGCGCCCCCGACGGCGCCATCTGCCCCGCCGAGGGCGGCCGCCCTGTCCTCTCCCACCGCCCCCCCGCGCACCTCCCCTCCCTGTCATCACCCCCCCCCCACTCCCTCCCTCCCCCGCCTTCGCACACCCCGCCGTCTTCACTCCCGCCACCCACACCCCTTCTTTTCCTGGCAGGGGCCTCCTGAAACCCTCCACCCACTAAATCCCTCCACCCGCCCCTGCTTATCCCGGCAGGGACCTCCCTCGTCAGCAATCCCAGCCCACCGCCCCCCCAGCCCCCACCCGCCACCCTGTCCGTCCACCAGGCCGCGTGCCAGCGCGGCGGCCCGCCGGGCAGGGGGGCGTTGGGGGCGGCTACCGTGGCGGCCGCCTCGCCGCTGCCGCCCGCGCCGCCCGCCGCGGGCGTGGCACCGACAATCGCAGGTGCATCCGCGGCGGCAGCAGCATCGGCAGCGTCAGCGTCAGCGGTGGCAGCGGCGGGAGTGGCAGCGTCAGTGGCAGGGGCGGTGGTGGGCGAGCCGATGACTGCGGCGGTGGCGCCGATGGTGGCAGCAGCAAAAGCAGCAGAAGCAGCAGCAGAAGGGGAAACGATCGGCATCACCCGGATCGCGGCAGCGACGGGGAGGGCATGTCAGCCCCTCCCGCGGCGGGAGGCGACGTGGGGCGGGCGCGCGCCCCGCCGGCTGTGGCCGGGGGCGCCAGCCTGGGGGACACGCCGGGAGGTTCCCGGCCGACGCCCCGTGACGGACTCCGCCGCTGTCGACTTTGCCCGGTCCCGCGGCGCTGCAGCTGCAAGCCACAAGGGCACCTGTTGGCTCGTTGCTATGGGGCGGGGCAGCTTCGGCGCTCCAGTGAGGGAAGGAGACCGCCGCATGTCCCCCCCGTGGAGCTGCCGCCCCCCGCACCCCCCGCCCCCCGCTCCCTGCCAGCGCGCGCACCCAGCCCCCACAAGCCATCCCCGCACCCACCGGCTGGCAGCCCCCCGCTGCGTATCAGCAGGCTGCAGCGGACGTAGTTTGTCAGCATGCCGATGAGCCCGCGGTGGATGGAATGGCGGCCGTGCCAGGCGCCGACGAGGGGCGAACCCCGGCCAGCGCGTCGTCGGTTGTGGCATCGCCGCGGCCCCGCGCGTGTCAGACGTGAGCCATCTCATCCGGGTGGCACAGCAAGGGAGCGCGTCGAGCGCCACCCACAGCCACGGCGTCCGTAATCAACCAGCGATGCGGAGCAGGGCGTCGACGACCCACTCCTCGACTCGGGCGCGCCACCCACTCCCCCCTCCCGCCCCCACCCTCCGGCACCACAGCGGCAGGGGCACCCCCGCCTGCCGCACGACTGCCCCCCCCACCACTGGACCAGCCGGGCACCTCCCAAAATGCCACTCGCGCGCCCGACGAGCAGGCGGTGAAGCACAGGCCGCCACCGTCGGCGGGGTAGAGCCGCAGCTGGCCCACGCCGGCGGCGGGCCGCGCCCACAGCACCGGCGGCTGCCCGTCCACCCACACCCGCGCGGTGGCGCTGCCGTAGCGGTAAGTGCCGGCGGGGCGGTGCAGCGCCGCCGCCGGCTGGACCACCGACGGGGGCGGCGCGGGCGGGGTCGGCGGCACGCCGCTGCCGCGGCCGTCGCCAAATGCCCCACCCCACTCCCACTGCGGGGTGCCCGCGGTGGGCGGCCAGGGCGGCCACCGCGGGGGAGGCGGTGGAGCCGAGCACGCCCACCGACACCTCCCGTAGCACGTCCACTGACAGGAAGGAGGCCAAGCCGGGGGTGCGGCCCGCGTGGTAGAGCACCCCCGGCAGTCCCGGGCGGGCGCCCCGGCGGGTGTCTCCCCAGGCCCAGACACTGACGGTCCCGGCGGGCGGGGCCAAAGACGCGGACCGCTCGGCCGGTCGCCGTGTAGGTCTGGGGGGTGGTGGTCAGGCGGAGGGCCGCCCGCAGTGTGGCGGCCGCGTCCTCCCTGCCGCCGCGGTCGCCCGTGTCGTTGCGCCGGCCGGCGGCCGCTTCGGCCGCGGCGGCCGTGACGCCGCCGTGCGGGGGCACCGCCGACGCGTTCAACACAAAGGTGGCAAACGCGGCGAGGTCGGCCACAGAGGCGGCCACGGCGCCCGCGCCGGCCAGCATGTTGGACAAAGGGATGGGCGGCACCGCCTCCCCGTCGGCACTGTGGGGGGTGGCCTGACCGCCTGGGAGGCCCACCGTGGCGCCGCCGCCGTCGCCGCGGACAACCGGGACGGCGGCGGTGGGCATGTGGAGGGGTACGAACAGGTGGTGCCGCAACGCCACCGCCACCGACGGCGCGCCCGTCCCGCGGGGGAGCAGCACGCCCAGCAGGCCGACGGGGCAAAGTTGGAGTACTCAAACGCCGTGCCGGGGGGGTGGACAAACGGGTTGGACGGCAGGTGCAGCCGGCGCGTCGAGTAGGCGCCCACCCCGCGTGCGCAGGGGGTGGTGGGTGGCATACGGGGCAGACCCGAGGTGTGGGTGGACAGGTGCCGGAGCGTCACTGCCTGTCCGTGGGGGGGCGGCAGCGCCCCGCCGGCGGGCAGCAGCGCCTTGACGGGCGTGCCGAGGGCGACCGCCCCCGACGCCACCGCCCGTGCCAGCAGCAGGGCCGTAAAGACCTTGCTGATGGAACCCAGCTCGTAGCGGGTCGTGTCGGTGGGGCGTGCCCCCCCCCGGCTCGTCCGCCCCCCACCGCCCCCGTCGTGCCAAAGTGATAGGTACGGCGGCGCCCCCCCCCCCCCCCGCCGCGTCACGACCACCACCGACAGGCCCGCCACGACGGGGGGCACCCCCGGGGTGGCCGCCACCAGCGGCGCTGCCAGCGCTGCTACCACCGCGTGGGCGGGCAGCCGTGGGGGGGGGGGGGGGAGCTCGGGGGGGCGGCCGCCACCCCCACCGGGCGGCTGCCACCGCGTCCAGGGCCACGTCAATGGCCGCGGGGGGGGCGGACTGCCGTACAGCCGCGGCTGCCGCCGCAACGGCGGCGGCGGCCACCAGCAGTCGCCAAAGGCGGACGCTCATGATGGGGAAGGGGGGGGGGGTGGGGGAGGGGGGGCCAAGGCAATGAGAAGGGACGGGCGTCGGGACGCAGGAGCGCGCGTGATTCCATTGGGGAGGCGAACTACATGAGGGATCACGGGCTAGCCCCAGAGCCGGCTCAGCGCGCGTATCCTCGCGAGAGCGGCTTTGGGAAGCCGCCCGGCCGGCCGGCCGGTCGCGGCCCGCGTTGCTGTCAGAGACGAAGAGTGGTGGAAGTAGGTGCCTAAATGGCTATGTAGGACAACGAACGAAGGAGACGACGCAGGCACGAAGACGCCTCCGTCTCTGCTGTGTTCCTCTCGCGCGGCGCTCCCTCACACCGATCCAGTCACTCGCCAAGACCCCACCCCCCCCGCCCCCAAACCTCACCGCCGCCCCCGTGCATGTGCGCCTATGAGGAAGCGTCGCACAGGGGGGGGACGCGCCCGAACCCCCCCTCCATGAAGACGACATAACCCGCCTTCCTCTTCCAGGCAACACCCCGCGGCCCCCGTCCTTTCATTCTGCCGCCCCCACGGCCATCGGCGGGAAACCCGTGGCGTGCTCTGCTCCTGCCCATAGGGCCGGCAGACGACGCCGCGGTGCCTGCCTTGCTTTTCATGTACGCCTCGCGGCCCCACTTAAAGTGCATGGTCTTTGGCGCCCTGCGGCCCCGTGGATATATACAAAACGCAAGAAAAGAGCGACGCCCTGCACGTAAAGGGTAACGAACGGAAGCTTCACACAGTCCAAAGAGAAAATAAACCGGTTCGCCGCCAGCGCTAGGCAGAATGGCCCAGCAAAAAAGATACATCCCCGACGGCGCTCTGGGTAGCCACAGACAGCGTCGGGGGGCGGGGGCTCATGCCGGCTGGGGCCCCACCGGCAGGCACGCACCTCGCTCAGGCCACCACCCCACCCCCCCCGCCGACAAAGCGGCGGCCCCTGGCCACTGCCGCCGCCGCTCGCGCGCCACGGGTGCGGCGCGCGGGCGGCGGGGCCGCCGCCGCGGCCGCCGTCGCAGCGCCACGCGCGCGGCCCGCGGCGACGCCGCCCACCTCAATCGACGCCCGGCGGGCGCGGCCAGGCTCGGGGCCGCCCGCCCACGCGCGGACCTCCGTCTTGGTCGGCGCCCGGTCAAACGAGTTGCGGCCGGGCAGGGGTGAGCCGTCGTCGCCACCCCCGAGCCTGCCGACGACAGCTACTTGGGCCGCCGCCGGTCGCGGGGGCGCATGCCAGCCGCCTCTCCCCGCCGCCGACGGCCGGCCGTCGACCGACGACCGCCGGCCGGCGGGGCGGTGCGGAGGCGGCGCGGCGGCCGCCGCGCTCTGGCGGCGGTCGGAAGAGGCGGCCGCCGCGGCGCTGGCCACGGCAGTCATGGGCATCCGTGCGGGGGGTGCGTCGATCGAAGACCGCCGCGGCCGCGACGACGGCGGCGGCGGCTGCCGGGGCAGCCGCGTGTCATCTACCGAAGGGCGGCGGGGGCGGGCGTCGGCGGTCGGCCGCCGCGGCCGGCTGCCGCCATCGATGGACGCGCGCCGGAGGGGGACGCCGTCACCACCGCCACCACCGCCGCCGCCGCCGCCGTGGCGCCGATGGTGGCCGGGGACGTGGACGCCCGCGAGGGCCTGGCCCACCGCGTGAGCGACGGTAAGGGGCAGAAGCAACATGGCGGGTCACCGCCACAGACAGGGGGGCAGGAAGGGTCAAGTGCAGGGGGACACAACCGGCAGGGGCGGTTACGAGTGACTACAGATGGGTGGTTGAGAGGGGCGAGACGCGTACAGGGACGGGGGCCAGAGGGGGAGAGGCTACCGGCGGAACGGAGACTTAGGGGAAGACGATCGAACGCGGCGGAGGGGAGCAGACGGCGTTGATGGCGAGGTGGTCCAAACGCCGCATGCGCGGCGAGGGGACGAGCTATAAAGGGCGGTTGGCTCAGCGCAGAAGGCACTCGCCCTGGCCAGCCCCCAGAAGTGGGCGCGGCGCGCGCGCCGGGCGCGACCAAAGGGATCCTCCGGTCCCAGCGAGGCGGGCCTCCGCTGGGCCTCGCTGAGTTGCCAACGCTGGATTTATCGCCCTCCCGGCAGACAGCACAGGCGGGCCCCGCCCGAAGCGCCCCCCGCGGCAGTGAGGGACCGAGAGGAGCACAGCGTGGGCCCACCGGAGACGCCAGCCTTCGGGCCGTCTCGCTGAGGCCGCCTTTCGGCGGGCGGCGGATGTCCCGCCGTGGGGCCGGCCACGCGGCCCCACCTGGCGTCGATTCGCGTTGGCGACGGAGATGCAGCGTGGCGCCAGGGGCGGAGCTAGAGCCGCCACCTGGGGGCATTCCCGCGGTGTGCGCAGGGTGCTCAGGGGCGGGGGGGGACACAGGAACACCGCAAATTGCTGACGTTGACCCCCCTGCGGTTTACAGCCGTGCTGGCAAGAAGTGGGGGGCAGCCGACAGTCTGTCCTACAGTGAGGACACAGCAAGGCGCCCGCTGGAGAGGGCGTGCGCTCTCTCTCCTCCGGGGACTGAAACGGCGCGACCGGGGGCTCGCCTCGCTGCGCCCGAGGCCTTCGACAAGTATACATATATATGTAATGAACGGTCGTTTGTACAGCATGTATGTTGCATGGTATGTAGTGAGTGGGTGGTGCTGGCGGTCCGAGGCGCCCCAGCTCGAGCGGTCCCTCTCGCTACGCCGGCCGTCGTGCACACAGTATGTACCACGCTTGCTCCCCCGCGCTTTTCGTATTTTTTCTGTTTTTGTAGTGTTTTTTCTTGCGTATCGCAAGCGGTTCTCGCGCGCGCCCCCTCCGTCCCAGCGGGGACATCGCATCGCGGAGCGCCTGCAGCAAGCTCAGGCAGCAGCGAGCTCAGGCAGCAGTGACAGCGGCGGCGGCCACAGGCTGTGTATACAGCTCGTCCATCGCGATGATGGACACTCACGTCGTGCTGTCGGTGAATACGTCCCAGCGGGTCTCGAGCAACAGCCGCCCCCTTCCCTCTGACTCGCATCGAGACGGTGGCCAGTCGCGGCAGCACTCACCAGCGCCGCCGTCGCAGACGCGGCTGCATCCAAGGACGCCGCAGGCAAGGGAGTCCCGCCGCGGCGCACCACGGCGGCCGCCTTCTCTTCTGCTGCGGCCAGCGCGGTGGAAGCGTCCTATCCCTTGAGCGGGCCCCTCTGCACTCATGCACCTCCGCCGTCACCGCCGACAGTGGGTCCGCGGCCGACTGAGGACCCCCGTCACCGATCCCGTCCTATCTGTCCTCCCTGCACACACATTGACGTCGTCTGCAGGCACAGGTGCGGCTCTTGGCGGTTGAGGGGACAATAGCGCCGCGTATGTCCTCATGCGCTAACCCGGGAGCCTTTGCAGGGGCAGCTCCCCAGCGACAGAAGCAGGCCGGTGCATTGAATGGGGGAGGGTCGTAGCCGCAGGCCAACGGACGGGGGGCGCAGGTCTGATGACATGTTACGAACCTTCTTGCCATACGAGCCATACGCAGGCGGTCCTTCTTCCTCATATCCATACTCCCTCACGTTCACGTGCTACTACGAACGGTAGAACGGGTTGGCCACTTGTCAGCATTTCCAGCCACCCCGCGGCCCCTGTGGCCCTCTCCTGCCCCCCTCACCCATGCCGGCACTGGGCCGCTGATGCTCGGTCCCTTTCTATCTCCAGCAGGGCAGGTGCTCTTTGTTTTTTTGGCGTCGACCACGGGCGGTGGGGGCAGCCTGCAAAAGGCGCATGGCAGTCTTTTTCTCTCGGGTCATCGTGAAGAGAGAAGGCGGGGTCGCGAGGTCACCAGCGCGCTTGGATGGAATGTTCCTTTTGGCCAATCAAGATGCACTGATAGGCCCCTCTCGGAGAGGGGGGCTTCCATTGATCCAATCAAGATGCACCGTGGATGAAATCTCCAAGAAGATGCGGATCCCAGCAGGCTGTGCCGAGGATCAAATGCCGCACGCACGGTCCTTGTCTATCTCCGCCGCGGTGCCGCTCGCCAGGCAGAGGCGCATCAACGTCTGCAAGGCAAGTCCAGTTTTCCGCCGTCCCCACCCTGCCTCCTTCGTCACGTCGCCGGGACGCCACCCCGCGACGCCGCCCCTGGCCGCCCAGCTCCGTACCCGCCCGCCACGCCTGCCTGGCACCCCCCCCCACGCCATGGCCGCCACCACCGCCGCTGCCTCCGCGGTGCGGCTCGCCGCCGTGGCGGCGTTCCGCCGTGGTACCGCCACCTCGTCTCGGTTGGGGGGGGGGGGGGTGTGGCGCCCGCCGCCGCGGGGGCTGGTCACCCCCACCCCTCTGGCGCCCACCTCAGGTATGGCCGCGTGTGGATGTGGCGCGACGGGCGGCCCTGGGGGGGTAGCCGCACCCGCCGCCGCCGCCGCCGCCGCAGCCACCGCCGCTGCCGGCTGGCAGGCGGGCCCCGTGGCAACGGCAGCGGCTGGCGGCGGTGCCGTAGCCGCTGCGACCGCCGTGGCGGGCCGTTTGGTTCCCGCGAGCGCCCTCGGCATGGCGTCCCTGCTGGCAGCGTCCCGCCCCGTGGCGGCGGCAGCGGTGGCGACGGTGGGCCCCGCCGTGGGTGGCGGCGGTGGCCCTCGAGGGATGGCCGCGGGTCGGAGGCGGGGGAAGGGGAGTAGGGGTGCGGCGGCGGTGGCTGGCGGCGGCGGTCGTGGTGGTGGCGACGGCGACGGCGAAGGTGACGGTGGCCTCGACGACCTGTTTGAAAACAACCGTCACTGGGCGGCGGCGATGCGCGATGGCGACGCTGACTACTTTCGAAAGCTGTCCACGCTGCAGCGGCCAAAGTACCTATGGATTGGGTGTACGTTGAGGAGGGGGGCGGGTCGGCGAGTGGGTGCTGAAGGTGGTGGTGGGCCGCCGTGGGTGCTGCCGCCGCGGTTACATGTAGTGCCATGGGCAAGAGGAGAGAGATGCCAGTCGTGAGAGGAAGCCCCCTGCGGTGACTGACAGCG
This sequence comes from Pyropia yezoensis, assembly GCA_009829735.1. Lineage (NCBI taxonomy): Eukaryota > Rhodophyta > Bangiophyceae > Bangiales > Bangiaceae > Pyropia > Pyropia yezoensis. Next base: position 17,108,126 of record CM020619.1, on the reverse strand, counting down.
TGGAGCTGTTTCAAGGGCGTGGCTGTCGTCGCACTGGCGTTGCCTCCTGCATGCCCCCTTTCTGTGGCCGTCGTTGTCCCTGTCGTATCTTCACTTCTCACGGCCGTGATGCGCAGGCTCTGACTCGCGGGTGCCCGCCAATGTTATTGTCGACCTCCCGCCGGGCGCGGTGTTTGTGCACCGCAACATTGCCAACGTGGTCACCCACACGGTGCGTTTTCTTGAGGGGACGGGAAGGAGGGATAGTGTGAGGTGGAACCCTCGGTCATGTTGCTCCTCGGATGGATGGGGGGCGTGTGGGTGGCTCTCTGGCACTTGCCGCTGGTTTGCGGCACATCCACCAGCTGCAGGAGGGACTGTGCTTGCGCGTCAGACTGCGGTAGCTCGGACGCCTTCGGACGCCTCCTCTTACTCCCCGCCACCCGCGCTGTTTGGTTCGTGATGTTCCTATCTGCTCGCTTCTGTATTGTTGTCGGCTATCGCCCAACCGTTATCTATCTCTCCCTCCTAGGACCTCAACTGCCTGTCCGTCATTGAGTTTGCCGTCTCCATCCTGCGCGTTCGCCACATCCTCGTTGTCGGCCACGACGCCTGCTCGGGCGTTACCGCCGCCCTTCACCCACCTGGCCACGGAGCGCTCTTGGACGCGTGGCTCCGCCACGTCCGCGACGTGCGCGTGCGGGCGGCGGCCGAGCTGGCCGCCCTCCCCGACGACACCGCCCGTGTGGACCGGCTGGTGGAGCTCAACGTGGCGGCGGGGGTGGCCAACGTGGCGGCCACGGGGGCGGTGCAGGCCGCGTGGGCGCGGGGGGACGACCTGACCGTTCATGGGTGGGTGTATAAGCTTGGCGACGGGCTGCTGCGGGACCTAGGCGTCAGCGTGGCGGGCGTCAAGGGGGTGGGTGAGGCGTATCGGATGGGGCAGCCAGAGGACGACGGGCGAGCCAAGGGGGGGTAGGGCAGCGCACAGATAGTGGGGGCACAGCTCCTATCCGTACCTTGACAGACGCGCGAACGGTGTCAAATGCAACGGACGGTGCCGGGGCCTCATGAGGTTGTTGGTTCCCCCCGCGAGGGGGCCGAGACGAAACAAGAAAGCATCGGCGCAGCGGCACCCAACCGATCGTTCCACGAAAGGAACGGGGGAGCTCGACAGCAATACGCACCACCCACGCGGCCTCTCTGCACAAAGCGAAACAAGAGGAAAAAAAACACGAGCTGGGTAGACCGTCGGGGGCCTGCGGCGTAAGCCAGGCAAAACAACCCAGGCGGCAAACAAACATCCACACCATCCCCACGACACCCACACACCACGCACGCACCCCCCCCCCCAGATGTACCATCGCCCGTACACGCGCAGCGCGGGTACCGCGCCAACCGCACCGGCGCCCGCCACCGCCCTCAGCCGCGCCCCTCTGGGTTGTACTCCAACTTGCCGCCCTCCGCAGTGTGGAAAAATGTGCACGGGATCTCCCCCGACCGCACCTTGGCGCGCTGCGAGGACAGCACGGTGGCCAGCGAGTTCTTGGGCTTCTTGCTCTTGGTCTTGTACATGCCCTCTGCAATGGCCATGTCAATCACCTGCTGCGCCGTCATGGGCTGCTGCTCCCTCGACAGCAAAATCTCGGCAATCCGAAGGAGGGAGAGGCGCCCGCCCCGCTGCGGCGACGCGTCGTCAGCGTCGGCCACGTCGTCGTCGCCGGCGGCCGCGTCGTCGGCCCGGATGGCCACTGCGGCTGCGGCAGCGGCGGTCCGCTTGGGGCGCCTGCTGGGCGTGGCAGCCGCGGGGCCGCCCCGCTCGTCAGCCGCCGTCGCGGCCGTTGCGGCGGCCGCGACCGCGGCGGCCGCCCGCCGGGGGCGCTTGGACGCCGACCCGCCCGCGGTGGCCGCCAGGGGGGGTGACGCCAACGACGACCGCCGCCGTACGCGGGGGGCCCCCGCCCGGCCGCTGCCGGAGCCGCCCTCCGCCACCTCTTCGCCGCCATCATTGTCGGGGGCGGGCTCGCCCCCGGGGGACTGCCGCACGGACCGCTCCCGTCGAGGGCGACCGCCGGGGGAGGGCGCGGCCGTCTTGGCCGGGCGTCGCCGAGGCGACGCTGGGTCGCTCTCGGGGCCATTGCCAGCTTCGTCAGCGATGGCGGTAACGGCAACAGCGGCCAAGCCCCGGTCATTGGAGGCACCGACGCCGCAGTCGGCAGCCTTATCGCCCGCCGAGCCCCCAGCACCGTCCACGGTGTGGCTGCCACGGTTGCGACCGTCAGTGGGGGGCGCCGAGGACGCGAGCGGGCCGCGAGGTCGCAGTCGCCCGTGCGTAGCCGACCCCCCCCCCGCCGTCTCACCAGACACCGCACCGTCGGTAGACCCTCCTTTTTCGGCTGGGACGGCGGCAGCCTCTCCTTCGGCCGTGGACTTGTCGTGGCGGTGGCGGGAGTGGTGGGAGTGACCGTCAGGGGTGTGGACGCGATGGCCGCGACGGTCATTGTCGGCGGCGGCCTCGCTGGGGGTGCCGTCCACTCCCTCGCCGACGGCAGGTCGACGCTTGGCGCGCTTGGCACGGGCGTGCACCCCGTCACCGCCGCTGGCCCCATCGAGGTCAGCCGCCTCGCGCCGCCGGTGCGCGTGCTTCCTAGGCTCCGTGTAGCCGGAACCGCCGTCCGCGCCGCCCTCCCTTCCCCCCCTGGTGCTGCCGTCCACCGCCGCGGCCGCCTCCCCACCGCCACGGCCGACATGGCCCCGCCCGCTGCCGCTGCCGTGGTCACGCGACGACCGCTCCCCACGCTCCTTGCGCTTCTTCTTGCGCCGCTCCCCTGCGCCTTCTGCCCCGCCGCCGGCACCGTCACCACTGCCGCCGCCGCCGCCACCACGGCGTTTGCGCTTTCGCCGCCGCCTCTCAACCGCCGCGGCAGCGGCGGCCGACGCCGTCTGGGTAGCCTCGTCGGCGGCGCGGCGTGCCGCCTCGGCCACCCGCCGCTCCTTTTCAACAGCCACCCACAACCGGGCAGCCTCTTGGATGGCGGCAGCGACCGCGGCAGCCTCCTCCTCGTCCTCTGACTCCCCAAAGATGGCCACCGCGTCTTGTGGGTCCAACCCACTGGCAACGCCCACACAGGTGGCAGCGTCGGAAGGTGGGGGGCGGGCATCGGTGGCCGAGCCCCCCTCAGGGAGGCGGGGTGAATTGGAGGGGGAGGTTGCACCAGTGTCGTCGCCGATACGGCTGCCCGCTGCCGCCTTCCCTGCCCCTGCCACCCCCGCCACATCATCAGCCGGCGGGGGGATGAAAGGCGGGGGCACACCAACAGTATCAGGCAAAGGGGAGGAGGTGGAGAGCGGGGGCGCACCGACCGCGCCGCCACGGCCGCCGCGGCCGAGACCACGGCCGCGACCGCGGCCACGACCGCGACCGCGACCGCCGCGGCCGACAGCCATAGCGCTTGCAGCCAGGACAGGCGGGGAGAGGGATGGGGCAGGGGGACTGTTGCGCAGGTGGAAGCGGCGCAGCGAGCAGCGCAGCTGCCAAGACGTACGTTGAGAATGGGACGCAAACGGAAGCGGGCGGGCGGCGGGAGCTGCGGTGGCCCCACGTAATGCCAACGACACGCTCCGGGTTGCGGCCGGGAGGAGGCCCGCGCGCATACCTGTGCGCCGACAGCGGCGCCGCCGGTGTAGTCACGTAACCACACGAAGAGAAAAACTAGGGTGAGAGGAATAAAAGCGGCGCGCGTGCCTGACGTGCAACGACAGTCGCTCGTCGGCGGAGGTGGGGTAGAGGTATGGGGCGGAGGGGGGGGGGGAGGGTTCCTTGGGTCGCGGCTGCCACGGCCTTTTGCGCGCCGCCCCGGTTCCGCGCCAACGGCGATTGGCGCGGAACGCTGGCGTGCCGAGGGTGGTCGGTCAGAGTCTTGCCGCGCAGCGCTTCCAGAGGCCAAGCGCAGCTAGTAAATACGAGGTGAGTTGGACAACTACTACTCAAACAGCATCAACAGAGCCTCTAAACGACTCTGCTGTTTCGTATCGAGATCGTCTTTCAGCCAATAGAAAATCAGAAGGAACAGATCTCGATGGATATCTTGTTTCTCGGTCTCGTTTTGTACCAGGGATGTTGCAAGAGGACCTTCCGCCATCGTCGCGAAAAGGTACCACTCGTACTGGGGCTTACTGGCAGGGTTGTTATATTTCAAGAAACCATCGATCATGAGTAACATTATGCGATATTGATAAAATTATCAAATGATAACTATCGCCACGTTTCTTGACACGTGTTCCAAATTAAAGCACAGGCCGACTGGAGATGGCTGACCTCGTCCGTGGTGACGAGGATGAGCCGCCTGATGGTGACTGCGACCGCCCTCCCGACATTCGCACCAACGTAGCGCCCTTTTTCCCAGCCGATGACGGGCGCATCGCCTACAGGGAGGTTGCCACGCGCACGGCGTCGGGCCTCGCCGCCCTCGCGCGGAGTGCAGCCTGTTCGCCGATGTGGCCGTCGATGCGCGGGACAACGTCGGCGGTGGAAAGGACGCCAACATCGGTGGTGGCCATGCAGCTGAGAGGCGCCTCCTCGCCTTCGCTGCGAGTGCCTTCGAGTGGGGGACAGGATGCCTGTCACAGGTGACTGTCGCCGCCACGGTGGTCGCGTTCATGGCTATCGCATCTTTCCCATCGAGCACGATGGCGCAGCGGAGGGGGCTCACACGGATCCAGGGACACGGAGTCGACCGTTTGATAATTATGAACACGCAGCCTCGTGATCGTTTAATTTCGCGATAACTTACTTAATAATTTTGACATGGCAGTTATGACCTCTCAACCCTGTTTACTGGGGCGTGCTGAGGCCCGTTGCACCACGAACCCCAGATTGATTTCATTTCGGCTGAAACGGCCCCCAGTACAAGATCGCGACCGCGAATATCTGTGTACTAACCCCCTTTTTCCACAGTATTCTTCCAATCTAGTACAGAAAATATTCGCCCAGGAGCACCCAGTAAGAACCAGAACCTTCGTTCTTGGCACGTCTGGGGGGGGGGGGTGGTGGCACATGCGCGCACTCGAGGCACCTCCAGCACACGCCCCAGAAGGAGTTGTGGAGCTACTTACGGCCACTTGAAGGCCGCAGCGCGTCCTCGCCTGGTCGTGGAGCGTGTCCGTCCTGCTTGACACTACGTTGAGGCCATCCGCCAACACACGCACTGCGCGAGGAGACGCTTTCAAAAACGACTTTTAGAGCGGGCTGTGGTCTATACGTCACCTCGGTTAGGGGCAGTACGTGGCAAGTGAAACAAGCTTTCTTGTACACCATCAAGCACACCCCCAGGGGCACCTGGGCCCCCCCCCAAATGGCGCCCCCAGGGGCACCTCGGCCGCCCCCCCATGGCGCCCCCAGGGGCACCTGGGATCCCCCCCATGGCGCCCCCAGGGGCACCTGGGCCCCCCCCCCATGGCGCCCCCAGGGGCACCTGGGCCTGCCCCCCATGGCGCCCCCAGGGGCACCTAGCCCCCGCCCCCCATGGTGCCCCCAGGGGCACCTGAGCCCCCCCCCCATGGCGCCCCCAGGGGCACCTGGCCCCTCTCCCCATGGTGCCCCCAGGGGTGTGGCAGTATTGACCCCCATGTAGGAGGGCAACACGTTCCATGCAAGGGGCGGCAGGCCACTAGCCTGACCCGTTCTTCCCCCTGCATTTGGGTCCATATTCTCTAAGTCTGGGATAGTTAGCTTAGTTGTAAATCCAACGTGGATTTGAGGGTTTTCTGCATTTATCGTCTTGAATTTTCGTGTGGCCCGGTGGGCAGGTGCTGGGGTGGGAGATTCTGAGTGGCGAGATTCTGAGGGGACCCTGGGGGGATAAGGGGAGGGACAGCGGGGCTTGGCCTCGCTTCCCCGTTCCGACCAAGAAACTGTTGGCCCACACACCATCTTCTTGTTTGTCAGTGGGGGGATTGCCCCACAACAGGGACAGTGTGTGTGCGACTTGCACTTCTTCCGGTTCCCCCGACACGGGAGGCAGCCCTTGCGCACCGCCCCAACTTGGGTGTCGCGTGTGCGAGTGGTGTTTGCCACATTTGGTGGAGCAGCAGTGGATCGAGGTAAACTTTACCTCCGGGTGCACCCGGGTGTAGGGGGCCCTCTGTTTCAGAGGAACGGTTGATTTGGATCGTGTCTTACGGATCGTCGGCCGACATGGCTGGTTCGGACCCCCCGTCGTCTGGGGAGTACACGGGTGACGCACGTACTTCAGTGCCTTTGAATACTGGTGAGACACAGGTAGGTGTACCTGGGGTCGCAGAGGGACGGTGGTCCCTCAAGCCAACAGGACTGGGAGTACGGGCGGGCGACAGGCCACCTCGACTCAGTCGGGAGTTCATTCGGGTGACACTTCTGATGTTTGTGGGCCGAAGTCCGGCCACCGTGTGGTACACTCAACGGGAACGTCCCAATGTGAGAGGACTGTCCCCGCGGGATCCACTCGGGTTGGAGCCAACTTTGGCTTGAAGCCGTCGCCGAATAGGCTTTCGGAGGACGGGGGACCTCCGTTGGTCGGCGATGGGCTCGCGCCCATGCCCCCGGTTGAGACCTCTGAGGATCGTGGTTACCCCTCAGGTGGACTCCCGGAGGCGGACCGAGACTCAACTGGAGTCCATAATCCACTCCTCGCGGAAACTGTCCGTCGGGAGGCGACCAATGTGTTGCGGCAGACTTTGCCGGACCTGGTGGTCACGATGACAAATACCATTCTGAATCAGATTGTGGCGAGCTTGCCAGAAGGTCTCAATGTCCAGACCGGATTGGGGCTTTCGAGCCCGCAGACGCAGGGGGAATCCCTCCCTACGCCTGTCTCGGGTCGCCCCGAACCGGGGGCGACCCCTGTGACTCCCAACGAGGGAGCCACACCATTCTCGGTGGGGCGCACGCCCTTTACGGGGGAATTCCCCTCGGAAACGCCGGTGGCTACACCAAGCTCGCCGCGGCAGACGACAGGCACTGCGGGTCAACTCACCCCATTTCCTCAGCGGCTTTTCCCTCAACGTGAGGTGCCGCCCAAGATCCAGGTCGCCAACCCGGTCTATCAGAGGATCTTTGACTGTGAGACCTACGCGCTCCACAACAAGTCGGTGGCGTACGGTCCTCTTCAGGCCCGAGCTATGGGTCGTCCCAAGAAGAGTGCACTTCACTCTTTTGGGCACAAAGCGGAGTGGGATGGAACTCCTCCCCTCCGTGTCTTTGAGCTTCTACGTCGTTTCACAAAAGCCTGTTACGAAAATGCCATAAGTGAAAGCATGGCTTTCTACATGCTACAGGAGTTTACCAAGGGCGACCTACGGACAGAACTCATGTCCGTCATGCCCAGTTCCTCAAGTGGAGGCGCTGGTGAGGTGACGTCCTACTTGAAGCTCGTAAACTGGTTGTTGAGAGCTATGCTGGATGAAGCCGCGTTGGCTTCTCAAGTCGAGGAGTTTACGCAAGCTCATCAAGACGAGACTGAGGACGAGTTGTCCTTTGCGGAGCGGGTCCGTAAGCTCAATAATCTTTGAGGCTTTCTTCATCCACAAGCTGTGGTGAAGAGTTGGTTTGTGGAGGGACTCCATTGGTCAGTCCGTATGGAGACCCGGGAGCATAATACTGCCCGTGCGACCCTAGCCGAGTTGGCCAGGTTTGCCTACCGCAGAGGTGAGGCCTACCGCAAGTTGAGGGAGGAACAACGCCAGGAGCGTCAGGCCGAGTTGGCCAAGGAGCGAGAGGAGGCGCGCCAGGCCAGAGAGCCACGAGAGGTACGCCGTATCCGCAAGGATGAGGTAGTAGCTGCCGTGGGAACTTCCCAGGGTACCTCATCTACTTCCCAAGTCGGGGAGACTACTCCGGGAACTGACCATTGGTGTTGGAACTGCAACTCCGATGGACACTGGGCATATCATTGCCCTATGTTGAGTAAACGCATTCAACAACTCGTTAAGAATGCAAGTAAGAAGACGGCTACGAACGAAGTACGTTCACGCCGCGAGGGTGGACCTCGACCGGTAGTGGCGGTCGCCACACCCTCGGCGGAGGGGGCGGACACGTCGTCCTCGGACTCGTCGTCTTCCCCTTCGCCCTCGGATTCCGACGCCAAGTCGGCGGGAAGCGAATGACCGTTGGAGCTGGCCGTCGTAAGCTCACAACGGCAGCCTCGGCCAAGTGGGTCAAGAGGACGAACCAACCCTGCCGGATACTGCGCCGACCTAAGGGAGTCCGCCCACCTCGGGTTGGGCTCCCCAAGAACGTAAACCCACGTCGGGTCATCGCGGTGCTGACGGGTGAGAACTTCCAGGTGGCTGGCCGGGTGCAACTAGCCCCCGGCCGTGCCTGTTGTGCCCGTATCGTACTTGATACCGGTTCAGGAGCCTCTTTGATACGCAAGTCGCTGTTACCCAAGAAGGTGAAGCTCCAACGCTGGAGGTCTAAGGCCGACCATGTGATTGACATCAATGGTGGGGTGCTTCCCATTGTTGGGGCCGTGACCCTACCAACTAGGTTGGGAACCCATGAGGTCGACGTGACCTATGGAGTAGTCGAGAATGTATCGGTACCCCTGCTTCGGGGTACCCCTTATGTTGTAACACAAGTGCCTCTGATTTGTGGCCCGGAGTATTGGGTCAAGTTGATGAATGGGGAGACCATCCCCATCCTTGGTAAGGGAAAGTCTGTGGCTCCTGGGACAGTTTCACAGTCGAAGCCTGTTTGCTCCGTGAGAGAAGGGTTTACTGCTACCCTGCGTTTAGCCCGTAAGGTCACGTTGCCCCCCAACTCGGTGGCGCACGTTAACGTTGTAACTGATTATACGGGGAACGGGTTGGTGCACCCTAGCCCCCGCCTTGCTCGTAAGCACCAAGGGCATGTTGCCCTTGGCACGATGGACTCCAAAGCCGGAGTCCCGTGGAGGGTTCAGGTGATGAACCTGAGCTCTTCGCCCAAGTACTTCAAGTCGGGACGCAAGTTCGGCTATATCGACCATAATGAGGGACCAGTAGTAACGGTCACCCTCAACGCGGGCGCGAGTAGCGACCCGAAGTCTGGAAAGGAGAAGCACCAAGCCAAGCCGGCCGCCTCTCCTGGGCCCCATGTGAACATGGAGAACGTTCCACCCAAGTTGAGGGTTCGAGTTGAACGTCTCATGGACCAATATCAGAAGTTGTGGGATGGTCAATTGGAACTCATGAGAGCTACTGAACACCGGATCGAGTTGAAACCCGATGCACCCCCTATACGTCAACAACCGTATAGGGGAGGACCCCGTTCAAGGGCCTTCGTCAAGGAGCAAGTCGCTCGCATGGAGGCCCTCGATGTGATTGAGCCCAGCAACGCCGAGTGGGCGAGTCCGGTGGTCATTGTCCCCAAAGTTGATGGGACCCCACGGTTTTGTATCGACTACCGTAAGCTCAACGAGAGCACGGTGAAGGACAGTTATCTCCTACCTAGGATGGACGACTGTGTGGACGCTCTGGGGGAAGCAAACGTGTTCTCTACCCTAGACTGTAACGCGGGGTATTGGAAAATTCCAATTGCCCTGGAAGACAGGCATAAAACTACCTTTACCTGTCACTGTGGTACCTACCAGTGCAAACGACTACCGTTTGGACTGTGCAACGCGCCGGGAACTTTCCAGCGCGCCATGGACATGATTCCGGCCGGAGTACGGTGGCAGATCTGTCTTGTGTACTTAGACGATATCATTGTGTTCTCCCGAAGTCCGGAGGAGCACATTGGCAATCTTGGTCAGGTGTTCCAGCTACTTGCTGACGCCGGTGTGTCACTGAAGGCGAGCAAGTGCCACCTCTTCACTCAGGAGGTGGAATACTTGGGACGTGTTGTCCGTACGGGGCGCCTCAGTGTCAATGAGAAGAACTTGAGAGCCATCCGTAAGGCTCAGTACCTCCGGACCCAGACCCAGATGAGGAGCTTCCTCGGGATGTGTAACTTGTACCGACGTTTCACCAATGGCTTCGCCAAGGTGGCGAAGCCGCTGAATGAGCTAGTTAGCTCAACGCTACCGAAGAACCTGCCTCCCCCAAGTCGGGTGGAGGAGGAATCCCTTGAGACTCTGCGGGATCTACTACTCAAGCCCCCTATCTTGGCTATTCCCAGGTTGGGAGGCCACTACATCTTAGACGTGGATGCTAGCTACGACCAACTTGGTTGTGTGTTGCTTCAGCAGAAGCCGGACAAGGAGTACTTGCCGGTAGGATACTTCAGCAAGGGGCTGAACTCGGCTGAGAAGAACTATGGAGTCACCGAGTTGGAAGGACTCGCAGTGGTGTGGGCGGTGACGTCACTTCGTCAGTACCTAAAGGGTGAGAAGTTCCTCATCCGCTGTGACCACCGCGCGTTGCAGTTCATATTCAAGACGGATTGCACGAACACACGCCTCAACAGGTGGAGGGTGCGACTGGCACCCTTCAAATTTGATATTGAGTACCGTCCCGGCAGGCAACATGCCCTAGCCGACGGCCTTTCTCGGGTACCTACCGAGGGGCTGGAAACTAACTCAGTCGATGATGACATCCCCATCGTGGGGGTAGTCACGCGCTCGGGTCAGGCGTTGGACCCTGAGGCGCCAGGGAACAAGAAGTACTTGCCCCTGTCCCTGGACGAGGTGGTGAAGGCCCGGGCCGAAGACTCCTTCTGCAAGTCGCAGAGGGATACGCTAGATACGGTGGCGGAGACGCGGTTCTTTGTCGGGGACGATGGCCTCCTCTTGAGGAGGGGGGTAATTCAGGGGACTGAACAACTTGTCGTCCCCGCATCCCTCAAGGACAGTATCCGTGAGAGGGAGCATAACGCTCCCACAGGTGGACACCTGGGGTCTAGTAAACTGTACCAGACCCTGAGGACCAGCTACTACTGGCCGTCCATGGTGGTCGACATCTACAGTTCGGTGCCTGCCTGCACAAGTTGTGCGCAGAACCGTCTGATGGAACGGCGGCCCACCACGGCTATGTTACTGTTCCCGGCCAAGGAGCCCTTTGCCGCGTTGGAAATGGACATCCTTGGGCAGTGATCGAGGATGGCAACCAGTACCTCCTGGTCATCTGCGATCGCTTCACGAAACTTACGCGAGCGATCCCTCTGGCAGAGATCACGGCCATGTCGGTCGTGTCAGCCTTCCTAGATCACTGGGTTGCCGCCTATGGCATCCCGGACAGTACACTGTCGGACAACGGACCGCAGTTTGCGTCCGTACTGTTTCAGGGAGTGCTGGATATGTTGGGGGTTCAGGCAAACTATGCCACCCCCTACCACCCACAAACTAATGGGCAGGTGGAGAGCTTCAACAAAACTATTGTTCGACAGCTGCGCCACTACGTGAGTGAGCACGTGAAAACGTGGGACCAATACTTTTCAATTCTTACGACCGCCTACAATTCGCAGGTTCACTCATCTACCAGGGAAGTACCCCTTGTAGCATCCCTGGCCCCGACTTGGCGCCGACCCGGGACTACAACCAGAGGGCACCAGGTGCCAGAACACGCCCGCCGTGTGGTGACGGTTGGCGGCCGTGGCCCGTGCCCGGCACTGGGATGCGGTGGACTACGCTATCCACACGTGAGAGAGGGATTGCTGATGGGTTTTTGCATACTTGTGAGGGACTTGATTTGAGAGAATTTGAGTGTGAGATTAGTGAGTGGGAATAGAATTAGTAGTGATAGTGGCCCCCGACCTGACGAGGTTAGACTCGGGTCGGGGCCACTCGGGGTTATGGGGGGGCTACCTGGCCAACGTGCCGAGGCTCCCCCAGATGCACGTTAAGAGGGACAGCGAGGCGCCCTTGGCCCGCGCCCTCAGGAAAAAGACAACTGCGCGTTTGCTTTCCTCTTCCCCGTGTGCACTACCGTGCGTATCTGTTTGCTCTGCGAGCAGGCACGTGAGACAACAGGCATACCATTCTCGTAGTTCCCCTTTCTGTGTTACCTGTCCCTTTCCCCCGAGGGATATTGACACGTGTCTGAGAGGATCGAGTTTTATACCACATATTTGGTGGAGCAGCAGGGGATGATTGGAGTGTTTGAGAAGAGACATTTGGGAGCAGCGGTTGGGTTGTTCCTGTTCTGTCTTTTTCTGTGGTTTGGGAATTATTTGCACCCGTTCACGGGAATCCCATTCCTGGCTCTCCAACCCCTCTCTTGTGGTCTGGCGATCTTTGGACACGCAGGCAACTGGACTGTGGCTGTCAAGAGACCAACATGGCTACCCTTCCTGGCACGACGGTGCCCGAAGGGGTAGACCCCGCGTCCCTTGACGCATCCCTGGTCACCGCGGGGGACGGTGCCCAACCCGGCGTTCTCCCTACGGGTGAAGCAGACCTGGGCGTGACATCCGGTAGCGGACTGGAGTCCACAGGCGGCCAAGCACCACCTGCTCCCGTTCCTCCGGCTGTTCCTCCTGTGGGAGCCACCCCGGGGTCAACGGCGTTTGAGTCCGCTCGCAGCAGACGTCTCCCTCCTGTCGGTTCTACTCCTCAACCTCCAGGGATAGCCCCTGGTGTGTTTACTCCTGGACCCACACATGGCAGCTGGGTGTATACACCTCTTCCTGTGGGCACTAGCGATGCCAGAGGCACCGTTGTGACTGGTTCTACGGGTCTCCCTGAGACCTCGACTCCTGGGACCGGCCAAGCTTTTCCTCCCCTTGCATCCTATGGGGCGGGGAGCTCCAAGACCGGTAACCGGAGCAGCCGAAGGCGTCGGCGTCATCGCCGTCGCTCTAGCACCAGCGAGACCAGTTCCTCCAGCTCTGAGGAGGGATATGATTGGGATGCATCTCCCGGTCCCACCCGGCGCAGGCTAGTCGAGTTTGACTTCCCTGCCCACCAAGTGGGAGATGCCACCCTGAACAAGGTCACGTATTGGGGTAACTACCGGCTGGAGAACCAAGACCAAGGTTACACCCGGAAGATGGCCAAGAAGATGGCGTCCCTGAACCGGCGAATGCAGCCGAGCTTCGGGGGACATCCTAAGTTTTCCGGGAAGAGACCGGCGCTTATCTTTGCCTTCCTGCGCCGGTTTATCAAGGCATGCAATGACAACGATGTGTCCGAGGGCAAGGCTCTCTACCTCCTGGTTAACTTCATGACCGGAGAAGCGGAACAGCGGTTTGCACAGGTTCTACCAGACTCTGCCGGACACATTGTCGGACGTACCGTCGCGAGTTATCCGGAGGCGGTCAACTGGCTCCTGTCCAACTACGCTGACGCGGACTCTCTGCGTAAAGCAGTCGGCAGGCTGAACCGGGCAACCATGGAAAGACAAGAGACTCCAGAGGCGTTCGCCCGTCGTGTCCGGGAGATGAGCGATGCTTGTGGCAACGTTTACCCTGAGGACAGGCTCAAGATGATCTTCTCGGAAGGGCTTCCTGAATATCTTCAAGTGGATGCGGAGAACTACAACCAGGAACATCAAGAACATACCTTCCAGCAGTTGATGGCCTACACCCAGGGCAAGTACCGGCAAGCCAGGGCCCTCCAAGCTCCCATGGTATCAACTCCCAAGCCGTTGTCGCGAGTTCGACCCGGACCCGACAAGTATAAGGGAGGTGATAGCCCTGTACCCGTACTCGCAGTTGGCGAGGCCTCACCCATGGGGCCAGGGGACAGGTGGGGCGGCTTCGTTTCTAAGGAGCAACCATCCCTGGTCGCCCCCAGGCAAGTCAAGAACCAGCGGTTCCGGTCTTGTTGGCTGTGCCAGAAGGAGGATCACATGTCCTACCAGTGCCCGACCATTCCCAAGGACCTCCAGGAGAAACTCAAGCGTCAAGGACTGGTGTTTGCAAAGGCGGTCAACTGGGCTGACCGGCGGGCACCCTCCAAGATGGACAAGGCACAGGTACATGCAATCCGAGTGGCAACCTTACAGAGAATCACGGAGGCTCTGGCAAGAGAAGCTCCTACGAACTTTGACCTGGAGACCGAAACCTCTAAGGACTCCTCGGACCCGGGAAACGAGTAGGGCAGGCGCTCTCCCCAAGCGTCTTCCCGAATCTCCGACGGCAGGGTACTTCTACCTGTTTTCCCCTTGCGTGCCGGGAGAAAGGACGGCGGTTACCTGCTCAACCGGTAGCCGCCTGGACACCCTGTGTGTTCAAGGGGACATTGCTCGTCCTGCGTAAAGAAAACCTCAAGATTAATGCTCGTATGCGTGTGGGGGATAGCCTCCCCCAAGCTGTTACGCCGGTGGTTGACACGGGAGCCGGACCAAGCGTCATCACTGAGAACCTGTTACCTCCGGGCTGGCGTCGACATGCCTGGAGAGCGCCTACCCGGACCCATATCGTCGACGCTTCGGGTCAAACCCTACGACCGCTTGGCCGTCTTCCTGTCGCCATCTATGTCAACAATGAACCAATGCTTTTTCCCTTTCTAGTAGTCAAGACCCTATCAGTCCCCCTCATCCTAGGCTGGGACTTCCAGAAGCAGCATGTCAAGAGCATCCTACCCGGAGAAGGGAAGGTCCAGTTCAACCATGGGTTTGTGTCACCGGTATTGGAGCATCTGGACGCCAAGGTTCGTGTAGCCAAGAGCAAGAGGGAACGCATCCCACCCTCTACCTTGACTCTCTTCAAACCGGTGCTCCTACCTCCTCGCTCGGAGACCAAGGTTCAAGTAACGACCCGGACTGCAGTTCAATGCCTGATCTACGGACGTAAGGAATTTCTGGCGAAACACCGGTTATACTTGGCCCACGGACATCACAAGAAGGTAGAAAGGCACACCCCGTTCTCGGTGCTAATCGTCAACGTGAGCCGGAAGCCAATAACCCTCGCCAAGGGCACCCGAGTTGGTACAGCAGAGCCTTACCGGGGATCCGCCCGTGCTATGAGCAAGGAAGACCTCCTGAACCTGCAACAAGAACTGGCATCCAACTTGACGGCCTTAGACGTACCTCCGAAGCAAGAGCAGGCTGGCAGCGCTACTCCGAAATCCGAACAAGCACCACCCGGGATGCCGAAGGTCAAGCAAGAAAATGTCCCTCCCGACTTGAAGGAGGCACTGGAGAAGCTTCTCCAGGAATATCGGCACCTGTGGTCGGGAGAGCTGGGCAAGATGGACGCCACTCTACACCGGATTCAACTCAAGCCGGAAGCTAAGCCAGTGCACATGCAACCATATCGGGCCGGACCTCATCGCCGGGATGAGATTGAGAAGCAGGTTAACAAGATGCTCAAGATGGATGTTATCGAGCCGTCTGATGGCGAGTGGGCTTTCCCGGTGGTAGTCGTCCCGAAAACCGGCGGTCACTTCCGTTTCTGCGTTGACTACCGGCGCCTGAACGAGATGACAGTCAAGGACGTATACCCGATACCCCGGATGGATGATTGCCTCGACTTTCTTGGTGATGCCACCCTCTTCTCGACGCTGGATTGTAATGCCGGTTACTGGCAGATCCCTCTGGCTGACGAGGACAAGGACAAGACCACCTTCACGTGCCACCTGGGACTATTCCGGTGCAAGCGTCTTCCTTTTGGTCTCACCAATGCTCCGGCGACCTTCCAAAGAGCCATCGACATCATCCTGTCCGGGCTAAGGTGGAGAACATGTTTGGTCTACCTGGATGACATTATCGTTTTCTCCAAGACCCCAGCGGAACACCTGGAGCACCTTCGGGAGGTCCTGGCCCTCCTGTCCAAGGCTGGAGTTACCCTCAAGGCCGAGAAGTGCCACCTGTTTGAGACTGAGGTGGAGTATCTGGGGCATGTGCTGAGTCCGGGGGAGCTCCGAGTCAATGAGAAGAACATCAAGGCCCTCCGGCATGCACGGCAACCCAAAACCCAGACGGAACTCAAGAGCTTCCTGGGTATGTGCAACGTCTATCGCCGGTTCGTACGGGACTATGCTCTGATTGCCCGGCCACTGACCAAGCTGACCAGCAAGAAGCTTCCAGCACAACTCCCGGTGTTCGACGAGAAGCAGACCGCGGCCTTCGAAGAGCTCAAGAAGCGCCTGACCACCACTCCAGTACTGGCGTTACCCAAGCGGGAGGGCCAGTTTGTTCTGGAGACGGATGCCTGTGGCGTCCAGGTGGGGTGCTCACTACTCCAGCAGCAACCTGATGGGCACTTTCTCCCGATAGGCTACTACAGTCGCGTCTTGACTCCAGCTGAGAAGAACTATTCCACGACCGAGCGCGAGTGCTTGGCAGTCGTCTGGGCTTGCTTCCTGTTACGGCCATATCTTGAAGGACAAGAGTTCCTCATCCGGACGGACCACGCCAGCCTAATGTGGCTGCTATGCATGGACAGCAGTCAAGGAAGGGTCGCCCGGTGGCGCCTACGCCTTTCGGAGTTCAAGTACAAGGTGTGCACCAGAGCAGGGAGGGAGCACCACTGCGCCGACACCATGTCCCGGCTGGAGACTCCTGCAGCCGATACCGGTCCTATCCCGGAGGAAATACCTTGCTTCATCCTCCCGAATGTCGGACGTGGCTGGCACGCTCCCCTGTATGAGACACCTGAAGCTCATCAACCGGTGACCATTCACCGGATGCTGGAGGCACAACTGACGGATCCTCAATGCTTGGAGCTTCGCCACCAAATGGACCTGAACCGGAACAGTCGTTTCTCCGAGTCTACGGACGGACTCCTAGTACGGGTGTCACCCTTCGATGGGGCCACTCAAGTCTACGTACCCCGGGGCCTACGATCTGACATCCTACGCCTGGAGCACTCGTCTCCCCAGGCCGGACATCCTGGTATCAATCGGATGTATGCTTCCATGAGACGACACTATTACTGGGAAACCATGGCCAGTGACGTCCATAAATACCTGGAGGCTTGTGTTTCGTGTGCAAGGAACCGGTTGTCCCAGAGGAAGAAGACTTCTAAGCTACGCCTATTCCCGGCGGCGGAGCCCTTTGCAAGCTTAAGCATGGACATCCTGGGGCCCCTACCTGAAACATCCAGTGGCAACATATACCTGCTCATCATATGTGACCGGTTCTCCAAGTTCACTCGAGCAATCCCGCTGAGGACCATCACGGCTCTGGATGTCACGTCAGCCTTCTGCGAGTACTGGATAGCTGCCTATGGCCCTCCAGACTCCGTCTTAACCGACAACGGTCCCCAGTTTGCATCCCTGTTCTTCCAAGGAGTCTGTGACCTGATGGGCATCAAGAACTTGTACACTACGACGTACCACCCTCAAACGAACGGCCAGGTGGAACGATTCAACCGGACCCTAGTAGACATGCTACGGCACTACGTGGAGGAGCACCAAGAAGACTGGGACGAGCTCCTGGCTGTCCTCACTCTAGCCTACAACTCCCGAGTTCACCGGACAACGGGGGTCGCTCCACTCGACTTTGTCACCCCAAGGCGGCTGACCAACTTCTCCCTGGAAAGAATACCAGACGGTCTCCAGCCTGCACTGAAGTCAGGTCCCAAGGCAAAGGATGAGTTCCTGGAACAACTGAAGCTCCTGCTCCCAAGAGTCAAGGAGTCAATCTCGAAGACCCGGGAGCGATACAAGCGGGGCTATGACAAGGGCGTTCGGGAAAAGAACAAGGAACTGGGTGGTGGCGACTGGGTTTTTGTGGACAACCATAGCAAGACCCGGGGGAAGCTGGACTCGAAGACGGATGGACCTTATGAGATCCTGAATACGGACGGTTGGACCTTTCTTCTAGACGTGGATGGCTCCCCGTACCGCGTGAGCAGCGACCATGTCACCCGAGCCCCACCGCCAAGCCAACGGGACTTGACCCGGCGCAAGCGGGCCGCAGTACCCTGGCTATCCCAAGAAGAAGGTCGGGAATATGTCTACGTCAAGTTTGTGGACCATGCCTGGAGAGACGGACGCCTGTACCTGCGAGTACGCTGGTTCGGTTTTAACCCGGCAGATGATACCTGGGAACCCTCAAACCGGCTACCCATCGCGGATGTCTGTGCCTACACGCGACGGAACGGGATAGAGGGCACTCCAGTGGCCAGAGCCGGCAAGATTCTGGAGTCGGACTCGGAGGAGGACCAAGAGGATGGGGCCAACCAAGACCCTCGGGACGAGCCGAGTTCATCCGCAACGGATGCGGAACAAGAGGATTGAGAAGAAGGGAACGGGTATATCAAGGAGAACACGCAATACAAACATGGAACAATCAAGGAAAACAAGCACCCGCTCGGGCAACCCTTCTCTCCGCCTCTTCCCTCCTCGCTTCTCCCAAGACCCTCACCCTCCTTGCCTCCAACTACTACTCCCGGCGCGGACGCTGAGCCGCGGGAGTGTCCTCCAGCGCTGCCTCCGCGGCACGACGGGAACCGGAGGAAGACGGGATGACGTAGTGCGGTGGACGCGGTGCATCCCGGTATGACGCCATCGGAGTAGTACCGGTAGTTGCCGGGGGCTCCCGCTCATCCAGATATGCCCGTCGGCGCCCCTGGAAGCCAGTGAAGGTTTCTGACCACTGCTGGGCCAAGCCATGCCGCGTCAAGGTCGCCAGAAGTTCGCCAACCACCGGGCTGTTCGACATCTGGCCGCTGTCCGCGCAAGCAAACACCCGGTCGACCACGTTGTTCAAGACGCTGGCGTAAGTACCCAGCACCAGGGAGGACCCAACGCCTTCAACCTGCACCGGAAGACGACCCAGCTGGTCTTCAATCATACCGACGTCGTACTGGTCGCATGTCGGACCACCTTGGATCAGGTACCAGTCAGGCACCCGGAAGCGGGTAAGGCGCAGAGTCGGCGCCGGAATCTCGAACCGCCCCGAGGACGACACCACCGGACGGTCCACAACGGCCCCCGAAACCGGAGTACCCAACTCCAGCGGAGGCACAGCGCCACCGGCGTTGGAAGAAGGCGTCCGAGGCGGAGCGGCCGGAGTGGTAGGCGACGGCACGGTCACCCCCAGACTCGCCGCAGACAGGCGCGGTGCCGGAGGAGCTTGAAGTACCGGCACAGCCGGAACAGGGCGTGAACGCGCCGGCGACGGTTCAGGTGAGGCCACCGGGGCGACAGGTGCAACAGGAGGAAGTGGAGCCGCCGCAGACGCCTGACCGACCGCCACGGCCCATCCCGACTCCTGCACCGGCGGCCCAACTGGCAGAAGATCAAGGGCGGCCGGGGCAGGAAAGCTACCTAGCTGCGGCCACGCCGGAAGCGGCGTCGCCAGCTGCACCTTGGCCGGAGAAGACTGGTAGACCACCTGCGCCCAACCGAAGCCATCCCGACGCGGGCGGTTCTGGTCGGCAATCGCGTTCAAGAAGTTCCGGGCATGCACCGGCACCAGACGCCGGAAGTCAATCATCGCCTGGAAGAGCCCCTTGTACTCTTCGTCCTGGCTGCACAGGAAGTCGACGGTCAACTTGTCGACAATCCAGACCATCAGGAGGTCAGGGAGAAACCAAAGCCGGTTGGACACCAAGACCTCGTGAAGCCAGTGGTTGGCCGCCAAGACTGTCATGTCGGACGTGTACATCATGTACGGGATCGAGTGGAAGAAGCCCTTGATCGACGCCTGAGTCAAGGCGTCCAAGAAGTACCAGGTGAAGGGAATGCTGGAAGGAGCAAACCCGACCGGGATCTCGACTTCCTGCTGCTGCGGGATGACCTTGGGGTAGTACGCCGCCCGGTTAGCCTTATCCAGCTTCCAGAACTCCTGATGGTCGCAGCTCACGAGGAAGTCACGCTGACGGCCGCGTCGCTCGCCTTGCTCCCGTGCCGGTGACAACTTGGAGTACTTCCGGGTCAGGAAAGGCGGCTCCAGAGCGACCATGCTCGGACGGGGGTCGCAGTTCAGGCTCCCCGACCCCTTGAGCGCCTCGTCCCAGACCTTGAGCGCCCGGTGGACGTACCCTTCCTCCTCCGGCCACCGGAGAACGGACGCGGACACGCGACGCTCGGTCAAGGGTAGATCCAGCACCAGCGCGAAGGGGAGAAGGGGGGCAGAGAACCGGAGCAGGTGATCGTGACCAGGGTGAAGACGCTCGACCTCGGCACCGGTGTGGACGTGCTCGAGGCTGTGCACGGTGGCACCTGGTTCGGCCCGAGGACGTGCCGGACTAGGGAGGGACCTATGTAGCATCCCTGGCCCCGACTTGGCGCCGACCCGGGACTACAACCAGAGGGCACCAGGTGCCAGAACACGCCCGCCGTGTGGTGACGGTTGGCGGCCGTGGCCCGTGCCCGGCACTGGGATGCGGTGGACTACGCTATCCACACGTGAGAGAGGGATTGCTGATGGGTTTTTGCATACTTGTGAGGGACTTTATTTGAGAGAATTTGAGTGTGAGATTAGTGAGTGGGAATAGAATTAGTAGTGATAGTGGCCCCCGACCTGACGAGGTTAGACTCGGGTCGGGGCCACTCGGGGTTATGGGGGGGCTACCTGGCCAACGTGCCGAGGCTCCCCCAGATGCACGTTAAGAGGGACAGCGAGGCGCCCTTGGCCCGCGCCCTCAGGAAAAAGACAACTGCGCGTTTGCTTTCCTCTTCCCCGTGTGCACTACCGTGCGTATCTGTTTGCTCTGCGAGCAGGCACGTGAGACAACAGGCATACCATTCTCGTAGTTCCCCTTTCTGTGTTACCTGTCCCTTTCCCCCGAGGGATATTGACACGTGTCTGAGAGGATCGAGTTTTATACCACACCCCTCGCTTTCGTGACCCCCCGTCGCGTGCGGTCTATTGCCGTACGGCGGCCGCTCCCAACTAGGGAGGCCAATGGCAGTACACCTACTACCACTGATAGTAAGGCGGAGTTCGCTGCTAGGCTCGAAAAACTCATTCCTAAAGTCAGGGCTGAGATGGACAAAGCGCAAAAGCGCTACAAGCGTACTTTCGACAAGAAGGTGCGCAACGCTAAGCACGTCCCCGAGCAGGGTGACTGGGTGCTGGCTCACTCACACACCCCAACTGGGGGTAAGTTGGTGTTCAAGACGAAGGGGCCATACCAGGTCCTTCGTACCGATGGGAGACGGTTTACCATCGAAAGTGACGATGGGGTCCGCACAGTAAACGGACAGGACGTGGTAAAAGGTGCACCACCTCCTGCAGGTGACCCGGCTCGGGCGCGTGCGCTGAAAGCGTGGCGCCTGCCTTCGATACCTGCGGCCAAACAGGGCCCGCAGGAGTACGTGTTCGATAAGTTCATCGACCACGGGTGGGATGAGGACACTAACCGCCTCATGTCGAGGGTGCGTTGGTTCGGCTATGAGGCCAAGGATGATACGTGGGAATACGTTGAGGATCTTCCTGCTGAGAAGGTTCGGGCATACTGCGCCCAGAATGATATCGACCCTATCTGCCCTCCCTCAAGGTGAGGGAAGGCCCAATGACAGCGCCAAGAGAGCGCTTCAAGTCGAAGTGGTACGCCGAGTGGCTTTTAACTACAGCCCTAACCCACACACTCTCACATCAAAGGCAGCTGCCAACTAGGCACGCATGCTAGACTCCCCAACACCATGGCCCTCGCTCTCAAGTGGAGGCGAGCGGCCAGACCCACGCCGAAGACGTTCCCCACCCGTCGGCGGGGGCGGCGGCTCCAAGTCGGAACCGTCGCACCCCTCACGGTTGCGCAAGTGGCGACGACCGCGGCTACTCTTCTGCTTGGTCTTGCGCGCAAGTTGGCGACGCAGACGCCGGACCGACTCCGTCTCCGACGGGGTAGAGGACTCCGAGACGGAATAAGACAGCTCGTCTTCCGACACGGAGGGAGACCGCCGCGTGTGACGGCGACGACGGCGAGGAGGCGAGTATGTCCGGCTCGCCCGACGCTTGCCGCGCCCAAGTGGGGCTGGCTGGGGCACAATCGACCCAATACGAGCCATCTCGGTCTTCATGAACCCCGCTACCGACTCGCAACTCGCGGTCGCCTCAACAGTACGAACGCGCTCCTCGAGTTCAGGAGTCTCGGAAACTTGAAGGGTTGCAGCCAACGCGGCCAACCAAGAAATTGTTGCTCACCAACGTGGTGACCATCATCTCGGAGGTCAAGGGCGTGGCCGGCAGTACCAACTTGGGATAGACCGTGAGGAGGGTGGCCCCCAAGTTGGGGGACACCGGAGGGGACGACTCAACGGCAACGCCTATCGGGATGTCCCCGTGCGGCTGGAATGGGACAGGAGGAAGCGGAGGGGCTCGCCGAGTAGGCGGAGCCCGAGAGTAACTGCGACCCCTACTCGGGGCCCCCGCAGTGGGTTGAGTCTTATAGCCATCGTGGGAGGCCACGGCCACCACGATTGGCTTTTCCGGGGGAGGCGCAGTGTGGCGTTCCACCCCCGGGGCATACGGGTAGTCCCCGATGCCCAGCCCCTCCTGGAGTACCACACGGCCGTCGTGAAGTTCACGACCGACCCAGACGAACTGGCGAAGTGTGCCATCGTCCTTGGGCCCGCGGGAGAATCGGCGCAGCTTGTGCTCAATGATCTCCCACTCGATGAGCTTGTGGAGGCACAGCATCTCCTCAAGTAGAGTAAGCTGTCCCGATGAGCACCCCTCAGCAACTAGCTGAGGGGTGAGCTGCTCCAAACCTTGGATAAGCCGGGAGGATAAACGCCAGAGCATCCCCCGCCGCTGGAGACAAGAAACCCAGGTCGACATGACCTCGAGGAACCACTGGGTTGCCAACATGGCGAACACCAGGTAGTCCGGGCTAGCCGTCAACATGATGGAGCCGAAGTTGTAGTGGTTTTACGTACCTTAGGCGCCTAGCACCCAGAACACACAGAGAACCGACCCGCCAAGAACGCGGGGAGACCGGAGAGATACAGAACCGCCGACCGCCTGGCTGGTTCACGCGGGGATCCGCGACCAGGACGACATTGTTCAAGCACACGCAAGTCTGTCTTTTTTTCCAGGGGGGAAGCAACGCGCACCCCCACGCACACTGTTACCCTCTCTCACCCGCACCCAGCAACCCTCCACACCGGGCCACGTGCGGGCCAATCAAAACCCTCCAACATGTCCAGACAGGGCCCCTCCCCCACGGATCATCCCTGCCAGCGGGGCAGGAATCTCCAGGATACGGGGGAGAAGAGCCGCGCCGGACATCAGTGCCAACACTCAAGATCTCCCCAATCTCACAATTACGCAAAATACACAATCACACTCCAAACCCCAAATGCATCCCATCCCGGATTATTGGCCAAAGGCCAATTCCGGTCAGGGGAAAATCCCATACACTGGGAATCCCAAAATGGGCCCCAGAGTCAATGGCGACCCGGTCCCGCCTCCATAGGAGGGGACCAATCGGAAGCCAGTAAAATCCCGGGGGGCCAAGTCGGCCCCGTCCTCCTCATTAGGAAGGTGGACGCAGGGGTACCACGCGATCTCTACGAGGTCCCCCCACGTGGAGGGCCCATAGGGTCCCTACACTTCCCACACCTCCAGGGGGTTGCGACCCGCGACCCGGACACTGAGAGAAACTCCCCCCCAGCGCCAAACGGGCGGTGGAGGCAATGCCACTTGGCAGCATGCCGTCCCCACCGCCGAGTGTACCCATCCCCACCGGGGGGGTGGATAACACTGGGTCAGCTCGGTCCCATGGTTTTCTCCCCTGGGGAGACAATCGTGTCCGCCCCCGTCGAACGACAGAGGGGGGATATGTGGAGACACCCCCCCTCAAAACCACCACCTTAGGGGTGGGGGACGCAGCAAGGATAGGGCCTGTCGCCTCCCACGGCCCTGCCCGTACAGGGTGGGGCCATGAGGGGACTGGCTCTCCTGGTGTAGCCGGGAGCGAGGGGTTTAGGGGCCTCTTGTGCACCCCCCCCCTCGGCCCCTTGTCAGGGGACTGAGGGGTAGAAGAGGGCCGCCTGTCCACCCGAGAGGGGTGGATCGTAGCGAGGGGGGTGGCAACGGGTGCTCGCCGCGAGGACGGCCTCCGTCCCCACCACTCCCGCTACTCCTCCTCGCTGCCACCGGTCTGCGTGCGTCTCCCTCGCCCTCACCCTAAGGGTGGGGGTGGTATCCACACTCTCCCCCCCCCCCCGTCCCCATTGGAGAGCGGTCAGTCAT
This sequence comes from Pyropia yezoensis, assembly GCA_009829735.1. NCBI lineage: Eukaryota > Rhodophyta > Bangiophyceae > Bangiales > Bangiaceae > Pyropia > Pyropia yezoensis. The sequence continues at coordinate 17,084,159 of CM020619.1, read as the reverse complement.
GGCTACCCCGTCGGGGCAGTTGGGCAACCCCGCTCCCATGAGTGAGGGTAGCGGGTCCGCTTCCCCTCCGGCTCCTTCCTCCCCCCGTGGTCCTTCGGACACGGGGTTGCCACCCGCCTCTCCCGACGACGTCCCGATGGACGACGCCGGGAGTGGCCGGGGTGATGCCGGTCCGGCTTCGCCGGCCGAGGTACCTGTTCCGCCGTCGGCGGACTCACGGGGGCCGAGCCCCCTCGGGGAAGTCATCCCCTTTCACAAGGAGCGGCCCTACCCTCACCCGCATCCCGGCGCGGTCACCGACCGGTGGGTTCAGGTGGATCCACGCCGCATGACGGGGGTGTGGACAACATTCCGCCATCTCTACCCGGACCTCCACGAGGTCCCGATTGGGACGCCGACGGACTACCCCGTGCTCCGCTTTGCGGAGGATTGGAAGCTCGCTCAGCAGCTGGACGATGCGTGCTCGCGCCCCCCGTTACCACCGGGGACAATGCCGGTCTTCGACCTGGCGTATTACCCGGGTCCGTTACCGGTCATTGGGCGACGCCCTCGCGGTTACTTCCTACGCCAAGCGTTAACGGAGCATCGGCACCGTCGGCGCCATGGCATCTTCGCCTGCGCAGAGCAGCGGGAGGTAGAGTGCTTCTCCCACGGAGAGCGCCTCAAGTTGTACCCGGTCATCCCCTCTTGGTGGAGCGACTACGAGGTTCCACGCGGCATGGCCGCGCGTATTGGCAACTTAGTTGCCGTGCGGGGGAGTCGGCTGATGGCCGACGGCCCGGACTCGGCGGCCAGAGCAGCTCTGAACGCCTGCTGGCTGGTGGAGGTAGCCGACGTCTTGCTGTCTTCGGGGTTGTACTACGGACATGCTTGGCTTGTTCCGATCCCCCTTCTGCGGGCTCTCCTAGAGAGCCCCATTGACGTGTTGTGTCAGGGTAACCCTGACTCCGCGGCGTACCTGCGTGCACTTCTCCATCTCATCGAGAAGGTCCATCAAAAGACCTTGCCTTCCTTCCTGGGTCTTCCTCTTCGAGCTCGTGCATTGGTACGATGCGCGAAGTCTTTGTCCGCGGACGGTGTTCTCTTCTTGGAAGAGGGGTTGGGTCACGAGGAGCTACCCTACCCTCCGGGGTTAATGGCCGCAACGCCGGTGCCCAACCCGGAACCCCGCATGGAGGAGGAGGGGCCTTGTCTCCCAGGGTTTGGCCAGGAGCGGTATGGCCCGTCTATGCGGCCGAACTCCCCGAGGGGGAGTCGTGCTCAAGTCGCGTCATCTTCTGGGCGTTCCTTTGGAGCGCCCCCTCGGGGGAACTATCCCCCCGGTGAGGAGGTTCGGTCGCCCAGCGGACGGCGGGCAACGGTCCCTGAGCCAGTGGCCTCCTTCCGTTGGGGCGGTCCGCCTTTGGCGATGCCTCGACCTATCCCGGGTACTACCGTAGCGGCATTGGGGCGGGTCTTTGATCGACCCCCCCCATCCCTTGGGGATGCCGTCGAAGACTCCCTCGTTTTGGGGCTTTGTCGGGCCTACACGAGCCTGGCTAACGACATGGCGGCAACTGTCACCACACGTCGGGACTGGCGGGATATTCCGCCGGTGGCGTTGCCACTACTATCTCAGTCGGCGCTCTCCGAGCGCCTGGACCGAGAACTCGGGAGAGCTAACATGGATACCATGTTGCAGATCCCGAGTTTGTCCCTCCGGGGTGCAGCCGAAGCCGCATACGGAGGTGGAGGACATGGCCCTCGATACCATGATGGGTCCCAGCCCTATGGGCACCGGGGTTACTAATGCATTGTTGGGCGCCTCGTAGAGGCGTCTCACGTAGTAGTCTGTTTCTTTTACCGAGTTCCCTGAGGGAGATAGTTTGTTATCCTTCTTCTTCGATCCCCCCTTGGGGGAATAGTCGGGACACTTGGTCCCGTCCCTTGATGGGGAGCTTGTGCTTCCGGGCATACTTCAGGAGGGCTGCTCGTGGCACCCCCTTCTTGAGGTGCCAAGTATCCCCTTCGGGTCCGTGGCCAAACCAACGGACCCGGAAGTCCAAGTCGGGTTTCCCGTTGTCGTCTTCCACCCATTGGTGGCCGACGATCTGCTCGAACACATCCTTCCCCGAGGTTTCCTCAGGGCACTCATTGAATGCGTCACGGGCTTCCCGCGCCCGCTTCCACACTGGATCCCCTGCCTTAGGCGGGGGAGCGCGTGTGACATTGTCACTACTCCGGGTCTGTTCTCCCGTAGGGGCTTCAATGAGAAATCGTTGACCGTCAGTGCGTAGCACCATATATGGCCCCTTCGCCTTAGACGACATCTTGGTCCGCCCCTTAGTATAGGATTTCACATAAACCCAATCCCCTTGGGACATGGCCTCATTGTCTTTTCGAATACCCGCGTCATAGACACGCTTGTAGGCCAGTTGGGCCTTATCCAAGTTCGTCCTAATCCTTGGGATTAGGTTGCGCAACTCTTTCACGTATTGAACCGCCGCCGAATCGGCGTCGGGTTCCTCCGTGTCCACTGAGCGTACCTTAGGTAAACGTTCAATATTCGAGGCCTCCAATCGCCGAGGGCTTACGAAGGTCAGAGGGGCAACCCCAGTACTCGAATGTACCTGCATATGATATGCAGTCGTCAGTAGGGACACATAGCGATCCCATTCCCGTGGGTGCGCGGACAAGTACGTCCGTAGCTGTCGCATAATCGTCTTGTTGTACCGTTCCACCTGACCATTGGTCTGGGGGTCATATGGGGTCGTGAAGTTGGTGGCGATCCCCAGGAGCCCCATGACTCCTTGGAAGTACACGGCAGCGAGCTGAGGTCCGTTGTCCGTGAGCGTAGAATCCGGGATGCCGTAGGCAGCAACCCAATAGTCAATGAATGCCGAAGCTACCCCAAGGGCAGTGGTGTCCGACAGTTGGACGGCCCTCACCAATTCGGTGAAGCGATCACACATTACCAGGAGCATGGTGTGACCATTCTCCGTCTTCGGGAGCAGGCCCAACAAGTCCATCGCCACGGCTTGGAATGGCTCCCGCGCGGGGAACAGCTTCATAGGAGACGTGTGCCTCTTTTCCGTTATGCGATTCTGAGTGCATCCTGGGCAGTTATAAACATACCCGTATACGTCCGCCACTAGGGCGGGCCAGTAAAAATACTGCCGCATCGTACGATACATCTTCCGAGACCCCGGGTGACCCGCCGTAGGCGCGTCATGGTACATTTCCAGAACACGCTTTCGAAGCGACTCTGGAATGACCCATTGGTTGTTCCCCCTGAGGAGGGAATGGCGACACAGTACACCATCGTCATCTTCGAAGAAGAAGGCATTGCGTTGCCAACGGGCATCCTTCGGAGAGACCATAGGCCCCTCCAAGCGACGCTGCTTGCAAAACTCATCCGAAGCCTGGGCCTCAATGAGCTCTCGGAGCGTAATCTTGCCGAGGCCCTTAGGGCTCCGGTCCGTAAGGGCCTTTGCTGACCTCGTCACCGCTAGAGCGGGGATTTGATCATTCAGAGGCGTCTTATCCAAGCCATCCGTAGGAAGGCGCGATAGGGCATCAGCCACCTTGTGGTCCTTACCCGGCTTGTGCTTAATCTGGTACGAATATTCCGCCAAGCGGAGTCTCCAGCCCGTAAGGCGTCGATTGGGACTACTACTCGTCATCACCGAAGTGAGGGCGGAGTGGTCACAACGTACAAGAAATTCGGTCCCTTCCAAGAAGGAACGCAGGTAGGTCACAGACCATACGACCCCTAGGGCCTCAATTTCTGTGGCACAATAGTTCCGTTCCGCCGGGGATAAACCCCGACTAAAATACCCAACGGGGAGATACTCCCCGTCCTCTTGCTGCTGCAGCAGGGCACAGCCCAGTTGCTCATAGCTGGCATCCACCTGCACAATATAATGGGCTCTCTCCCGAGGGATGGCCAAAATGGGAGGCTTCAGAAGACAGTCGCGGAGCTCCTCGAACGCCGCTTGAGTCTCCTCCGTAGGAGGAGGTAGTTCCTTGGCCAGATGCGTACTAGTCAGCATATTCAGCGGCCGAGCGATACGGGCGAAATTGGGGACAAACCTTCGGTATACCCCGCACATGCCCAAAAAACTCTTCAGTTGCGTCTGCGTACGCGGACAATGTAGCCCCTTCAGGGCCTTGGTGTTCTTCTTATTCACGGCCACCCGCCCTGGGCGGATGACATGTCCCAGATATTCGACCCCCCTCTGGAAGAGGTAAAACTTGGACGCTTTCAGCGATACGCCGTTCTCCTTGAGAAGGCTCATAACGTGCTCCAGGTGGTGCAGATGCTCCTCGTCCGAGCGAGAGAAGACGATAACATCGTCTAGATATACTAGGCACGTCTGCCACTTCACGCCGGCCAGGATAATATCCATGGCTCGTTGAAAAGTCGCTGGAGCATTGCAGAGCCCAAAGGGCAACCGCGTACATTGCCACGTGCCCTTATGGCACGTGAAGGCCGTCAGGTGCCTATCCTCTGGGGCAATTGGGATTTGCCAATATCCGGCGTTGCAATCTAGGGTGCTAAACACCCTGGCCTCCCCTAGGGAGTCCAAACATTCATCCATCCTTGGGATGGGATACACGTCCTTCACCGTGACGAGGTTGAGCCGCCAGTAGTCAGTACAAAACCGGGGCGTGCCGTCCTGCTTCGGGACGATCACCACGGGACTAGCCCACTCGCCTTTGGCGGGTTCAATAACTTCCAGTTTTCGCATTTGTTCCACTTGTTCCCCTTCCAGCTGGCAGTGCTTGGGCCCTGCCTTGTAGGGATGTTGCCTTACCGGGGTTGCCCCGGGTTTTAAGCGGATACGATGTGCGGTATTCTTGATGAGCCCAAGAGTACCATCCCATAGGGATTTGCATTTCTCCACCAGCTCCAAGAGCTGGCCACGTAGGGCTTCAGGGACCTCTCCTAGGTCCACCTCGGAATGGGCGCCCTCCGGCTTCGCCGCGGGACCTTCGCTCAGCTTCTGCATCTCTTCTTGAGAGACACTCAGTATAGGTCCTTGATAGGAGGAGATTGACGCCACCACCGCCCCAACGGGGAGGCGGACAATCCTTGGCGTAGGATTCATCATTTGCACGGCGTACGGGGCGTCCCGAGTGAGCTCCGCAGGGCCGTTGGCCACGTGAACCCCATACCTGGAGGCAATCCGGGGCTGCCCGGAAATAATCCCGTGGCCCTGGAACTGCCCTCTCACCTTCACGTGGGAGATAACCCCAGGCTTCAGCTTCAGCTTGTGGCACAACCTGAGCTTAGCGGTCTTGGCCTTAGGACAAGCGCACACAGAGCTCCACCTAATGGGGCCGGATTCCACGTCCTCCATATCCCGAAGGATGGGGACGACCATCCCTGTCTAGAGGGTGACCGTTTGGTCCTCACAGGAGATGGTTTTCACTTCGGTATCTCCGAAGGAGTTACCTAATATGGCGGGTACCGCCAGATTATCGATCACTCCGAAGCAGACGTAGGAAACTTGGTCTCCCACTTCTACGCCTAAGCGCACAGTTCCTCGAATGGGGAGCCACCCCCCATTCAGGTCAAAGTATAATATGTTCTCCAGCTCCCCTAGGGGCTGGAGCCTCAATCCCTTAGTGAGCAATGAGCTTCGAATCAGGGAGGGCCCGCTGCCGGTATCCAGGACATCGTGTAGAGCATGCTCTAACCCTTCAGTAGCAAACAAGTGTACAGCCAGCTGATAGCTGGATGATGGCATAAACGCGCAAATAACATTTTCCCGTTTCACCCCCTTGGGGAGTGCCAGTAATGCAGGCTTATTCGTCCGAGGGCGGCGCAATACCCTCATCGGTCTCCCCTCATCATTGGACGCATTGGGGGAAACTGTAGGGGAACCGCCCTTCAGGCGTTTCCCGAAGTCGATAACTCAGACGAGCTCCCCTTAAGGGAACTCGCTCGCTCTTCCTTCCCCGTCGGGGAGGGTACGACAGCAGCAACCGCCCCACTCGCAAGAGCAGCGGCTCGAGCCGCTCTGAGCTCGGCGCGTGCCTTGGTCATCCGGTTCCGAGTCTCCTCAGGGAGGTGAGGGCAATCTGCCATCCAGTGTGAAGTACTATTGCAGATATGGCAGGGGAAGGGCTCTCGTTTCCCGTCCGTCCCCCGTGACCCCCCAGAGGGTCGTGATTCCCTGTAGGAAGAAGCAGACGCCTCCCCCACCTCCAGGTGGGACGACGTAACGGCTGCCAGAGCGCGACGCGCCATACGACGGGCGTGGCGCTCTGCGTCTTCCTTAACCTTAAGCTCTGCGGCGGCGGCCTGAATCCGCCGTCGAAAATCCCCTGCCCGTTGGGCATATTGCTTCACCAGCTCAATAGGAACATGAGGGTGGTCAGCTACGTAGTTCCGCACCTCATGCCGAATCTCCCACCATGTGTCTTGCATAAAGCGTGCTCGGACCTGGCCCGGGGTTTGTATGTATCCACACTTAGCGTGGAGTTCCATGAGACGGCGGTGAAACCCCGTCTCTGTCTCATCCTCCTCTTGGGAGGCGCCATTAAAAATGGCCTCCTGTTCATTCAGGAGATGCTCATGTGCGTACGTGCGCAGAAGCCAGTTCACAAGTTCCAAATAGGAAGTCACTTCCCCAGTACGCCGGCCGTGATCGACGGACGGGCGGATTCGATAAAGGTCTCTCTTCAAGGGATCCTTAGTAAATTCGGGGAGGAGGAGCAAAGCTCGCCCCTCTGAGAGGCCGTTATCATTCGCCGCCTTCACGAAGCGGTTGAGGAATTCGAAGACTCCCAGAGGAGGGTCTCCCCCCCATTCACAATCACGACCACATATGCTGGACAGGTCCTTACGCTTCTTACCCAGGCCTTTGGCCTCGGTTCTCGATACTCGGTTGTCCTTGTTCTTGAGAGCATAGGTCTCACAATCCAGAAGACTCGCATAGCGGTCATCAGCCGGAATAATCTTGGGGGGAATCTCCCGTAGGGGGGCTCTCCCCGGTCCTGCCTGAGCGGAAACCGCTCGGACGACAGGTCGCGAGCGCCGACGGCGCTCGGGAGGCGAAGCCTCCCCTCCGGAATAATCCGAAGTCGACTCAGATGACGAGCTGGGACGCCGGCCACGCTGGCGCTCTCGCTTCGTCACACTTCGTTCCACAAAACTCAACCGTTGGTTGAGCGGGGTCAGGAGGCCGCTAACAGCTTCTACCATCGCTTTCTTCCATTCCTCCGTAGGAGTATCCGATCCAGGAGCCACAAACGCTCGGGGGGTCTCCTTAGGAGACGATGCCCCCACAGCGGGAACAGGAGGGGTGGGCGCTCCCTCAGAACCTATCCCCGCCACGGGATGGACCCCAGGGAGGTCGCCGAGGCCGATTGAATTCCCCCCCTCGCGTCCCGTCCGCGGTGGGAAGAAAGGTTCGCCCAATGGGCCCTCCGAACCGATTTCCAGCGAGGGTAGACGTGTGGTCACCCTATGGGTGGCCAGGTCGTCCAGTCCAGCCCCGAGGGCGTGAGTCGGAAGAGCAGCTCCCGTCGCGCTCTCCCTCGTCACGGACGAGCCGCCCTCAAGGACTCCCGTCTCCCCCCGAGGAGGATTCCGCTTGTTATCTAACATCACAACAACCGCGTTCCCTTAGGGAAGACAGAGCACAACAACAGAAAGAGTACGAAGAAGGGGTAGACCCCTTTGGCCAGAAGGAACCTAGTCCCCTCCCCCGCTGAGCCACCAAATGTAGTGTTTTTACGTACCTTAGGCGCCTAGCACCGAGAACACACAGAGAACCGACCCGCCAAGAACGCGGGGAGACCGGAGAGATACAGAATCGCCGACCGCCTGGCTGGTTCACGCGGGGATCCGCGACCAGGACGACATTGTTCAAGCACACGCAAGTCTGTCTTTTTTTCGAGGGGGGAAGCAACGCGCACCCCCACGCACACTGTTACCCTCTCTCACCCGCACCCAGCAACCCTCCACACCGGGCCACGTGCGGGCCAATCAAAACCCTCCAACATGTCCAGACAGGGCCCCCTCCCCCACGGATCATCCCTGCCAGCGGGGCAGGAATCTCCAGGATACGGGGGAGAAGAGCCGCGCCGGACATCAGTGCCAACACTCAAGATCTCCCCAATCTCACAATTACGCAAAATACACAATCACACTCCAAACCCCAAATGCATCCCATCCCGGATTATTGGCCAAAGGCCAATTCCGGTCAGGGGAAAATCCCATACACTGGGAATCCCAAAATGGGCCCCAGAGTCAATGGCGACCCGGTTCCGCCTCCATAGGAGGGGACCAATCGGAAGCCAGTAAAATCCCGGGGGGCCAAGTCGGCCCCGTCCTCCTCATTAGGAAGGTGGGCGCAGGGGTACCACGCGATCTCTACGAGGTCCCCCCACGTGGAGGGCCCATAGGGTCCCTACAGAAGTGGTCGAGCAACCGTGGTAGTAACGCCGGAAACCCGTAGGGGACCTCGACTTGAGGCCACCACTCGGGCTTCTTGGGGTAGCATTGCTCCTTGCTTGCAGGCGACTGCTGCAGAAACTCTAGTTGAGCCGAGGTCACCAAGTAGGGACCTCGCCGATAGTCCTTCTCCATCCGCACGTCAAAGTGATGAGTGTCCGGATCGACGTCGCGAAGGTACGGGGGGCGAGTTGCCACCGCTTCCCGAGTGAAGGTTTGCACGTCGCCAGTGCGCGAGATAGTACCCCCGCGGTCCACCATGGCCTTGGCCCGCTGCACGTCTTCGACCTCGTCCTCATCCAGGAAGGCAAACTGGTCCGTCCTGAAGTCGGGAGGAAACCCGACCCTACGGGAGAACTTCTCCCGTAGGCGGTCCCATACGCGACTCATCGCTGTGCCAAGTCGGCCACAGCGGAGAACCGTCAACCCCTCCTCATACAGAGGCCAAGCGGGGTAAAACCACCGCCCCAGGGCCTCCCGTGGAACAACGCGGCCCGTCTCCGGGAAAGATCCCGCCGCCAACCCAAAGCCGGGTGACGCGGGTATCCCATCCCCCGGAGCGACCGCGGAGCCCCCGCCGGAAGTCCCAGCGGGCGCTGCATCGTAGGAAGTGTCCTCCATACGTTCGTCCAAGGAGTCAGTCTCCACCCCCGGGGTCACCATGGCTCACCCCAAGTTAGGGAGAGACGACCTGGTTGCAGTTGCACGACACCCACCTCGAGTTGAGGGGGGCTCGGATCGCGCGTAGATGGGTGGCCTCCCCAGCGTGGGGCGGCCCAGGGTAAGGTGAAGAGGATGTGTTGGTGGTGGTGAGGTGAGTACCGATAAGAGCAAGCTGCCAAGTGGGCAAGCTTGAGGAGAGGGGCGGTCAACGTGACCGCCTCCACGTCCACGTGACGTACCGGGGGGACAGCAAGTCGCGCCCCCAACGCCGCGATGTGCGATTCTACGCCCCCTCGCAGGGCCGACCGGGTCGGTCGGAACTGAGGAGAGGGGAGTGTGGCAGTATTGACCCCCATGTAGGGGGGCAACACGTTCCATGCAAGGGGCGCAGGCCACTAGCCTGACCCGTTCTTCCCCCTGCATTTGGGTCCATATTCTCTAAGTCTGGGATAGTTAGCTTAGTTGTAAATCCAACGTGGATTTGAGGGTCTTCTGCATTTATCGTCTTGAATTTTCGTGTGGCCCGGTGGGCAGGTGCTGGGGTGGGAGATTCTGAGTGGCGAGATTCTGAGGGGACCCTGGGGGGATAAGGGGAGGGACAGCGGGGCTTGGCCTCGCTTCCCCGTTCCGACCAAGAAACTGTTGGCCCACACACCATCTTCTTGTTTGTCAGTGGGGGGATTGCCCCACAACAGGGACAGTGTGTGTGCGACTTGCACTTCTTCCGGTTCCCCCGACACCGGAGGCAGCCCTTGCGCACCGCACCAACTTGGGTGCCGCGCGTGTGAGTGGTTTTTGCCACACCGACGAGGAGGTTGGCACCTACTATCAAGGCCAAGGGAGGTACGAGCGCAAGCACGTCGGCGTTTGGAACCGTGCTGCTGGCACGACGACCAGGCGATTCAATCCCCTGTCAATCATGCGTTGCTTCAATTGTGACGACCCTAAGCACACCATCAACGATTGCCCGCTTCCGCATGACGTCGCTCGCGCTGCCCTCAAGCGGCTCGAGTACCTTTCCAAGCGCAAGGCCGGTCGTGACGCTACCTCCCAAGTTCTGTTTGAGCTTTGCACGCAGATGAACGAGTCGACATCTAAGGGCGCCCAGGAGGCGGACACGGATGCTAACGCCACCAAGCAGCATGATGAGGCCGAGGCGGACACGCTCTTCGCGACGCTCGTCCACGGTTCGACAGCTACTGATGGTGATGAGGATGGTAGCGTCGGGCAAGTTTTTGCTGCGAGGGATTGACTAGTCGGCCTTCCCTCAAGACAAGACTGAAGCGTCCACCCGACATACCTGTGGACAAGGAAATTCTTACGTCACTAAATGCGGCCGAAAGCTTAGCGGGTGCCTGCATGGACATCAGGGCGGAGAAAACCGTCATTGGCAAGCGCCAGGCAGAGGCCTACATGGCGAGCCACAACCCGGGCGCAACCCTGCGTAGCAAGACAGGAATAGTGTACCGGTTTGGTTGTGGACGGCATGCATGCATTGGGACCGTAGCCATGCGCATACCCATCACCGATTGCTTTATGATCCTGATTGAGGTCGACGTCGTGGATATCAACGTGCCCCTGATTCTGGGCCTGGACTTCCTCGACGAGCACAAGATGTACGTGAACAATACGACCAACATGCTGGTATGCGTAAACGAGGGCATTCAAGTGCCGCTGGTGCGCAAGACGGGACACATTTTCTTCGAATGGGGGGCGGTCATCCTTTACACCTTCCCAGAGCTGCAGCGCATCCACAAGCATTTCTTCCATGCCATCCCCGAGAGATTGTACGCGCTCATACGACGCGCCAAGGTAGACGAGGCTGTGCCTCTAGCCCTGAAGCAGCTTCAAGATGTCGTGGACGCATGCATAGCTTGCCAGCGCCTGTTCAAGGAATCCTGCCGATTCCGAGTGGCTCTCTCCGGACGATGTATGTTTCAACCGATTGGTCTTGCTCGACCTAATGTTCTTTGAAAGGGATGCCGTCCTGCACGTGGTGGACTGTGACACCCTCTGGAGTGCGGCTGGCTTTATGGGCGAGTGCCAGACGGTCGATGCCACGTGGAACATGTTCGTCAAGATCTGGGTAACCGCATACGTCGGGTACCCCCAAGAGATGCACGTCGACCAAGGGCCAAAGCTGCAAGGGCCACAACCGAGGGCGCGACAGGAAGCGGCAAGCATGAAGCAGCGTGACTCCGGAGTCGAAAGCCACAACGCCCTTGGTGCCGGTGAGCGCTATCACGCGTTCCTACGCCAGATCTCTCGGCGCGTGCGTGCGGCTCACCTAAGCATTGACAAGAGTCAAGCCTTGTCGTTGTCTGTGTGGGGAATGAATCAGACTGCGGGCCCAACGGGGATCTCACCTACCCTGCTCGTATTTGGCATCAACCCTCGTATACCTATGAACCCTGTGGACCTGCAATTGCAGCGGGAGCGGAGCAAGGCGTTGGTGGAGGCGGGCACGAACATGGTGAGGCATGTTGCCCGAGCACGACTAAGCACGGCTCTACGACGCAACGTGCCTAAAGCGTCCGACAACGAGATTCACCCTTGCATGCGAGTCCTCGTCTACCGCGAGAAGCCCATCGACGAATGGCAAGGCCCGTACACCGTACATGGGCACGATGGGAAGCACGCTTGGCTGGACATCAACGACCGCCTCAAGCTCTTTTCCATCGACAAGATTAAGGAGTACCTACCCCCACTGGAGGCTGGCGCGGTGGCGGCTGCGGTGGCGACCGTTGATCCTCCTAGCGAACCAGACATGGGCAGCGTGGTCGACGCCATCATTGCGGGAGACACTTTGCTCTGCAACGTTGGCCAGCGCTTTGGCTCCATACAAGAGAAGGCGTACCGCGACACTCATGCTGAGGTGGAGACACCCCAAAAGACTTGTCAAGACCGAGGTGCTCAAGCCAGGGGACTCACGGGCATCCGGCGCGGAGGTTAAGGCTGCAAGGCTGCAGGAGGTTGATGGACTTATGAAGCGTGGCGCGTTCACGAAGGTGCGCTGCGAGGAGGTGTAGCACAATAGGTATCCGTCGCACGTCCACTCTCAGGGAACACTCACCAAGGGGGATCGGCACCAACGTCACCGGGAGGCCAAGGTTGCTGTCCTTGGAGCGCAAGCCACGGGACCAAGATGGGAGCCCAAATGGGAGGGGTTTGTTGTTCTACCTTGGCCGGCGGTGGATTCGCCGCCGGCCCCCACGTTATAAACCCTCGGAGACACTACTAACTACCCTCCACCCCAAGATGCAAGTCCCTCTGGTCATACGTAACTTATAGATACCGTGACCAATACGGACTCCCAAATTGAAAGTTAAGGGTTAGAAGTAGCCCCCCTAATATTAGGGTTACAATACGGCCAACCATATTGCTACAGGAGGTGCCCGACGGTGCGACTATTCTCTAGGGTCGCTTGGTGGACGCCGTCAAGCACGTCGAGACATCTCACCCCAAGTTCAAGTCGCGTTATGTTCTGCAAGGGCACAAGGGCAGAGAGAAGCCGTTCATCGCTCACAACATCTCTACATTGCGGCAGAGCTCCACGAAAATTATATTGTCAACCAGTGCTGTGCTCAACTCTCGGGTCTTCTCCCACGACGTCAACCAGGCGTACTTGCAAAGCAAAGATGGACTTACGCGCACCATTTGCCTTCAGCCTCGACCGGAGGACGCCAAGCTCTTTCGCATTCAGGAGGATGAGCTGCTGCTGCTGCTTCTGCCCCTATACGGGATCTGCGATGCTGGCGACTACTGGGCCGTGACGCTTGCAAGCCATGTGAAGGGCGACCTCGGCATGGTCTCTTTGATTGGAGACCAGTCCCTCTTTATGAAGGAGGATGATGAGCGCACTGTGGGCCTTCTCGGTGGCTACGTCGACGAACTACTTAATAGCCGCAACGACTCCTTCCAGGCGCTGAAGGAGCGGACGCTGCAGACCTTCGATTCCAAGCCGAGGGTCTGGGACAACGTCGAGGTCGTCGGGGTGTTCATCAAGACGCTGCCGGGAGCGCCGCGGAGTTTTACACTAAGCCAAGAATCGTACATCACTGCGGCGCGCAAGCTGCCAATGGACATCACCTTCGACGCGTTCGTGTCGGCCCGCGCTATCTTTGGATGGCTGGCGCACAGCCGACCTGACCTTTGCTGCGCCATTACCAGAGCTGCACAGGTGACGGCCGAATCCTTCTGAGAGCGTCATATTAAGGAGCTCAACAAGGCCGTCAAGTACGCCCATGACACAAAGGACTTGGTGCGGACCTACGGCCCGCTGGACCAAGAGACGCTGCACATCCGCGCTTACGCCGATGCATCCTTTGCCAACAATGACGACCTCTCTTTGCAGGTGGGGTATATCGTGATGCTGTGCGATGGGAACAACAACTGCCACGTACTGAGCTACTCGAGTAAGAAAGCGCGCCGTGTCGTAGGGAGTATTATGGCAGGGGAGGTCTACGCCTTTGCTGACGCGTTCGACACCGCCTTCATCCTTAAGCACGATCTACAGCGCATCTATCACCAGCGCATACCGCTCGTGATGCTCACCGACTCGAAGCAGATGTTCGACGTCATCACTAGGGCGCCCCACACCACGGAGAAGCGGCTGATGATTGATGTGGCTGCAGCACGAGAGGCTTACAACCGTCGCGAGATATCCAACGTTGGGCTGGTGCTGTCTGAGCACAACATCGCCGATGGGCTCACCAAGCCGGGGCAGTGTGCGGCGCTGAGTAAGATGATGCGGACGGCTATGGACGTCAACCCTGTGTAGCAGTTGATAACACGCACCAATGCGTCGCCGCGGCACTCGGGTGCGGAAAAAATCCGGGAGTGTGAATACGCTGGCAGGCGGGGGGGCACCTACTGAGCCCCACCCTCGTGCCACGCGACGGGGCGAGACGGGGAACCCGACAAGCGATCGGGGATTGGACGTTGGACCTGACCCTAACAAGATTGTGGAGGTTACGACGTTTGGGATTGGTTAGCCTTCGACGGGGTGGGGCCAAACATCGACAATGTTTGGTCAAACCTCGGCGGTGGTCGACTTGTTTCACTGACTGTGTCGGGCCAGATTGGTTCGATTGTGTGTTTCACTAGACCGTGATTGGTCGGGTTTATGCATTGTTGTTGCTTGTGTGGAAGGGGGCGATTGGCGGGTTATCTTCCACATCCGTGGGCCTGCGGTAGTGTGGCGGAGGGGGGCTTGATTTTGCGTCTGTGGGCGTGCCGAGTGCGCCCGCCGCAACGTGCTGCGTACACGCGTGCGGCGGGGGGGGGGGGTATAAGAGCACCCGGCCGTACACCTGAGTGCCGGGCGCCCTTGGCCCGGCAGACTTGACATTGGAACTCGCCATCCCACGCCGGGGTGTCGGGTCGCCCGTGTCTGTCTCGTGGGATATACTGCGTTTTTCTCCACATCCTCGCCGATACTCACAGCGCAGTGCGGCTTAAAGGGGTGTCACGGAAACGGCCCGATTTCTTGCTCAGATCTGTTGACCATTTCTTGCAACCCCTCCGTATGGTATGCTGGAAGCCTACAAATCAGCTTTTTTTTTTGTATGACTTGTTCGGACAGGTTCCGCACGGAGGCCACGTGCTCACGATACACGACGTGAAGCGTCATCATCAGACCTCTCTGATGATGTGCTTTGAGCACATGGCCGTCGTGCAACTATACCGCTCGGCAAATTTAAGCAAGTAGACAAAAAGGGAGCTTGCACAAACGCGTAAAAAAAAGTGCAAAACCATGCAGCTTCGCGTAACAGTTTTGACAATATCTCATTATTAAGGTAGTGCTTGTTGAAGGCTTAGCAGTGATTGCTGACTCGCTGGCGAGGAAGAACGCCGCGTCCTCATGTCTGCAGCGGCCGCGGCCGGTCATGCGGAAACTGATTGCGTAGACTCATTGTCTCCAACTGTGACCTAGCATATACAAATCTTTTTCCATTTCCAGAGTCTTACTTTGAATGAGATGCGTACTTGCGCGTCAGCACCTGCCACCTGCAGCTAGCTGCAGCCGCCTACTTGAGCTGCTTAATGGCTGTTGCTTCTGCTTGGTTTGTGAGTGACCAAGGTTCCGCTGCACGTCTGTGTGGGCCTCAGCGATGGCTGCTCAACCATTCTGCTTCTTCCTGCAGGTAGTGCCGCCGTCCCCGCCAGGCACGGGGCGGCCTCCTGGGAACTGGAGGGCAAGCCAATGACGCCAAGCCCGCCCGGCGTGGACCATGGCGACAGTACCACGACTGCCGCGACACCAGGAAGCACATGTGCCACGGGACGACATGAAAATCGGCAGGAGAGCTGGGCCGTCGGGACTAGTGCACAGACGACGAACGGATAGGCGGCCAAGCATGTCCAGACGGACAGCATGATTATTTTTGTAGACGAGGGAGAGGGACGACCGGGATGAGGTCCGGTAGCAACAAGACCACCCTTTCTCACACCTCGTACAACTCAAGCTATGGATAGTGGGTGCAAGTGAATCGAACTCGGGGGGGGATGCAGCCGACTTCTCTTGTGGGCGGGTGGCTAGTTCGGGAGACGGGTGGAGTGCGGTGGGAAAGGGGGGGGGCTGTGCAAAGGGACCTGTGGATGGTGGGTGCTTAGGACAGGGGGGTGTCTTTTTGCCCTTGAGGCGACGCGTCGGCATGGTTGTTCTTCGTGGAGAGTGCACAGTGTGAAGCACAAGTTGGTCACATGGGTCGTGTTCCTCCAGCAAACTATTTTCTCGGGACTCACTGAAGCCGAGAGAGCCCCAGGAAGCAGCCTATGCCGATCATTCCGTAACTCGTCCATAGACGATTGGCACTTGCTCAGTTAATCTGTTGTCTTTGGATTTGTGTGACGTCCATGGCAGTACGTAGTCGTTTTGTGCAAGGACCTCTCATGATTTCATTGGGTGAAAAGCCGTCGGAGATTTGCACTCTCGTGCGGGGACAATAGCTTTTCTTGCGCGTTTGAGCAAGAATTCTGTTGGTTTGTACAGATTGACTTTCTCGTTCTTACAACTGTGCCGAGGCGACTGAGCAAGTCTGAGCAAAGAAAAACAGGCCCGAGCAACGATTCCGTGACACCGCTTTAAGCCGCACTGCGCAGGGGGGGGGGCAGGGGGGGGGGGTGGCGGCCGATGTCGCCGACGTCTTCGACGCGATGCTAGGCCCGCTTGCCAGCGGCGACGCGGCCGCGGCAGAAGAACGAGGTGCTGACGCTGGCCGACATCCCTCCAGGCGACGGCAGTTGTGTCGGCGCTCCTCCCCCCGTGGCGGGCGCGGCGCTGGCAGAGCGCCTCGCCGACGCCAATGACTGTGGCGTTGCCGTCCCCCAAAAGAGAACGTGGCGCTCGTCGTCGCGCGCTGGCGAGGACCGCAAGGGCTCGCCACCGCCACGGCGTGCGTGTCGACGAGGAAGCCGGGGGGGGGGGGAGGGGGGGGCGCCCCCGCGGCCGAGGCGCACCCGCACCCGCCGGGCGGTGGGCGCCGCGCCGTCGTGGTCGCGCCCGCGGAGGGACACGCGGGAGGCGCGGAGGCAGAGCTTGTAGGGGATGAGGAGGGGGGGGGGGGCGCCCGGGGAGGGGGGGGAGGTGCGCGGGCGTGTGGAAGGCAAAGGCGAGCTCCGAGACGGTCGCCCCGTGGATGATGACCTTGCCCGACGGGTCAGACAGCTGCAGAGAGGGTGGGGGGAAGGGGGAAACGAACAAGCAAAAGCAAAGGCGGCCGCCGCTGCCACCGAGACCCGGTGACACAGCGGGCGAGGAGTCGTCAGCACGGTCCATCACCCACGTCCCTTGTCTGGCGACGGCAAGCCCACTCCACCACAGACGGCAAAAGCAGGGACCCAACCCCGCGTCGCACACCTCCAGGCCGCGCACCAAACACGTCCACCCTCCAGCCGACCCACCCGCCGACCCGTTTGCGGGGCGCCGTCCCCCCCCGCTGGCAGGGCGTCGCTGCTCAACGCACAAATAGGCTAATGTCCACGCCGGGTGCGGCGTCCGCCACGGTCACCAGGCCCCGCATCTGTCCGTTCCGCCCGCCGGGGGAGGTCGTCGCCGTCGTTCAAGCGCAGGCAGAGAAGGCGGGGGGGGGGCGAAGTGTGTGTCGCATCAGAAACGGACTCAGCCCGCAAAGGTCTGCCAGCTGTCGCCCGCAGCTGCTGAGGCCCACCGAGACGTGATGCCGCCGAACCCGCAACGCCGCATGCTTCGCCAGTGTCGGGTGGACGGGGGGTCAAAGCTTAGCTATCTCCGCTCGCCGCCTCCCCGCCCACGAGCGACAGGCTCAGCTACAAAGCCGCTGATAGCGGCCAGCAGCCACCTCCTCCGGACCATGAGCGCGGCACGGCCGGCCCGCTTTCCCCCCCACACCACAGGCATCCCGGCCGACGGGGCGTAACCTCCGCGCTCACCCGCCCCGCCCGCGCCCGTAGCCGGTCAGCACGCGCGCGTCGCGCGAGAGACAAATCTCCACCACCAGTACTCGCTCCTCGCCTGGGAGAGCCAACGAGCCTCACACAATTAGATTACATATGAACACGGTACACGAGTGAGAAGAGCGCCATACTTTGAATGTGCAAGAGGCCGGCCCTCACCGCCTCTGCGTCGACGACACCTCGTTCCCCTCCCACCCCCCACCCCCCCCGTCGCCCCTCCTCCGCTTCCAGAAATGCCCACGCCTACTCTGACAGCGGCTTCCCCCCTGGCGCCCCACCTCCCGCCCTCCCCCCCCCTCCTAGCCCATGGGCGGCAGGTGCTGCCCCCGCCCCAGGCACCACACTCCAGGCGCCTCGCCCCCCCTTCCCCCCCGCCGTGTCCTCTTCCTCCCCCCCTAGACCAGCGGCACCACGCTCCCCCGCTTCCCAACCGCCGCTCCCCCCCCCGCCCCCCGCCCGCCGCCCCAGCAGAGAACGTGCCCACCCACCACCGCCGCCACGGCCTAGTGCTTCGGTGACAGGCGAAAATACCGTGTCCGTGGGGCTCATCGGCACTTCGCCGCGACTGCCCGGGGGTCTGGGGAGGGGAAGGAGCGGAAGCGTTGGTACGGGGGGCGTGCCGCCGAAGCCGCCGCTGCCGCAGTCGCCGCGGCCAATGTCACTGCCAACGCCCCTGCCGCCGCCGCCAGTATTGCCGTCGCCGGCACTACATGAGGGGGAAGGTGCAGATGACAACGGCATAGAGCTCTGGACTCCGTCGGCCGGCGGGGAGGGCGGGAGGCCGCCAAGCGGCTGCTGGGGGCGAAAGGGGGACATGGCTGATACCGTGACGTGGGAGAGGGGGGGGGGGGGGGGGTAAGGAATGAGGCGAGATTGATGCACGGAATGAGCAGGGGCGGGTGGAGCGGCAGGAGATGGGGGAGGGGGGCGGGGGGGTGCGGCCGCACGCGCGAAGGCTCAGGGAAAAGGCACGCTCGGGTCAGAGCCGCGCGGGGAGAGAACCAACGGGGCACATTGGCGGCGGCGGCGATCGGTGCGTGGGTGGCGGTGCCCGCGCGTGCAGAGCCGGCGGCGGCTCTGCGGTGGATCGAAGTGTCAGCAGCTGCAAGCACCGCTGGCCAAGCGGCTGAGCTGGCTGACCCGTTCGGCCGCAAGGGGGGCGACTCTGCCAGCGCTTTGCAGCCCATGGCAGCTGGCGATAGATCTGTGACGGTCTCGTGCGAGGCTCAGCTGCTCGAGCTCGGCGTCCTGCAACTGTAGTTTACCAAATCTGGTGTCTCATGGCTCACATAATACTCAATGGAGTATCTTAATAATCTAAATGTGCCCCTTCTTCTCCTGAGATACACAGTGCAGCGTCGCTCGCTCAACGCGGCAGGAGCATGCAGGAGCAATCTACCGACAGATGTCAGAGTTCAAGTGCCATTGTTTTCGGTGCCAGACGCGGGGGTCACGGAGGATCCTGGCCAAATGCGTGCTGCGTTTTGCACGTCTCCGCGACTCCCCCTTGACCATCGGCGGGGCTGCGTAGCACCCTCAGCGGCGTCGCGCTCATAGCTCGCTCGCATAGGCCCCATGCTTTAGTATGGTGGCCGTCGTGCATGTGGTGCATCGCCGTGCCCCGCTCCCGCCCGCCCAGCGTCGTTCGCCCACCCCTGGACCCATCACGCCTCCCCGTCCTCTGGAACCCCTTCTCCCCCTTTCACCCCCCCCCCCGACCCTCCCCGAGCCTCCTTTCCTTCTCCCTGCGCGCCCGCAACTGCCGCCCCTCCCGATCGGCCGGAACTCGCTGCTGCTCCCCCCGCCCCCGTCCCACTGCGTTCTTCGGGGGCTCTCTGCGGGTGATCGCACCATGGGAGCACCACCGGCTTTTGTCGCCGTGCCCGTCGCCGCCGCCTCCAGCCCTGCGGCTGGTTCGGTGGCCTGCCGCGTGGTGCGCCATCCATGCGGGGTGTCGTCGGCGGCGGGGGCTGCCTGGGGTGGCTGCCACCCAATGGCAGCGCCGCGGTGGACCACTGGCGTGTGCTTGCGGCGGCCACGGCGGCAGCGGTGGGACGATGCACCCGCGGTGGCGGGCGGCCAGGGCGGTGGCCGCGCCGCCGCCGCCGCCACCACCACCGCAGCGGCCACGGTCACGATGGGGGCGGCGGCGCCACCACCGCCGTCGGCGCTCCCCCCCACGGTGGGCGGCGTGGACATCCCGCGGCTGTGGGCGGTCGTCACGCGGGCGGTGCGGGATCCCGCGGCAAGCCGGTCGGCGGCGGCGGCGGCGGCGGCGGCGGTGGCCCGCTTCCTGGCGGGCCTCGCCATTGGCCCGGGTGACGTGGCGTGGGCGGTGCTGTGCATTGCGCGCCCGCGGGTCATCCTCCGCACCGTCCACGCGGTGGTGCGGTGGGTGGCGCATCTTGCAGACCACCGGGGCCGCCTATTCCACCCGTCTATTGAGTACGGGGCGTCCCTGTGGGCGGGGCTGGAGCGGGAGGTGGCCCTCTTTGGGATGATGAACGCCGCCCGCTTTGCCGTCCGCGCGGCAGTGGCGGCGGTAGGCCTGCTGGGCGTGTCCGACCCGTTTCGGGTGTCTGCTATCTTTTCCCGTGCCGCCCACGCGGCCTACGCGGGGTGGCTGCTGTCGCGCATCAAGGCCGGGGTGGTGGACCGGTCGGTGGACGGCCGGGGCCCGCTTGGGTCTGCCAAGGCGCGGTTCCTGCTCAACCGGGTGGGGGACGTGGCCATCCTGGCCGTCGCGGGCGGCTCCGTCCTCGACGCGGTGGGCATCCCGCTGCAGTCGGCGCTGACGCTGGGTGGCTTTGGCGGCATTGCGCTGGGCCTGGCGTCCCGGGAGGCGGCGGAAAATCTGGTTGGCGGCCTCCTCCTGGGCGTCACCGCCCCATTCTCCCCCGGCGACGCGATCATTGCGCGCAAGGGCGGGTCGGGCCCGCCGGCGGTGGAGGGGGTGATCCGCCGGGTGGGGCTGGTCAACTCGTCGGTGGTGGGCTTTGACGGCGTGCCCACGACGGTGCCCAACAGCGTCTTTTCCGCCGCGGCGGTGACCAACCTCAGCCGCCTCCGCCACCGGCGGTTCCGCCAGACGATTGGCCTCCGCTACGCCGACGCCCTGCGGGTGCCCCGCGTCGTGGACGGCATCCGGCAGCTGCTCGTGGCCACCCCCGGGGTGGACCCGTCCAAGGGCATCATCGTCCACTGGGTGCGCTACGCGCCGTCGAGCCTGGACATTGAGGCCGTCGCGTTTTTTGAGCTGAGCCGCCTCGCCTTCCTCGACACCGTCCAGGAGGTGCTGCTGGGCATATCGCGGGTGGTGGCCGACGCGGGTGCGGACTTTGCCTTTCCCACGACCACCATTGACGTGGCGCCGAGCGCGGGGGGGGGGGGGGGGGGGGCTCCCCCCCAAGACTCTGTTTCGGCGGGCCGGGGGGGGGGGGGCTCCGACGCGCCCTCCTCGGCGTAGGGAGGGGGGCGTCGGGGCCGGGGGAGCGGACCGCGCCGGGGAAGGGGGTGTGTGGTGTGGTGGCCAGGCCCCCCGCCCAATGACCGCGCTGGGGCGGCTGCCCCCCGCGCGGCGAGCGCCCGCCCCCCCGGCGGGGTAGCGCCCGCCCGGGTGGGGCCACGGCTGCTGCTAGCGGAGGAGCGGTGGGGCAAGGGAGGGGGGGTGACGGAGGGGAGGGGCGGTCGGCAACGGCCGCCCCCTGCAGCGCGCGGCCATGCCCGTGCGCCCCTCTGCACGGCGCGGGGGCGGCTGACGGGGGGGCCGCGCCGTGGCGGATGGATGCCCGCCCCCCCCCCGCGCCACGGTGCGGGGGGGCGGGAGGCAGCCGTGCGGTGGCCGCTTGGCGGCCACACCGCCGCGCCGGCCGCGACGCTGCCCCAGCAGACCCCCGCCACCTGCGCGTGCATGGCTGCCGGCGCGCCGCAGGGGGGGGGAGGAGTTAGAGGGAGGTGCGGTGGTGGCGCCCGCACGCTGTCGGCGGCGGCCGCCCGGCGTGTGCTTGGACAATGGGTTAGTCTCTGTAGATAGGTAACAAGCGATGGGATGCGGCGCACCCGCACGTGGGCCGTCGGCCGCGTCTCTTCTGCTTTTTCCTTGTCCTTGTCGTCGCGGGGGGGGGGGGGGGGGGGGAGCGCCTGTGCCCCCATCCCCGCTGGGGCACGGTGGGTCCCTCCCTCCTCCAGCGCCACGGCGCCACGGCGCCACGCCGTCCCGCCGGCCGTGCGGGGATGACGCCGCGGGCCGCGCCAGCAGCGCAACCCCCCCCCCCCCCCGCTACTCACACGCCCCTCCCCGCCGGCGGCGGCGGCCGCCGCACAATCCGCACCGTACGGGTGGCGGTGGCGGTGGGGGGCGGTACGGGGGGGCCGCCGCCTCCCCCCCCCACCCCGCCTCCCCCCCACCCGTCGCTGTCATTGTCCCCCGCGCTGTCCACCTCCTCCCCGTCGCCGTCGCCGGCGCCGCCCGCGACGCCACCGCCGTCGCCACCGCCGTCGCCGTCGCCGTCGCCGTCGCCATCACCGTCGTCGGCGGGGGCGGTCGCGCCAAGGACGTCCACCACCCCGTCGTCCATGGCCGCGGCGGCGGCGGCGAGGTCCGCTGCCCCACCCGCCGCCGCGCCGCCCGTCGCCTCTGCGGTCAATGCCGCCGCGGCCGCGGCCGCGGCCGCCGAGGCGGCAGCCACCGCCGCCGCCGCCGCCGCCGCCGCGTCCTCTGCTTCAAGCTCCCCCGCCTCCTCCCCCCCCCCCCCGCCCCCCGCTCGTCGTCGCCATCCTCCTCTGCGGTGGGCAGGGCGGGGTGGCGCCCCCCCCCCCCCCCCCCCCCCCGACCCCCACCCACCCCCCCACCCCCCATAGTCCACCGCCAGGGCGCGGGCGCGGAGCCCCCCCCCCCCGCCCCCGCGCGCCAGGTGCGCGCGGACGCCCGCCAGCCACGCGCGGCCGGCGGCCACGTGGCGGCGTTCCGGGCACCCCCGGATGGGCCGCCACCCTGCCGCCGGCTGGGCGGCGAGCGCCGCCTGCACGCCCCGGGCGCCGACCAGCGCCGCCGCCGCGGCGGTGACGGCGCGGGCGCCCGCGTCGGCGGCCGCCGCGTCGCCGCCCGTCCAGGCCGTGTCGGCAAGGGCGGTGGCCTCGGAGAGGGCGGCGGTCGCGGCGGCCGCGTCGGGGATGGACGCGGCAAAGGCGGGGAGGTTGGCGGCGAGGAAGGGGAGGATGGCACCGGGAATGGAGGCGTCCGCCAGGAGGTAGTCCTCGGGGGGGGGGGGGGGGGGGGTGGCGCCAGGGGGGGGGGGGCGTCCATGGCCCCGCCGCCACCCACACCCGCGCCGACACACGCGCCGCCAGCGCTGCTGCCACCCCCAGCGGCCGGGGGGGTGGGCGATGGGGACCCGCGGGGCCCCGCCGGCGGCCGCCCCGCAGCGGCCGCCCCCTTGTTGTGCAGCACCCGCGAGACGGCGTGCAGCAGCGCAATTGGCGCGTCCCTGCCAAGGCCGGGCACCAGCCCCTGTGGCGGGCGGGGGGGGGCAGCAGCAGCGGCGGCGGCGGCGGCGGCGGCGGCGGTGCCCACCAGGCGGCCACGCCCTCCCCTGCCCCCCGCCCCCCCCCCCGCCCCCCGCCCGCTCCCCGTCGCCTGGAGCTGCAGCGCGAGCAGCGCCGCGCGGGCGTCCCCCCCCGACGCGGCGGCGACCGCCTCCACCGCCGCCCCCCCCGGGTCGTCGAGGCCCTCCGCGGCGGCCACCGCCCGCAGCAGCCGCCGTAGCGCCCCGGGGGCGACCGGCCGCACTTCGACCCGCACCGCCCGGCGGGCGGCGACCAGGGCGGGCACGCCCAGGTCCACCGCGCGGAGGTACGCCGCCCGCTCCCGGTCCGAGATGACCACCGCCAGGGGGTCCCCCGCCGGGTCCGCCGCGGCGGCGGCGAGCAGCCGCGCCACCTCTGCGCCGCTGCTAGCCCAGTAGGGCAGGTCGTCAATGATCCGGAGGCGCCGCGCGTCCCCGCCACCGCCGCCGCCGCCACCGCCGCCGCCACCGCCACCGCCGCTCATCCCCCCCGGTGGGGCGGTAACGTCTGGGTACCCCCGTGCGAGCACAAACTCGGCCAACGACGCGGTGGCCGACGTGGCGTGGCCGCCCGGCGGGTGGGTCCACTCGGCGACGCCCACCCCCGCCGCGGCGGCGGCGAGGCGGAGGAGCGTCGACTTGCCCGCCCCGGGGGGCCCCACCAGCACCGCCACCCGCGGTACCGCCGCCGCCACCGCCGCCGCCGTCGGGTCGCCGCCGGCCGGGGCGGCGGCGGCGCCAAGCGCGGCGGCCAGCCAGGCCGTCACCGCCCCGACGGTACGCCGGTGGACGGCAACGCCAGCCAGACCCGTTGGCGCGTGCTTCTCCGGCCACGGCCGCCCGTCTGGGGCGGGCGGCACGCGCCGCGGCCGCTTGGCAGCGCTGCCACTACCACCACCGCCACCACCGCCACCACCGCCGCCGCCGCCGCCGCCGCTGATGGAGCGTGGCCAGTAGGCGGGGGTGCCGCCGACGCTCCCGCCGCCGGCCGCCACGGCCGCCACTGACGCGGGGGGGGTGCCGCCGCGCCGCCGCGGCGTCCGCCGCGCCACCACCACCGCCGCCGACCCGGTGGCGGCGGCGGCGGCGCCCGTGGGTAACGGCCGCCGCGCGGCGGCGGCCGCTGCTGTGGCAGCGGCCACGGCGGCCGCCGCAACAGGTGGCAGCGGCGGTGGCGTCGGCGGCGGGGGCTCCCCGTCCGACGAGGACGACGCAAAGGCGCCAAAGGTGTTGGTGTCGGTTGCCACTGGCCGCGGGCGCTTGCCGGCGGCGCGGCGGCGGCTGCCACCGCTGCCGCCGCTGCGGCCGCCGCCGACGCTGCCGCCGCCGCCGCCGCCGCCGCCGCCACCGCCGCCGCTGCCGCTTGCGCCGGCGGCACCGTCGCGCCGGCCGGGCCGCCGTGACCGACGGGGCCGTTCAGGGGCCCCATCGGCGCTGACGGCGGGAAGGAGGGGGGCGGAGGTGGCGGCCGTCGCCGTGGCAGAGCGCCCCGACCGACGCCGCCCCACCGCTGGCGCGTTGGCCGCTGCCACGGCAGCGGCGGTGGAGGCGGGGCGGCGTGACCCGCGAGGGGGGGGCGCCGGCGGCGCCATCTCCCCCTCCCGCGGCGGCGACGGTGGCGGTAGCGGCGGCAGCGGCAGCAGCAGCGGCGGTAGCGGCGGCAGCAGCGGCGGACGCGGCGGCGCCTGCGGCGCCGACGATGTGACAGTGTCCGCACCGGGGAGGATGGCGGGGGGGCAGAGAGGAGGGCGCCGTACCGAGCGGATGAAGGGGGAAGGGGGGGGTGCGGGCGGGAGGGAGCACGGCGTGCGTCTGGGGGCGTCACGGCGGACAGCCGACCGAACAGCAAAAAAAGCCGCATGGCAAGGTTGGCCCATTTTTCCCCGCCTCGTGGCTGAAGTTTCCCGAGACTCGTGGCCGGGGCCGAACCCGCCCATCCCCAATTTCGGATCCACCCCGCTTTGCACCGCCTCCGCGGTGCGGGCAGCCCCTCGCCTGCCCGTCCTCCCCGTCGCGCAGCGCCCCCCTGGCCGTCATCATGGTCCTCTTTGCCCTCTTTCCGCACCGCCCTGCCACCCCATGCCATGGGCTGTCACCTTCCTGCTTTTGCTTCTTCCCCGCGGGCGCCTGCGGCCCCCATTGCCGCGAGCGCGTGCCGTCCTCACGGTTGTCACACGGTCGCTTCTCTCGCCTCCGGCCCCTCTTAAAGCCGGGGTGCAGCTCCACCAGAACGGCATTGCTCTCAGCGACCACAACACTGTTGCGGCCCCCCAGACGACCGTGTTGCCCAGGTGCAGCTTGCACAGCCGGAGGAGCGCCCACTAGCAGACATCCGCGGGCTCCCCCCAGGCCGACGGGATGATGCAAGGGAGGTCGCGGGGCAACACGGGCGCAAACTCGGTGAGGCCCCGCCATGCCGCCGGTAAGTGTCAGCGCTTCCAGCAGGGGCGGGATCGTCACGTCGCGGCGGAAGCCCGACACCAGCTCCCAGTTGAGCCGCAGCGACCGGAGCGCGGGGAGGGAAGTGGGGACGGTCGTCAACGCCTCGATCGGATCACTCGTGGACAGCCAGCCAAAGCGCTTCTGCGCCGGCACGTCCGGCAAGACATCTGCCAATGAAGTCTCTGCATGATGATACGGGCGGCAATGCTGGCGGCGCTGCCCTGGTGAGAGCCCCCAGCACGAGAGAGCCACGTCTACCCCGCCACTACTCCCGAATGCCTTTGGGGGGGCAGCGGGAAGTCAGCGGCCCGTCTTCAGCGCATGTGGACTGGTTGTAAAAGTGTGGTGAGCCTTATGTATGTAAGGGCAGGGATTACGCAGCGTGGCCCACCTTCTCTTCTTCTTTGCCTTCACGGCGGTCAGAGGGTCAAAGCGGGTTGGGTTGGGGGTGGCGAGGGGCGGGTGGGGACGAGCTCGGTGGTCATGGTCGGCGTCGGGACGGCCGCGTGGCGGCCCCTTCGCCGCAATGTCAGTTCAATTTACGTTTGAAAACAGTCGGAATACTTCCACCGACCCTGACCCTCCCTCCCCTATCGCCCAGCCATCGGAACGGCGGCAGCCGCCTGTGCTTCTCTGAAAAAGGCATGCACGGAAGCGACTGGCCCGCGGCGGGTACCCCATACTCGCCAAGCACGGCTGGGATGGCCGCCGCCACGGCTGCCTCGTCGGCGTGCACGACCGCGGCGCCGTTGAGGAATTCCCGCGCCACTCCGGCGCGGACGGAGCCCTCAAAGGAGGCAAGTGCGTCGGGGGGGTAGCCCGCCGTCACAAAGGCCACCAGCTTGGCGGCCACGACGTCACAGCCCCAGGCTAGGACGTTGGTAAGAAAGTCGCGCGAAAAGGCCCGGCTGTGGAGACCCCGGGCTCTGATAGCGGGCCCATGTGGGTGGCCCTGCAGGGAGGCGGGGGCTCGTGGGAGCCGCTCGAGGCGGGGGGAAGTGGGGAGCTTCCCGCACTTGAAAGGCGGGGCAAGGGAGAGGGCTATGGTTGGGCACTAGCATGCACGGTTGCGGCTCCTCCAGGGGGCGAATGTGATCGCGATCCCTCCTCCCTTGCTTCACCACTTTGTGCAGAGGGTCGCTCTCGAGGAGCATGGGTCAGAAAAGGCAGAGGTGCCGCATGGGCCAGAAAAGGCAGAGGTGCCGCAGGGGCCAGATCAGGCGCACCAGCTGCAACAGCCACACGTGATTGCGGGGAAGGTCGTTCACAGCTGCCGTTGCCCCCTGAGCCAGCCGCTGCGCTGCGACCAGGGGGTTCCAATAGGACAGCCGATGACAGTGTGGCGTGCGGTGCTGTGGTGCCGCTTCGAACTTCGAGAATGGTCCGATACGGGATGGAGGTTGCGGAGGCTGTGCGGCCTTCCCGAGCAGCAGCCTCCTCATCGGGGACATAGAAGGGAACATCTGACCCCGGCTCCTGGGGCATCTGTGACCCACCGGCCAAGGGGATCACCTGCGCGGTGACCCGCCGCTGCTTGTGCACACCGGCCTCCTGCTCCCGTTCCATTGCCAGGAAGGGGCTCGAAGGAACGGACCAGGGGGGCGTGCGCTTGCCGGCCAGGGAGCGTACGGCCTCCTGGGTCGTAGGCACAGAAGCACCTCGTGCCCCCAGTACCGCAATGGTGCTCCTCAGGGCCACAGGCTTGACCCTCCCCGCCTCAATACTGCTGATCGTCATTCCGAGCGGCGTGTCGCCATCGGTGTTGGCCGCGTTCACAATCGCCCCCGCAGCCAACAGCACATTCACCACCGCCGTGTGACCGGACTTGGCCGCCTCGTGTAGCGGCGTGTTCCCGACCTTGTTGCTCACATTCACGAACGCGGACGCCGCTAGCAGCGCCGACACAAGGTCTGGGCGACCGCAGCCCCCCGCCCCATGCAAGGGCGTGTCGTGATTCTTGTTTGCCGCGTCTACAGACGCCGACGCGGCCAGCAGCGCCTCAACCGACTTCATCCTGCCGGACACCGCTGCATTATGGAGGGGCGTGTCACCGACCTTGTTGCGCGCACTCACGGATGCCGACGCAGCTATCAGGGCCGTCACCGCCTCCGAGCGACCGCACCTGGCCGCTCGGAGCAGCAGCGTGTCGTGATTCTTGTTCACCGCATTCACTGGCGCCGCCGCAAACAGTAGCGTCGCCACCACCTCCACGTGATTCATCAAGGCCGCCACGTGAAGCGCCGTGTCCCCTATCGCGTTGGCCGCATCCACGGCAGCCGTTGCATTGAGCAGCGTTGCTACGGTCCTCATGTGGCCCGCCCCGGCCGCACGGTGAAGGGGCGTGTTCAGTTGCCTGTTGACCGCGTTCAAGAGAACCTTCGCCATCAGCAGCGCCCTCAACACCTCCACGTGATCCTCCAAGGCTGCCAGGTGGAGCGGCGTGTCGCCATTCGCGTTTGCCACATTCACGGGCGCCGACGCGGCCAGCAGCGCGGACACCACCTTGTTGGCATCCATGCGGGCCGCCAAGTGCAGCAACGTGTCGCATCAGGCGTATGGTGCACCGACGGGCGCTGAAGCGGCCAGCAGTAGCGCCACCATCTCTGTTGGACGGGTCGGGGATTTTCCCCCCTCCCCGATTGTATCATGCCCCCGCTGCAACGTTACGCTCCCACCCGAGGGAAAGCCGTGCAATTGCGCGGGAAACTGAGCGGCGGGGGCGCCGCGGACGTGGCACGGGACGGGCGAGCGGGGGGAGGTGGGTGGGGGCAGCCACCGCGGCCAGTCGTGGGTGTCGCGCGGGGCGGTGGGGGGGGGAGCGGCGTCCGTGGACTGCTGGGTCCGAGGTGACGTGGCGGACGTGGAACCGGTGGCAGCGGACGCACCGGCGTGTCGGGCGCGCGAACTGGTGGCGGCCTCAGCAGGTGGCAGGACGGGGGGTGGGCGAGGCGCTGCGTGGGACGGCAACGAGCGCCACGGGCGGCAAGGTGGAATATGGCGCGGCGGTGTGTCTGGCGGACTCGAGCACAGCGCCCAAGGCTTGCGGGGGGAGGGGGGAGGGCGGGTGGGTGCAATTCGGGTGCCCGCCCCACCCCCCCTCCTCCCGCCTCCCCCACCCTACCTCTGGCCCTTCCCGACTCCGCCAGGTCCCGCCGGGGGAGGTGGGGGAGAGGCAGGGTGCAGGGTGTGGCTCGGGGGGGGGGGGGGTGGCCGTAGGGCGCCGTGGTCCGGACGGGGAGAAGCTCAGCGGGGGAAGGGGCGGGGTGGGCAGCAGGCAGTGGGGGGGGGGCGAGAGGAGGACCGTCTGGAGGGGCCCGTTTGCCCCGGGAGGGATGTCTGGCGTGAGTGGGCGGCCGTGCGTGTGGGGGCTGCGGGGGAGCCCGCGGGAGTATATGAGAGGGCGAAGGGGGGCGGTGGGGAGCGACGGGCAGCAAAACACACCATCTTTACGTATCACCACCCCCCCCACTGAACAATCTCCACATCATCCAACGCAATAGCGGGGCCGAGAGGCGCGAGGTCCCCCTCCATCGTCGCCTTTGATCCTGCGGAAAGCGACTGCGGTGGGGGGGTGCCGGCGGCGGGGGTGCCGGGCCGGGATGACGGGCGGCAAACACACTGGCAGCCTCCGCATCGCACGTCCCAGCGCAGTGGTTGCGAGCGCGGCGCTGGAGGTCACGACCCAAATGAAGCGTCGGAGTGGGGTGGTGGGGAGGGCGGCCTCGGGCGGCGATGGCGGCGCCGGGGCGCCAGGTCGCGGCGATGGGCAGAGCAGACGCGTCGGCAGACCGGGGAGCGTTCCCAACTTCGATGGGTGGGGGCTCACCGCCGGTGGCCCCGGGGCCCATGAGGGGGCAACCGCCGAGCGGATGGGGAGCGGGCGGGGAGCGTGTGGGGCTCTGATTGGGGTGTACGCGCTTGGGGAGCGAGCGGCTGTTGAAAAAAGGAAGATGTGGATGTGGCGCACGGGCGGCAAGCGCCAGCCGCCGCTCACGACGGGGGATGGCGGAGGGGGGGCGGCGCGCCGAGATGGGATGAGCCGTCAGGAGGGGCGACACCGCTCTGCGCGGCCGCGGAAGACCCCACAGAGGGCGCGGCCCACCTCACTCGTGGTGAGCCACCCACGTACGTGGGCGCGCAGCACGCTTGCTACGTGTAGTGCTCCGCACCGCTCGCTGGCGCTCTGGTGTACTGTGCGCTCCTGTCACTCTGCTGGCATGCCCATCGACCCATCCACACGCTTGCCTCCCGGCGTCAGGGTCTGGACGCCCAGGATCTCCCGTGCGACGGCGCCCTCTTTGCGGCTCGTCCGGCCCACCAGCTGTGCCCCGTCTTTTTCGGATTGAGTGCGCCCCCTGGGGGCGGCACTCTGGCTTCGTCAGTCGCCACTCCTCTCTCTCGTTGTCCCGCTCCGGACGTTGTCCACCTGGCGTGACCCCCGGCCGGGGGTTTACCAACGGACTGTCACTTGATCTGTCACTTGATCCGACCCATTGGTCACATCCTGAGCTGTTGCTCGAACAAAGCTGTGAGCGCCAGCTTGGCGGTGGATCACACGTGGCGTCCATATCGAAACTCTTGGCATCCCAGACGCTCCCATTTGGCGCGAGACTGCCCTGCTGCGTGTGAGTGCGCCGGCGGGTGCGTCCCGTGTCGCTGCCGCCGCTGTGCTGCGTCGGAGTAGACATACATAGATACCGTAGCCGCCTCATGGCCCCCCCCCCACCGCCCCATCCCCCCCTCATTCCTCCCCAGTGGGCCATAGCTCGTGATACTGGTGAGGGTTGTGTGCCGGCCCTTGAGACGCCGCCACTCTTGGCGCAGCTGGTGACAGACTCGACTGGCTGAGCCGGCACGCCTTCCGCCCTCTTGCTTCGATCTTCTCTCCCTGGCTGTCCCCCGCTCCGTGGCCTGTCTGGCCAAGCGGCCACTCCCGCTTCTCCGATTGGTGCCGCCCCCTTCCCATCACCTTCCCTCCCCCTTTGCTCCCCCCCCCCCCTTCGCTTCTTCCCCGCGCCGGCCACACCCACCATGCTCCTCCTGTCTGCCCGCTGCGACCGCGCGCGCCCGTTTGCGCAGGTCATTGACGGGATCCGTGGGGTGTTGCCGGCTGCCCCTGTGGCGCTCTACTTTACGCCTGCGGGCCTTCGCATCGTAGCGGGGCCACCACCCCCAGCCGCCGCCGCCGCCGCCGCCGCCGCCGCCGCTGCTGCTGCTGCTGCTCCCGCCGCTACCGCCTCTGCCGCCGCCGCGGCATTGACGACGGCCGGCCCGCGCCGCCCCACCGACGGAGCGGTTGTGGAGGAGCCACCGCCACCCCCCGCGGGCGTGGCGGTCTTTCTGCCGCCTTCCTTCTTTGGCGGCGGCTACGTCACCACCAGCATCAGCACCAGCACCAGCACCAGCACCCCCGCGGCCTCCCCCGCCGCCACGGTTGTTGTGCGCGTGCGGCTGGGACACCTGGGCGCCCTCCTCCGGCGTGCCGCCGCGGACGACTCCCTCTCGTTGACCGCCTCGGCCGCCGCCGCCGCCGCCGCCGCCCCCGCGGCTGCCACGACGGGCGGGCCGTGCCCTCCGACCGCCGCCGCCGCCGCCGGCCGTGGTCTGGCGGTGGCGTCGGTGCTGGTGGTGGAGCTGGCGTCCCCGTGCCGCACCCGCGTGCTGAGGGTGGCCCTCCCGCTGGGGGTGGGAGGGGGGGGGGGGCACCCGCATGCGCGCTCCCGCCGCCGGGGGGCGCCCCGCGCGTCGGCGCTACCGCCGCCGCCGCCGCCGCCACGTGGGGGCTGCCGCCGACTCGGCCCGCCCACGGCGGGGCCGCCGCCGCCACCGCCGCCGCCGCCACTCGCTCGGCGACTTTCCCATGCCCGGCGCCCCCGCGGTGTTGCCCCTGCCGCGCGGCGGTCCCTGCGGCTGCCGCCGGCGGTGGGCCCGCGCCAGTGGTGGCTGAGCCCGCTGCCCGTCCGTCGTCGCCGTCGCCGTCGCCGCCGCCGCCGCCGCCGCCGCCGCCGGCACTGCGCCGCCCCCCTTGTGCGCGGTTGTCGCCGCCGGGGGCGGCGGCGGCGGTGGTCGTGTCATCGACGGCGCTGCGCGCGGCGCTCGCGGACGCGGCGCCGTTTGCCGACGCGGTGCGCCTGCGGGTGCGGGGGGGGGACCTCGGCATCGCCGCCCTCGGCCGCGTCGGCACGGCCGTCACGTGGCTCCGTGGAACCCCGCTGGGCGGCCGCCCCCGCAGAGGCGGCGGTGGCGGCGGCGGCGGCGGTGGCGGCGGCGGCGGCGGCGGCGGCGGCGGCGGCGGCGGCGGGGGCGCCCCCGCCAGTGGGCCGACGGCAACGGTGAGCGCCGAGGGGGGAGGGCCGCCCGCGGTGCCTTCCGCGCCGGGCGTCTACGCCCTCCGCGCTCTGTGTCTGGTGGCGGCCGCGTCGCCGGTGGCGGCGCGCGTGGCGGTGGTGCTGGGGGGGGGAGGGGTGCTGCTGGCCTTTGGCGTGGGGGCGGGGGGGAAGGGCGCCCACGGGTGGGTGCGCTTCTTCGTTCCCGAGGCCGCGGAGGAGGGCTGAACGCCGGCGCCGCGCCGCGGCGTGGGCGCGACGGCCTGCAGCACCGCCACCCGCTCCCGGGGGGAGGGGGGGGGGGGGGGTGGCCGGCTGCCGCGGCCGCCCGTCTGGGGGTACGCCGCGGGACCTGTACCGGCCGCCGTTTGGGTGGCGGCAACCGCCCCACGGTCGCGGCCACCCCCGTCCCGGTGGCGCGCCATGGACGCCGCCGCGGCTGCTCAACGCCTGTCACTGAGGCCCGCGCGTCGGTGGAGGCGGCGAGGCGGCTGCGCACGGGGCGGCGCGGCCGCGATTGACGCGCTGCTGGAGCGTTTCTGGGCCCTGGGCAAGCGGCTTAAGCGGGTCGTCAAGTCCCCTGGCGCGCTGCCCCAGAGCCGACGCTGCTCGCGTGCGTGGCGATGGCCCCCACCCCCAGACGCCGTAGATACCTCTGAACAGTGGTGCAAAAGAAAAAAGAAAAAGAGATCGGCAACACATCAATGACACGTCGAGGGAACATCTCACCTGGACTGGGCAGGCACCATGACCATGGACAAAAGGCACACGCATTGACTTCCCAACGAACACGCTATCAGACAAGACGCGCGCTGCCACACAGTTGCACGAACATGAGGCTTACTCATACCGCTGAACCACGCGCATCCAGAGCCGTGGTAAAAGCCCCTTGAAGTCCACAAGCCTATCCCCAGGTGGTGATTCCCTCCACACCTCCCGAGACAAAAGGATCGAGCGCCTCACTTTTGCTCAAAGTTGTTGGCGGTCGCGACGCGCGTGCACTTGGCCATCACCGCCGATGCACGGCTGATCGGCTCGCTCATGTACCAGTTGTCCACCGGAGGTGCAAACGGCATCCGGGTCGCGTAGAGTGGGGCGCCAGCGCCCGGCACTGGCGGCGCGTCGGCGCCCCACAGGCGGTCTGCCGCCTGAACGCTGCCATCCACGGCCAGGTGCGGGGCCAAGAAAGCCGCCCCTCTGGGAGACTCGGCTGCGGACCCGGCACCGCCCATGTCCGATGGCGGCACATGCGTGCCGAGGAGCCCGCGGAGGACGTCAACATCGGTCCGCGCAGCGCCCGGCGGGAAGAGAGCAGCCTTGCCGGTCTGTACCCGTCCCTCCGTGTTCACGTACGTGCCAGCCTTTTCCGTGTAGGCCGCGCCCGGCAGCACAACGTCCGCCGCCGCCGCGCCGGCATCGCCGTGATGGCCCTGGTACACCACCAGGCAGTCGTCGGGGAGTGTATCGAGGCCCTCCAAGCCGTCGGCCGCCAGCAGAAACAACACCTTTGTGGCAGACCAATCGGAGGGCGTGCCCTTGATGGCCGTGTCCATGCTCAGGTCCAGCGCGCCAACCGTGTTCGCCCCGCTGTGCAGCACGTTCCATCCATCCCATCCACCATCAGGATTGATCGCCCCGCAGCGGCGCGCCACATCCTGCGCCATGGCTGCAAGAGCGGCGCCGTCGGCACGTGCGAGCAGGGTGTTGCCAACAATCACTGCCGGCCGACGAGCAGCGGCCAACGTCTTGCACCACGGGTGCGTGCCCTCCGCGACCGCCCGAAGGGTTACGGCCGAGTGGCCCAGATGGGCCACTGGGTAAGTGAGGTCAACGGCGCACCCAATCGAAGCCACCTTCATCCGCCCATACGTAACTGACTTACGAAGCCGCACGTTGAGAAGAGGCGCTTCCTTTCGGGGATTCACCCCAACGAGCAGCACAGCATCGGCAGCCTCCAGACCTGCCAACCCCGAGTTCATCACGTATTCGTGACGAAAGTCGGTGTTGAGGGCGGTTGTCGCGCCGGCCACGTGCAGCTGGCCAGCGGGAAACCAGCGAAGGAACTGGCGGCGGAGCTCCGCCATCGCTTCCGTGTCTGCAGTGGGACCCACGACGGCATGCGCCTCGTAGCTGGCGCCAGAGGAGGTGGCCTCCCGATCCAGAGTGAGGAGCTTGTTGCGCAGCACTGACTGCGCCTTGTCCCAAGAAACCGCCTCGAGAGAGCCGTCTGGAAGCCGCACCTATGACACACACAGGGCAGGACAAGGAGAGGCCACAGAAGAAAAAAAAAAAAAAAAGGGTTCGCTGATGCAAAGGCAGCAGTGCGTCAGATATCAGGTGCTAAAAAGGCCCTGCAAGTGGGCTCAAAGTCCCCCAAGACAGTTAGGGTAGCGCTCCTTCACCCAGCTCATTCCGCCCACTTCGCCATCACCCCTCCCCACAACGCACCATTGGCGAGTTCAGCCGCTGCCGCTTCAGGCCGTCATAAGAGAATCGCGCCTTATCCGAGATCCACTCCTCGTTGACCTCCTCATTCAACCGCGGTAGAATGCGCATCACCTCCGACCCTCGCGTGTACACCGTAATGTTGGAGCCAACACCGTCCATCACGTCCACAGCGGGGGTTTCCTTGAGCTCCCACGGGCGGGAGGTGAAGGCATAGGGCTTGGAGGTCAGCGCCCCGACGGCCACGGCGGGGATCGTGGCCGAGGGGCTCAGTCGAAGGGTGGCCGTGCCCGTCGCCACGGGCGCCGCCGCTGGGGTTCCTGCGAGGGTACCCACGGGGGCGCCCGCGGCGGCAGCGCTGGACAGGGCCGAAGCACCCGAAGGAGACACAGCCCCAGCAAAGCGCCAGGAGACGCCCCAGCGTCCAGCTGCAGCGGCCCCCGCGGCCCGGCCGAGGGGGCGAAGGGAGCTCATGATGATGATGGCAAGGGCGGCGAGAGAGCACGAACGGCGGCCGGTGCGCGAGAGAGCACAAACCGTGGCCGGGGGGCGATGGCCACCACGCCAAAAACGCCCGCGCAACGCCGCAGCACAAGTCCGCGACTAGGCAAACGGATGATCCAGCGTTGCTCAACCAGGACAGCAGCGGGCGACGCCTCACAAGGGCCAACGGGGGGGGGGCGGACGTCGTCAAGGTCGGGGAAGAAGTGCTCTAGTCTCGCCCGGCATCACGTTTGGCCCTGCGAGAGTCCGCGCCCGTCCCAACTCTGTCGACTTAGAGCCACAATGTGTAACTAAAAGAAGAATTACCACGTCTACTTTCAACAATTGAAGTTGAGGTGGACTGTGGCTCTATCGTGCTGAGGTAGGACCCCTTGTCCCTGCTGAGATCGAGCGTCCGCCTGGACCCGCCCGGCTCCTCTCAAGATACATACCGTCAACCGGGTCTACTCTGTCAAAGTGTCTCGTGTATGTACATCAGTGAACGTTTATGCTATATATACGTGCGAGCGACCAGCAAGTGGTGGGGAAAATACAGCTGCCTATCGACAAGGCCCACC
This sequence comes from Pyropia yezoensis, assembly GCA_009829735.1. Lineage (NCBI taxonomy): Eukaryota > Rhodophyta > Bangiophyceae > Bangiales > Bangiaceae > Pyropia > Pyropia yezoensis. The sequence continues at coordinate 17,048,776 of CM020619.1, read as the reverse complement.
AGCGCCTAAGCCGGGAGGCGCTCACAGGGCGCGGATCGTGTAGTACCCCACGGGGGTGGCAAACGCCGGGAAGCCCCGGTTGTTGAGCGAGAAGATGGTCGTTGCCGGCTTGGTCACCACGTCCTTGCCCGTGTGGGTGCGCCCCGAGTCGGTGCCCGCGTCCCAAAACGTCAGACGCCCCCCCGCCTTGTGCACCCACCGCCCGTGGCGGCATACCGGGACGGCGTAGAAGCCCGTGAACCAGTCGGGCGACGGAAACAGCATCGTCGCCCCCGACACGTACACCGCCCCCGTCGCCGCGTCGGCGGTGACGGTCAGCTTGACTGTCTCCACCCCCGACGGCGTTGGCGCGTCGGTGCCCGTCCACGAGGACACGTGGCCGGCCTTCTCATAGGCGGCCAGCTCCTCGCGCAGCGGCGCCGGGTTGCCCGTCTCGGCCACCGTCTGGATGCCGGTGCGCGCAAACGCGCCGGGCGCCCACATCTGGTACCGCGACGCGTGGGCGGCGACGGTGGGGGGCGAAAAGTTGCCGCCCGCCGGGTAGGAGCGGGGGTGGGTGCGGCTCGACCAGTTGAGGGAGAGCGTCACCTCGTACTTGCGGGTGCCCTCGCACTTGGCACCGCGGTTGTGGTAGCGGCTGGCGTCGCCGCCCGTCACGGCGGCGGCGGCGGCCACGAGCAGGGCGGCGGCCGCAGCCAGCCGAGTGACCATGTTACCGGCCATGGTGGGCGGGAGGTGGGGGTGGGAAAGAGGAAGGGCTGGCGGTAAAAGGGAAGGAGTGGTTTGGCAAGGAGTGGGGCGGAGGAAGGAGCGGGAGGACGAGCATGCACGGGAAGAAGTCAAGGGATGGATATGGCAGACAGAGGATGCTCGGGTGTGCTGCTCTGGGGTGGCTGCTGTGGGTGGCGTGCGGAGGCCCTGCATTCTCCACTGGCCGATGGGGAGGGCACGCTCTTGTACCCTCCAACCATGGCAGGTGGCCGCCCGCAGCCGCCGCCGCTGGCGCGAGGCGGCAGCGCGCCCGCCCGGGTATCCGCCAGCGTCCTCGCTGCCGCCCCGCGACAATGCGAGGCCCGCTCGCGCCCGCCGAGACACGCACGGGGGAAAGGGGGGGGGTGGGGGGGGCGGGAGGCCGACGCGCGCCAATGGCGGCTGTCGCCCGTCGCGCCCGGCAGCGCCCCCACCCGGCCCGCGCTGACCGAAGACCCAGTTTCTTCACGCTCCTCGTTGCGAGAGACGAAGGCGAGGTGCGCCGTGTTGTAGTATCTACCCTTAGCCGTCGCAAGGGGCAGCTGAGAGAGAGGGGGGGGAGTTTCTTCCTTGCGGTTTGTCAGACGCACCGTGCCGGGGGGCGACGGTGCGACAGTCTCCTGCCACGGCACACTAAATGTAGAGGGCGCGGGGAGAGGCGGCTCGACACGCTGGAGGAGAATCCTTTTGCAGTCAGGCCCCTCTCAGGGCCACAAAAAACGGCGACCAATTGGCGCGAGGTGCCGCCGAGTGCTCGTTGCCAGTGACGTCATCTCCATGGAGTAGAAATACAGTCGATCCTGAAGAAGGGAATGAACATTATGAAATATTCGAATCCGGTCACTTTTGGGCATTGCAATCGTCAAAAACTATTTCGTGCTCGCCGCCGCGGTGTCCCCATCGCCCTCCCGTATTCGGAGCCGACACAAGGACCCTATCGCGACGCTGTTGGCGGTCCCCGGCGGGGTTGCCTGCGCACCTGTGTAAAATAGGCGAGCGCCGCCGCATCGGCCAGCGGCACTGGTGTCGGCTGCGTCAAAGGTGGTCGCATGTGGCGATGACGCATAGACATGCATGCCCGTGCCCTCGGGGGCGCCGCCCGCAGCAGTCACCGATGCCAGCATCGCCGAGCCGAGTGGCGGCGCCAAGTCTTTACAGCCGGGTCGGTGGTGACGGTGGCGGCGGCGGCCGCAGTGGCGGAAGCGATGAAGAGGATGATGTTGCGCGGTCCCGCGAGCGGCGTGCGCTCTGTCTATTTCTGGTCTTTTCCGACACAAAGCCCACCAAACTGATCCTTGCGATGGGTGCCGCGCTCAGCTCACTCGCCTGATCCAATACTATCGCACGAATGAGCGACGCGCCTGCCCCACACCACGGATGCATCTGCACGCGAGCATTGGCATCTATGGGACGCAGCGCCGCCTGCTCGCCGGCCAGACAGGGATGGCACGATGAACGCGTACTGATGTCACCCCACCAACTCTCCAGATATTCAAACGACGACGAGCGGGGCTCGCCGGGCGGGGAAGAGACCACACACCTTTATGATTCAGACAAAGCGGTCGTTCCCGTGGGCCCCGTTGGCGAGGTGCGACTGTGGCACGTGCGGTCGTGCGGGGCCGACCCAACGTTGCCACACTACCATGACCTTCGCAGCCGGGAGTGGACTGCTGCAGCCGATTCTGCATGCTATGCCCACAACTACAGTTGCCGTCAGCTTGGGGCGGCGGCGTACCATAGGTTGAACGGCGTTTGTCTGTGCGTGGCCGACGAGGTGGGACGTCTGGCGGTGGACGGGGTGGGCAGCCTCGCCGTCTCCCGCGCGCTCGATTGGCGTGAAGAATACGCGTTATCCGTGGCGCGCGCACGCACGCGGGCGCCTGACGTGGCTGTACATTACTGTGCATGCGCACGCTGCCTGCAGCACCCGGCTGGCGCGTGGAGCGACGGGCGCGTGGAGCGACGGGCGTTAGGCCTTTCGGAGGCCTCTCCGAGGCAATGAAAATTCCATCTTTCCACCCAACCTCAATCCTCAAAGCTTGACCGATATGGAAAGAGGTAAATAGAATATATATTTCGGGTAAGGGATTTCTACTCCAATGACGACGTCACTGGTCGCGAGGTGGCGGCTGCCCTGACCTCGCGCCGGCCGGAAGGCCCTCCCCCGTTGGCCACCACCGCCCGTTTTCTCGGCTGCGCGGCGGAGCACCTGACAACTGCAGGAATCTCCGCCAGCGCATTGCGAAGAAAGAAACGCTCCCCGCCCCCTCCCCCACCACCCTCCTCCTACCATACTGGGCCGGCAATGGGTAGATACCGTCACCTTCCTCCCCTCCTTTCAACTGCGAACCCTTGTGTCGGCAGCGCGGGCCGGGTGGGGGGGCGCTGCCGGGCGCGACGGGCGACAGCCGCCATTGGCGCGCGTCGGCCTCCCGCCCCCCCCACCCCCCCCCTTTCCCCCGTGCGTGTCTCGGCGGGCGCGAGCGGGCCTCGCATTGTCGCGGGGCGGCAGCGAGGACGCTGGCGGATACCCGGGCGGGCGCGCTGCCGCCTCGCGCCAGCGGCGGCGGCTGCGGGCGGCCACCTGCCATGGTTGGAGGGTACAAGAGCGTGCCCTCCCCATCGGCCAGTGGAGAATGCAGGGCCTCCGCACGCCACCCACAGCAGCCACCCCAGAGCAGCACACCCGAGCATCCTCTGTCTGCCATATCCATCCCTTGACTTCTTCCCGTGCATGCTCGTCCTCCCGCTCCTTCCTCCGCCCCACTCCTTGCCAAACCACTCCTTCCCTTTTACCGCCAGCCCTTCCTCTTTCCCACCCCCACCTCCCGCCCACCATGGCCGGTAACATGGTCACTCGGCTGGCTGCGGCCGCGGCCCTGCTCGTGGCCGCCGCCGCCGCCGTGACGGGCGGCGACGCCAGCCGCTACCACAACCGCGGTGCCAAGTGCGAGGGCACCCGCAAGTACGAGGTGACGCTCTCCCTCAACTGGTCGAGCCGCACCCACCCCCGCTCCTACCCGGCGGGCGGCAACTTTTCGCCCCCCACCGTCGCCGCCCACGCGTCGCGGTACCAGATGTGGGCGCCCGGCGCGTTTGCGCGCACCGGCATCCAGACGGTGGCCGAGACGGGCAACCCGGCGCCGCTGCGCGAGGAGCTGGCCGCCTATGAGAAGGCCGGCCACGTGTCCTCGTGGACGGGCACCGACGCGCCAACGCCGTCGGGGGTGGAGACAGTCAAGCTGACCGTCACCGCCGACGCGGCGACGGGGGCGGTGTACGTGTCGGGGGCGACGATGCTGTTTCCGTCGCCCGACTGGTTCACGGGCTTCTACGCCGTCCCGGTATGCCGCCACGGGCGGTGGGTGCACAAGGCGGGGGGGCGTCTGACGTTTTGGGACGCGGGCACCGACTCGGGGCGCACCCACACGGGCAAGGACGTGGTGACCAAACCGGCGACGACCATCTTCTCGCTCAACAACCGGGGCTTCCCGGCGTTTGCCACCCCCGTGGGGTACTACACGATCCGCGCCCTGTGAGCTCCCCACGGGCCGTAGCGCTGGTGGGCCTTGTCGATAGGCAGCTGTGTTTTCCCCACCACTTGCTGGTCTCTCGCACGTAAGTATGTATATACCATAGCATGGACGTTCACTGAGGCCCGTTCGCAGTTCCGCTTCGTATAAACATAACGTCGTTATAACGCGCTCTGGGCTGCGAAAGTACGTATGCGTGCTCGTTACTGTGGACTGTATCAACTACAGAGTTGTCACATCTGTTGCTGACAGTTCGCCCACACAATACTACTTACCGCATTGGTTTGGCGAGCCCTGGGGTGTGTTCGTGCGTGGGGGTGCCCGACCATGCAAGCGCGTCCGGTGTGACGCGCAGGTGCTCCCTTACGCCAGGGGCCGCCTACTGCCAGAGAGGTGTCCTTTTCACCCAAACCTCCGAGTGACTGTCGACGACGTACAGGCAGCGTATGGCAGGCAATTCGCCCGGGCAATGCGCATGCCAGTCCCCGCCTTCCATAATCTCATAACGTCCTGGATACGCGCCTCCCCCGTCGCGGCGTTCCCACTGAGGTGCGCACCGCCATTGCTCTTTGATATTCTGGAGGCGGGAGCCACATTGACATCAGCGCCGCCCTTAACGTGTACCCGGCAAACTTTGTATCGTGCGCTGGGAAGGAGAGGGGGGGCGGGGTGGGTGCTGGGAGGGGGGTGCCGGCTCCAGCCAATGGCGGGGCTGCTGAGAAGGAGAGGGGGGGCGGGGGGGGTGCTGGGAGGGGGGTGCCGGCTCCAGCCAATGGCGGGGCTGTAGGACGTAGTCGACGCAGTCAAATCGGCCACTCTTCTTAACTGGATGCGTGAACGTGAGCGCAAGAAGAGGAGTGTTATAGTGCGTCCCGTAAAAAGTGGACGTGCTCGTGTCGTGATCATGTCAAATATCGGCCACTGGACCAATCAAACCCACACTGCACGACCCATGCACGTCCACTTTTTACGGGACGCACAATACAGGGATATGTGTGAATATTTCTGCGTGACTCATTGCACCTTGGTGCGTGCGTCGGCGCATGAGCGCCAGACCTGGCTTAACGGTTGGCACATGTTTCGGAATCTCAAATCTCACAATATGTTGCATGTCACGGCGTGCGGATCCTTGGTCTTCGTCCGTTCGACAGCACGTATGCAATTGTGTATTTACTAACAATTTGTTTCTAGATCACTCAGACCAGGCTGGGACGTGGACGGCGTTGTAACGTTATGACATACGCGAGCCGGCCGCGCATGTCATGACGTTATAACGCCCGTATGACGCGTTCGACCAATCAGAGCGACGTTATGTTTATACGAAGCGGAACTGCGAAAGGGCCTTAGATGATGTATCCGAGACACTTTGACAAGGTTTGCCCGCAGCCACGAAGCAAAGACGCCATTGGTATCCACAGGCCGTCCTATTGGGGTCCACAAGCCGTCCTCTTCAGCCCTGTGCCCAACAAGAGCTACCGACCTGCCTATCCTCCGACCATCCCCCCCACCTCGTGCGCTGGACAAGTTCCGGCGGTCCTGGGGCGTGCCGCTCCCCCCCCCCCCCACCCAACCCCCCTATCCACACAGCGTCGCCCTCAGCCGCGCTTCCGCCTCGCCCACGCCTACCCGGAGGCGCGCCCACACCCCCCCCACCCACGCCTCCCATCCCCCCCCCCCGTTGCCGTGGCGCGGGCGGAGGCGCACCTCCATCCGCGCGTCCCCCCGGCGGTCGACGGTGCCGACCAGCGGGCGGCCGCCGCCCGTCACAATGGCCAGCCGCACCGCCGGCCCGCCGGCGCCGCTGTGCCGGGCGGGCGCCGCCACCGTCGCGCCATAGGCGGCGGAGAGGAGGGCACGGAGGAGGGCGCCAACCTCGGTGGGCGTCAGCAGCGTCCGGAGGGCCAGCGTCGACGCCGTGGCGGGCCACCCAGAGGCGGACAGCAGCCGCCGCAGGCGGCGGTGGTAGTGGGGGTGGTGCCCCGGGGGGGGGGGGGGGGGGACGTGCCGGCAGCCTCCCCGCAGGCGCACGCTGCGGTTGGAGTGTTGCTCCTGCCGGGGCCGCCCAGGCCGGCAGGGACCGCCCCGTGGGTCTCCCCATCGCGGCACACGGGGGGGCTCGCCCACCGTTGAGGGTCCGCAGCCACACTGGGCGTCGGCCGGGGATGACGCGGCCGTGTCACGGCCGCCGTCGCCACCACCGCCGGACCGCCGCCCCCGTCACACAGGCTGTGGCGGCGGCACGCGTCGACGGCAGCGGCGCCCTGCCGGGGGGACCCCCCCGGCCGGCGGTGGCCAGGGTGCCCCCCCCCAGACCGGTCACGGGGAGCGGGCAGGCTGCGGTGGCGGTCGACCCGGCCGCCCCCGTCCCGTCGGCGGGTCAGCACGGCCGGTAGGGTGCCGCCGCCGCCGCCGCCGCCGCCGACGCCGCCGCCGCCGTCGCCGCCGACGCCGCCGTCGTGCGCGACGGCGGCAACGGCGGCAGCGGCGGCGGCGGCGGCCGCCGCGATCGCCCGGTCGTGCTCGGCGGCCAGCCGGCGGGCGAGCCCGTCGACGGCCGCCGCGGCGGGGGCGCCCCACCAGTCATGGGCCGGCCGTGCGGGGCGGCCGCGGCGCGGGGGCGACGGCGGCTGCGCCGGCAGCGGCGGCGACGGCGGTAGTAATGATGGCAGCGACGGCGGCGACGACGGCGGCGGGGGTAACGGCAACGACGGCGGGGGCAGCGGTGGCGACGGCGGCGGCGACGGCGGCGGCGACGGCGGCGACGCCAGGGGGGCGGCGGCGGTCGGCGGCCGTGGCCGGCTTGGCACGGCCCCCAACCGCGTCTGGGGGGAAGCCAGGGAGGGGGGTGGGGGGGGGGGAGGCCGGCGCGTCAACGCCATTTCCATCCGGTGGTGGGTGGGAAAGGTGGGAGCGCGGGGGCTGCGTCGTCAAAAGGCGCGGGGGGGGCGGGGGGAGGGGAGAGGGGAGTGGGGAGAAGGAGCAGAAGCGCTCCGCCAGGGCCCCCGCGGCCCTGATGATGAGGCAGCGGCGCGGCGCGGCGGCCACGGGGGGGGGGCTCAGCGTCTGACGCCATTGGGCGCCCACCGCAGCGCCGTGGCCGCCACCCCCCCACCCCCCCCCCCCCCCGTGGGCGTGACGGGGAGCGGGGGCGGCGGGTAGGGGGGGGGAGGGAGGAGACGGGCGCGCCGCGCCGCGCCAGTGTCGGGGCAGTGGCGGCGGCAGTGGCGGCGGGCGCGGGCGGCAGACAGCGCGGCTGGGTGGGGAGACGGCGGGCGGGCGGGCGGGCGGGCGGGTGGGGGGGATAGCGTCGCCGCCACCCCCCCGGGGTCGTGTGGGGCCCCACGGTGGGGGACACTGCAGAGAGGGGGGGGGGGGGGGAGGGTGCGGGCGGGGTGGGTGGGTGGGTGGGTGGGTGGGTGGGGGAGGGGTGGGGGGGGAGGGAGGGGTGGGGGGGGAGGGGTACGTTGGGGTGGTGGGGCGTGGGGGCTGACGACTGAGAAGGGGGTAGCCACCCGCCGGTGGCAGCGCGTTGGCCGCTGTGTGCCCTGCGGGGGTCGGGGGGGAGGGGGACGGGGAGGAGGAGAGAGGGTGGTGCCACGGCGGCCGGTCGGCAGCGGCGTGGCGGCCGCCGGCCGGCCGGCTGCCCGCCGCGGCGGGTGCGGTGTCTGCGCGGGGCGGCGGGGGACGCTGTCTGCCGGCAGAGGCCCCAGCTGCTGGGGGAAACGGACGCGACGGATCTCCCGCCGCCCGACGCGCCGCGCAACGGCGGGCCCGCCACTGGCTGTGACTGGCAGGCGGTGGCGGCGGGGGATGAGCGGCGCGACGTCAGCCAGCCTGAGGGTGACGCGGGGGGGGGGTTGTTGGTCTTGGGGGGCCGCCCCCGGTGCGATTCACGGGGGGGGAGGGCGGCGGACGCCGACCGCCAAGAGGGGGGTCGGGGACGGCCGCCGGCTGGGCGGCTCGCCCCCACGGCGGCCAACCGGCGGCGGCGACGGCGGCGGCGGCGGGAGGACGGCCAACGCCGGTCGTGGCGGCGGGGGGGAGGGGCGGCGAGGCACGGGCCCATGGGCAAAAAAAACAAAAAAAAAGAAGACGATCTATGGCGCCGCCGCCGGTGGACCCCAGTCCCGGTGGCCACAGTGGCGCTGGGTGCGCCGCCCGCGCGGGGACCGCCACACCCGCTAGCCGCCGCACGGGCGGGCGCGCCCCCCCCCCCCCCCCCCCCCCCTCCTTCCCCCGCCAGCCAGGCCGCGCCGCCCGCCGCGCGCGTGCCGGCCGCGTCGGGCCGCCTGCCGCGGCGCGGCACGGCACGGGGCGGCACGGGGCGGGGCGGCGGCGGCTGATGGCGGGAGGGATGCTGGGGGGGCGGCGTCCCCGCCGCCCTCATCGAGGGTGAACCCCCCCCCCCGCAGCGCAAAGGGCAGCGGCGGGCGACCGCCAGATGGGGCGGGGCTGCCGCCGCGGGGGGCACCCACCTCGGACGCCGCCGCCGCCACCGCCGCCGGCCGTCGGACGCCGCCGGGGAGCCACCCCGCCCCCCCCGCGCGCCACGTCCGCGCGCCGCCACGCTCCCCGCTCTTCCCCGGGTGAAGGACGCCACCGGCAGCGGCGGGCGGGCGGCGGCAGCGTCCCCCCACGGCGAGGAGGGGCGGGGGACGCGCAGGCATGGGGGGGGTGCAGGGCGGAGGGGGGGGACACGGGCAGCACCCCGCGGACAAGCACAGCGCAACAACCCACCCCCCCCCCCCCCCCCCCCCGCCACCGTGGCCGCTGCCCCCCCCTCCCCCTCCCCCGCGCCCACTGGTCGACGGGCCCTACCCCGCGGGCAGCCGCCGCACCGCCGCGCCCCTGCCAGAGGCGGGGAGCGTGGGGGGGGGGATGCCGCACCGTGGAGGAGCGCCACGCCACCAGTCGCCACGCCCCGCCGCACGACGGCCGACGCCGCCGCCGCCGCCGCCGCGGGCGGCAGCGGCTGCGGGGGTCCCCCCCTCTCCCCCCGGCAAGCCATGCCGTGGCACGGTCGGGAGGGAGGGCGGAGCGGGGACGGGAGACGCCGCCCCCACCCCCGCCCCCGACAACACACCCAAACACAGGAACACCACACACCCAACCACGCAAGCCCCGCCGCGCCGACGCCCCTCCCGTCTCAACCCCCCCCCTCCCCCCCGACACCACCTATGGCCGCTCCACCCACCGGCGGGTGGCCGCCGGCAGGCGGTCGGCCTCATAGTCGGGGTCCCCCGCCAGGCGCGCCCGCAGCGCGTCGCCCACCACCGCCTCGTAGGCGGCGGCCAGCGGGGGCGCCGCCGCCGCCGCCGCCGCCCGGGCGGTGGCCGCGGCGGGCGCGCCCGCCCGCTCGGCGGCGGCCGTCAGGGAGGCGGCGGCCAGACGGCCCGCCGCGGCCGCGTCCAGCGGGGGCGTCACGCCGCCCACCGGCGGCGGCCCGCCGGCGGCAGGGGCGTCGCGGCTGCCGCCGCGTCCGCCGCCGCGGCGCCGCGCGTCGGCCGGCGGCGGCGGCGGCGGCGGCGGCGACGGCGGCGGCCGCAGGGACCCCCCGCGGTAGGCGGCACTGAGTGGTCGCCGCCGGCTGCTGCGCTCCCGCCCGGCGTCGGCCGCCAGCGTCGCCCGCACCGCCGCGGCGGCGGCGGCGGGGAGGCCCGCCCACGCGGCGGTGGTGCCATCGACCCCAGGGCCACCGTCGGGGGAGGAGGGGACACCCCCCGGGGGGGGGGCGCGCCGTGCCGCACCGGCGGGCGGCAGGGGCGCGGGAGGCGCCTCTGCCGACGCCGCTGCTGCTGCCGCCGCCGGCGTCGCCGCGTCGGCGAGGAGCTCTGCAGCCAGCGCCGCTGCTGCGTCGTCGCTGCTGCTGTCGCAGCCGCTGCTACTGGCGCCGCCGTGGTCGCCGTCGGCAGCCGCTGGGGCCGACCGGGCACTGCCGGCCACCACCGTGGTGGCTGTGGCCGGCGGTGGGGGCGCACGCGCGGGGGCGGCCATCTCGGCAGCAAGCGCCGCCAGCTCGTCGTCGCTGTTTGATGGCGATGATGGTGGGGGCAGCGGCGGCGGAGGCAACGACGACGACGGCACCAGCAACGGTGGGGTGGCGCTCTGCGGGGACGCGGCGGGGGCGGCCAGCTCGGCGGCCAGCGCCGCCAGCGCGGGATCCTCATCGGCTGCAATGGCGGCCGGCGGCGGCGGTGGCGGCAACAGTGCCGCCGCAGGGGCCACCCGGTCAGCCGCGGCAGCAGCCGCCGCGCCGCTGCCATCGGCCGCCCCGACCGCCGGCGGGGCACCTAGCTCCGCGGCGAGGGCGGCCAGCTCCGCGTCCTCCTCCGCGCCGTCGGCGTCGGCCGCGCTAAGGTCGGCCGCAGCAGCACCCACGGCGGCGGCGCCGGAGGAGGTGCCGCCGTCCGCGAGCGGGAGTGCCGGAGCTGCAGGTGCCGCGGCCGCGGCACCGGGCCGCGCCGGCCGCGGTGGTCGCCCTCCCGGTGGCACCACGTCGCCATCCAGTTCCTCCCCTGGGAGCGCCTCGTCCTCCATGCCCCCCACCCCACGCCCACCCCCGGCCGCGGCAGCGCCGGCGGCAGGCGCCGCCGCCGCCACCCGTCGCCGCCACCGGTCGTACGCGAGGGCCACCCACGGCGCCGCCGCCGCGGCCGCGACGTCGGGCGACACGCCCACCGCGCCCGACACGCGGCGGGCGACGGCGAGCACGACGGGCGCGACGGCGGGCCACCCGCCGGGGACCGCGCGGGCGAGCGTCCACGCCACCTCCCCGGCCGTGTCGGCTGCCCACGAGCGGAGAGCAGCGGTGGTGGGGATGGCCCGTGGTGGGAGCCCGCCTGTGCCGCCGCCACCACCACCGCCACCGCCGCCGGCGGGGGGGGACGCCGGCGTGACCAACGTTAACGCCAGCTCCCGAGCCCGCCGTCTGGCGACGCCACCAAGGATGTTCCGCGCGCGGCCCGCAGGCGCAGTGGCACCGCCGCCGCCGTTGCCGCCTTCGCCGCCCGCCGCCAGGGCCGTCTGGAACGCTGGGACCGTGTCGAGGGCATCTAACGCCGCGTCCACCGCAGCGCCCAACAGGACAAAGCCCGATTGGAACGGGACAGCCGCCGGCGCCCCGCCGCCACCACCGCCGCCGCCACCGCCGCTGCGGTCTCGAGCTGCTGCCGCACGCAGAAGCCCACTGAGCGCAGACCCACCCGCCAGCAGCAAGGCCACCCCCTCGCCCCCCCCCGCACCAGGCGTGACCGCCACGGCCGCCGCCACCGCCGCGGCGGCAGCGGCCAGTGGGGACGCGACGCCGCCGCCGCCACCCGCTCGCGCCATCCCCCCCCCAGGCGGAAAGACGCCCACCACGCCGCCGCCATTCCCCCCGCGGCGGCCAGCCAAGTCTGACAGCAGGCCGCCAAAGCCCGACAGCACCGCCGCGAGTGAATGCGGCGGCGGCCGCCGCATGGCGCCACCACCGCCGCCGCCGGCACCACCACCACCCCCGCCACCACCACCACCACCGCCGCCACCGCCACGTCCCCCACCACCACCACCACCAACACCACCGCCATTTCCGCCACCGTCAAGGCGGGCGGCGGCGGCGGTGCCCCCCTCCCCCCCTCCCCCCCCAGCGGGCGGCGGCGGCGCGGTCACCCCCCCCCCCCGCGCCCCCCCCGCCGACGAATGGCGGACGCCCGCGCCCAGCGGGCGGAGCGCGTCGGCCATGCTCCGGTCGTCGGTTGCGTCCATCGGCGCGCCCCGCGCCGCCGCTACTGACGGCGCGGTGGGGCCCGCCGGGACGCCGCCCGCGGCGGGCGGCGGCACCACCGCGGCAGCTGGGGACCGTCCACCGCTGCCGCCGCCGCCGCCGCCGCCACCGCCACCGCCGCCGCCGCCGCCACTGCCGCCACGGGCCGCGTCGCCCGCCGCGGGTGGCTGGCGCGGCAGCGGCGTTCGGGGCGGGGCGACGCCCCCCCTCGCTCCCCCCCCCGGCCCCAACTGCCGCCGCCGGCGCAGCGGCGTGACGACCACGTACACGACCCCCCCCTCGCGAGGCACCCCCGCCGCCGCCATCACCGTGGCATCGTTGTCCAGCGCCCGCCCCCCCCACACCAGCCGTACCGCACACAGTGGCACGCCCGTCGCGGTAGCGATGGCCCGCCTGACGTCCCCCACCCGCCCTTCTCGGGCGACCAGCAGCGTCGCGACCGTGCCGCCAAATGCCCAGGCGGCAGTCAGCCGGAGGGGGGCGGAGGATGAGGGGGGCGGCGCACGGGCGGCGGCGCCACCAGCACGCGGCCCGCCGGGAAGGTTAGACGCCATGGTCACCGGTACCAAGGAGGAGGGCGGGGGGGGGGGGCAGGCAAGAAGGGGACGGGGGGGCAGGAGAGGGGAGTAGAGGGCAGACTGGGAGATGGCGGACCGCGACGGGGCAGAGAGGGGAGGCGCAAGGGGTGCCAGGGGGCACGCCGACCCCCCGCCGTTGCCCGCCCCCTTTGACAGTCTCGCTGCCGCCAACGGCCGTGCGGATGATGGGCGCGGGTGCGCACCGGCCAGCCGCGGCGGCGGCGAGCCGTGGAGCCCACCGAGGCAGCGGCGGGGGGGTGCGCGCGCCCGCAAGCCAGCAAGGGTGGTGGGAAGCCCACCACCCGCGGGGGTGAGCGCTATCCGCAGCGCCTCCAAGGGTCAATAGCCACGGCGGCCACCTAGAGGGGCGGCTGCCGCGGTGCGAGGCGGGGCGGCCGAGGTGTGGGCGGCGGACGATGGCCGGGGGCGCCTCAACCCGACCGGCAGCGCTGCGTCCCGTCTGGGCGCTGCAGCGCCCAGACGGGACGCCAGCCGCTGTCCCTCGAGGGGGCACGACACCGCGCGCTGGCAACCAAGGGGAATGTGCTCGACCGCTGTGGTACTTTGAATACCTTCCCGCTATGGAATTGCACGTCGAAGATTCTCCAAGATCCGGGGCCGCGACCCATAGAGCAGTTCAATTGGTGGAACCAAACCGGCGTGCGCACCACCACCAGCAGGTGCAGCGGGAGAGCGGACCCTCGTCGCGATGGTGATCCTCGGCCTGCGCCACTCGTTGGTAAACACAGGCCACCTCGTCTGGGCGCGGCCCCGCCCTCCACCGCCCTCTCCCCCTCCCACTTGTCCACTCCCTACGGCTACCTACCATGCGTACCAGCCGCGGCCATCCCGGCAACGGGGGCGGGGTCAGCGGTGGCAGCGGCTGCGGCGGCTGCGGCGGCGGCGGCGGCGGCTGGGCCGCCCGACGTGCTGCTGCTGGCGCTGCTGGCGCTGCCGCTGCTGCTGGCGCTGCCGCGCCCGCCGCGGCGGCAACGGCCGCCTTCCTCTCCCCCCCCTCTGCGGCTGCTGCCGCCGCCACCACCGCCGCCGCCGCTGCCGTGACGGGCGGCGGGGGCGCCTTTGTCGGCGCGCCGCCCCGCGGGTGCCGCCGCCCCCCCGGCGGCGGCCGCCCGCGCCTTGGCAGCCGCCGCGTACCCCCCGCCTGCCTATCCTGGTCGGGCGCGCCACCGCCGCCGCCGCCACCACCGCCGCCGCCGCCGCCACCGCCGCCGCCACCGCCGCCACCACCACCGCCGGGCTGGCCGCCGCCGTCGCGCCAGCCGGCCCAGCCGCCGTCGCGCCCGCCGGCCCAGCCGCCGCCGCAGCAGCAGGCGGGGGCGGCGGCGACGCCACCCGTGGCACCCACTCGCTCGGCGGGCACCAGCGGGCCGCCGCCCCCGGGAGGGCGCCCCGACGACCGCCGGGGTGTGGGCGTGGCGGCCGAGACGGCCGACGTTCGCCGCGACGGCGGTGACGGCGGCGGCAGCCCGCCCACATCAGATGTGGGTGCTGTACATGACGCCACCAACGCTGTGGCTGTGCGCACGGCTGGCGGCGGCGGCGGCGGCGACACCGCAACCGACGCCGCGGCTGCCGCCGACGTGGCCACTGCCGCTGACGGCAAGGACCATGCCGGCGGCGTCGGGGAGGACGCCCCCGCGACCGACAGCGACGAGCACGTCGCCGCCGACAGTGGCAATGACAGCGACAGCGGCGGTGGCGGCGGCCGCCCCAGCTGGCGTTCCGCCAAGAAGAAAGCCGACGCGGTGATGGCGCGCTTTGCCGACGCCAAGCGGCAGGTGCGGGAGCTGGAGGCGCTTGGCCCCCAGCGGGTGCTCGGCGACGACTTTGACGCTGCCGGCGTTGGCGTCAGCACCGCCGTGGACGACCTGCGGGTGCCCGCGTGCGGGGAGCGCCCCTTTTGGGAGGTGTCCCCCGGCGCCGCGGCGGCCGCCGTAGGGGCGGTGCTGGCGGTGGGGCCGGCGGGGGAGCCCGCCGCCCGTCGCGTGGCGGCGGTGGTGGCGGCGGTCGCCGGCGACGCGCGGGAGGCGCTGGCGGCGCTCGGCGAGGACGGCAGGGCGGTGCTTGCCGACGAGGGGGTGCGGGTGTTTATGGGCGCCGCCCCCGCCGGCGGGGGCGCCAGCGGGCCGTCGACCGCTGGCGGTGGCGGTGGTGGTGGTGGGGGTGGTGGCGGCAGCGGCAGCGGCGTTGACGGCGGCGTCGACGGCGGCGGCGGCGGTGGCAGCGGCGGCAAGGATGGCGACAACCGGTCTTTAGCCGACGCGGTAGCCGCCGACACCACCTTTGACAGCGTCGGCGGCGGGGGCGCCGCCGCCAGTGACGACGCGGCGGTGACGGCACTGCTCACCCTCCTCGACCGCGCGCGCTTCCGCCCCCTGTCGGCCGCCGACATGGCGGCGGGGTCGGCGCTCGCCGGTTGCGCCGACACCCTCCCCGTCGCGGTCGACCGGTCCCGCCTGGACGGCTCGCTGCTCGGCACCAACGCGGCGGTGCGGCGGCTGTGGGGGGCGCCCGCCTCGCCAACGACACCGTCGACGGGGGCGGCGGCGGCGGCGGCCGCTGCCGCCGCGGCGGCGTCTGCCGACCCGTGGGCCACCCCCGCCTACTTTCCCCACTGCCTGTGCCTCGGGCGCGGGGTGGGAGTGCGGCGGTCGTCGGGGCTGCTGCTGGGCCCAAAGGTGCGGGCGCTCGAGGCGCGGTACTTTGGGTGGGTGGAGGCGCCGTTCACGCGCCTCCTCGCCGCCGCCGCCGACGCGCAGCGGCAGCTGACGCGCCGCCGCCACCGCAGCCGGCCGCCGCCGCCAGCCGCAGCGGCAACGCCTCAGTCGGCAGCCGCCGTGGCGGTGGCCGCCGTCGCCGCCACCCCGGTCCAAGGGGCGGCCGCCGCGCACGGGCCGTCGTCGCCGCCGCCCGCGGCGGCCGACGACGCGGCGGCCGAGGAGCGGGAGACCGCCGCCAACGCGGAGCAGCTGCTCGTGGCGGTGGGCGGTGGGGGGCCCGAGGCGGCGGTTGCTGCCGCGGAGGGCGCTCCCCCCCCCCCCGACGCCACCTCTCCCCCCCACCCTGCTGGCGCCGCCACCTCGGACGACGCTGTCGGCGGCGCGCCCACGCCGGGTGCGGCGGCGGCGGCGGCGGCGGCGCCCGCGCCCGTCCCCCCCCCCCCCCCGCCACCCCCCAGCTCTGGCCGCACCGTCCGCCGCGTCACTCCCGCCCGTGAGTGGAAGGCGGGCGTGTCGGGCCTGTACGACTTTTTCCTCCCCACCTTTACGCAAGAGCCAACGTTCCCCCGCTTCGTGGTCCTCCACCGGCCGGTGGACCCGGCGCTGCGGCGGCGGTCGCAGCTGGCGGCGGTCGCCGCGCTGCTGCCGTCGGGGGGACCCGACGATGCGGGGCCCGCGGCGGCAGCGTCCACCTTCCTCGCCGACGCCCTGCGGCCAGACGACGGGGCCGCCGACGGGGGCGTCGCTGGTAGTGGTGGCGGTGGCCGCGGCGACGGCCATGGGGAGGGGGGGCGGGGGGCGGCGGCCGCGGCGACGGCACCGGTGGCGCCCGCTAAGCCCCCCCCCCCCGCACGCTTGCACCTCCTCCGCGACGTGCAGTGGGCGTCCGCCAAGAACCTCCTCCCCGGCCGCGTGCTGGTGCCCGCCACCCTGGACCTCCTCCGCCTGGATGTGGTGACCCTCTCTGCCCTCGCCACCGCCCTCTTCTCGTACGCCCGGGACTACTCGTCCCAGACGGTGGCGACCGCCCTGGCCGCTTCGGCGGCGGCGTACGTTTTCCGCATTGGCCTCTCCCTGCGGTCGACGATCAACTCTTACCAGCGGCAGCTGTTCCGGTCGGCGCTCGCGCAGACGGTGGGGGTGGGCGACGGCGCCGTGTGGGCGCTTGTCGACATGGCCGTCCGCACCGAGGCGGCCGACGTGGCGCTGGTGTACGGCGCCCTGCTGGGCGCAGAGGCAGAGGCTGCAGAGGCAGAGGGGGAGGCGGACGACGGGCGGGGCGCTGGGGGGGGGGTGCCCCGGTCGACGGTGGTGGACGCGGCGCGGCAGCTGGCACACGACGCCCTGTACGCGCCGTACGGGGTGGACCCGCTGGAGGCGGGTGGGGACGCCGCGGTCGCGACGCTCGTGCGGCTGGGCTTTGTCGCCCCCACCCCGGGGGGGGGGCTGCGGTCGACAGACAAGGCGGCATGAGGAAGAGGCAACAGCAGGCGGGTGGACGGTGGGGGACATGAAAGGGGGAGAGGGGGAGGGGGGGCGGCCGCGCAGGGCGGCTGTGCGGGGTGGGAGAGAGCAGCACGATCACCCGTGGAGGGGCTGGCTGCCAACCTAGGCGGCGCCGGTCCAGCGGCCTGCCCCTTCCGCCCGCCGCTGCCAGGTGTGTTTCACGCGGCTGGGCGCTAAGGGCGAAGCAAGGAAAAAAAAAAAAAGACAGCGTAAACCCCCCCTTCCCCCTCGACCCTGCCCCCACCCCCTCCCCACCCCCACCGTCTCTCCTCCATCGCATCTCCAAAAACAGTGGCCCCGCACCCCAGGACAAGTCCCCCCCTTCGTCTCCCCCCATCCAAACGCGGCCCACCCCCCGCCACCTCACGCCCGCCGGCTTGGCCGCGTCGACGGCCTTGGCCTGAGACGCGACAGCACATCGTCGGCGCCCCCGCCGCCACCAGCGGCACCACCCCCACCCCGTGGTATGCTGCCGCCCGCAGAGCCACCGCCGCCGCCGCCGCCCCCCCCTGCACTGCGGCGGCCACGCAGGGGTGGCCGAGCGGGCGACGGGCGGCCGACCGGCGCGGCGGCGGCGGCGGCAGCAGCGGCCCCCCCCCTGCCCCCCCCGCCGGCGGTGGAGGCCGCATCGGCCGACGAGCCACCGGCGGCGACGCCGTACCGGCGGCCCCGCCGCGGCGGCCGCCGCCGCGAGTCCACCCCCCTGTCAGCGCCGGGCGCGGGAGGGGGGGCGGCCGCCGGCAGTGGGGGGGGAGGGGAGGCCCCACGCTTGGCCGCCGCCACCCCGTTGCGAGCCGCTCCCGCAGAGACGGTGCGGGAGCCGCGGGCGGGTGTGCCGCTGCCGCCGCCACCGCCACCAACACCAACACCACCGCCGCGGCCACCGCCG
Source organism: Pyropia yezoensis (assembly GCA_009829735.1). Taxonomy (NCBI): domain Eukaryota; phylum Rhodophyta; class Bangiophyceae; order Bangiales; family Bangiaceae; genus Pyropia; species Pyropia yezoensis. Next base: position 17,031,017 of record CM020619.1, on the reverse strand, counting down.
CCGCCGCTGCCGCCCGCAGAGGCACCGCCGCCGCTGGTGCGTGGGCGTTTCCGCGGGCGCCCGCGGCTGCTGCCGCCGCCGCCGCCGCCGCCGCTGCCACCGCCGACGCCGCCGCCACCACCACCGCCGACCGTGCCACTGCTGCCATAGACAGCAGCCGGTGCAACGCGAGAGGACGGCTGGGCTTCTGCACGGCTGCTGGTGCCGCCGTCACCGCCGCCCCGGTCGGGGGCGGCCGCGTCGTACGCGTGGTCACGTGGGTCGCGGCGCCCCGCCCAGCCGCGCCAGACTGCGTCGTCCATCCCCGGTTCACCCCCGCCGCCACCACCGGCACCACCGCCAGCGCCAGCGCCGCCAGCCCCACCACTGGCGCCACCACCAGGTCGGCCACCAGACAGGGGCGCCGAAGATGGATCCGCCCCCGACGACGAGTCCTCAAAGAAGTGGTGCAACAGTGCGTCTGCCGCCGTAATGCGCTCGGCAGGCTCAAACGTCAGCAGGCAGTGAAGGAGATCCCGAAACGTTGTGTGCGCATTCGCCGACGCGCTGCCGTCACCGCCACCGCCGCCACCGCCACTGCTGCCGCCGCCACCGGCCCCACCGCCACCGTCCCCAGGTGGCCGAACCACGACTGGCAGCGGGCGCACAGCAACAACCGCCCGCTCGCTGGCTAGCGAGGTCGCCCCCGCCGGCCAATTGAGCAGGGAGAGCACGCTTGGACTACCGCTGCCCCGATGCACCCGCCCGTGCGACCGGTCCCGCTCCCGTGCCCAGTCACGGCCCCGCAATCGGTCGCGCTCGCGCTCGCGCTCCCTACCACGATCCCGCTCCCGCTCCCGGTCGCGGCCACGGTCGCGAGCGGCCCCACCCTTAGACCACTCCCGCTCACGGTCGCCACCGCTGCTGCTCCCGCGACGACCAGGACCGGCGCCGTCTACCCGGACACGCACAAAGTACTGATGGGCAGACGCCCGCTCGGCACGCCGGGCCATGCTCTGTGGGATGGCACCGAGCGCGGCGGTCATCATAGCCAAGTGCTCCAGGTTGTCGTGCGTCTGGAAGAGCGCGGCGCCAGTGTACAGCTCAAGTAGGATGCAGCCGACCGACCAGAGGTCACATGGGTAGGACCAGCCGAGGCCGAGAATAACCTCGGGAGCCCGATAGTGGCGCGTGGAGATGATGGCCGAGTGGTGGCCCGACTGGAAGGTGGCCGACCCAAAATCGATCAGCTTGATCGCATTCTCTGCCGCCGACAGCCGGGATACGAGATGGTAGCCGTCTCCTTGCGCCGTGTTGTGGTGATCATTCGGAGGTACAGCGGCGGCTGGGCCGCCTCTAGCCCCGTAGGCGGATGTACCACCAGGCATAAAGCCGCCGGGGAGGCCCCCGTGGCCGCCCGACGCCTGCAAACCGCCACCGCCAACGCCGACGCCGCCGCCGCCGCCGCCGCCCCCACCTGGCACGTGGCCTGGGATGCCCCCCGCAGACCGCCCAAAATCGTTAGAAGCGTCGGCCGCACCCGCTTGCGCACCAGCAGCACTGCCACCACCGCCGCCACCACCCGCCACGCCGTACGCATAGCCGTCTACGTAGCCGCCGCCGCCGCCGCCACCGCCGCCGCCACCGCCGCCAACAGGAGGAGGTGGCAAGGCAGACACCAGTAGGATGTTCTCCGGCTTGAGGTCCGTGTGGATGAGCGTCAGCCGGTGGAGAAAAGCCACGCTTTCAAGCAGCTGCCGCGCAAAATCCCGCACCTGCGCCAGTGAGAACGGCCGAAAGCGGTTGAGGCGCAATTGCTCGTACAAACTGGGCCCAAGCTTTTCAAACACCATGCATATATGGCCGGCGTAATCAAACCAGGAGAAGAGGGTGACGCAGTGCGCGGCGCCGCTTGGGTCCTCGGCGCGCACGTGCTGCAGCATCTCAATCTCTAGCCTTGCGGCTTGCCGGTACTTCGCGACGGACCGAACAACCTTGACGGCGACCCGCATCCGCTCGCGCCGGTCCCAGCACTCGACGACCTTGCCAAACGTGCCTTCGCCCAGCTCACTCAGGATCTTGTAGCGCCCGTTGGGAATGCCCGCCTGCGGGAAGAGGCCATCGCCCAGCTTGTAGATCAGGTGACCATCAGCGTCATCATACCGGGGCAGCGCGTACTCTGTAGCCGAGGGCGGCAGAGGGGGAGGCATATAATACGGCGCCGGTCGTGGGATGGCCGCCATGGTAGGCATGCCCGCCATCCCGGCTGGGTGTCCTGGTGGTGGACCGCGGTGGGTGCGGGCAGCTTTGAAGCTGCCGCCGCCGCCCTGAGGAGCAGCCCCACCTTGGGCGGCTTGGTCAAGGGAGCCTCCCGAGGATGCGCCTGTGCCTCGTCCCGCAGCCGCCGCCGTCGCGCCCGCCGACGCACTGTACGCCAAGGATGCGCTCGCCGCGGGCGGGTAGGCACCACCCATACCGGCCCGGTTGTCCCCTTTCGGGCGGCCGCGGCCGCCCGCCGGCGCGCGGCCAGTGGAGGAGCCGGCCGCGCGACTGCCCGCGTGGTCGCCCGACACGGGTAAAGGGGGAGCCGCAGGGGGGGGCAGCGGCGGCGGTGGCTGCGGCGGCGGCCGTGACCGCTGCTGCGCGCGGCTGCGTGTGCGCGCGGGCGGTGCAGCAGAGGCGGCCGCCATCGCCGCCGCGACCTGTGCGGGGGACGCGGGGGGCAGGTGGTCCCCCGCAGAGGGAGGCCCAACCGGCCGCGGGCGTGCCCGCTTGGGCCGCGCCAGCGGCGGCCGGCTGGACGCAAGGCCGACGCCACCGCCGCCCCCGCCGCCGCTCCCGCCACCGGCACCGGCACCGCCCCCGCCATCGCCATCTCCACCAAGTTCGCCTTCGACGCTGTCGTCGCAAGCAGACGACTGTGGGGCGAACAGCAGCCAGCACATGACGCAACAGGTGGGCACCAACCAAAGAACAGGACAGAAGGGAACAATGCCAGCAAAGAGCAAAGGCCAGGAAGTTAGTGGACTGGACGGCATGGAAACCCCGCTGCAAACGGCGCGGAACCCTCGCTGCAGCAGAGTCGCCCGGTCCATCAGAGACACCTGACAAAGGCACAAACCATACTCGCCTCGCCGTTCTACCCACCCCCCTCCCCCGCAAAACGTACCGTTCGCGCGCGCTTGGAGCTGCGGGACTCCCGAAGAGACATAGAACGCGACGCCGACGCCGCCGCCGCGGCGTGCGACAGCGGCACAGGCGGCGGCGTCAACGTGGCCGTCTTTTTCACCGTAGCGTCGGGCGTCGCTGCCGGGTCGCCGGGTGCAAACCGCCGGTTCGTACCGGCTGGTAGGCGCCCCCTGCTGCTGCTGCCGCCACGGCTGCCGACGCCGCCGCCGCCGCCGCCGCCGCCGCCGCCGCCGCCGCCGCCGCCGCCGCCACCACCACCCGCCAGGCCGCGCCAGCGCCTCGCGCCCCGTGGAGGCGGGGCACCCAGCAGCCAGGCGGGCGGGGCGGAGCGGACAAGACGCAATGGTGAGCACCCCGGCCGCCGCCGTCGTCGTCGGGCGTCACCGCTGGTGGTAGTGGCAAGGAGCGCGCGCACCCCTCCCCCCCCCCCCCCCCCCCCTCTCCTCTCCTTCCCCCGCGCGGTGACGGACCGGGAGCTCAACGGCGGTCGCCGGTCACGGCGAGAGACCGAGGCGGCCGCCCGGCGGCCACGTGGTGCAACCGCCACGAGGGTGGTGGCGGCGGTCGCGACGGGGACGGCTGCGTGACACGCCCCCCCCGGGGGGGAACAGCGGCCGTCAGCGGCGCCAAGCCAGCGCCCCTGCCCTGCCCACGAACCGCGACGGCGGGCCGCCACCAACAAGCCGGCCGGTGCTGCCTCCCACGAGCCGGTCGTACCCGCCGGTGCAGCGTCGCGGCGGCCGTGGCAGGTGGCGACGCGGGTACAGCTCACCCTTTGCCCCTCCACCCCCAACAGCCAATCCCACCAACCCTCTAGCTCCCTCCAGACACACCCCGCGTAGCAGACGGGCAGCTACCCGCCCCCGACGGCGGGGTACACGGCCCACGAGTGGCGGTGGTCCCCCCCCCCCCCGGGCTCCGTCAGCGTCGGCCCCGCGGGTGGCCCCAACGACGGCAGCTACGGCGGCGGCAGCGGCGGCGGCGGCCGCGGCGGCGGCGGTCGGGCGCGCTTGCCAGACCCTCCTCCCCCGTTGGCGGTAAGGTGGTCGTACCTGCCACTCCCCCACACCGGTGACACGATGGGTGCGTGGATGTGCAGGTGGTGGCACGCTCTCCCCCCCCCCCCCCCCCCCTTCCGCCCCTCGTGCGACACCCTGGCGACGCGCGCCCACGCGCGCGCGCCCACAACCTGGCGTGGCGGGAAGGACGGGTGTGCTCCGCCAGGGGCTGGGGCGGCCGGCCCGCCGTCGGGCACAGCAGCAGTACCACCACCGAGGCGGGGCAGACGGGGCGCCGACCGCGCGCGCGCGCGCGCACGCGACGGGACGGAGGGGAGGGCGGCAACGGCTGCCGGCACCAGCGGCGGCGGCGGCGGCAGCAGCAACGGCGGCGGGGGTGGTGGTGGGCGGCAGGCCAGCCGCAGGCAGCAGCAGCAGCAGCAGCAGCAGCAAGCTGTAGCACCAGCAGGCCGCCACGCGCTGTCAGGCCCGCACACCCCCCGCGCCCGAGGCGATGGGCGGCGGGTTGGCGCGCGCGGGCGGCCGGGGGGGGCACGGGGGGGCGGGGGGGGCGAGCGGGGGGGCACCTCCAGACGCCTCGGACGTTGGCACGCCGCGCGGCGGGGCGGCTGGTGGACTGCCCCCCCCCGCGTCTGCGAGAACAGCGGCGGCTGGTCACCACCCCTCCCCCCCCCCCCCGCCTTCCCACAGAGGCGCGCCAAAAAAAAAAAAGACCCGTCGCGGTCGTACGCACACGGGATGCGGCGGGGCGCGGCGGGGTTGGGCGGGCGTTGTGGCGGGGGGGCGGGAAGAGAGAGAGCGAAAAGGGCGCGCGCGGTCGATGGGCGCGTGCTCCCACCTAGGCAGTTGTGGAGGCTCTCGGCTCGGCCCAGGTCGCGGCTCAACCTCGCCCCCCCACCCGCCTCGCGCGGCCGCGTCGCTCCGCGCGTCGGCCGCCTCCCCACTCAAAGCGTCACTCCAGCACAAAGTCCCCCGCGCGCGCGCGCGCGCGTCTGTGAGTGATGGGGGGAGAGGGTGCGGGGCGGTGCGGGGCGGCAACAAGGGAAGAAAAAATACAAAAAAAAGGCGCGTAGATACGGGTGCGTGCCAGAGGGGGGCGGGGGGGGGGGGGGGCGGCTTGCGCACCACGGGGGTGGGTGGGGGGTCGGGGGCGGTTACGCAGGGGGGGGGCGGGAGACACCGCGGCAGACCCGTGGAGCGGCGGTCGGGGCAGCCGCCTCCCGCGCGCACGCGCGGTGAGGGCGGGGGGCCCCAGGGGGGCGGGGGGGGCGGCGGCCCGCGCCCGACGGGCGGGTGGGTCCCCTGAGAAGCACCAAGTGCCAGCAGGGCGGGTGGTAGGGGGGGGGGGGAGGGTGAGGGCGCAAGTGGTGGTTTGGTGGGCAGAGGCGGGAGGTAGCAAAAGGGGGGGGGGGTGGGAAATGGGGAGGAAGGCGGCTTCCGCCGCCCGGCTGTCGGCAAAGCGGGCGGCCAGCGACGGAGAGGGGCCCCGGGGGATGAGGGAGGGGGGAGCGGGGGGGGGCGTGGGGGGGGGTGATTGGGGGAAGGTCAGACACAAAGAGAACAGAAAAGAAAGAAAAAAAAGGCGCGCGCGCGGTCGGTGGCAGCGCGCGTAGCGGGGTGGCGGGTCGGGGCTGGGCCGCGCCAAAGCGCGCGCGCGCGCGCGCGCGCGCGCGGCCGGCCGGGCGCAGTGCCGGGACACGACCGCCCCCGCCCCTTCGCGGTGCCACCGCGGCAGCCGCCGCCCCCCCGGCGCTGGAAGGGCGGGCACACGCATGCCATGCTCGTTGGTGGGGGGTGGGGTTGGGGTGGGGGCGCTTTGCCCGCACCCGCCAGCGCGCGCGCGCGGGTGCTGGCCTCGCCGCCCAGACGCCCGCGCGCTGTGCAGAGGGGGTGGTGGGGCGCTGAATCTGGGTGCTGGCGCGCCACGGTGATGCCGCGGTGGGTCGGGGGTGGCGCGGAATACGAGAAGAGGGACTTGTTCGGGTGCCAGTGGATTGTACTTGTTCAACAACTCTGTGATGGTCGTGTTCAGTCTGCGTCTGTCAATTAGGATCACAATTTGTCTCTTGCCATTCAATTGAATTCATTGCCTCAAGACCACGTCATTGTGGCGAGCGGCTCCGTCGTGCCGCGCCGCACCACCCATCTTCCGGGGCCCAGCGTCCTCTTCACTCCATTCTCCCGGAGACAGCCGCCGACGAGACACTGCTGCCCTCCCCCACCGGTGGATAGTGCACCGTCTCCACACCCGCGTGGTGACGGTACCGCGTACACCACCCGACGATGGACCTTCCCGCGGTGGCTGCGCCGTGCGTGGTCACTCCCCTATGGTGGCACGCACCGTCCACTGTCGGCCGCGCTGCCCGCCCGCTCTTTTTCGCCATGACCGCGCCAAGATTATGTCGTCTCTGGCAGGTGCCGGCCTCTGCAGGTGCTGCCTCGTTCCCCTCCCCCCCTCCCCAGTGAGCCTCCCTCCCCCTCCCTCCTCCCCCGGTAGCCGCCATCTCTCTCTCTGCCGGCGCCTTGCTCCGCCCTGCCCCCTCCATTCCCGCCACGTACGCAGGACTGGGCTCGCTCTGACGGGGTCGCGCCCTTCCCCCCGCCCACCACGCTGGCGTTGGGCGTAGCGGCCGCCCCCCCCCCCCCCCCCCCCCGCGAGGGCACTGGCGCCCGCGCGGCGGCGGCGGCGGCATGGTGTCCCGCCGGGCCACCGTGCAGGTGGCCCCCTCCCCGACGGCCGCCGCCGCCGCCGCTGCCGGCGGTGGCGGCGTGCCCGCCCGTGGCGCGCCCACCGCCACCGCTGACGCTGCCGCCGCCGCCTCTGCTGCTGCAGCCGCGCCCGTCTCTGGCGGCTGGCTGCAGCGGCCAGGCGGCGGCGGGGCGCGGCTGCCGCCCCAGCCTGGCGCGCGGGGGTGGGGTGCGCCGGGCGCGCGTGCCCCCCATCATCGAGCCCCCGACGGCGGCAACTGCAGTGGCAGTGGTGGTACCGACACGCCGGCGGGGCGTCCCCCCTTGCCGGCCGCCGGCGGGTCGGCGGCAGGCCCGTCGCCGTGGCGGGTCGGCCGCCCCGCCTGCCACGCGGCGGCGGCTGCGGCCGCGTCGGCCGCGACGGGCTCCCGTGCCGCGGCGGGGGCTGGCCACTGCCGCCGCCGCGGGGTGGGTGCGTTCCCGCCGCGGGGGCTGTGGGCGTGGCTCCCATCAGGCATGGCCCCCGCCGTCGCTGGCGGGGACGTTGAGGGCGGCGGCGGATGGCCTGCCGGCGGGTCACCGCGGTCGGCGGCGGCCGGTCGGCCGCCCCTGCCCGGTGGCCGGCCGCCACCGCCGCCGCCACCACCGACAGCGTGGCGGCTGCTGGGGGTGCTCCTTCTGGCGGTCGTTGCACTCGCCGCGTTTACGGCAGGCGTGCTGCGGGCGGGGGGACTGGGCGCCGCCACCACCGCCGCCCGTGCGGCGGCTGCCCATCGCCGTGACGGCAGTGGCAGCCGGGGTGTGGCGGGCGTCTTTCCCCCGTCGCCGGGTACGCCTGTGGCGCCCCCCCCACCTGGGGGTGTAGTGGAGCCGCCGCCCTCGGCCGCCGCCGTTGCGGCCGCGTCCACCCACACGTGCGCTGTCGGAGGGCGCTGTTATCCGACCTATCTTGTCTACGACGCGACGTACGGGCAGCTCAACAACCAGGTGGTGTCGTTCTTGAATGCGGCCGCACTTGCGGCTGCGCTCAACGCCACCCTGGTGGTTCCCGTGGCTGTTGGGGGGCATGAGTCGTGCGTGGACGCCTACTTGTCCGCCTCGCGGGCGGCGGTTGTGGCTGCGGCGGCGGCAGCGGCGGGGGGGGGGGATGGGGGGCTAAAGGGACCCGGTCCTGGTGCTGGCAGTACTGCGGGGAGGGTCGTGGCCACGTCCTTGCGTCAGGGGAGGGCGGGGGAGGGGCATCATCCTCACCCCTGGGCGGCGAGCTGGCGGGCCTGGCGCCCGGCCGATGTCACCGCCGCGGCTTCCTCCGCCGTCCGCGTCTACGACTGGCGGTCTAGACGCTCTGGGGCGGCGGGCGCTCCCGCCCACGCCCGCCCTGCCGCGACTTCCACGCCGCTGCACCGCCTCCACCCCGCCGTGCGACGGACGTGTGGGTCCCCCCAGCCGCCGCTGGTGGGCCCTCGCGGCTACTTCTCCTCCCTCGTCCTCGGCCACGCGGTGCGGCTGGCGACCGCCTCTGCCGCCACGTTTACTGCGTCCCCCGAAGGCGCCGCGCTTGCCGCTGCCGACACGGTGCTCCTCCCTCCGGGGGGGACCCGCGGCCGGGGGCTCCTCATGCACGCACCCCACGCTAAGCTTGTGCGCGCGACGGTCCCACCGCCCTCTGCGTCGTCGCGGCGCACCCCGCCGGCGGCGGCGGTGGCGGCGGATGTGCTGCCGCTCACGTGCGAGTCCGCCATGTGGGCGCCCACTGTGGCCCCGTGGGTGCGGTCTTGGGTGCCTCTGGGGCCTGGAGCGGTCCCCAACGGTGGCGTCCTGGCGGTGGACCACGCCTACCACGGGGGGGCGGCGTGGCGCGGCGCCTGTGGGCGTGTGCCCCTCTATGGCTACCTCGCGCCGGCGCCACGGCTCGTTGATGCAGCTGTGACGCTGCTGGCGGCGGGGGTCGCGGCGGCCGACGCTACCGACGCCGCCGACGCTGTCGACGCTGTCAACGTCGACGTTGATGCCGATGCCGTCTCGGATGTTGGCGACGCTGCGACGGACGTGGCCGACGGGGCGGCTGGCGGCCTCAGGGCGTCCCGCCATCCCCCCTCAGAGCTGACCGTCGGCAAGGGGGTGGTGGCTGTCCACCTGCGAATTTTGTCCGACGAGGAGCGGGGCCTGCCGCTGACCGCGGTTGTGGCCACCACCATAGCCGCCGTCGAGGCGGCAGTCGTGCACCGGTACACTGGCACGGACGCGGCGGTGGGCCATGACCCGACAGCGGGGGTGTATGGGGGGTGGCCGGGGGGGGTCGCCGCCGTCCGCGGGGACCGGCTCCTTGCCACCGCCCGTGCCGTGTACGTGGCGTACTCGCCGGGATCCGTGGCATCAACCGCGACGGCGGTGGCCCTGCGGGCGAAGTACGGGCGGAAAGTAATTTGGTTTCGACGAGAGATTGCACTGGGCGGTGCGGCGGCGGCAGACGCGACCGAGCCGGCTGCCGACGAAGCTGCCGCCGCGGCCAACGCCGCGGCCAACGCCGCGGCCGACAGTGGTGTCGGGCAGGCCGGCGGCCGCCCCGACGCTGGCGACCCCCTCGACTGGCTCTACGGTCCGAGCGTGGTGGACGTGTGGGCGTCGGTGCTCGCCGAGCATTTTATCGGGCGGGACCGGAGCAGCTTTAGCGGCAACATTGAGCAGTGGCGCCGCGGGGAGTTGCGGTCCGAGCTGCGGGGCGGCGGCGGCGCGGTGCGGCGGTGGGCCAAGGAGAACCCAGAGAGCCTGCGGTATCATCTGCAGCTGGATAGGCGGCGGCGGCGGGCGTAGGGGGAAGGGGGATGACAAGTCGAGAAGTGAAGAGTGGCTGGGGATAGGTTCGTACGAGAGGGGGTTGGAAGGGGAATCCCCCCGTCCAGACGCGTGGGTCGCGACGGATGCACTTAGTGTTGTGCACAGCTGGGCGGCAACAGTTGTAACTGAAGGTCTGTCTGCAGGTCTGTCTCATTTAAAAAGGCACGTGGCCGAGGTCCATCTAATACACCATTGCCTGCGCTGCTGCCAGCCCGGCCACCCCGCCCCGCCCCGCCCCGCCGCCTGTGGTGGGCCACTACAATGCTACACGGGGGGGATGGCGTGGGTAGCGAGGGAGGGGGGGGGGGGGTGGGCTGCAGCCGAGAGGGGGGAACACACGGCTCAAGGACACGCCGCAGCACGCCCCACCGCAAGCATTGCACTGTACACGCTCACCCTCACACCCACAAACGCATGCGCAATCACCCTCCCCCCCCCCTCGACCCCCACGCACCAACCGGCAGTGCCAGCCCCATCTCCTCAGCCCTGCGGGTAAAACCACCTCCACCTCCACCCCCCGCAACCCCCCCCGCAACCGTCTTATCGCCCTGCTCGCTGCTCGCCCTCCTCACATAGCGGCACGTACCGCACGCCACACACCTCGTTAACAACCAACCCCCCCTCCCCCGGCGCCACCCGGTCGACCGTCACGAGGACCTGCCCCCCCCCAAAGTCCGACGAACCGCGCCGACCGCTGACGGGCACGACCATCCGGCCGCCCACCTTGAGCGCCGCCACCAGCGCGGGGGGGGGCACCCCGCCGTCCGCAGCGGCGCCGACGTGGATGGCATCCCAGGTACGGCCGGGCAGCCCAACGCGGCCGTCGGCCACGTGCAGTTCGACGGTGCCGGGAGGGGTGGCCCGACGCGATGCCGGTCCCCCACCGTCACCGCCGTCGGCGGCGGCGCTGCCGCCGCCATTCCCGCCACCGCCACCACCGTCTTCAGCACCGGCGACGCCGCCGCCCCCCGCCTTTGCCACCACCGCCGCTGCCGCCGCCGCCGCCGTGGCGGGCGCTGTGCCCGCCAGGGCCACTGGCACGCCGACGCGACCGAGGCTGTCGGCCGCGGCCGAAACCAGCTCTGCTACGTGGTCAACGCCCACGACGTGTCCCCGCGGGCCGAGAGCGACGGCCAGGACGGCGGCAAGGTAGCCCGACCCGACGCCCACGTCGAGCACGTCCAGCACCCGAGGGGGCGTCGACGGTGCGCCACCGCCGTCGCCGCCATTGTCGCCGCCGCCGCCGCCGCCGCCGCCGCCTGCACCCCCCTGTCCCCCGCCTGCTTCACCCCCCCGGAAGCCGAGCACATCCCCCAGGAGCTCCAGACACATGGCGTGCATGTGCGGCGCGGAGATGGTGGCGCCCCACCCAATGCCCTGTGGCGCGTCCGCGTACGAAACCGCCGCCGCCCGGGGCGGCACAAACGCCCCACGGTCCACGGCGCCAAAAGCGGCAACTAGCGCCGGCGTGCGCAGCAACCCCGCCGACACGAGCGCCGCGGTGAGGTCCGCGTGGCACCCCGCCGAGCACGTCCACGCCATCCTCTGGAGTCGGGGGGGCTGAGGGGGGCGGGAGGGGAAGGGGCAGGGGGGGAGGGAGGGGAAGTGAAGAGGGGGGGGCCACCCCACCGACCGTCTGGAAAGGAGGGCGGGGAGCGGGCGCCACCCCACCACCGACGAACGTCTGTAGAGGGGAGGACGGAATGTGCGACTGGAACGAGCCAGAAGAGGAGGGGAGGGGGCGAGCAGGAACGGCAGCCGAGAAAGCCACCACATGGGGAAGCGGCGCGGAGGAGTGGGGCCCGAGGGGGGGGGGTGGGGGACGCCCTTTCGACAGAGCCGAGAAGCAGCAGATTGTCGCTCTGGCCGATGCGGGCGTCGTCGTCGGCGCCTGGGAGCCCCCCAAACCGGGGCATTCTCCCAGCCAGCCCGCGGGCCACGCTGCTGCATCATCGCTGTGGGTCGCACCAGCACCTCCACCGCTTTGTGAAGAACCAAGGCCTCGGTGCGTAGAATATTTGGAAGAATTTATGATATATGTTGAAATGCCCTTTGTAATTAGCAGTCGTAGCTCAGTTGGTTAGAGCGCGCGCCTCACAGATAGACATCATGAAACGCGCTCGCGCGAGGTCGTGGGTTCAAGTCCCACCGACTGTATGTAACATTTTGTCAGCTACTTGCTTGAGCGTCCTGGTCAGCAGCCCAGCGGGCGCGGCCTCGACGTCACTCACTGAACAACCCATCGAAGCATCCATCCTCTTCTCCGCGGGGTCGCCACCGCGACCACCCGCCGCGGCCACACGGCGTGTCTGCCGGTTGCCCACTGCGCTCTCCCTCTGACCGACGCGAGCCGTGTACGAGGTGCTAGGGAGGCCTGGGCAGGTGGTCGTTGTGGCGGGGACAGCCGTGGCTGTGGCAGCGGCATCGGATCCGAAATTCACTGTCTCTGGAGAGCGTGACTGCCCTTCACGAGCCGGGGAGTCCCACCTGGCCACTCGTCAGCCCCGCTCGGCGCCGCGGCGAAAAAGACGGCCAAGTTGACGCCGCCGCCTCAGCCGCGTTTACTCGAGACGGCAACAGCGGATTCAGCGTCATGTTCTTCATCTCTTTGGGAGACCCGCAGCTCCAATGTACGCCGCGCGAACGGTAGGGGTTTGAAGGGAACGGTTCGTGCAATCAGACGAGCATCGTCGCGATGGTCTGTTCTGTACTAACTGCATTTAGACGCCATGCTGCAGCGGGTGCCGTGAGCGCCCTCCCTGAGCTGCCGGCAGATCTGAAGGACGTACTGCCGCCCGGATCGCTTGCCTCTGCCTCTGACGGCACGCACTTTCCGCGGCAACCCGCACCTGAGTGAGGATGGGTGGACGATGCGTCCGCTGCCACCGTCGCCTCCTCCTCTGCCGCTTCGCCACCGCCGTCGCTGCCTCCAGCTCCACCGTCGCTGCCTCCAGCGCTGCCGTCGCAGCCGCGGCGGCGGCGCGCGGTGTTGATGGGGCGGTCCCGAGCAGGTGCCCTACATGTGTATGTAAATACATATCGCGAAGAACCAGGAAAACCGCATCTTGTTTGCTAAATATTTCTTCGGCACGTGTACTTGGTGTCCAACTAATATTTAGCGGTTGGCAGCCTCCATCGTGTCGTCACGGGTGGCGCCGAAGGTCGCCCGTCAACGCACGTGCTCCCCTCCGTCCTCCCGCGTCTCTGTCGTCTTTTGTGTCGGCGCAACGGCGAACCTTGTCGATGGCCAGCCGCCTCCCCGCCTTCCTCGTCCCCCCCGCCGGCCGCCTCTTTGCGACTACCCCCTGGGTGGTCGGCTGCCGCCCATCCGCGGGTTCCACGGCGGGTCAACGGCCCGTTGCGGGGGGCCGCCACGCGGCCACTTTTATGGCGTCTTCCCGCCGCCGCAGCGGGGGCGGTGGCGGCCCTGACGGTGACGACAAGCGCGGCGCCGGCGTTCCTTCCCCCCCTCGTGCCCCGCGGGTGGGGGGCTTGGAGCCCGAGCGCCGCCACCCCCTCAACGCCGCCCCTGAGCGCCCCGGAGCGCCCTACACCCTCCTCCTATTAGCAAACTCCCTCCGCGCTCATGCAAACGCGGCGCTGGGGGTGGCGGCCGAGACGGCCGCCCGCCTTGACACCCCCCTCCTCGCCCTGACCGTCGTGGACGCGGCGGCCGCGGGCCTCGCCGTCCGCCACCACGCGTGGGTGACGGCGGGCCACGAGGAGCTGGCAGCGTCGCTGGCGGCCCGGGGCGTCCGGCTGGTGGTGGCCGTGGGCCCGACGGTGGCAGTGACGGCGGCGGCGGCGGCAGGGGCGGCAGCTTTGGTTACGGACTGGGGCTACCTGCGCGAGGAGCTGGCGGTGCGGCGTGCGGTGGGGGCGGCGGTGGGGGTGGCGGCGGTGGGGGTAGAGGCCAACGTGGTCGTCCCCGTCGCCGTCGCGAGTGACCACGAGGAGTTTGCCGCGCGGACGCTGCGGCCCAAGCTGATGGGTGCCCTCGACTCGTGGCTGCTCCCCCCCCCCGAATTGCCTGTTGCCAAGGCTTCCGGCATGCCGCCCGCTGCCGCCGCCATTGACGTGGCCGCGTGGCGCACCCCCGACGGACGGCGGGTGCGGGTGGTGGACCCTTCCGACTGGGAGGCCACGGTCGCCTCCCTGGACGGCGTTGATCGGGGTGCGCCGCCCGTGTCGCCGGCGGCGGTGGCAGAGGGCGCCGCTCCCGCGCCGGGTGAGGCGGCCGCCCGCGCCACACTCTGCGACTTTGTGGACCACCGGCTGGAGGCGTACGCGGAGCGGCGAAACGAGCCGGCCGACTCGGCCCAGTCTGGGCTCTCCCCCTACCTCCGGCACGGCCTGCTTTCGCCCGTCGACTGTGTGCTGGCCGCCCGGGGCGCGGCCGCAGCGGCGCCGCGGGGTGGTTCCACCGCCCTCCGCTCGGGGGTGGCGTCGTTTGTGGAGGAGCTGGTCGTGCGGCGGGAGCTGGCAGTCAACCTCGTTACGTACTGCGACCGCTACGACGCCGTGGAGGGGCTGGCGTCCTGGGCGCGCACCACCCTTGCCGACCACGCGGGGGACAAGCGGGATGTGCTGTACGAGCGTGCGGTGCTGGAGCGCGGGGCCACAGCCGACCCGTACTGGAACGCCGCCCAGCGGCAGATGGTGCTCACCGGCCGGATGCACGGATACATGCGGATGTTTTGGGCCAAGAAGATCCTCGAGTGGACCCCCTCTCCCGACGTTGCCTTCTCCATCGCCCTCGCCCTCAACAACCGGTGGGCGCTGGACGGGGCGGACCCCAACTCGGTCGCGGGCATCGCGTGGGCGGTGGGTGGCAAGCACGACCATGGGTGGGCGGAGCGGCCGGTCTTTGGCAAGGTCCGTTACATGAACGAGGCGGGCTTGCGCCGCAAGTTCCGCATCGACGCGTACGTGGCCAAGGTGGACGCGCTGACCCAGCGGGTGGGGGGGATGCCCCCGGGCATGGCCGACGGGGAGGCCCCCCTCGGGAGGGGGGGTGGGCAGGCTCAGTTAGGTGTGGGGGGGGCCGGCGTGGCGGGCATCAAGCGCCCACGCCAGGCGGCCGCCAAAAAGGTGGAGACGGGTGACGCCGAGCCGGCGGGGACGGCGGCTCAAGGGCGGGGGCGCCTCGCCCGGCTGCCGGCGGGTGCCGCCGTGACGGGTGCCGCTGCGACGGGCGCCAAGGCGGCGACCGCCGCGGCCGTCCCGCGTCGGAGGGCCGCCCGCCAGGCCACCCTCGGGGACGTGGGCGTCCGCGGCGCGGCGCGGCAGCCAGGCGCGTCCGACGGTCCGCCGCCGCCTGTGGCACGGAAGAAGCGCAAGGCGTAGTGTGGCGCACTGGTGCAGTTTTGTTTCTTGGGTTGTGATTAGCGAAGCTCCTATGTGAAGCAGCCACGCTTATTGTCGCGCTAACGCCAATTGATTGGTCCACGTATTTGCAATACCAAATTGCTCTTAGCCACGCGTTGGACCGTTAATGCTCGAGTGGCACGATGCGGCGAGCTGTCGGTTTTGTCCTGCTGCTAGCGGCGGGGTTTTGCCTTGTGGTGCCCGCTCGCTTCCGGAGGGTGGGGGGCCTGGTCGGGGAGGGGGAAGGGGGACTCGGGGCCGGGGGTCACCCGCTGTGCCTGGGGGGCGCGCGGCTGCGGCCGGAGGAGGGGCGGCTGCTGAGGGGGGGAGGGAGCGGCGGCTGCCTGGCGTTGGGCGGCCGCGTTCATGGGGGGTGTGGCCGCTGCTGGGCAGGTGAGGCGGCCGCGGCCGCGAGTGCGGCGGCTGAGGCCGGGTGTGGGGCGGCCTCTTCCGGGGAGGGGGCTTCGACAGGCGGCTAGCGGTGGGAGCGGGCGGCCGCTGCCGGGGAGAAGGCGGCGGCTGGCGGCATGAGAGAAATTGCTACCCTTGAAAACCCCTGGTATGTATTGATACCCGGGCCAAGAGAGAAGAAAAAAGAGCTCATGCGCGCAAGTCGGGCACGCCAACCCACTCCGTCTCCACCTCAACCTCGACCTGAACGCCCGCGTCGGGAGCCGCTGGCCGTGGCGGCCGCACTCTCCGCGGCGTCGCCCGCCGGGCTGACCGTCGGGGCGCGGCCGCGCCGGCGCCGTCTGCCGCAGCCGCGGCCGTCGCGGGCGCCTTGCCGCCGCCCCCACTGCAGTCATCAGCACAGCAACCACCGTCGGCAGCGCTAAACCGCACGCGCTTCGACTGGCGCTGCCGAGTTGCTGGCGGCGACGCGGCTCCCGCGGCGGCGGCGGCGGCGTCGACAGAGGCGGCTGCCGGCCCACCCCCACGCCGCGCCGCAGCCGCCGCACTACCAGGAGCTGCCGCGGCCAGCCGCTTGCGGCTGCGCGACCGCAGGGCGGCGCGCTCGTCCCCCCCAGCGGCGGCAACAGTCGCCTCGATGTCGCTCCCGTCGTCAAACGCAAAGACGTCTTCCGAGCCCGCGGGGGGGTCCTCCAGGTCCGCTACCGCGTTGCTGCCCGCTGGGGGAGCGGCACGACTACCATCCCTACGGACATTGCCAACACCCGCCTCTCCACTGCCGTCGCTGTCGTCGCTGCCGCTGTCGCTGCCGCTGTTGCTGGCGCCGCTACCATTGGCGTCCGTGTCGTCGCCGCCATCCGCAGGCAGCCGCGGCCTGTCATGGCGCCCGCGCGCCGCCCCGGCAACCGGTGCGGGCCTGCCGTCACCGCCATCGCTACCACTGTCCTCGCTACCTTCACTCTCCTCCTCCTCCTCGTACTCGAGCTCCTCCTCTTGGCTGTCGTCCTCTTCAGACGATTCAAGGTCCGCCTCAAACTCGTCACCTTCGGCCGCATCTTCAGACTCCTCCGTCTCCTCACCCGACTCGTCCTCCGCCTCCTCTTCCCCGTCAGCCACCCCATCTGCTCCCAGCGCCCGCTCGTACTGCTTGCGGGGAAAGTTGTAAATGTCCCCATACGCCCCCGACTTGAGCCGGTTGAGTAGCTCAGCCTCGATGGCGTTGTCCAGCTTGGCCGCCTTGGACGCCTTGCGTTCCCGCGCCGCGTCGCGGCGCTCCGTCTTCTGCTTGATGGGCACCGCCACGGTGCGAGCGGCACCCGCAAGGAGCTTGCGCTTGCGCAGATTGTACTGCGTCATCTTGGTGAGCCTCTGCTTGGCCTTGTGGATAAGGAAGGGTGGCCAGTGAGCCATGGCCGCGTCGATCTGTGCGAGCGCCTTCGTGTAGCTCTTGGACAGCTTCAACCGCTGCCACAGGTTCTTGGGCGAGTGGGCCCTCTCAATCGTCTTAATATGGAGTACCAGTGTGCCGCCACGGTCCAGGATGGTGCCGTAGCGCGAGTTTGCCAGCGGGCACGACGACCGGTTGCACAGCCCCGACACGTTGTACTTCTGGCGGCAAAACGTGGCGCGGTCCGTCGTGACTTTGAACGCACAAAAGTGCTGGTTGAGCGTCGTCCAGATGACCTCGTCATGCTGCATGGCGTCAGCAGCTGGGTGGGGGGCAGGGGGGGGAGAGGCAAGCAGAAAGGGGGGGGTTGGTTATGGGGGGGGCGAAGACGAGGCAGGACAAAGGCGGCCCGCAAAAGGGCAGACGGGCAAGACGGAACCAACGTCGGCACGTGGGAGACTGGGGCGCAGAGATGTCTGGTGGATGTGCCCAAGACGACCGCTCGGCAGCGGGCAGAAAGCCACTATACCAGCAGCCAGACAGGAGGTTGCAGTGGGGAGCAGGTAAAGGGCGGCTGCAATGGGTGGGAACAGCAGGTAACGCTGCCAGCAGCGAAAGCCCTTGGTGCGTCAGGCACGGGACTGCGCAGGCCCAAGCAGGTCGTCTCGCCACCGGAGGCGAGTGCGCCGACGGCGGCCGGCGTTCCATTTGGTACCACGTTCAAAAAATATTGTTGAACATACATATTCGAGCAACACTCAAGCTTTGCCGGGGTTTTGTGAAGTTTCCATAGACTGCGCCGCAATCACACCCTTCCGCTTCTGCCGACGCACGAAGGCACCACCAACGTCGACTTCGCGAGGTAGGATATAGCCAGTCTGGACCTAATGTCGACCATTCTCGATGAGATCCTTGGTCTCTGTGTACTGCATGACATGCACGACATACCACTTTGTAGAGGAGACTGTGGGGAGTCAGATGGTCTTTTTATTTTCTGAGTGCTCTTGTTCTCTCTGAGCTATGAGGAGAGAAGGCAAAAGTACTGTCAGTTATCTGCTCACTAATGTCGATCACGTCTTGGGGCCAATGGGGGCACACCCGATCTGCTCATCGTCGCGGGCTGCGGTGCGCTGCAAGCGAATCATTCTTGCTGAGTGGGGCCCGACCACCCCTTTGGTGCGACAAGGGTGCCGTATGTCTCCAAGAACAATACACTCTGTAGCAGAGAAGAAAGCGCAGCAAAAGAGAGTTGACGCTCAGGTCTTCATGCATGACAAGAAAAACAACAACGTCTATGTGTATGAAATACTTCGGTCACTGTGGCAAAACCCACTTACAGTAACCTCCACCAAGTTGGTGGCAGCGGTGAGGGTGCCTCTCGTAACGTTGAGAACCGGAAGAAGTGCAAGCCGCACCCACGCTGTCCCTGCTGTGGATGGGATGCCTGCGTCACCCGACTTTGGGTTGGCGACAGGCTCTCCCCCGGAGGTAGGCCCCGTTACTCCACAGGAGGCCTTGGGAAGGTGGTTCTACCCACCGTGGCCCCTGTACGAGGAGGGCTTGACGATCATCCGCTGCGGCCGAGTTGGCACAGCGACGGAGCGCATCTGGGTGCGCCTACGGGAGACGTTCCCCCGTAGGGTCGGGTTCCCTCCCGACTTCAAGACGGACCAGTATGCCTTCCTTGACGACGAAGAGGTCGAAGACGTCCAGCGGGTCAAGAGCGTATTGGCCCGCTGGGGAACCACCAAGGGCCCCGGCGACATGCCGACCTTCACCTGGGACGCGGTGGAAACTCGCCCCGCCTACCTACGTTCAACGGACATCCACCTGCATCAATTCGATGCACGGATGGAGAAGGACATCTGGCGAGGTCTCTACTTGGTGACCTCGGCTCAGCTCGAGTTTGCGCAACAAGCGCCGGCGAACAAGGACCTACTCCACCCCAAGAAACCGGAGTGGTGGCCTCAAGTTGAGGTCCCCGATGGATTCCCCGCGCTACTACCGCGGTTGGTGGACCACTTTGGCTCCGACATGTCGACGGCTAGGCCGGACCACCTATTGTTTGCCATTTGGCAACACTCTGGCTCCTAGAGGTCATGTAGACCTGGGTGGCATGCGTCCAGAGACGCGCGATGTTGTGGCGCCTCCCGCCTCGCCTCATCCAAGGTTTGGAGCAGCTCACCCCTCGGCAAGTCGCTGAGGGGTGCTCGTCGGGCCAGCTCACTCTTCTCGAGGAGATGCTGAAGCTCCACAAGCTCATCGAGTGGGAGAGCATCGAGCACAAGTTGCGCCGATGTTCCCGGGGGCCCAAAGACGACGGCACACTTCGCCAGTTCGTCTGGGTCGGTCGTGAACTTCACGACGGCCGCGTGGTACTCAAGGAGGGGTTGGGCATCGGGGACTACCCATATGCCCCAGGGGAGGAACGCCACACTGCGCCACCTCCGGACAAGGAGACGGTGGTGGGTGTAGCGACGCACCAAGAGTACCTGGCGCAAGGCGCTTTGGCGGCCCCAACTCGAGGTCACGGCTACCATCAGGCTCCGCCTAGTCGGCGAGGCCCTCCTCTTCCTCCTGTCCCGTTCCAGCCGCACGGGGATATCCCGATCGGCGTCGCGGTGGATTCATCTACGCCTGTGTCTCCCAACTTGGGAGCTACTCTACTCACGGTCTACCCCAAGTTGGTGTTGCCGTCCGCGCCCTTGTGTTCGGAGATGTGAATCACCACATTGGTGCGCACCCTGTCGCGGATGGCCGCGTCGGCTGCCACCCTCCGTCGGAGGCTACTCAACTTGAGGAGCGCGTTCGCACTGTCGTCTCGACTGCTAGTTGCGCTAGCAACTCGTCGGTTGCAGAGTTTATGACGGCGGAGTTGGCTCGTATTGGCTTCATCATGTCCTTGTCGGCCCCACTTGGGCGCGGCAAGCGTTGGGCGAGCCGAGCGTACTCGCCTCCTCGTCGTCGTCGCCGCCACTCGAAGCGTTCTCCCTCCGTGTCGGAACACGAGTTGTCTTGCTCCGAGTCGGAGTCATCCACCCCGTCCGAGACCGACTCGGTCCGGCGTCTGCGTCGCCAGCTTGCACGCAAGACCAAGCAAGCTAACAGCCGCAGTCGTCGTCACACTCGTGACCGAGTTGGTCTCGATGGCTCCGACTTGGAGCCATCGGCTCCACGGACTAGCGGTGATCTTCACCGACGTGGGTCACAACGCTCCCCTCCGCTTGAGTGAGGGTCGCGGGGGTGAGAGGAGGCTAGCATGCGTGCCTAGTTGGCCGCTACTCGTGTTGTGAGAGTGAGAGGGTTAGGGCTGTAGCTAAAGCCACTGTGCATATTACTTCGACTTGAAGCACTCTCTTGGCACTGCCACTCGACCTTCCCTCACGTTAAAGGAGGACGGGCAGGGTCTATATTCTTCCGGGCGCAGTAAGCCCGGACCTTTTCAGCCGGGAGTTCCTCTACATAATCCCAAGTATAGTCCTTGGCACGATAGCCAAACCAACGCACCCTCAACATGAGGCGATCAGTATCCTCATCCCAGCCGTGGTCGATGAACGTATCAACCACGAACTCCTGCGGGCCATTGTTGCTCGCGGGCAGCGAAAGCAAACGCCACACTTTCAGCGCACGCTCCCAAGCCGGGTCACCTGGAGGAGGTGGTGCAACTTTCATCATGTCATTTCCGCTCACAGTACGGTCCTTATCGTCACTTTCGATCGTGAACCGCCACCCATCAGTACGAAGGACATGGTATGGTCCCTTCGTCTGAAACACCAGCTTACCCCCACTCGGGGTATGCGAATGAGCCAGCAACCAGTCACCCGGCTTGGGGACGTGCTTGGCGTTACGCACTTTCTTGTTGAAAGTACGCTTGTACCGCTTCTGCGCCTTGTCCACCTCAGCCCTGAATTTAGGGATGAGGGTCTCTAGCCGAGCAGCAAACTCCACCTTACTATCAGTAGGAGTAGGCTTCCTGTCACCGGTCTCCCCCGTTGAAAGTGGCCGCCGTACAGCAGTACACCGCACGCGGCGCGGAGTCACAAATGAAAGGGGTGCTTCCCCCGCAGAAGACTGAACCTGCGGGTTGTAGGCCGTAGTCAAGGTAAAAATGTATTTGTCCCACGTTTCCACATGCTCACTCACACAGTGGTGCAGCCGCCCAACAACAGTCTTGTTGAAGCGCTCCACCTGCCCATTAGTTTGTGGGTGGTAGGGGGTGGCATAGTTTGCTCGAACCCCCAACATGTCCAGCACTCCCTGGAACAATACGGACGCAAATTGTGGACCGTTATCCGACAATGTACTATCTGGGATGCCATACGCGGCAACTTAGTGGTCCAGGAAGGCAGACACGACTGACATGGCCGTGACCTCTGCCAGGGGGATCGCTCGCGTAAGTTTCGTGAAGCGATCGCAGACAAACAGGAGGTACTGGTTGCCATCCTCGGCCACTGGTAGAGGCCCAAGGGGGTCCATTGCCAACGCGGCCAAGGGCTCCTTGGCTGGAAACAGCATCATGGCCGTAGTTGGACGCCGTTCCACGAGGCGATTCTGTGCGCAACTTGTGCATGTGGCCACCCAACTGTAGATGTCCAGCACAATGGAGGGCCTGTAGTACCTGGTCCGCAGGGTTTGGTATAGTTTATGAGACCCCAGGTGTCCACCTATAGGAGCGTTGTGCTCCTGCTCAAGATTACTTTCCTTGAGGGATGCGGGCGCGACAAGTTGTTCAGTCCCCTGTATTGCCCCCCTCCTCAAGAGGATGCCATCATCTCCGACGAAGAAGCGCCTCTCCGCCACTCCGTCAAGCGCCTCCCTCTGCGACTTGCAGAAGAGATCCTCGGCCCGAGCCCGTAGAACTGCGTCCAAGGACAGGGGCAAGAACTTCTTGATCCCTGCCGCCTCAAGGTTCAGCACGTGCCCCGAGCGCGTGGCTACTCCGGCCTGTCCAATGCTCCTTGGAGCATAACGGACACGAACTGCGGTCCGGACTCCTACAAAGTCCTGCCAGGGGTGCTGCACACGGTAAGACAGTGCGGGACGTCTCCGCGCACCACTGGTGCATACAGCAACCGATCTACACGCGTCACTTACATAAGGGCCAG
This sequence comes from Pyropia yezoensis, assembly GCA_009829735.1. Lineage (NCBI taxonomy): Eukaryota > Rhodophyta > Bangiophyceae > Bangiales > Bangiaceae > Pyropia > Pyropia yezoensis. Next base: position 17,009,034 of record CM020619.1, on the reverse strand, counting down.
AAGTTCCTGGTCCTCAGGATCTAAAGTTTAGTATCGTGTACTAGACCCGAGATATGCACCCCAGGGGGCGTTACGCTCCCGTTCAAAGATACTTTCCTTGAGAGTGGCGGGGGTAACAACCTGGTACGACCCCTGTCACAGGCTCGACCCCATCACCGGCGAGGTAAAGGTCCGCCGTCCTCCACCCGCCTAGTTGGCGATGATTCTACGCCGAAGTTGAATCCAAGCCGAGTGGATCTGGCGGGGACTATCCTCTCACCTTGGGACGTTCCCTTCGAGTGTACCACTCGGTGGCCGAAGTGCGAACCACTGGTCTGAGGAGAACGCTAAGGGTGAACACCCGACTGTGTCGGGGTGGCATACGGCCCGCACCGATACCCACGGCCCTGCTGGCTGGAGTGCCTCTAGCACCTCCGCGACCCCAGGTACACCCTGTGTCTGGCCAGTATTCCAAGGCGCCGGAGTGAAGTCGTCACCGGAGAGCTTCCCGAACATCGGGGGGTCCGATCAAGCCGTGTTGGCTAACGACCCTCTGTAGCACGATAGGGAACTGTGGCAAAACCCACTCGCACACGCGACACCCACGTTGGGGCGTTGCGCAAGGGCTGCCTTCCGTGTCGGGGGAACCGGAAGAAGTGCAAGTCGCACACACTCTGTCCCTGTTGTGGGGCAATCCTTCCACTGACAAACAAGAAGATGGTGTGTGGGCCAACAGTTTCTTGGTCGGGACGGGGAAGCAAGGCCAAGCCCCGCTGTCCCTCCCCTTATCCCCCCATGGTCCCCTCAGCATCTCGCCACTCAGAATCTCCCACCCCAGCACCTGCCCACCGGGCCACACGAAAATTCAAGACGATAAATGCAGAAAACCCTCAAATCCAAGTTGGATTTACTACTAAGCTAACTATCCCAAACTTAGGGAATATGGACCCAAATGCAGGGGGAGGAACGGGTCAGGCTAGTGGCCTGCCGCCCCTTGCATGGCACGAGTTGCCCCCCTACCTGGGGGTCAATACTGCCACGCTCCCCTCTCCTCAGTTCCGACCGACCCGGTCGGCCCTGCGAGGGGGCGTAGAAACGCACATCGCGGCGTTGGGGGCGCGACTTGCTCTCCCCCCCGGTACGTCACGTGGACGTGAAGGCGGTCACGTTGACCGCCCCTCTCCTCAAGCTTGCCCACTTGGCAGCTTGCTCTTATCGGTACTCACCTCACCACCACCAATACACACTCTTCACCTTACCCTGGGCCGCTCCACGCTGGGGAGGCCACCCATCTACCCGCGATCCGAGCCCCCCTCAACTCGAGGTGGGTCTCGTGCAACTGCAACCAGGTCGTCTCTCCCTAACTTGGGGAGAGCCATGGTGACCCCGGGGGTGGAGACTGACTCCCTGGATGAACGTACGGAAGACACCTCCTACGATGCAGCGTGTAAGGATTTCCCCCCTAATCCCATGCCTAATACTTAAGGGATAATATCTGGGACCTCTCCTTACAGATCCTGCCGAATCAACTCCTGGCAACATGGATCAACTCCTTGTATTGTGGGGCATGACGGGGTGTACCTTCCAGACGCAAGATGAGTCAGCCGCTGTCTCACGGTGTCTGCCGGCCGCACGACAGCAGCCATCGACAGCCCATCATGGCCTGTCGAAAGGCGCCACCGTCAGCACCCATGACGAGCCACATCTGCCACAGCTGGCGAGTCCGTTAAAATGTCCTCGCTGCAGCATTGCAGCGATGTGACTGGCTAGCCGGCTGGCCGATTCGGCCGACTCGATCGAATCGTGCTTACACGCCTCTCGGACCTTCGGGCCGACTGGCGTCTGGAGCCGGCTGGGGCGGCGCCCTAGGCGCCGCACGCCGGACCCCTTCGTTTGGGGCAAACTGGGGCTGCACTCCTTTAGTGCGCACGCCCGCCCATGCTTTGTTCTGAGAGCCATGCTTTGTTTTTGGGCCGTTTTGTGCCTACCGGTGGAGCGACGGGGAAACGCATGCTTTGGGGCACCTCGGGTGCCCCGACGCGAGTATATAGTGCGTGAGTGTCGGCGCCACCGGGGGAGACCGGAAGGGCAACCACAGACACAGACCAAAGACGACCTTCACCCTTTGAACCCTCTCGATCACCACCGACGTCGCGCCGTCCTCTTCCCCAGACCCACCACCGTCACCACCTCCATCCTCTTCCCCACACCCTGTCGCCCTATTGGCTGGCACGGGTCGCTGACACCATCACGAGTACGTTGAGGGCTGCCCTAGTGTGGGTGGTTCCTCACATGTGGTAGCTTCAGATAGTTTGGCTTTTCTACCTGGCGGTGACTTGCGATTCCGTTTTTGATTTGGCTCTCCCTGCGATTGTGCAGTCGTGTTGCCCCCTACGTTCGGCTTGCCACGGGCATTGTAATACGAACGAAGCGGGTTCCACGAATCACACCGAACGAACAATTTCCTGACACAACCCTTGTGGTTTTTTTTTCACGGAATTATTCTTTTCGTCAACCGATTGTTGAATCCCAGTGAGATCCACATCAGATTCGGAATACTCTTCCTCAGCACTGGCGGCCAGCCCGACATCCTCGGCGGCCTCGGCGCGCGATACCGGGTCCACGTCCCGTGGCACCCCCCCGGTACGCACACCCTCGACGATCCGCGCACCCCCGACGGTCCGCGCACCCCCGACGACCCGTGGCGCCTTCACGGCCCACGGTCCGTCGGCACGCGGCCCCCCGTCGGCACGCGGCCCCCCGTCGGCACGCGGCTCCCCGCAGGCACACGCCCGCCCGAGGGCACACAACCCGCCGGCGGGCGCCCACTCGATTCCTACCCCGGCGGTCCCAGTCCGCCTCGCCTCGGCGGGCCGGGCCGCACCCAAGCCCCCCCTCTCGGGCAAGGGCAAGGGCCCTGCCACCAAGGATGTGGCAGAATTGACCCCCAGGTAGGGGGGCAACACGTGCCATGCAAGGGGCGGCAGGCCACTAGCCTGATCCGTTCCTCCCCCTGCATTTGGGTCCATATTCCCCAAGTTTGGGATAGTTAGCTTAGTAGTAAATCCAACTTGGATTTGAGGGTTTTCTGCATTTATCGTCTTGAATTTTCGTGTGGCCCGGTGGGCAGGTGCTGGGGTGGGAGATTCTGAGTGGCGAGATTCTGAGTGGACCCTGGGGGGATAAGGGGAGGGACAGCGGGGCTTGGCCCTGCGTCCCCGACCCGACCAAGAAACTGTTGGACCACACACCATCCTCTTGTTTGTCCGTGGGGGGTTTGCCCCACAACAGGGACAGAGTGTGTGCGACTTGCACTTCTTCCGGTTCCCCCGACACGGGAGGCAGCCCTAGCACACCGCCCCAACTTGGGTGCCGTGTGTGCTTGTGGTTTTTGCCACACTTGGTGGAGCAGCAGGGGACAGAGGTGAACTTTACGTCCGGGTGCACCCGGGTGTAGGGGGCCCTCTGTCTCAGAGGAACGGTGGTCTTGGACTGTGTCGTGTGGATCGTTAGCCAACACGGCTGGATCGGACCCCCCGACGTTCGGGAAACTCTCCGGTGACGACTTTACTCCGGCGCCTTTGAATACTGGCCAGACACAGGGTGTACCTGGGGTCGCGGAGGTGCTAGAGGCACTCCAGCCAGCAGGGCCGTGGGTATCGGTGCGGGCCGTATGCCACCCCGACCCAGTCGGGTTTTCACCCTGAGGGTTTTCCTCGGACCGGTGGTTCGCACTTCGGCCACCGGGTGGTACACTCAAAGGGAACGTCCCAAGGTGAGAGGACTGTCCCCGCGAGATCCACTCGGGTTGGATTTAACTTCGGCATAGAGCCGTCGCCAACTAGGCGGGTGGAGGACGGCGGACCTTCACTCGTCGGTGATGGGCTCGAGCCTGTGACAGGGGTCGTAGCAAGTTGCTACCCCCGCCACCCTCAAAGAAAGTATCTTTGATCGGGAGCCAAGTTCGGCTATATCGACCAACATGAGGGACCGGCAGTAGTGGTCACCCTCAACGCGGGCGCGAGTAGCGACCCGAAGTCCGGAAAGGAGAAGCACCAAGCCAAGTCGGCCGCCTCTCCTCGTCCCCATGTGAACATGGAGGGTGTTCCACCCAGGTTGAGGGTTCAAGTTGAACGCCTCTTGGACCAATATCACAAGTTGTGGGATGGTCAGTTGGGACTCATGAGAGCCACCCAACACCGGATCGAGTTGAAGCCCGGTGCACCCCCTATACGCCAACAACCGTAGAGGGGAGGACCTCGTTCAAGGGCCCTCGTTAAGGAGCGCTTCAACAAAACTATTGTTAGGCAGCTGCGCCACTATGTGAGTGAGCTTGTGAAAACGTGGGACCAATACATTTCTATTCCTACCACTGCCTACAATTCGCAGGTTCACTCATCTACAGGGGAAGTACCCCTCGCTTTTGTGACCCCCCGTCGTGTGCGGTCTATTGCCGTGCGGCGGTCGCTCCCAACTAGGGAGGATGGTGGCAGTACGCCTACTCCTACTGAGAGTAAGGCGGAGTTCGCTGCTAGGCTTGAAAACCTCATCCCTAAAGTCAGGGCTGAGATGGACAAAGCACAAAAGCGCTACAAGCGTACCTGTGACAAAAAGGTGCGCAATGCTAAACATGTCCCCGAGCAGGGTGACTGGGTGCTGGTACACTCGCACACCCCAACTGGGGGTAAGCTGGTATTCCAGACGAAGGGACCGTACCAGGTCCTTCGTACTGATGGGCGGCGCTTCACCATCGAAAGTGACGATGGGGTCCGCACAGTGAACGGACAGGACGTGGTCAAAGTTGCATCACCGCCTGCAGGCGACCCAGCTTGGGCGCGTGCGTTGGAATCGTGGCGCCTCCCCTCACTGCCTGCAGCCAAACAGGGCCCACAGGAGTACGTGTTCGATAAGTTCATCGACCACGGATGGGATGAAGACACTGACCGCCTCATGTTGAGGGTGCGTTGGTTTGGCTACAAAGCCAAGGATGATACGTGGGAGTATGTGGAGGACCTTCCCGCTGAGAAGGTCCGGGCGTACTGTGCCCGGAATGAGATAGACCCTAACAGCCCTCCCTCAACGTGAGGGAAGGCCGAACAACAGTGCCAAGAGAGTGCTTCAAGTCGAAGTGGTACGCAGAGTGGCTTTTAACTACAGCCCTAACCCTCACACTCTCACAACAAAGGCAGCTGCCAACTAGGCACGCATGCTAGACTCTCCCACTCCACGGCCCTCGCCCTCACGTGGAGGCGAGCGGCGAGACCCACGCCGATAACGGTCTCCACTTGTTGGAGGGGGCGGCGGCTCCAAGTCGGAACCGTCGCGCCCCTCACGGTCGCGCAAGTGGCGCCGACCGTGGCCACTCTTCTGCCTGGCCTTGCGCGCGAGTTTGCGACGCAGACGCTGGACAGACTCCGCCTCCGACGGGGTAGAGGACTCCGAAACGGAGTAAGACAACTCGTCTTCCGATACGGAAGGAGAGCGCCGCGAGTGTCGGCGACGACGGCGAGGAGGCGAGTATGCCCGGCTCGCGCGACGTTTGTCACGCCCAAGTGGGGCTGGCTGGGGCATAATAGCCCCAATGCGAGCCAACTCGGCTGTCATGAACTCCGCCACCTACTCGCAACTCGCGGTCGCCACTGCAGTACGAACGCGCTCCTCAAGTTGAGGAGTCTCGGAACTCTGTAGGGTTGCGGTCGACGCGGCCAACCAGGAAATGGTGCGCACCAACGTGGTGATCATCATCTCTGAGGTTAGAGGCGTGGGCGGCAACACCAACTTGGGGTATACCGTCAGGAGGGTGGCCCCCAAGTTGGGGGACACCGGGGTGGAAGACTCCACGGCCACGCTGATCGGGATGTTCCCGTGAGGTTGGAAAGGAACAGGAGGAAGCGGAGGGGCCCGCCGAGGTGGCGGTACCCGGGTGTAACTGCGACCCCGACTTGGGGCCCCCGCAGTGGGTTGAGTCATATGGTCATCATAGGACGGCACGGCCATGACTATGGGCTTGTCCGGGGGTGGCGCAGTGTGGCGATCCACCCCCGGGGCATACGGGTAGTCCCCGATGCCCAACCCCTCTCGTAGGACCACACGGCCGTCGTGAAGCTCACGAGCGACCCACACGAACTGGCGAAGTGCGCCATCGTCCTTGGGCCCACGAGTGGGGCGGCGCAACTTGTGCTCAATGCTCTCCCACTCGATAAACTTATGGAGCCGGAGCATCTCCTCAAGTAAAGTGAGTTGTCCTGATGAGCACCCCTCAGCAACTAGCTGAGGGGTGAGCTGTTCCAAACCTTTAATGAGCCGGAGGGGGAGATGCCAGAGCATCCCCCGCCGCTGAACACAGGACACCCAGGTCGACATGACCTCGAGGAGCCACTGGGTGGCCAACATGGCCCACACCAGGTGATCAGGGGCAGCCGTCAACATGACGGAGCCGAAGTGGTCAAGCAACCGTGGCAACAACGCCGGGAACCCGTAGGGGACCTCAACTTGAGGCCACCACTCGGGCTTCTTCGGATAGTACTGCTCCTTACTGGCAGCAGACTGTTGAGGAAACTCAAGTTGAGCCGAGGTCACCAAGTAGGGACCTCGCCGGAAGTCATTCTCCATCCGCACATCAAAGTGATGAGTGTGCGGATCGGCTTCGTGGAGGTACGGTGGGCGAGTTGCCACAGCGTCCCACGTGAAGGTCGGCAAGTCGCCGGGACCCGGGATAGTTCCCCCGCGGTCCACCATGACCTTGGCCCGCTGAACGTCCTCAACCTCCGCATCGTCCAGGAAGGCAAACTGGTCCGTCCTGAAGCCGGCAGGGAACCCGACCCTACGGGGATACTTCTCCCGTAGGCGGTCCCATACCCGGCCCATCGCTGCGCCAAGTCGGCCACAGCGAAGAACAGTCAGCCCCTCCTTATAGAGAGGCCAAGCGGGGTAAAACCACCGCCCCAAGGCCTCACGCGGGACAACTTGTCCCGCCTCCGGGGGAGACCCCGCCGTCAACCCAAAGCCGGGTGACGCGGGAGTCCCATCCCCCGGAGCGATCGCGGAGCCCCCGCCGGAAGTCCCGGCGGGTGCTGCCCCGTAGGAGGTGTCCTCCATGCGCTCGTCAAGAGAGTCCGTCTCCACTCCCGGAGTCGCCATGGCTCTCCCCAAGTTGGGGAGAGACGCTCTGGCTATCGCGGCACGAGACCCGCCTCGAGTTGAGGGGGACTCGGATCGTGGGTATACGGGTGGCATCCCCAGCGTGGGGCGGCCCAGTGGAAGGTGAAGGGGAGGTGGTGATGATGGTGAAGTGTGAAATGAGGAGAGCAAGCTGCCGAGTGGGCAAGCTTGAGGAGAGGGGCGGTCAACGTGACCGCCTCCACATCCGCGTTACGAACTCAAGGGGGGGACAGCAAGTCGCGCCCCCAACGCCGAGACGTGCGTTTACGCACCCCCTCACAGGGCCGACCGAGTCGGTCGGAACTGAGGAGAGGGGAGCGTGGCAGTATTGACCCCCAGGTAGGGGGGCAACACGTGCCATGCAAGGGGCGACAGGCCACTAGCCTGATCCGTTCCTCCCCCTGCATTTGGGTCCATATTCCCCAAGTTTGGGATAGTTAGCTTAGTAGTAAATCCAACTTGGATTTGAGGGTTTTCTGCATTTATCGTCTTGAATTTTCGTGTGGCCCGGTGGGCAGGTGCTGGGGTGGGAGATTCTGAGTGGCGAGATTCTGAGTGGACCCTGGGGGGATAAGGGGAGGGACAGCGGGGCTTGGCCCTGCGTCCCCGACCCGACCAAGAAACTGTTGGACCACACACCATCCTCTTGTTTGTCCGTGGGGGGTTTGCCCCACAACAGGGACAGAGTGTGTGCGACTTGCACTTCTTCCGGTTCCCCCGACACGGGAGGCAGCCCTGGCACACCGCCCCAACTTGGGTGCCGTGTGTGCTTGTGGTTTTTGCCACACTTTCGGTCAAGGATTGCTTGAAGAATATCCGGACGGAGCCTAACATCGTTGATGCTGGCGCGCCGCACCGATTGACACCTGTTGACACGCCCCTGGATCTGGCCTAGGAGCCCGATTCTTCTCCATTGATCCCCCCGCTTGGAAATCCGACACGACCCGACTCGGGCCTGTGCACGGACGCTTCTGAATAATCCGTTTGTGTGATTTCAACCGAATTTCTTGCGCTTCTCGAAGTAGTGCTGTACATCATTTGGAATGTTGCAGCAACTAGCGCAGCACTTGTCCAAATCGTGTACACCACTACTGCTGCAGACAGACTTCTATCCCACATCTCCGAGATCTTCCTTGGGGTCCTTCCCAAGCAAGTCTTGTGAAGTCTGGGTTGTAAGTTTGTTTGCCTCGGACTTGAACCCAAGACACCATGGATGCACCAATCCCAGGGGGTGTCAACCCGGCCAATCCGGGCTCGGGCTCGAACGCACCGACCATGGAAGCCTGGACCCAGCTTACAGCGTTTGTCGCGCAAATGAGCGAACAACTCGAGGCTCATAAGATGGAACTAGCCGACGCTAAGCAGCAACTGTCCGAAGCCAAGGCCAGGGCCACTACTAGTGGCATGAAATCCGCGAGGCCGAACAAACCCGTGGCTTTTTCCGGTAAACCTGGGACGGTTGAAGCGTGGTGCTCGCTTATGGATTTCTATGTGCGACTGAGTGACCCCGACGATGCGTGCAGTATTGCTTGCACCTTCCTCGACGGCGAAGCGTTCGACTGGTGGAAGGTCTACAGTCAGACTACAGCTGTCCCGAACTGGGAATCCTTCCGTTCTGCTCTAATTCGCCGCTTCAGTCCACTGAACAAGACACAAGTGGCACGAGACAAGCTGCACTCGTGGCGCCAAATCAAAGACGTCGGAACGTTCAACAGGACGCTTCTGAGCGTCCTCTTGGACATCCCTGACATCACGGAAGCCGAGAAGATTGACCGCTACACCCGAGGCTTGAAGCGGGACATCTGGCGGGCTCTTTGTCTCAAGACCTACTCGGATCTTGAATCTGTCATGACTGACGCTCTGCGCGTGAAGGCTGCCAAGGCTGGTGCCTCGACGCACCTCGGCGGCACATCTGCGAGGCCATCCACGACGGGTGTCACTCCCATGGAAATCTCCAGCATCAAAGTCGAGAAACTCACGCCTGAAGAGCGTCAGCGCTGCATGGGTGAAGGCCTCTGCCTCCGCTGCCGTGAGAAAGGACATATGGCCAAGGACTGCCCAAAAGGCCAGCGGAACTGAAGCAGCAACCGTCATCAAAACCGGTGCCAGACGCTTCTTCGGTTCCTGAAAACATGTCGTCACCATTTGAAGGCCCGCGTCTCGGGCTTCTGCTTTCTACTGCCTCTGTCAATGGACATCTTGTTAAGGTGCTGTTTGACGACGGATCTCCCATTAACGTCGAATCAAGGCGCCTCGTGAATACCCTGAATGTGACCACGAAAGAAACGGACTTCGCGGCACACATGCCCGATGGTCGCTCCCACGTCCTCGCAGAGACCATTGAACCCTTAGAGATTCACATCGGCCCATACCAAGAACGTCTTCGGTTTGCTGTATGCGACCTAAGTGCGTACGACATCATCCTCGGAAAGAAATGGCGTGACGACAAGGACGCCGAAATCAACAACAAGAAGAACAAGATCTCCTTCAAGTTTAACTAAAAGAACATCTCCATCACTGCCTCCCTCAAGAAACCCCATGGCCTGATTAGTAGGCAACGCCTCGCCAAGGACCTTATTCAAAAAGTTCCTGTCTTCGCCATTTACCTGCAATCCGAAGATCCTTCCAGCACCTTTGACATCAATGCGATCAAAATGGGAGAAGCTGAAGACAAGAATGACGTCCAAGAGATTCTCAACGAGTACGCCGACGTCTTCCCGGAAGAGCTTCCCGATGGACTTCCTCCTGAACGCAGTCACAAGTTTAGCGTCAAGCTTACGGAGGACGCTCAACCACGTCGCAGTGGCATTTATCGCCTATCTGAATGGGAACTCGATGAACTCAAGACACAACTTGCAACCCTCATACGAAAGGGGTTCATCCAACCAAGTGCCTCACCGTGGGGCTCTTCTGTACTCTTTGCCGCAAAGAAGGACGGTGGCTGGCGAATGTGCATCGATTATCGAGCATTGAACAAAGCCACTATCAAGAACGCATATCCCTTACCAAGAATTGACGACATCTTCGACCAACTGCGAAAGGCCAAGTACTTCACGAAGATCGACCTCGATCAGGTTACCACCAGATCCGGCTTGACCCTGATACTATCCCACTGACGGCGTTCCGAACAAAATACGGGTTCTACGAATTTACCGTGCTACCCTTTGGGCTAACAAATGCCCCCGCGGTCTCCATGAACCTAATGAATGACGTCTTCCGACCCTATCTCTACGAGTTTATCTGCGTCTACCTCGACGACATCCTGGTCTACAGTGAAGCTTACGAAGATCATCTAAAGCACCTAAGGCAAGCCCTGGACAAGCTGCGAGAGCATAAGCTCTACGCCAAACTCAGCAAATGCCAATTTGCGCGAACAACTGTGGACTACCTCGGCCATGTCATTTCCAACGAAGGCTTCTCTATGGAGGACTACAAGGTCCAAGCCATTTGATCATGGGCAACGCCACAGAGCAAAAAAGATGTGCAATCTTTCCTCGGCATGGTCAACTTCTATCGTCGATTTATTAAGGGAATGGCATCCGTGGCTGCACCTCTCACAAGGCTTACTGGAAACGTCGACTTCGAATGGAACTCTGACGCCCAGAAGGCTTTTGAGCAACTACAAACCCTGACGACAAGTGCACCAGTACTGAGGCCATTCGACAAGAGGTACCCAATCTTCGTCTCCACAGATGCCAGTGGGTATGCTGTTGGCGCTGTCCTTGAACAAGATGACGGAAAAGGACGACGCCCAGTGGCCTACTTCTCATTGACGCTGAACATCCACGAACAGCGCTACAGTATCCGTGAGCGCGCACTGCTCGCAGTTGTACAAGCCATTCGACACTGGCGTTGCTACCGCCATGGAAGGTCGTTCGAGGTGCACACCGACCATGAGTCCCTAAGGTACTTGAAAACCCAAGAGAAGCTCAACGACCGCCAAGTCATGTGGCTAGAGCTGTTGGAGCAATTCGATTTCAAGATCATCCCCATCAAGGGCACTTCCAACCCCGTAGCTGATGCTCTTTCAAGGCAACCACAAGACGCCCCCGATAAGCACGCTCCCAATCAAGATCTCCTTAGTCGCGTGCTAACCAAGACCATCGAAAGCCTACCCAAGAAAACTGAAATCAACAACCTCATGACCATAAGCCAAAGTGATCAAGACCTCGCCACCCTAGACCAAGAGTACAACGCGGATCCCGAGTTTGCCGACCTAGTCAAAGACCCGGTATCTCCCTACCGGCTTCACATGAGGTTGTTGAAACGAGGTGACCGTACGTGCATCCCCGTTGGTACTCTACGCCAAAGACTACTCCATGACTACCACGACATCCCAAGCCAAGGACATATGGGAGTTAAGAAAACCACCAACGCTATTGCTTCCAAATACTACTGGAAGACAATGCGGAAGGACATCCAAAGATACGTACAATCATGTGATTTGTGCCAGCGGAACAAAGCTGGCACCCATTCACCACTGGATCACCTCAAACCACTAGATCCACCGAACCAACGATGGGCAAGTGTCTCCATGGACTTTATCACCCCTCTTCCACTGACCTAAAGGGGCCACAATGGCATTTACGTCATTGTGGACAGACTGTCGAAGATGATTCGACTAGCACCAATGAAGCCCGACTGTACTGCACCAGTCGTAGCGCAACTCTACCATGATCACGTCTACCGTCATCACGGTCTACCATCCGACATCGTCTGCGACCGAGACCGTATCTTCTTCTCCAACTTCTGGCAGTCGCTCACCGAAATTCTCAAGGTCAAGATCAAGGCATCTTCAGCCTATCATCCCCAGACGGACGGACAAACCGAGATCATGAACAAGAAGATTGAAGAAATCCTGCGAAACTTCGTGAACCATCATCAGGTTGATTGGGACCTCTTCCGTGTTGCTGCAGAAGTAGCTTACAACCGGTCACCCAATGCGGTCACGACGTACTCCCCATTCTTCCTGAACTACGGCTTTGAACCAAGGACAGTACCTGTCGACATCGTCGAGAGCAAGGAATCGAAACTACCAGCAGTCTCAGATTGGCTAAGCAGTCTGCAAAAAGCTCAGGAGACTGCCATAACCGCTATCAAGAAGGCCAATGAGACGCGCTCGGCGTACGCTAACCGTCGACGCCGACCATGTACGATCGCTGTCGACGACCTCGTGCTCCTGAGCACCAAGAACCTTATGCCGGACGCCTTCCAGGGCGCTCGCAAGTTGATGCCCAAGTTTTCGGGACCATACCGAGTCACTGAAAACATCAATGATGTTACGTTCCGTCTGGATCTGCCTCAAGCAGTCCTTGATCGAAAGGTGCACAACGCCTTTCACGCCAGTCTACTCAAGCCGTACAACGCTGATCCGTATGGTCGACTTCCTCCCGCTCCAGCTCCGGTAGCATTTCCGGACGGATCGGTTGAGTACGAAGTGGACTCCATTATTCGGTCACGAAAACGCCGTGGACGACTGCGGTACCTGGTCAAGTGGAAAGGCTGCGATGTCAGTGAGAACACCTGGCTAACCACGCAAGACCTCGACAACGCACCTGAGGTTCTCGACGCCTTCCTTCGACGCACGTCCTAAGGGGGGGAGGTGTAAGGATTTCCCCCCTAATCCTATGCCTAATACTTAAGGGATAATATCTGGGACCTCTCCTTACAGATCCTGCCGAATCAACTCCTGGCAACATGGATCAACTCCTTGTATTGTGGGGCATGACGCGGTGTACCTTTCAGACGCAAGATGAGTCAGCCGCTGTCTCACGGTGTCTGCCGGCTGCACGACAGCAGCCATCGACAGCCCATCATGCCTGTCGAAAGGCGCCACCGTCAGCACCCATGACGAGCCACATCTGCCACAGCTGGCGAGTCCGTTAAAATGTCCTCGCTGCAGCATTGCAGCGATGTGACTGGCTAGCCGGCTGGCCGATTCGGCCGACTCGATCGAATCGTGCTTACACGCCTCTCGGACCTTCGGGCCGACTGGCGTCTGGAGCCGGCTGGGGCGGCGCCCTAGGCGCCGCACGCCGGACCCCTTCGTTTGGGGCAAACTGGGGCTGCACTCCTTTAGTGCGCACGCCCGCCCATGCTTTGTTCTGAGAGCCATGCTTTGTTTTTGGGCCGTTTTGTGCCTACCGGTGGAGCGACGGGGAAACGCATGCTTTGGGGCACCTCGGGTGCCCCGACGCGAGTATATAGTGCGTGAGTGTCGGCGCCACCGGGGGAGACCGGAAGGGCAACCACAGACACAGACCAAAGACGACCTTCACCCTTTGAACCCTCTCGATCACCACCGACGTCGCGCCGTCCTCTTCCCCAGACCCACCACCGTCACCACCTCCATCCTCTTCCCCGCACCCTGTCGCCCTTTTGGCTGGCACGGGTCGCTGACACCATCACGAGTACGTTGAGGGCTGCCCAAGTGTGGGTGGTTCCTCACACAGCGCCCGCCGGGACTTCCGGCGGGGGCTCCGCGGTCGTTTCGGGGGATGGGACGCCCGCGTCGCCCGGCTTTGGGTTGGCGGCGGGATCTCCCCCGGAGGGGGGCCGCGTTGCACCACGGGAGGCCTTGGGGCGGTGGTTTTACCCCGCTTGGCCTCTGTATGAGGAGGGGTTGACGGTTCTCCGCTGTGGCCGACTCGGCACAGCGATGAGTCGCGTATGGGACCGCCTACGGGAGAAGTTCCCCCGTGGGGTCGGGTTTCCTCCCGACTTCAGGACGGACCAGTTTGCCTTCCTGGATGAGGACGAGGTCGAGGACGTCCAGCGGGCTAAGGCCATGGTGGACCGTGGGGGTACTATCTTGGGCGCTGACGACGTGCCAACCTTCACTTGGGACGCTGTGGGAACTCGCCCCCCGTACCTTCGCGACGTCGATCCGCACACTCATCACTTTGATGTGCCGATGGTGAAGGACTACCGGCGAGGTCCCTACTTGGTGACCTCGGCTCAACTTGAGTTTCCTCAACAGTCTGCTGCCAGTACGGAGCAGTACTATCCGAAGAAGCCCGAGTGGTGGCCTCAAGTTGAGGTCCCCCACGGGTTTCCGACGGTACTACCACGGTTGTTCGACCACGTCGGCTCCCTCATGCTCACGGCTAGCCCGGACCTCCTGGTGTTCGCCATGTTGGCAACCCAGTGGCTCCTCGAGGTCATGTCGACCTGCGTGTCTTGTGTTCAGCGGCGGGGGATGTTTTGGCATCTATCCCCCCGGCTTATCCAAGCTTTCGAGCAGCTCACCCCTCAGCTAATTGCTGAGTGGTGCTGCTCGGGACAGCTCACTCTACGTGAGGAGATGCTGCGCCTCCACAAGCTCATCGAGTGGGAGAGCATCGATCACAAGTTGCGCCGATCCTCCCGCGGGCCCAAGGACGGTGGCACACTTCGCCAGTTCGTCTGAGTCAGTCGTAAACTTCACGACGGCCGTGTGGTACTCCAGGAGGGGCTGGGCATCGGGGACTACCCGTCTGGCCCGGGGTGAAACGCCACACTGCGCCTCCCCCGGACAAGACAATCGTGGTGGCCGTGACCTCCCACGATGGCTACTTGACTCAACCAACTGCGGGGGCCCCGAGTAGGGGTCGCAGTTTCTCTCGGGCTCCGCCTACTCGGCGAGCCCCTCCGCTTCCTCCTGTACCATTCCAGCCGCACGGGGACATCCCGATAGGCCTTGCCGTTGAGTCGTCTACTCCGGTGTCCCCCAACTTGGGGGCCACCCTCCTTACGGTCTATCCCAAGTTGGTATTGCCGGCCACGCCCTTGACCTCCGAGATGATGATCACCACGTTGGTGCGCACCATTTCTTGGTTGGCCTCGTCCGCTGCAACCCTTCAAGTTTCCGAGACTCCTCAACTTGAGGAGCGCGTTCGTACTGTTGTGGGAACCGCAAGTTGCGAGTCGGTAGCGGGGCTCATGACGACCGAGTGGGCTCGTATTGGGTCGATTGTGCCCCAGCCGGCCCCACATGGGCGCGGCAAGCGTCGGGCAAGCCGGGCATGCTCGCCTCCTCGCCGTCGTCGCCGTCACTCGCGGCGCTCTCCCTCCGTGTCGGAAGACGAGTTGTCTTATTCCGTCTCGGAGTCCTCTACCCCGTCTGAGACGGAGTCGGTCCGGCGTCTGCGTCGTCAACTTGCGCGCAAGACCAAGCCGAATAGTAGCCGCGGTCGGCGCCACTTGCGCGACCGTAAGGGGCGCGACGCTTCCGACTTGGAGCTGCCACCCCCGCTGACGGGTGGGGAACGTTATCGGCGTGGGTCTCGCCGCTCGCCTCCAAGTGAGGGCGACGGCCATGGTGTTGGGGAGTCTAGCATGCGTTCCTAGTTGGCAGCTGACCCTTTGTTGTGAGAGTGTGAGGGTTAGGGCTGTAGTTAAAAGCCACTCTGCGTACCACTTCGACTTGAAGCACTCTCTTGGCACCGTCACTTGGCCTTCCTTCACATTGAGGGAGGGCAGTTAGGGTCGATATCATTTCGGGCGCTGTATGCCCGGACCTTCTCAGCGGGAAGGTCCTCCACGTATTCCCATGTATCATCCTTAGCCTTGTAGCCGAACCAACGCACCCTCAACATGAGGCGGTTAGTGTCCTCATCCCACCCGTGGTCGATGAACGTATCGAACACGTACTCCTGCGGGCCCTGTTTGGCCGCAGGTAGCGAATGCCGGCGCCACGATTTCAGCGCACGCGCCCAAGCCGGGTCGCCTGCAGGAGGTGGTGCAAGTTTTACCACGTCCTGTCCGCGTACTGGGCGGACCCCATCGTCACTTTCGATGGTAAACCGTCTCCCATCGCTACGAAGGAACCGGTATGGCCCCTTCGTCTGGAACACCAACTTACCCCCAGTTGGGGTATGTGAGTGAGCCAGCACCCAGTCACCCTGCTCGGGGACGTGCTTGGCGTTGCGCACCTTCTTGTCAAAGGTACGCTTATAGCGCTTCTGCGCTTTGTCCATCTCAGCCCTGACTTGAGGGATGAGTTTTTCGAGCCTAGCAGCGAACTCCGCCTTACTATCAGTGGGAGAAGGGGTACTGCCAATGGCCTCCCTAGTTGGGAGCGGCCGCCGTACGGCAATAGACCGCACACGACGGGGGGTCACAAAAGCGGGGGGTACTTCCCCGGTAGATGAGTGAACCTGCGAGCTGTATGCGGTCGTAAGAATAGAAATGTATTGGTGTCACGTTTTCACGTGCTCACTCACATTGTGCCGCAGCTGTCGAACAAAAGCTTTCTTGAAGTGCTCCACCTGCCCATTAGTTTGTGGGTGGTAGGGGGTGGCATAGTTTGCTTGAACCCCCAACATATCCAGCACTCCCTGAAACAGAACGGACGCAAATTGCGGTCCACTGTCCGGCAGTGTACTGTCCGGGATGCCATACGCGGCAACCCAGTGATCTAGGAAGGCTGAAACGACCGACATGGCCGTGATCTCTGCCAGAGGGATCGCTCGCGTAAGTTTCGTGAAGCGATCGCAGATGACCAGGAGGTACTGGTTGCCCTCCTCGATCAATGGCAGGGGCCCAAGGATGTCCATTGCCAACGCGGCAAAGGGCCCCTTGGCCGGGAACAGCAACATAGCCGTAGTAGGCCTCCGTTCCATCAAACGGTTCTGCGCGCAACTTGTGCAGGCAGCCACCCAGCTGAAGATGTCCACCACCATGGACGGCCAGTAGTACCTGGTCCTCAGGGTCTGGTATAGTTTCACTAGACCCCAGGTGTCCACCTGTGGGGGTGCTATGCTCCCTCTCAAGGATGCTGTCCTTGAGGGATGCGGAAACGACATGTTGTTCAGTCCCCTGAATTGCCCCCCTCCTCAAGAGGAGGCCATCGTCTCCGATGAAGAACCGTGTCTCCGCCACCGTATCTAGCGGACCCCTCTGCGACTTGCAGAAGGGATCCTCGGCCTGGGCCTTCACCACCTCGTCCAGGGACAGGGGCAAGTACTTCTTGTTCCCTGGCGCCTCAGGGTCCAACGCCTGACACGAGCGCGTGACTACCCCCACGATGGGGATGTCATCATCGACTGAGTTAGTTTCCAGCCCCTCGGTAGATACCCAAGAAAGGCCGTCGGCTAGGGCATGTTGCCTGCCGGGACGGTACTCAATATCAAAGTTGAAGGGTGCTAGTCGCACCCTCCACCTGTTGAGGCGTGTGTTCGTGCAATCCGTCTTAACGATGAACTGCAACGCGCGGTGGTCACAGCGGATGAGTAACTTCTCACCTTCTAGGTAGTGACGAAGAGACGTCACCGCGCACACCACTGCGAGTCCTTCCAGCTCGGTGACTCCATAGTTCTTCTCCGCCGAGTTCAGCCCCTTGCTGAAGTATCCTTCCAGCAAGTACTCCTTGTCCGGCTGCTGCTGAAGCAACACACAACCAAGTTGGTCGTAGCTAGCGTCTACATCCAAGATGTAGTGGCCTCCCAACCTGGGAATAGCCAGGATAGGGGGCTTCAGCAGAAGATCCCTAAGAGTCTCAAAGGATTCCTGCTCCACCCGACTTGGGGGAGGCAGGTTCTTCGGTAGCGTTGAGCTCACTAGCTCATTCAACGGCTTCGCCACCTTGGCGAAGCCCTTGGTGAAACGTCGGTACACGTTACACATCCCGAGGAAGCCCCTCATCTGGGTCTGCGTCCGGGGGTACCGAGCCTGACCGATGGCTCTCAAGTTTCTCTCGTTGACACTGAGGCGCCCCGGACGGACAACATGTCCCAAGTATTCCACCTCTTGAGTAAAGAGGTGGCACTTACTCGCCTTCAGTGACACCCCGGCGTCGGCATGTAGCTTGAACACCTGGCCAAGATGGCCAATGTGCTCCTCCGGACTCCGGGAGAACACAATGATATCGTCTAGGTACACAAGACAGATCTGCCACCGTACTCCGGCCAGAATCATGTCCATGGCGCGCTGGAAAGTTGCCCGCGCGTTGCACAGTCCAAACGGTAGTCGTTTGCACTGGAAGGTACCACAGTGAAAGGTAAAGGTAGTTTTATGCCTGTCGTCCGGGGAAATGGGAACGTGCCAATACCCCGCTTTACAGTCTAGGGTAGAGAACACGTTTGCCTCCCCCAGTGAGACCAGACAGTTGTCAATCCTAGGTAGGGGATTGTGGCAGTATTGACCCCCAGGTAGGGGGGCAACACGTGCCATGCAAGGGGCGGCAGGCCACTAGCCTGATCCGTTCCTCCCCCTGCATTTGGGTCCATATTCCCTAAGTTTGGGATAGTTAGCTTAGTAGTAAATCCAACTTGGATTTGAGGGTTTTCTGCATTTATCGTCTTGAATTTTCGTGTGGCCCGGTGGGCAGGTGCTGGGGTGGGAGATTCTGAGTGGCGAGATTCTGAGTGGACCCTGGGGGGATAAGGGGAGGGACAGCGGGGCTTGGCCCTGCGTCCCCGTCCCGACCAAGAAACTGTTGGACCACACACCATCCTCTTGTTTGTCCGTGCGGGGTTTGCCCCACAACAGGGACAGAGTGTGTGCGACTTGCACTTCTTCCGGTTCCCCCGACACGGGAGGCAGCCCTAGCACACCGCCCCAACTTGGGTGCGTGTGTGCTAGTGGTTTTTGCCACATTTGGTGGAGCAGCAGGGGACAGAGGTAAACTTTACCTCCGCGTGCACCCGGGTGTAGGGGGCCCTCTGTCTCAGAGGAACGGTGGACTTGGACCGTGTCATACGGATCGTCAGCCAACATGGCTAGCTCGGAACCCCCGTCGTCCGGGGAGTACACGGGTGACGCACGTACTTCAGTGCCTTTGAATACTGGTGAGACACAGGTGGGTTTACCTGGGGTCGCAGAGGGACTGGAGGTCCCTGAAGCCAGCAGGACTGGAAGTACGGCCGGGCAACAGGCCACCCCGACTCAGTCGGGAGTTCACTCGGGTGACACTTCTGATGTGGGTGGGCCGAAGTCTGGCCACCGTGTGGTATACTCAACGGGAACGTCCCAAGGTGAGAGGACTGTCCCCGCGGGTTCCACTCGGGTTGGAGCCAACTTTGGCTTGGAGCCGTCGCCAACTAGGCTTTCGGAGGACGGCGGACCTCCGTTGGTCGGCGATGGGCTCGCGCCCATGCCCCCGGTTGAGACCCCTGAGGAACGTGGTTACCCCTCAGGTGGACTCCCGGAGGCGGACCGAGACTCAACTGGAGTCGTCAATTCACTCCTCGCGGAAACTGTCCGTCGGGAGGCGACCAATGTGTTGCGGCAGACTTTGCCGGACCTGGTGGTCACGATGACGAATACTATTTTGAATCAGATTGTGGCGAGCTTGCCAGATGGCCTTATTGTCCAAGCCGGATTGGGGCTTTCGAGCCCGCAGGCGCAGGGGGAATCCCCCCTTACGCCTGTCTCTGGTCGCCCCGAACTGGGGGCGACACCTGTGACTCCCAACGAGGGAGCCACACCATACTCGGTGGGGCGTACGCCCTTCACGGGGGAGTTCCCCCCGGAAACGCCGGCGGCTACACCAAGCTCGCCGCGGCAGACGACAGGCACTGCAGGTCAACTCACCCCAGTGCCACAGCGGCTGTTCCCTCAACGTGAGGTGCCGCCCAAGATCCAGGTAGCCAACCCGGTCTACCAGAGGATCTTTGACTGTGAGACCTACGCCCTCCACAACAAGTCGGTGGCGTATGGTCCTGACCAGGCCCGAGCCATGGGCCGTGCCAAGAAGAATGCCCTTCATTCTTTTGGGCACAAAGCGGAGTGGGACGGAACTCCCCCCCTCCGTGTCTTTGAGTTCCTACGTCGTTTCACAAAAGCCTGTGACGACAATGCCATAAGTGAAGGCATGGCTTTTTACTTGCTACAGGAGTTTACGAAGGGCGACCTACGGACAGAACTTATGTCCGTCATGCCCAGTTCCTCAAGTGGAGGCGCTGGTGAGGTGACGTCCTACTTGGAGCTGGTCAACTGGTTGTTGAGAGCCATGGTGGATGAAGCAGCTTTGGCTTCTCAAGTCGAGGTGTTTACGCAAGCTCATCAGGAAGATACTGAGGACGAGTTGTCCTTTGCGGAGCGGGTTCGTAAGCTCAACAATCTTTGTGGGTTTCTTCATCCACAAGCTGTGGTGAAGAGTCGGTTTGTGGAGGGACTCCTCTGGTCAGTCTGTATGGAAACCCGGAAGCATAATACTGCCCGGGCGACCCTAGCCGAGTTGGCCAGGCTCGCCTACCGCAGAGGTGAGGCCTACCGCAAGTTGCGGGAGGAACAACGCCAGGAGCGTCAGGCCGAGCTGGCCAAGGAACGGGAGGAGGCGCGCCAGGCCAGAGAGTTGAGAGAGGCACGCCGAATCGGCAAGGAGAGGGTGGTAGCTGCCGTGGGAACTTCCCAGGGTATCCCTTCGTCTTCCCCAGTTGGCGAAGACCCCTCCCGGAACGGACCATCGGTGTTGGAGCTGCAACTCCGATGGTCACTGGGCATACGATTGCCCCAAGTTGAGTAAACGCATCGAACAACTTGTTAGGAATGCGAGTAAAAAGTCGGCTACGAACGAAGTACGTTCACGCCGCGAGGGTGGGTCTCGACCGGTCGTTGCGGTCGCCACACCCTCGGCGGAGGGGGCGGACACGTCGTCCTCGGACTCGTCGTCTTCCTCCCCGCCCTCAGATTCGGACGCCAAGTCGGCGGGAAACGAATGACCGTTGGGGCTGGTCGTCCGAAGCTCACAACAGCAGCCTCGGCCAAGTGGGCCAGGAGGACGAACCAACCGTGCCGGATGCTGCGGTGACCTAAGGGAGTCCGCCCACCTCGGGTAGGACTCCCCAAGAACGTAAACCCACGTCGGGTCCTCGCGGTGCTGACGGGTGAGAACTTCCAGGTGGCTGGACGGGTGCAACTTGCCCCCGGCCGTGCATGCTGTACCCGTATCGTACTCGATACCGGTTCAGGAGCCTCCTTGATACGCAAGTCCCTATTACCAAAGGAGGTGAAGCTCCAACGCTGGAGGTCCAAAGCTGACCATATGATTGACATCAATGGTGGGGTACTTCCCATTGTTCTTGCCGTGACCCTACCAACTAGGTTGGGAGCACATGAGGTCGACGTGACCTATGGCGTAGTTGAGAATATATCGGTACCCCTGCTTCTGGGTACCCCTTATGTTGTAACACAAGTGCCTTTGATTTGTGGCCCGGAGTATTGGGTCAAGTTGATGAATGGGGAGACTATCCCCATCCTTGGTAAGGGAAAGTCTGTGGCTCCTGTGACAGTCTCACAGTCGAAGCCTGTTTGTTCGGTGAGGAAAGGGTGTACTGCTACCCTGCGTTTAGCCCGTAAAGTCACGTTGCCCCCCAACTCGGTGGCGCACGTTGACGTTGTAACTGATTTTACGGGGAACGGGTTGGTGCACCCTAGCCCCCGTCCTGCTCGTAAGCACCAAGTGCATGTTGCCCTTGGCACGATGGACTCCAAAGCCGTAGTCCCGTGGAGGATCCAGGTGATGAACCTGAGCCCGACGCCCAAGTACTTCAAGTCGGGAGCCAAGTTCGGCTATATCGACCAACACGAGGGACCGGTAGTAGCGGTCACCCTCAACGCGGGCGCAAGTAGCGACCCGAAGTCCGGAAAGGAGAAGCACCAAGCCAAGTCGGCCGCCTCTCCTCGGCCCCACGTGAACATGGAGGGTGTCCCCCCCAGGTTGAGGGTTCAAGTTGAACGCCTCTTGGACCAATATCACAAGTTGTGGGATGGTCAATTAGAACTCATGAGAGCCACCCAACACCGGATCGAGTTGAAGCCCGGTGCACCCCCTATACGCCAACAACCGTAGAGGGGAGGACCTCGTTCAAGGGCCCTCGTTAAGGAGCAAGTTGCTCGCATGGAGGCCCTCGATGTGATCGAGGCCAGCAACGCCGAGTGGGCGAGTCCGGTGGTTATCGTCCCCAAAGTTGATGGGACCCCCCGGTTTTGTATCGACTACCGTAAGCTCAACGAGAGCACGGTGAAGGACAGTTATCCCCTACCTAGGATGGACAACTGTCTGGTCTCACTGGGGGAGGCAAACGTGTTCTCTACCCTGGACTGTAACGCGGGGTACTGGTAAATTCCCATTGCCCCGGAGGACAGGCATAAAACTACCTTTACCTGTCACTGTGGTACCTACCAGTGCAAGCGCCTACCGTTTGGTCTGTGTAACGCGCCGGCAACTTTCCAGCGCGCTATGGACATGATTCTGGCCGGAGTACGGTGGCAGATCTGTCTTGTGTACCTAGACGATATCATTGTGTTCTCCCGGAGTCCGGAGGAGCACATTGGCCATCTTGGCCTGGTGTCCAAGCTACTTGCTGACGCCGGTGTGTCACTGAAGGCGAGTAAGTGCCACCTCTTTACTCAAGAGGTGGAGTACTTGGGACATGTTGTCCATCCGGGGCGTCTCAGTGTTAACGAGAAGAACTTGAGGGCCATCGGTAAGGCTCAGTAGCCCCGGACCCAGACCCAGATGAGGAGCTTCCTCGGGATGCGTAACGTGTACCGACGTTTCACCAAGGGCTTCGCCAAGGTGGCGAAGCCGTTGAATGAGCTAGTGAGCTCAACGCTACCGAAGAACCTGCCTCCCCCAAGTCGGGTGGAGCAGGAATCCTTTGAGACTCTTAGGGATCTTCTGCTGAAGCCCCCTATCCTGGCTATTCCCAGGTTGGGAGGCCACTACATCTTGGATGTAGACGCTAGCTACAACCAACTTGGTTGTGTGTTGCTTCAGCAGCAGCCGGACAAGGAGTACTTGCTGGAAGGATACTTCAGCAAGGGGCTGAACTCGGCGGAGAAGAACTATGGAGTCACCGAGCTGGAAGGACTCGCAGTGGTGTGCGCGGTGACGTCTCTTCGTCACTACCTAGAGGGTGAGAAGTTACTCATCCGCTGTGACCACCGCGCGTTGCAGTTCATCTTTAAGACGGACTGTACGAACACTCGTCTCAACAGGTGGAGGGTGCGACTGGCACCCTTCAACTTTGACATTGAATACCGACCTGGCAGGCAACATGCCCTTGCCGACGGCCTCTCTCGGGTACCTACCGAGGGGCTGGACACTTACCCAGTCGATGAGGACATCCCCATCGTGGGGGTAGTCACGCGCTCGGGTCAGGCGTTAAACCCCGAGGCGCCAGGGAACAAGAAGTACTTGCCCCTGTCCCTGGACGAGGTGGTGAAGGCCCAGGCCGAGGATCCCTTCTGCAAGTCGCAGAGGGATATAGCGGATACAGTGGTAGAGACACGGTTCTTTCTGGGAGACGATGGCCTCCTCATAAGGAGGGGGGTATTCCAGGGGACCGAACAACTTGTCCTTCCCGCATCCCTCAAGGACAGTATCCTTGAGAGGGAGCACAACGCTCCCACGGGTGGACACCTGGGGTCTAGTAAACTGTACCAGACCCTGAGGACCAGGTACTACTGGCCGTCCATGGTGGTGGACATCTACAGTTTGGTGGCTGCCTGCACAAGTTGTGCACAGAATCGTCTGATGGAACGGCGGCCTACTACGGCTATGCTATTGTTCCCGGCCAAGGAGCCCTTCGCCGCGTTGGCGATGGACATCCTTGGGCCACTGCCCGTGACCGAAAAGGGCAACCAGTACCTCCTGGTCATCTGTGACCGCTTCACGAAACTTACGCGAGCGATCCCTGTGGCAGAGATCACGGCCATGTCGGTCGTGTCAGCCTTCCTAGATCACTGGGTTGCCGCGTATGGCATCCCAGATAGTACACTATCGGACAATGGACCGCAATTTGCGTCTGTACTGTTTCAGGGAGTGCTGGATATGTTGGGGGTTAAGGCAAACTATGCCACCCCCTACCACCCACAAACTAATGGGCAGGTGGAGCGCTTCAACAAAACTATTGTTAAGCAGCTGCGCCACGATGTGAGTGAGCACGTGAAGACGTGGGACCAATACATTTCTATCCTTACTACTGCCTACAATTCGCAGGTTCACTCATCTACAGGGGAAGTACCCCTCGCTTTTGTGACCCCCCGTCGCGTGCGGTCTATTGCCGTGCGGCGGTCGCTCTCAACTAGGGAGGATGGTGGCAGTACGCCTACTCCTACTGAGAGTAAGGCGGAGTTCGCCGCTAAGCTTGAAAACCTCATCCCTAAAGTCAGGGCTGAGATGGACAAAGCACAAAAGCGCTACAAGCGTACCTGTGACAAAAAGGTGCGCAATGCTAAACATGTCCCCGAGCAGGGTGACTGGGTGCTGGTACACTCGCACACCCCAACTGGGGGTAAGCTGGTATTCCAGACGAAGGGACCGTACCAGGTCCTTCGTACTGATGGGCGGCGCTTCACCATCGAAAGTGACGATGGGGTCCGCACAGTGAACGGACAGGACGTGGTCAAAGTTGCACCACCGCCTGCAGGCGACCCAGCTTGGGCGCGTGCGTTGGAATCGTGGCGCCTCCCCTCACTGCCTGCGGCCAAACAGGGCCCGCAGGAGTACGTATTCGATAAGTTCATCGACCACGGATGGGATGAAGACACTGACCGCCTCATGTTGAGGGTGCGTTGGTTTGGCTACAAAGCTAAGGATGATACGTGGGAGTATGTGGAGGACCTTCCCGCTGAGAAGGTCCGGGCGTACTGTGCCCGGAATGAGATAGACCCTAACAGCCCTCCCTCAACGTGAGGGAAGGCCGAACAACAGTGCCAAGAGAGTGCTTCAAGTCGAAGTGGTACGCAGAGTGGCTTTTAACTACAGCCCTAACCCTCACACTCTCACAACAAAGGCAGCTGCCAACTAGGCACGCATGCTAGACTCTCCCACTCCACGGCCCTCGCCCTCACGTGGAGGCGAGCGGCGAGACCCACGCCGATAACGGTCTCCACTTGTTGGAGGGGGCGGCGGCTCCAAGTCGGAACCGTCGCGCCCCTCACGGTCGCGCAAGTGGCGCCGACCGTGGCCACTCTTCTGCCTGGCCTTGCGCGCAAGTTTGCGACGCAGACGCTGGGCAGACTCCGTCTCCGACGGGGTAGAGGACTCCGAAACGGAGTAAGACAACTCGTCTTCCGATACGGAAGGAGAGCGCCGCGAGTGTCGGCGACGACGGCGAGGAGGCGAGTATGCCCGGCTCGCGCGACGTTTGTCACGCCCAAGTGGGGCTGGCTGGGGCATAATAGCCCCAATGCGAGCCAACTCGGTTGTCATGAACTCCGCCACCTACTCGCAACTCGCGGTCGCCACTGCAGTACGAACGCGCTCCTCAAGTTGAGGAGTCTCGGAACTCTGTAGGGTTGCGGTCGACGCGGCCAACCAGGAAATGGTGCGCACCAACGTGGTGATCATCATCTCTGAGGTTAGAGGCGTGGGCGGCAACACCAACTTGGGGTATACCGTCAGGAGGGTGGCCCCCAAGTTGGGGGACACCGGGGTGGAAGACTCCACGGCCACGCTGATCGGGATGTTCCCGTGAGGTTGGAAAGAAACAGGAGGAATCGGAGGGGCCCGCCGAGGTGGCGGTACCCGGGTGTAACTGCGACCCCGACTTGGGGCCCCCGCAGTGGGTTGAGTCATATGGTCATCATAGGACGGCACGGCCATAACTATGGGCTTGTCCGGGGGTGGCGCAGTGTGGCGATCCACCCCCGGGGCATACGGGTAGTCCCCGATGCCCAACCCCTCTCGTAGGACCACACGGCCGTCGTGAAGTTCACGAGCGACCCACACGAACTGGCGAAGTGCGCCATCGTCCTGGGGCCCACGAGTGGGGCGGCGCAACTTGTGCTCAATGCTCTCCCACTCGATAAACTTATGTAGCCGGAGCACCTCCTCAAGTAAAGTGAGTTGTCCTGATGAGTACCCCTCAGCAACTAGCTGAGGGGTGAGCTGTTCCAAACCTTGGATGAGCCGGAGGGGGAGATGCCAGAGCATCCCCCGCCGCTGAACACAGGACACCCAGGTCGACATGACCTCGAGGAGCCACTGGGTGGCCAACATGGCCCACACCAGGTGATCAGGGGCAGCCGTCAACATGACGGAGCCGAAGTGGTCAAGCAACCGTGGCAACAACGCCGGGAACCCGTAGGGGACCTCAACTTGAGGCCACCACTCGGGCTTCTTCGGATAGTACTGCTCCTTACTGGCAGCAGACTGTTGAGGAAACTCAAGTTGAGCCGAGGTCACCAAGTAGGGACCTCGCCGGAAGTCATTCTCCATCCGCACATCAAAGTGATGAGTGTGCGGATCGGCTTCGTGGAGGTACGGTGGGCGAGTTGCCACAGCGTCCCACGTGAAGGTCGGCAAGTCGCCGGGACCCGGGATAGTTCCCCCGCGGTCCACCATGACCTTGGCCCGCTGAGCGTCCTCAACCTCCGCATCGTCCAGGAAGGCAAACTGGTCCGTCCTGAAGCCGGCAGGGAACCCGACCCTACGGGGATACTTCTCCCGTAGGCGGTCCCATACCCGGCCCATCGCTGCGCCAAGTCGGCCACAGCGAAGAACAGTCAGCCCCTCCTCATAGAGAGGCCAAGCGGGGTAAAACCACCGCCCCAAGGCCTCACGCGGGACAACTTGTCCCGCCTCCGGGGAAGACCCCGCCGTCAACCCAAAGCCGGGTGACGCGGGAGTCCCGTCCCCCGGAGCGATCGCGGAGCCCTCGCCGGAAGTCCCGGCGGGTGCTGCCCCGTAGGAGGTGTCCTCCATGCGCTCGTCAAGAGAGTCCGTCTCCACTCCCGGAGTCGCCATGGCTCTCCCCAAGTTGGGGAGAGACGCTCTGGCTATCGCAGCACGAGACCCGCCTCGAGTTGAGGGGGACTCGGATCGTGGGTATACGGGTGGCCTCCCCAGCGTGGGGCGGCCCAATGGAAGGTGAAGGGGAGGTGGTGGTGATGGTGAAGTGTGAACTGAGGAGAGCAAGCTGCCGAGTGGGCAAGCTTGAGGAGAGGGGCGGTCAACGTAACCGCCTCCACATCCGTGATACGTAATCGATGGGGGACAGCAAGTCGCGCCCCCAACGCCGAGAGGTGCGTTTACGCACCCCCCCACAGGGCCGACCGGGTCGGTCGGAACTGAGGAGAGGGGAGTGTGGCAGTATTGACCCCCAGGTAGGGGGGCAACACGTGCCATGCAAGGGGCGGCAGGCCACTAGCCTGATCCGTTCCTCCCCCTGCATTTGGGTCCATATTCCCTAAGTTTGGGATAGTTAGCTTAGTAGTAAATCCAACTTGGATTTGAGGGTTTTCTGCATTTATCGTCTTGAATTTTCGTGTGGCCCGGTGGGCAGGTGCTGGGGTGGGAGATTCTGAGTGGCGAGATTCTGAGTGGACCCTGGGGGGATAAGGGGAGGGACAGCGGGGCTTGGCCCTGCGTCCCCGTCCCGACCAAGAAACTGTTGGACCACACACCATCCTCTTGTTTGTCCGTGGGGGGTTTGCCCCACAACAGGGACAGAGTGTGTGCGACTTGCACTTCTTCCGGTTCCCCCGACACGGGAGGCAGCCCTTGCACACCGCCCCAACTTGGGTGCGTGTGTGCTAGTGGTTTTTTCCACAGGGATAACTGTCCTTCACCGTGCTCTCGTTGAGCTTACGGTAGTCGATACAGAACCGTGGGGTCCCATCAACTTTGGGGACAATGACCACCGGACTCGCCCACTCGGCGTTGCTGGGCGCAATGACATCCAGGGCCTCCATGCGAGCGACTTGCTCCTTGACGAGGGCCCTTGAACGGGGCTCTCCCCTGTACGGTTGTTGGCGTATACGGGGTGCACCGGGCTTCAACTCGATCCGGTGTTCGGTAGCTCTCATGAGTTCTAATTGACCATCCCACAACTTGTGATATTGGTTCAAGAGGCGTTCAACTTGAACCCTCAACCTGGGGGGAAAATTCTCCATGTTCACGTGGGGTCGAGGCGAGGCGGCCGGCTTGGCATGGTGCTTCTCCTTTCCGGACTTCGGGTCACTACTCGCGCCCGCGTTGAGGTTGCCCGCTACTACTGGTCCCTCATGTTGGTCGATATAGCCGAACTTGGCTCTCGACTTGAAGTACTTGGGCGAAGAGCCCAGGTTCATCACCTGAACCCTCCACGGGACTACGGCTTTGGAGTCCATCGTGCCAAGGGCAACATGCACTTGGTGCTTACGAGCAGGACGGGGGCTAGGGTGCACCAACCCGTTCCCCGTAAAATCAGTTACAACGTCAACGTGCGCCACCGAGTTGGGGGGCAACGTGACTTTGCGGGCTAAACGCAGGGTAGCAGTACACCCTTTCCTCACCGAACAAACAGGCTTCGACTGTGAGACTGTCACAGGAGCCACAGACTTTCCCTTACCAAGGATGGGGATAGTCTCCCCATTCATCAACTTGACCCAATACTCCGGGCCACAAATCAAAGGCACTTGTGTTACAACATAAGGGGTACCCAGAAGCAGGGGTACCGATACATTCTCGACTACTCCATAGGTCACGTCGACCTCATGTGCTCCCAACCTAGTTGGTAGGGTCACGGCAAGAACAATGGGAAGTACCCCACCATTGATGTCAATCATATGGTTGGCCTTAGACCTCCAGCGTTGGAGCTTCATCTCCTTGGGTAATAGCGACTTGCGTATCAAACAGGCTCCTGAACCGGTATCAAGTACGATACGAACACAACAAGCACGGCCGGGGGCTAGTTGCACCCGGCCAGCTACCTGGAAGTTCTCACCCGTCAGTACCACGATGACCCGACGTGGGTTTACGTTCTTGGGGAGTCCTACCCGAGGTGGGCGGACTCCCGTAGGTCGGAGCAGTATCCGGCAGGATTGGTTCTTCCTCTTTACCCACTTGGCCGAGGCTGCCGTTGTGAGCTTAGGACGGCCAGCTCCAGCGGTCATTCGTTTCCCGCCGACTTGGCGTCGGAATCCGCGGGCGAAGGGGAAAACGACAAGTCCGAGGACGACGTGTCCGCCCCTTCCGCCAAGGGTTTGGTGACCGCCACTCCCGGTCGAGGTCCACCCTCGCGGCGTGAACGTACTTCGTTCGTAGCTGACTTCTTACTCGCATTCTTAACGAGTTGTTGAATGCGTTTACTCAACATAGGGCAATCATATGCCCAGTGTCCATCGGAGTTGCAGTTCCAACACAGATGGTCAGTTCCCGCAGGGGTCTTCACGACTGGGGAAGACGACGAGGTACCCTGGGAAGTTCCCACGGCACCTACTACATTATCCCTGCGGAGTCGGCGTGCCTCTCGTAGCTCTCTGGCCTGGCGCGCCTCTTCTCGTTCTTTGGCCAACTCGGCCTGACGCTCCTGGCGTTGTTCCTCCCGCAACTTGCGGTAGGCCTCACCTCTGCGGTAGGCGAACCTAGCCAACTTGGCCAGTGTCGCCCGGGCAGTATTATGCTCCCGGGTCTCCATACAGACTGACCAGAGGAGTCCCTCCACAAACCGACTCTTCACCACAGCTTGTGGATGAAGAAACCCACAAAGATTGTTGAGCTTACGAACCCGCTCCGCAAAGGACAACTCGTCCTCAGTATCTTCCTGATGAGCTTGCGTAAACACCTCGACTTGAGAAGCCAAAGCTGCTTCATCCACCATGGCTCTCAACAACCAGTTGACCAGCTCCAAGTAGGACGTCACCTCACCAGCGCCTCCACTTGAGGAACTGGGCATGACGGACATAAGTTCTGTCCGTAGGTCGCCCTTCGTAAACTCCTGTAGCAAGTAAAAAGCCATGCCTTCACTTATGGCATTGTCGTCACAGGCTTTTGTGAAACGACGTAGGAACTCAAAGACACGGAGGGGGGGAGTTCCGTCCCACTCCGCTTCGTACCCAAAAGAGTGAAGTGCATTCTTCTTGGCTCGGCCCGTAGCTCGGGCCTGAATAGGACCGTACGCCACCGACTTGTTGTGGAGGGCGTAGGTCTCACAGTCAAAGATCCTCTGGTAGACCGGGTTCGCTACCTAGATCTTGGGCGGCACCTCACGTTGAGGGAATAGCCGCTGAGGCAATGGGGTGAGTTGACCTGCAGTGCCTGTCGTCTGCCGCGGCGAGCTTGGTGTAGCCGCCGGCGGCTCCGAGGGGAACTCCTGCGTGAAGGGCGTGTGCCCCACCGAGAATGGTGTGGCTCCCTCGTTGGGAGTCACAGGGGTCGCCCCCGGTTCGGGGCGACCCGAGACAGGCGTAAGGGGGGATTCCCCCTGCGCCTGCGGGCTCGAAAGCCCCAATCCGGCTTGGACAATAAGGCCATCTGGCAAGCTCGCCACAATCTGATTCAAAATAGTATTCGTCATCGTGACCACCAGGTCCGGCAAAGTCTGCCGCAACACATTGGTCGCCTCCCGACGGACAGTTTCCGCGAGGAGTGGATTATCGACTCTAGTTGAGTCTCGGTCCGCCTCCGGGAGTCCACCTGAGAGGTAACCACGATCCTCAGGGGTCTCAACCGGGGGCATGGGCGCGAGCCCATCGCCGACCAACGGAGGTCCGCCGTCCTCCGAAAGCCTAGTTGGCGACGGCTCCAAGCCAAAGTTGGCTCCAACCCGAGTGGAACCCGCGGGGACAGTCCTCTCACCTTGGGACGTTCCCGTCGAGTGTACTACACGGTGGCCAGACCTCGGCCCACCCACATCAGAAGTGTCACCCGAATGAACTCCCGACTGGGTCGGGGTGGCCTGTTGCCCGCCCGTACTCCCAGTCCTGCTGGCTTCAGGGACCTCCAGTCCCTCTGCGACCCCAGGTACACCTACTTTTGTCTCACCAGTATTCAAAGGCACTGAAGTACGTGCGTCACCCGTGTACTCCCCAGACGACGGGGGGTCCGAACCAGCCATGTTGGCTAACTTTTCGTAAGACACGGTCCAAGTCCACCGTTCCTCTGAGACAGAGGGCCCCCTACACCCGGGTGCACGCGGAGGTAAAGTTTACCTCTGTCCCCTGCTGCTCCACCAAATGTGGCAAAAACCACTCGCACACGCGACACCCAAGTTGGGGCGGTGCGCAAGGGCTGCCTCCCGTGTCGCGGGAACCGGAAGAAGTGCAAGTCGCACACACTCTGTCCCTGTTGTGGGGCAATCCCCCCACTGACAAACAAGAAGATGGTGTGTGGGCCAACAGTTTCTTGGTCGGGACGGGGAAGCAAGGCCAAGCCTCGCTGTCCCTCTTCTTATCCCCCCAGGGTCCACTCAGAATCTCGCCACTCAGAATCCCCCACCCCAGCACCTGCCCACCGGGCCACACGAAAATTCAAGACGATAAATGCAGGAAACAAAGTAAGGGGACGACGACCTCTCTTTGCTGGCCCAAAGATGACGCGACGGCGTGCTGGCGCGCTAGCAGGGCTCCTGCGGGGGCGGTTGGCGTCACGCCCGGTGAGGCGGTAAGAACTCCCACGGTGGCAGATGCAAGGCCGGCGAGGCGGCGCTTGTGGCGGGTGCTGATGGGGGCGGTGGTGGGGACTAGCTGTCGTGAAAGCCGGCGCGCTCGGGAGTGCGTCGACCGATGCGGCGGCTGCCGCTGGCTGCGGCGGGAAGGGTTGTGCGGAGATGCCGGGTGCTGGGTGATGGTGGGGGCCCTCATGGGAGTCGGGCACCGTGAGCCGTCGCGGCGAGCGAGATTAGCGGGCCCCGCGGGGGCGGCGGTAAATACGGTGTGCGCAAGACTTGGAGGGGCTTCCGGAGGAGGCGGTGGACACGTTTGTGGGGGGTGGGGCTTTGGGGGGGAGCGGGCGACGGTACGGTCGGCGCGACGACGTCGGTGGAGCCGGTGAGAGCCCTCTTGTGGATGGATGGTATTGAGCAGCCGCCCCTGCGGGGGGGTGAGGACTCCCGAGGGGGGGGTGGCACGAGCGGTGAGGCAGGGGCCTGCTTCGGCTGCGAGTGGGGGCGGTGGTGGACATTGGCGGCGGTTGGCGGCGGCGCGATTCTTTTCTTGTTTTCTATTTGCTCTTGGCGCTGAGCAGCGTCTTTTTCTCTGCTGTGTGGTATAAAACTCGATCCTCTCAGACAAGTGTCAATATCCTTCGGGGGAAAGGAACAGGTAACACAGAAAGGGGAACTACGAGAGCGGTATGCCTGTTGCCTCACGTGCCTGCTCGCAGAGCAGACAGATACGCACGGTAGTGCACGCGGGGAAGAGGAAAGCAAACGCGCAGTTGTCTTTTTCCTGAGGGCGCGGGCCAAGGGCGCCTCGCTGTCCCTCTTAACGTGCATCTGGGAGAGCCTCGGCACGTTGGCCAGGTAACCCCCCCCCATACCCCCGAGTGGCCCCGACCCGAGTCTAACCTCGTCAGGTCGGGGGCCACTATCACTACTAATTCTATTCCCACTCACTAATCTCACACTCAAATTCTCACAAATCAAGTCCCTCACAAGTATGCAAAACCCCATCAGAAATCCCTCTCTCACGTGTGGATAGCGTAGTCCACCGCATCCCAGTGCCGGGCACGGGCCGCGGCCGCCAACCATCACCTCACGGCGGGCGTGTTCTGGCACCTGGTGCCCTCTGGTTGCAGTCCCGGGTCGGTGCCAAGTCGGGGCCAGGGATGCTACATAGCTCCCTCCCTAGTCCGGCACGTCCTCGGGCCGATCCAGGTGCCACCGTGCACAGCCTCGAGCGCGTCCACACCGGTGCCGAGGTCGAGCGTCTTCACCCCGGTCACGGTCACCTGCTCCGATTCTGTCCCCCCCCTTCTCCTTCACCTTGGCCCTCTCGTTCCCCCGGATTCTGGACGTCATGTCCAGTTCCGAGATCCAAGCTGGGCCCGTGGTTCCGGCGGCGAGTGTTGCGGAGGAGAACTCGGGTGGTCGCGCCCCTCTCCTGCCTCCGGTTCCTCGGGTGTCGGTGCCGGTGTCGGTCGCCACGGCGGGGACGGATCGGGATCCCCCGGCTTCTGCGTTGCACCCGGTCGAGACCCCCCCGGTGGGACTCCCGGAGATGCTTCTTGGGCAGAACCCTCTGGCGGGCCGGCGTAACACTACGGTGGTCGGCAACGCCAGTCCGGCCCAGTGCCAGCAGGATTGCCTGGCCATCTGGCGCAAGGAACTCCAGCGCGGAGTCTTTACTGAGATGGACAAGACTCGTCTTCATGCGGCGGACCAGATGCGCCTGGCACAAGACCGCTCCCAGAGCTTTTCAGGTTCCTCTTGGGTTGCCCGCCTGGAAGATCTCCCCTTCGCGCTGGTGCTGGATCTACCCTTGACCGAGCGTCGCGTGTCTGCGTCCGTTCTCCGGTGGCCAGAGGAGGAAGGGTACGTCTACCAGGCGCTCAAGGTCTGGGACGAGGCGCTCAAGGGGTCGGGGAGCTTGAACTGTGATCTCCGTCCGAGCATGGTCGCTCTGGAGCCGCCTTTCCTGACCCGGAAGTATTCCAAGTTGTCGCCGGCGCGGGAGCAGGGCGAGCGGCGCGGGCGTCAGCGTGACTTCATCGTGAGCTGCAACCATCAAGAGTTCTGGAAGCTGGACAAGGCCAACCGGGCGGCGCACTACCCCAAGGTCATCCCGCAGCAGCAGGAAATCGAGATCCCGGTCGGGTTTGCTCCATCCAGCATCCCCTTCACATGGTACTTTCTGGATGCCTTGACCCAGGCGTCGATCAAGGGCTTCTTCCACTCGATCCCGTACATGATGTACACCTCCGAGAGGACGGTCTTGGCGGCCAACCACTGGCTCCACGAGGTCTTAGTGTCCAACCGGCTTTGGTTCCTCCCCGACCTCCTGATGGTCTGGATCGTTGACAAGTTGACGGTCGACTTCCTGTGCAGCCAGGACGAGGAGTACAAGGAGCTCTTCCAGGCGATGATCGACTTCCGGCGTCGGCTGCCGGTGCAGGACCGGAGCTTCTTGAACGCGATCGCCGACCAGAACAGCCCGCGTCGGGATGGCTCCGGTTGGGTGCAGGTGGTCTACCAGTCTTCTCCGGCCAATGTGCAGCTGGCGACACCGCTTCCGGCGTGGCCGCAGCTAGGCAGCTGTCCTGCTC
Organism: Pyropia yezoensis; assembly: GCA_009829735.1. Lineage (NCBI taxonomy): Eukaryota > Rhodophyta > Bangiophyceae > Bangiales > Bangiaceae > Pyropia > Pyropia yezoensis. The sequence continues at coordinate 16,974,998 of CM020619.1, read as the reverse complement.
CGGTCGCTCTCGATCTTCTGCCAACTGGGCCGCCGGTACAAGAGTCGGGATGGGCCGCGGCGGTCGGTCGGGCGTCTGCGGCGGCTCCGCTTGCTCCTGTTGCACCTGTCGCCCCGGTGGCTTCGTCTGGACCGTCGCCGGCGCGTTTGCGTTCTGCTCCGTCTGTGCCGGTGCTTCAAGCTCCTCCGGCACCGCGCTTGTCTGCAGCGAGTCTTGGCGTGGCCGTGCGGTCGCCGACTACTCCGGCCGTTCTGCCTCGGGCGCCTTCTTCAAACGTCGGCGGCCCTGTGCCTCCTCTTGAGTTGGGGACTCCGGCTTCCGGGGCTGTTTTGGATCGTCTGATAGTGGCATCCTCGGGGCGGTTCGAGATCCCGGCGCCGACTCTACGCCTTACCCGCTTCCGGGTGCCTGACTGGTACCTGAACCAAGGTGGTCCGACGTGCGACCAGTATGACGTTGGCATGATTGAAGACAAGCTGGGTCGTCTTCCGGTGCAAGTCGAAGGCGTCGGGTATTCCCTGGTGCTGGGCACTTACGCTAGCGTCTTGAACAATGTGGTCGACCGGGTGTTTGCTTGCGCGGACAGCGGCCAGATGTCGGACAGCCCGGTGGTTGGCGAACTTCTGGAGACTTTGACGCGGCATGGCTTGGCCCAGCAGTGGTCAGAGACCTTCACTGGTTTCCAGGGGCGCCTGTGGTATAAAACTCGATCCTCTCAGACACGTGTCAATATCCTTCGGGGGAAAGGGACAGGTAACACAGAAAGGGGAACTACGAGAGCGGTATGCCTGTTGCCTCACGTGCCTGCTCGCAGAGCAGACAGATACGCACGGTAGTGCACGCGGGGAAGAGGAAAGCAAACGCGCAGTTGTCTTTTTCCTGAGGGCGCGGGCCAAGGGCGCCTCGCTGTCCCTCTTAACGTGCATCTGGGAGAGCCTCGGCACGTTGGCCAGGTAACCCCCCCCCATACCCCCGAGTGGCCCCGACCCGAGTCTAACCTCGTCAGGTCGGGGGCCACTATCACTACTAATTCTATTCCCACTCACTAATCTCACACTCAAATTCTCACAAATCAAGTCCCTCACAAGTATGCAAAAACCCATCAGAAATCCCTCTCTCACGTGTGGATAGCGTAGTCCACCGCATCCCAGTGCCGGGCACGGGCCACGGCCGCCAACCATCACCACACGGCGGGCGTGTTATGGCACCTGGTGCCCTCTGGTTGTAGTCCCGGGTCGGCGCCAAGTCGGGGCCAGGGATGCTACAGCGCCGACACGCATATCTGCATGAGCGGGAGCGCCCGGCAACTACCGGTACTACTCCGATGGCGTCATACCTGTAAGCGCCTCGCGCACCGCACTACGTCATCCCGCCTTCCTCCGGTTCCCGTCGTGCCGCGGAGGCAGCGCTGGAGGACGCTCCCGCGGCGCAGCGTCCGCGCTGGGAGTAGTACTTGGAGGCTGGGAGAGTGAGAGTCTTGGAGAAGCGAGGAGGGAAGAGGCGGAGAGAAGGGTTGCTCGAGCGGGTGCTTGTTTTTCTTGATAGTTCCATCCTTGCATTGCGTGTTTTCCTTGATACACCCGTTCCCTTCTTCTCACTCCTCTTGTTCCGCGTCCGTTGCGGGTGAGCTCGGCTCGTCCCGAGGGTGTTGATGAGCCCCGTGCTCCTGGTCCTCCTCCGAGTCCGATTCCAGGATCTTGCCGACTCTGGCCACTGGAGTGCCCTCAATCCCGTTCCGTCGTGTGTAGGCGCAGAAGTCCGCGACGGGTAACCGGTTTAAGGGTTCCCAGGTATCATCTGCCGGGTTAAAACCGAACCAGAGCTTTTCGGGTTTCTCTTAGGTTGCCCGCCTGGAAGATCTCCCCTTCGCGCTGGTGCTGGATCTATCTTGGACCGAGCGTCGCGTGTCTGCGTCCGTTCTCCGGTGGCCAGAGGAGGAAGGGTACGTCTACCAGGCGCTCAAGGTCTGGGACGAGGCGCTCAAGGGGTCGGGGAGCTTGAACTGTGATCTCCGTCCGAGCATGGTCGCTCTGGAGCCGCCTTTCCTGACCCGGAAGTATTCCAAGTTGTCGCCGGCGCGGGAGCAGGGCGAGCGGCGCGGGCGTCAGCGTGACTTCATCGTGAGCTGCAACCATCAAGAGTTCTGGAAGCTGGACAAGGCCAACCGGGCGGCGCACTACCCCAAGGTCATCCCGCAGCAGCAGGAAATCGAGATCCCGGTCGGGTTTGCTCCATCCAGCATCCCCTTCACATGGTACTTTCTGGATGCCTTGACCCAGGCGTCGATCAAGGGCTTCTTCCACTCGATCCCGTACATGATGTACACCTCCGAGAGGACGGTCTTGGCGGCCAACCACTGGCTCCACGAGGTCTTAGTGTCCAACCGGCTTTGGTTCCTCCCCGACCTCCTGATGGTCTGGATCGTTGACAAGTTGACGGTCGACTTCCTGTGCAGCCAGGACGAGGAGTACAAGGAGCTCTTCCAGGCGATGATCGACTTCCGGCGTCGGCTGCCGGTGCAGGACCGGAGCTTCTTGAACGCGATCGCCGACCAGAACAGCCCGCGTCGGGATGGCTCCGGTTGGGTGCAGGTGGTCTACCAGTCTTCTCCGGCCAATGTGCAGCTGGCGACACCGCTTCCGGCGTGGCCGCAGCTAGGCAGCTGTCCTGCTCCGGTCGCTCTCGATCTTCTGCCAACTGGGCCGCCGGTACAAGAGTCGGGATGGGCCGCGGCGGTCGGTCGGGCGTCTGCGGCGGCTCCGCTTGCTCCTGTTGCACCTGTCGCCCCGGTGGCTTCGTCTGGACCGTCGCCGGCGCGTTTGCGTTCTGCTCCGTCTGTGCCGGTGCTTCAAGCTCCTCCGGCACCGCGCTTGTCTGCAGCGAGTCTTGGCGTGGCCGTGCGGTCGCCGACTACTCCGGCCGTTCTGCCTCGGGCGCCTTCTTCAAACGTCGGCGGCCCTGTGCCTCCTCTTGAGTTGGGGACTCCGGCTTCCGGGGCTGTTTTGGATCGTCTGATAGTGGCATCCTCGGGGCGGTTCGAGATCCCGGCGCCGACTCTACGCCTTACCCGCTTCCGGGTGCCTGACTGGTACCTGAACCAAGGTGGTCCGACGTGCGACCAGTATGACGTTGGCATGATTGAAGACAAGCTGGGTCGTCTTCCGGTGCAAGTCGAAGGCGTCGGGTATTCCCTGGTGCTGGGCACTTACGCTAGCGTCTTGAACAATGTGGTCGACCGGGTGTTTGCTTGCGCGGACAGCGGCCAGATGTCGGACAGCCCGGTGGTTGGCGAACTTCTGGAGACTTTGACGCGGCATGGCTTGGCCCAGCAGTGGTCAGAGACCTTCACTGGTTTCCAGGGGCGCCTGTGGTATAAAACTCGATCCTCTCAGACACGTGTCAATATCCTTCGGGGGAAAGGGACAGGTAACACAGAAAGGGGAACTACGAGAGCGGTATGCCTGTTGCCTCACGTGCCTGCTCGCAGAGCAGACAGATACGCACGGTAGTGCACGCGGGGAAGAGGAAAGCAAACGCGCAGTTGTCTTTTTCCTGAGGGCGCGGGCCAAGGGCGCCTCGCTGTCCCTCTTAACGTGCATCTGGGAGAGCCTCGGCACGTTGGCCAGGTAACCCCCCCCCATACCCCCGAGTGGCCCCGACCCGAGTCTAACCTCGTCAGGTCGGGGGCCACTATCACTACTAATTCTATTCCCACTCACTAATCTCACACTCAAATTCTCACAAATCAAGTCCCTCACAAGTATGCAAAAACCCATCAGAAATCCCTCTCTCACGTGTGGATAGCGTAGTCCACCGCATCCCAGTGCCGGGCACGGGCCACGGCCGCCAACCATCACCACACGGCGGGCGTGTTATGGCACCTGGTGCCCTCTGGTTGTAGTCCCGGGTCGGCGCCAAGTCGGGGCCAGGGATGCTACAGCGCCGACACGCATATCTGCATGAGCGGGAGCGCCCGGCAACTACCGGTACTACTCCGATGGCGTCATACCTGTAAGCGCCTCGCGCACCGCACTACGTCATCCCGCCTTCCTCCGGTTCCCGTCGTGCCGCGGAGGCAGCGCTGGAGGACGCTCCCGCGGCGCAGCGTCCGCGCTGGGAGTAGTACTTGGAGGCTGGGAGAGTGAGAGTCTTGGAGAAGCGAGGAGGGAAGAGGCGGAGAGAAGGGTTGCTCGAGCGGGTGCTTGTTTTTCTTGATAGTTCCATCCTTGCATTGCGTGTTTTCCTTGATACACCCGTTCCCTTCTTCTCACTCCTCTTGTTCCGCGTCCGTTGCGGGTGAGCTCGGCTCGTCCCGAGGGTGTTGATGAGCCCCGTCCTCCTGGTCCTCCTCCGAGTCCGATTCCAGGATCTTGCCGACTCTGGCCACTGGAGTGCCCTCAATCCCGTTCCGTCGTGTGTAGGCGCAGAAGTCCGCGACGGGTAACCGGTTTAAGGGTTCCCAGGTATCATCTGCCGGGTTAAAACCGAACCAGAGCTTTTCGGGTTTCTCTTAGGTTGCCCGCCTGGAAGATCTCCCCTTCGCGCTGGTGCTGGATCTATCTTGGACCGAGCGTCGCGTGTCTGCGTCCGTTCTCCGGTGGCCAGAGGAGGAAGGGTACGTCTACCAGGCGCTCAAGGTCTGGGACGAGGCGCTCAAGGGGTCGGGGAGCTTGAACTGTGATCTCCGTCCGAGCATGGTCGCTCTGGAGCCGCCTTTCCTGACCCGGAAGTATTCCAAGTTGTCGCCGGCGCGGGAGCAGGGCGAGCGGCGCGGGCGTCAGCGTGACTTCATCGTGAGCTGCAACCATCAAGAGTTCTGGAAGCTGGACAAGGCCAACCGGGCGGCGCACTACCCCAAGGTCATCCCGCAGCAGCAGGAAATCGAGATCCCGGTCGGGTTTGCTCCATCCAGCATCCCCTTCACATGGTACTTTCTGGATGCCTTGACCCAGGCGTCGATCAAGGGCTTCTTCCACTCGATCCCGTACATGATGTACACCTCCGAGAGGACGGTCTTGGCGGCCAACCACTGGCTCCACGAGGTCTTAGTGTCCAACCGGCTTTGGTTCCTCCCCGACCTCCTGATGGTCTGGATCGTTGACAAGTTGACGGTCGACTTCCTGTGCAGCCAGGACGAGGAGTACAAGGAGCTCTTCCAGGCGATGATCGACTTCCGGCGTCGGCTGCCGGTGCAGGACCGGAGCTTCTTGAACGCGATCGCCGACCAGAACAGCCCGCGTCGGGATGGCTCCGGTTGGGTGCAGGTGGTCTACCAGTCTTCTCCGGCCAATGTGCAGCTGGCGACACCGCTTCCGGCGTGGCCGCAGCTAGGCAGCTGTCCTGCTCCGGTCGCTCTCGATCTTCTGCCAACTGGGCCGCCGGTACAAGAGTCGGGATGGGCCGCGGCGGTCGGTCGGGCGTCTGCGGCGGCTCCGCTTGCTCCTGTTGCACCTGTCGCCCCGGTGGCTTCGTCTGGACCGTCGCCGGCGCGTTTGCGTTCTGCTCCGTCTGTGCCGGTGCTTCAAGCTCCTCCGGCACCGCGCTTGTCTGCAGCGAGTCTTGGCGTGGCCGTGCGGTCGCCGACTACTCCGGCCGTTCTGCCTCGGGCGCCTTCTTCAAACGTCGGCGGCCCTGTGCCTCCTCTTGAGTTGGGGACTCCGGCTTCCGGGGCTGTTTTGGATCGTCTGATAGTGGCATCCTCGGGGCGGTTCGAGATCCCGGCGCCGACTCTACGCCTTACCCGCTTCCGGGTGCCTGACTGGTACCTGAACCAAGGTGGTCCGACGTGCGACCAGTATGACGTTGGCATGATTGAAGACAAGCTGGGTCGTCTTCCGGTGCAAGTCGAAGGCGTCGGGTATTCCCTGGTGCTGGGCACTTACGCTAGCGTCTTGAACAATGTGGTCGACCGGGTGTTTGCTTGCGCGGACAGCGGCCAGATGTCGGACAGCCCGGTGGTTGGCGAACTTCTGGAGACTTTGACGCGGCATGGCTTGGCCCAGCAGTGGTCAGAGACCTTCACTGGTTTCCAGGGGCGCCTGTGGTATAAAACTCGATCCTCTCAGACACGTGTCAATATCCTTCGGGGGAAAGGGACAGGTAACACAGAAAGGGGAACTACGAGAGCGGTATGCCTGTTGCCTCACGTGCCTGCTCGCAGAGCAGACAGATACGCACGGTAGTGCACGCGGGGAAGAGGAAAGCAAACGCGCAGTTGTCTTTTTCCTGAGGGCGCGGGCCAAGGGCGCCTCGCTGTCCCTCTTAACGTGCATCTGGGAGAGCCTCGGCACGTTGGCCAGGTAACCCCCCCCCATACCCCCGAGTGGCCCCGACCCGAGTCTAACCTCGTCAGGTCGGGGGCCACTATCACTACTAATTCTATTCCCACTCACTAATCTCACACTCAAATTCTCACAAATCAAGTCCCTCACAAGTATGCAAAAACCCATCAGAAATCCCTCTCTCACGTGTGGATAGCGTAGTCCACCGCATCCCAGTGCCGGGCACGGGCCACGGCCGCCAACCATCACCACACGGCGGGCGTGTTATGGCACCTGGTGCCCTCTGGTTGTAGTCCCGGGTCGGCGCCAAGTCGGGGCCAGGGATGCTACAGCGCCGACACGCATATCTGCATGAGCGGGAGCGCCCGGCAACTACCGGTACTACTCCGATGGCGTCATACCTGTAAGCGCCTCGCGCACCGCACTACGTCATCCCGCCTTCCTCCGGTTCCCGTCGTGCCGCGGAGGCAGCGCTGGAGGACGCTCCCGCGGCGCAGCGTCCGCGCTGGGAGTAGTACTTGGAGGCTGGGAGAGTGAGAGTCTTGGAGAAGCGAGGAGGGAAGAGGCGGAGAGAAGGGTTGCTCGAGCGGGTGCTTGTTTTTCTTGATAGTTCCATCCTTGCATTGCGTGTTTTCCTTGATACACCCGTTCCCTTCTTCTCACTCCTCTTGTTCCGCGTCCGTTGCGGGTGAGCTCGGCTCGTCCCGAGGGTGTTGATGAGCCCCGTCCTCCTGGTCCTCCTCCGAGTCCGATTCCAGGATCTTGCCGACTCTGGCCACTGGAGTGCCCTCAATCCCGTTCCGTCGTGTGTAGGCGCAGAAGTCCGCGACGGGTAACCGGTTTAAGGGTTCCCAGGTATCATCTGCCGGGTTAAAACCGAACCAGAGCTTTTCGGGTTTCTCTTAGGTTGCCCGCCTGGAAGATCTCCCCTTCGCGCTGGTGCTGGATCTACCCTTGACCGAGCGTCGCGTGTCTGCGTCCGTTCTCCGGTGGCCAGAGGAGGAAGGGTACGTCTACCAGGCGCTCAAGGTCTGGGACGAGGCGCTCAAGGGGTCGGGGAGCTTGAACTGTGATCTCCGTCCGAGCATGGTCGCTCTGGAGCCGCCTTTCCTGACCCGGAAGTATTCCAAGTTGTCGCCGGCGCGGGAGCAGGGCGAGCGGCGCGGGCGTCAGCGTGACTTCATCGTGAGCTGCAACCATCAAGAGTTCTGGAAGCTGGACAAGGCCAACCGGGCGGCGCACTACCCCAAGGTCATCCCGCAGCAGCAGGAAATCGAGATCCCGGTCGGGTTTGCTCCATCCAGCATCCCCTTCACATGGTACTTTCTGGATGCCTTGACCCAGGCGTCGATCAAGGGCTTCTTCCACTCGATCCCGTACATGATGTACACCTCCGAGAGGACGGTCTTGGCGGCCAACCACTGGCTCCACGAGGTCTTAGTGTCCAACCGGCTTTGGTTCCTCCCCGACCTCCTGATGGTCTGGATCGTTGACAAGTTGACGGTCGACTTCCTGTGCAGCCAGGACGAGGAGTACAAGGAGCTCTTCCAGGCGATGATCGACTTCCGGCGTCGGCTGCCGGTGCAGGACCGGAGCTTCTTGAACGCGATCGCCGACCAGAACAGCCCGCGTCGGGATGGCTCCGGTTGGGTGCAGGTGGTCTACCAGTCTTCTCCGGCCAATGTGCAGCTGGCGACACCGCTTCCGGCGTGGCCGCAGCTAGGCAGCTGTCCTGCTCCGGTCGCTCTCGATCTTCTGCCAACTGGGCCGCCGGTACAAGAGTCGGGATGGGCCGCGGCGGTCGGTCGGGCGTCTGCGGCGGCTCCGCTTGCTCCTGTTGCACCTGTCGCCCCGGTGGCTTCGTCTGGACCGTCGCCGGCGCGTTTGCGTTCTGCTCCGTCTGTGCCGGTGCTTCAAGCTCCTCCGGCACCGCGCTTGTCTGCAGCGAGTCTTGGCGTGGCCGTGCGGTCGCCGACTACTCCGGCCGTTCTGCCTCGGGCGCCTTCTTCAAACGTCGGCGGCCCTGTGCCTCCTCTTGAGTTGGGGACTCCGGCTTCCGGGGCTGTTTTGGATCGTCTGATAGTGGCATCCTCGGGGCGGTTCGAGATCCCGGCGCCGACTCTACGCCTTACCCGCTTCCGGGTGCCTGACTGGTACCTGAACCAAGGTGGTCCGACGTGCGACCAGTATGACGTTGGCATGATTGAAGACAAGCTGGGTCGTCTTCCGGTGCAAGTCGAAGGCGTCGGGTATTCCCTGGTGCTGGGCACTTACGCTAGCGTCTTGAACAATGTGGTCGACCGGGTGTTTGCTTGCGCGGACAGCGGCCAGATGTCGGACAGCCCGGTGGTTGGCGAACTTCTGGAGACTTTGACGCGGCATGGCTTGGCCCAGCAGTGGTCAGAGACCTTCACTGGTTTCCTGGGGCGCCGACAGGCATATCTGGATGAGCGGGAGCGCCCGGCAACTACCGGTACTACTCCAATGGCGTCATACCTGGAAGCGCCGCGCCCACCGCACTACGTCATCCCGCCTTCCTCCGGTTCCCGTCGTGCCGCGGAGGCAGCGCTGGAGGACGCTCCCGCGGCGCAGCGTCCGCGCTGGGAGTAGTACTTGGAGGCTGGGAGAGTGAGAGTCTTGGGAGAAGCGAGGAGGGAAGAGGCGGAGAGAAGGGTTGCTCGAGCGGGTGCTTGTTTTTCTTGATAGTTCCATCCTTGCATTGCGTGTTTTCCTTGATACACCCGTTCCCTTCTTCTCACTCCTCTTGTTCCGCGTCCGTTGCGGGTGAGCTCGGCTCGTCCCGAGGGTGTTGATGAGCCCCGTGCTCCTGGTCCTCCTCCGAGTCCGATTCCAGGATCTTGCCGACTCTGGCCACTGGAGTGCCCTCAATCCCGTTCCGTCGTGTGTAGGCGCAGAAGTCCGCGACGGGTAACCGGTTTAAGGGTTCCCAGGTATCATTTGCCGGGTTAAAACCGAACCAGCGTACTCGCAGGTACAAGCGCCCGTCCCGCCAAGCATGATCGACAAACTTGACGTAGACATATTCCCGGCCTTCTTCTTGGGATAGCCAGGGTACTGCGGCCTGCTTGCGCCGGGTCAGGTCCCGTTTGCTTGGCGGTGGAGCTCGGGTGACATGGTCGCTGCTCACCCGGTACGGGGAGCCATCCATGTCTAGAAGTAAGGTCCAGCCATCCGTATTCGGGACCTCATAAGGTCCATCCGTCTTAGAGTTCAGCTTCCCCCGGGTCTCGCTGTGGTTGTCCACAAAAACCCAGTCGCCACCACCCAGTTCCTTGTTCTTTTCCCGGACTCCCTTGTCATAGTCCCGCTTGTATCGCTCCTGGGTCTTTGAGATTGACTCCTTGACTCTTGGGAGCAGGAGCTTCAGTTGTTCCAGGAATTCATCCTTGGCCTTGGGACGTGAATTCAATGCAGGTTGGAGACCGCCTGGTATTCTTTCTAGGGAGAAGTTGGTCAGCCGCCTTGGGGTGACAAAGTCGAGTGGAGCGACCCCCGTTGTCCGGTGAACTCGGGAATTGTAGGCTAGAGTGAGGACAGCCAGGAGCTCGTCCTAGTTTTCTTGGTGCTCCTCCACGTAGTGCCGTAGAATGTCCACTAGGGTCCGGTTGAATCGTTCCACCTGGCCGTGCGTTTGCGGGTGGTACGTCGTGGGGAACAAGTTCTTGATGCCCATCAGGTCACAGACTCCTTGGAAGAACAGGGATGCAAACTGGGGGCCATTGTCTGTTAAGACGGAGTCTGGAGGGCCGTAGGCAGCTATCCAGTACTCGCAGAAGGCTGACGTAACATCCAGAGCCGTAATGGTCCTGAGCGGGATCGCTCGAGTGAACTTGGAGAACCGGTCACAAATGATGAGCAGGTATATGTTGCCACTGGATGTTTCAGGTAGGGGCCCCAGGATGTCCATGCTTAAGCTTGCAAAGGGCTCCGCCGCAGGGAATAGGCGTAGCTTAGAAGTCTTCTTCCTCTGGGACAACCGGTTCCTTCCACAAGAAACACAAGCCTCCAGGTGCTTATGGACGTCACTGGCCATGGTTTCCCAGTAGTAGTGTTGTCGCATTGAAGCATTCATCCGATTGATACCCGGATGTCCGGCCTGGGGAGACGAGTGCTCCAGGCGTAGGATGTCAGCTCGTCGACTCCCGGGTACGTAGACTTGAGTTGCCCCATCGAAGAGTGGCACCCGCACCAGGAGTCCATCTGTAGACTCGGAGAAACGACTGTTCCGGTTCAGGTCCATTTGGTGGCGAAGCTCCAAGCATTGAGGATCTGTCAGTTGTGCCTCCAGCATCTGGTGAATGGTTAACGGTTGATGAGCTTCAGGTGTCTCGTACAGGGGAGCATGCCAACCGCGTCCGACATTCGGGAGGATGAAACAAGGTATTTCCTCCGGGATAGGACCGGTGTCGGCTGCAGGAGTCTCCAGCCGGGACATGGTGTCGGCGCAGTGGTGCTCCCTCCCTGCTCTGGTGCGCACCTTGTACTTGAATTCCGAAAGGCGTAAGCGCCACCGGGCGACCCTTCCTTGGCTGCTGTCCATGCACAGCAGCCACCTTAGGCTGGCGTGGTCCGTCCGGATGAGGAACTCTTGTCCTTCAAAATATGGGCGTAACAGGAAGCAAGCCCACACGACCGCCAAGCACTCGCGTTCCGTCGTGGAATAATTCTTCTCGGCTGGAGTCAGGACGCGGCTGTAGTAGCCTATCGGGAGGAACTGCCCATCAGGTTGCTGCTGGAGTAGAGAACACCCCACCTGGACGCCACAGGCATCAGTCTCTAGGACAAACTGGCCCTCCCGCTTGGGTAACGCCAGTACTGGAGTGGTGGTCAGGCGCTTCTTGAGCTCTTCGAAGGCCGCGGTCTGCTTCTCGTCGAACACCGGGAGTTGTGCGGGAAGCTTCTTGCTGGTGAGCTTGGTCAATGGCCGGGGAATCAGAGCATAGTCCCGTACGAACCGGCGGTAGACGTTGCACATACCCAGGAAGCTCTTGAGTTCCGTCTGGGTCCTAGGTTGCCGTGCATGCCGGAGGGCCTTGATGTTCTTCTCATTGACTCGGAGCTCCCCCGGACTCAGCACGCGCCCCAGGTACTCCACCTCAGTCTCAAACAGGTGGCACTTCTCAGCCTTCAGGGTAACTCCAGCCTTGGACAGGAGGGCCAGGACCTCTCGAAGGTGCTCCAGGTGTTCCGCCGGGGTCTTGGAGAAAACGATAATATCGTCCAGGTAGACCAAACATGTTCTCCACCTTAGCCCCGACAGGATGATGTCGATGGCTCTCTGGAAGGTCGCCGGAGCATTGGTGAGACCGAAAGGAAGACGCTTGCATCGGGATAGTCCCAGGTGGCACGTGAAGGTAGTCTTGTCCTTGTCCTCGTCAGTCAGAGGGATCTGCCAGTAACCGGCATTACACTCCAGCGTTGAGAAGAGGGTGGCATCACCAAGGAAGTCGATGCAATCATCCATCCGGGGTATCGGGTATACATCCTTGACTGTCATCTCGTTCTGGCGCCCGTAGTCAACGCAGAAACGGAAGTGACCGCCAAGTTTCGGGACGACTACCACCGGGAAGGCCCACTCGCCATCAGACGGCTCGATAACATCCATCTTGAGCATCTTGTTAACCTGCTTCTCAATCTCATCCCGGCGATGAGGTCCAGCCCGGTATGGTTGCAGGTATACTGGCTTGGCATCCGGCTTGAGTTGAATCCGGTGTAGAGTGGCGTCCATCTTCCCCAGCTCTCCAGACCACAGGTGCCGATATTCCTGGAGAAGCTTCTCCAGTGCCTCCTTCAGTCGGGAGGAACATTTTCTTGTTTGACCTTCGGCATCCCGGGTGGTGCTTGCTCGGGCTTCGGAGTGACGAAGCTAGCCTGCTCTTGTTTCGGAGGTACGTCTAAGGCCTTCAAGTTGGATGCCAGCTCTTGTTGCAGGTTCAAGAGGTCTTCCTTGCGCATAGCACGGGCGGTCCCCCGGTAAGGCTCTGCTGTACCAACTCGGGTGCCCTTGGCGAGGGTTATTGGCTTCCGGCTCACGTTGACGATCAGCACCGAGAACGGGGTGTACCATTCTACCTTCTTGTGATGTCCGTGGGCCAAGTATAACCGGTGTTTCGCCAGACATTCCTTACGTCCGTAGATCAGGCATTGATCTGCAGTCCGGGTCGTTACTTGAACCTTGGTCTCCGAGCGAGGAGGTAGGAGCACCGGTTTGAAGAGAATCAAGGTAGAGGGTGGGATGCGTTCCTTCTTGTTCTTGACTACACGAACCTTGGCGTCCAGATGCTCCAACACCGGTGACACAAACCCATGGTTGAACTGCACCTTTCCTTCTCCGGGCAGGATGCTCTTGACATGCTGCTTCTGGAAGTCCCAGCCTAGCATGAGGGGGACTGATAGGGTCTTGACTACTAGAAAGGGAAAGAGCATTGGTTCATTGTTGACATAGATGGCGACGGGAAGACGGCCAAGCGGTCGTAGGGTTTGACCTGAAGCGTCGACAATGTGGGTTCTGGTAGGCGCTCTCCAGGCATGTCGACGCCAGCCCGGAGGTAACAGGTTCTCAGTGATGACGCTTGGTCCGGCTCCCGTGTCAACCACCGGCGTAACAGCTTGGGGGAGGCTATCCCCCACACGCATACGAGCATTAATCTTGAGGTTTTCCTTACGCAGGACAAGCAAGGTCCCCTTGAACAACCAGGGTGTCCAGGTGGCTACCAGTTGAGCAGGTAACTGCCGTCCCTTCTCCCAGCACGCAAGGGGAGAGCGGGTAGAAGTACCCTGCCGTCGGAGATTCGGGAAGACACTTGGGGAGAGCGCCTGCCCTACTCGTTTCCCAGGTCCGAGGAGTCCTTAGAGGTTTTGGTCTCCAGGTCAAAGTCCGTAGGAGCTTCCCTTGCTAGAGCCTCCGTGATGCTCTGCAAGGTTGCTACCCGGATTGCGTGAACCTGTGCCTTGTCCATCCTGGAGGGTGCTCGCCGGTCAGCCCAGTTGACCGCCTTTGCAAACACCAGTCCTTGACGCTTGAGTTTCTCCTGGAGATCCTTGGGAATGGTCGGGCACTGGTAGGACATGTGGTCCTCCTTCTGGCACAGCCAACAAGACCTGAACCGCTGGTTCTTGACCTCCTTGGGGGCGACTAGGGAAGGTTGCTCCTCAGCAATGAAGCCGCCCCACCTGTCCCCTGATCCCACGGGTGAGGCCTCGCCAACTGCGAGTACCGGTACAGGGCTGTCACCTCCCTTATACTTGTCGGGTCCGGGACGAACTCGCGACAACGGCTTGGAAGTTGATACCATGGGAGCCTGGAGTGCCTTGGCTTGCCGGTACTTGCCCTGGGTGTAGGCCATCAACTGCTGGAAGGTATGTTCTTGATGTTCCTGGTTGTAGTTCTCCGCGTCCACCTGAAGATATTCAGGAAGCCTTTCCGAGAAGATCATCTTAAGCCTGTCCTCAGGGTAAACGTTGCCACAAGCCTCGCTCATCTCCCGGACACGGCGGGCGAAGGCCTCTGGAGTCTCTTGTCGCTCCATGGTTGCCCGGTTTAACCTGCCGACTGCCTTGCGCAGGGAGTCCGCGTCACCGTAGTTGGACAGGAGCCAGTTGACCGCCTCCGGATAGCTCCCAACGGTACGCCCGACAATGTGTCCGGCAGAGTCTGGTAGAACCTGTGCGAACCGCTGTTCCGCTTCTCCTGTCATGAAGTTCACCAGGAGGTAGAGAGCCTTGCCCTCGGACACATCGTTGACGTTGCATGCCTTGACAGACCGGCGCAGGAAGGCAAAGATAAGCGCCGATCTCTTCCCGGAAAACTTAGGATGTCCCCCGAAGCTCGGCTGCATTCGCCGGTTCAGGGATGCCATCTTCTTGGCCATCTTCCGGGTGTAACCTTGGTCTTGGTTCTCCAGCCGGTAGTTACCCCAATATTTGACCTTGTTCAGGGTGGCATCTCCCACTTGGTGGGCAGGGAAGTCAAACTCGACTAGCCTGCGCCGGGTGGGACCAGGAGATGCGTCCCAGTCATATCCCTCCTCAGAGCTGGAGGAACTGGTCTCGCTGGTGCTAAAGCGACGACGACGACGCCGACGCCTCCGGCTGCTCCGGTTACCGGTCTTGGAGCTCCCCGCCCCATAGGATGCAAGGGGAGGAGAAGCTTGGCCGGTCCCAGGAGTCGAGGTCTCAGGGTGACCCGTAGAACCAGTCACAGCGGTGCCTCTGGCACTGCTAGTGCCCACAGGAAGAGGTGTATACACCCAGCTGCCACGTGTGGGTCCAGGAGTCAACACACCAGGGGCTATCCCTGGAGGTTGAGGAGTAGAACCGACAGGAGGGAGACGTCTGCTGCGAGCGGACTCAAACGCCGTTGACCCCGGGGTGGCTCCCACAGGAGGAACAGCCGGAGGAACGGGAGCAGGAGGTACTTGGCCGCCTGTAGACTCCAGTCCGCTACCTGATGTCACACCCAGGTCTGCTTCACCCGTAGGGAGAGCGCCGGGTTGGGCACCGTCCCCCGCGGTGACCAGGGATGCGTCAAGGGACGCGGGGTCTACCCCTTTGGGCACCGTCGTGCCAGGGAGGGTAGCCATGTTGGTCTCTTGACAGCCACAGTTCAGCTGCCTGCGTGTCCAAAGATTGCAAGACCACAAGAGAGGGGTTGGAGGGCCAGGAATGTGGTTCCTGTGAACGGGTGCAAATAATTCCCCAACCACAGAAAAAGACAGAACAGGAACAACCCAACCGCTGCTCCTAAATGTCTCTTCTCAAACACTCCAATCCCCTGCTGCTCCACCAAATATGTGGTATAAAACTCGATTCTCTCAGACAAGTGTCAATATCCCTCGGGGGAAAGGGACAGGTAACACAGAAAGGGGAACTACGAGAGCGGTATGCCTGTTGCCTCACGTGCCTGCTCGCAGAGCAAACAGATACGCACGGTAGTGCACACGGGGAAGAGGAAAGCAAACGCGCAGTTGTCTTTTTCCTGAGGGCGCGGGCCAAGGGCGCCTCGCTGTCCCTCTTAACGTGCATCCGGGGGAGCCTCGGCACGTTGGCCAGGTAACCCCCCCCCATACCCCCGAGTGGCCCCGACCCGAGTCTAACCTCGTCAGGTCGGGGGCCACTATCACTACTAATTCTATTCCCACTCACTAATCTCACACTCAAATTCTCACAAATCAAGTCCCTCACAAGTATGCAAAAACCCATCAGAAATCCCTCTCTCACGTGTGGATAGCGTAGTCCACCGCATCCCAGTGCCGGGCACGGGCCGCGGCCGCCAACCATCACCACACGGCGGGCGTGTTCTGGCACCTGGTGCCCTCTGGTTGCAGTCCCGGGTCGGCGCCAACGCGGGGCCAGGGATGCTACATGCTGCCTGCTGTCACGTTTTTCTGTCAGGTCATGGACGTGGTGACTGCGGGAGAGGTGTCGGTCGGGTGCACTCGGTGTGTCCGTTTTGTTGCGCATTTTGAATGGGTACGCTGGGTGTGGGTCTGTGCGCTGCACATGACATTTAGAGACAGACCGGAAAAGTTCCCCGTGTACCTCAACCGCATGGGTGCACTCGTCCTTGGCAGCGTGACCTCCAAAGCATTTATTGTTTCTTCGTACCCTTCCCACTACAGTTCATACATGAGCCATGCGTGCTCTTGCCGCATACCCATGCAAAGCACGCACACTATCTTCTATTAATTTCCCCATCGGGTGCACAGCGTCTCGTATGGGTCGTTGCCCTGTCCTTAAGCCATACGTTTGTCGCCGTCATTAGCCTTTCGCTGCTGTCAAAAGAAAAGACCTTCTGTGTCAAGCGTGCACACACAATTGCGAGTGCCCCTCATCGTAGCTGTTCTTGAAGCCAAAGAGGCAGAGAGTGCGGTGCCGGTGGTGGTTTGACAGAACGATAAGAAAGAGCAATGCTACAAAGCTCTCTCGCCCTCAATGCCACCGTGTAAATCCAACAGCGAGCTCACCATCTCCAAAACCCTGCCCGCCACCTCAGCCCCAAAAGCTGCCGCAAAAAAGTTGCCGTGGTCCTCCGCATGCAGCGCAACAACGCGCGCCTCAAACCAAAGCATAAAACTATCAACGAGCCCTCCCAAGCGCGCTTTAAAATCGTCCCTGTCCACGCGGTCATAATGGCGGATACGAGCGCGAAGCGTACCACGGCACCGGTAGTTGAGCACATAAAACAAAAATCGAGAGGAGTTCGCTTTCCACACCCCCATGCGCATCACCATTTGTACGTCTCCGGTGAGGTTCAACCAAAACTGCGTCGCCCCGCGCTGAAACCCATACAGACCCCCCACCCCTCGCGCACTCAACGCTGGGTCAAAAAACAGTACGAACGCGCGAAGGTGAAGCTCCCACGTCACCGGCACCCCACTCATGGCACCACCACCACCCATGTCCCCAGATACCGGTGTCACGAAGAAAGGGAGCTCTGATCTCAAGGTGAAGCCCGGGTCGGCAGCTCTCAGCTGCACGTGGAGGTAGGCGAACGCCGGGAGGTCACACCAAGCGAACGGGCACCACACACATGCGCTGGCACCCGCGGCAAGGGCGGACGCCTCCATCTCCTCCTGGCTGCTGTCTGCCGACCAAAAGTAATACGCGGGAGCAGGCGCCGTCCCGGCGACGTTGGTCTTGAGCCTTGAGTAACGAATCTTCGCCCACCTTGGCCGCCCATGAGTCTGAAAAAAAGAGAGGTCATGACCCACCATCGGCGCGAACTCCACATCGACGCACTTCAGGCCCAACAGGTTCACAGGCCGAAGCATAGTGCACCACGAAACACCATGATGGTGTACAGGGTGAGGCGTCGGTACTGCAGCGCCGTCAGGTCGTCCGCCGCGTCTGGGTCATCGAATCCCGTCGTCGCCAGGTCGCACGCCGCTGTCATCGTCTCTACCGTAACGGGTGGGGTTTGGGCGGCCTCCTCCCCGAGGCTGGTGGCGCGCTTGTGCGATCCCTGAAGCCACTCCACCACAATGGAGTGCAATAGGGGGCAGCCCTGTTGCGTCTCACCCGTCGCAATCTGGCTGGGGGTCCTGTCCGCCTCTGGAATATCCGTGTACGGGTCATCCGCGCTCTTGCACCCAGGGACGTAGGGCACCTGCCCTGCAAAATCTTGGCAAGCCAGGGCAAAGAATCGGTGGAGACAGGACGCAACATTACACACCGTTTTCATAGAGAGCGGGGCATTTTTCTCCCCAACCAGGTGTGAACGCCCCCCCTTCCGTAACAGTGCAAAGAAACGGCGTAGCCTGTGAAGGAGAGCCGAGTCCAAAGTGGTGGCCAAACGCAATCCCTGCTCCTCCACCGTCTCACCCCCCGGTACATTCACGACGGCATAAGCCTGGGCGAGAAACCGAATAAACCGAGCAGCGGCTCCATCAACACTCGCCCACGACTTCTCGGACATCGCAAAATACGCAGCGTTTTGTGAAGACGCTCGCCGTGCGGCACGCTCAGCGCAGTCCGTCTCAAAGTCCAGCACTCGAACCACTGGCACGAACGCCCCGGTGAGTCGGTCGGCCGCGATCGCTCCCACACCAAAGTCCTCCACCTCATCCAGCTCATCGTCGCTGTCCCCTGCCCCTCCATCGCCAAGGCCCTCGGCAGCGGCGCCGGCCGCGGCGACGAACGCGGCATCGGCCATGGCGTAGGACGGCTAGATACCGCGCCCGCACAAGTCCGCGGCGCAGACGCACGGCACGGCGGTCAGGGTGCAAGAAGGGCTGGAGGGGCGTGACGCCCGGAGGCAAGTGGCAAGACCAGACTGCCTAGTCCGCTGTGTCGTCACTCGCGACTGCGCCCTCGGCAAAAGGGTTTGTGCCTTGCACTGAGGTATCGTAGCCCCGGACGCCGAGGAATGTCCTTACAGCTGTGCGCGGTGCACGGCACACTTAGGACAGCAATGAGCCTAAAATACTTTCAAGTGCACGCATGCTCACGTAGTTGTAACCGTCGTAGCACGATCGGAGCGAACAGAGTCCACCCCATGAGAACCCCCACTATGTTGCAAAAAAACGAGGCCGGTGTGTCTGAAAACGACCGAAGACAGGTCTGATTATACGACTATTGAATGGCTTGAATGCAATTGTTTTGATTGCGGGGCATGTGGTCGCAAGTTCTCGGGAGTTCAATTTGGAGTCCGTACCCTGTGCACTAGCTAGTTCCCAGCCAATGGGACAGAAGGTATGAAAATGTTCCCAGTTCCCATGACGGTGTGTGCGCTTTACGTCCATGTGTGGTTTCTAAGAAAAACATTGAAAACTGGCCACGTGGTGGTCTCAAGAGTGCATCATCCAATATACCTGCTTGCTCGTCGCTTGCTCGATGTACCCTCCACCACCAGGCACCTACGGACGGAGCTACGCCCCAAGGTTTCTCCCATAGACCACCCTGCGTCTACTGATGCAGAAAACGCGATGAGTTTCTATGGTGTGCAGCCCAAGAGAGCAGTCTTTTTCACAAACTTGGTGCCAAAAACAGCCACTTCTGCCTCCCCCCCCCCACATACTGGAGAAGGACAGCCGCCATGCACTGGCATAGCCCATAATATATCTGTGTGTCCCTGTGAGCCTCAGGCAGCACGAAAGTCCTACTGCCGACATCTCAACATGGACCCAGGGCCGGGTTTTTGCTCAACGTCGGACCATTGTCCTGAGGCCTGTCGCTACAAAAGTATAGTGTACCCACACAGGGATGAGCGGCTCTTTCTGTTCCATGGTCTTCAGCCAGCACCCTGTACGGATCCTGGCCAAAAGATGGGAGCTCAAAGCGTGTCTGGAGCATCATGTGGCGAGCTTGGCGCCGGAGGCTATCTGAGCTCCTTTTTCACGCGGGTCCAGCACGTTTGCGTCTCTGTAAGGAGTCTGTGACGCCGTTCTTTTTTATAGAACGGTCAGAGGTCTGTGGATCTTTGATAGCTTTTTTTTTCGCCGACAAACGCATGGATCATCCTGTCACTGCTTCATGTGGATGCATGGCCCAGCAGCTTGAACAAAGTACATGACACAGCTCACTACCCAGCTCTATGAACGTACGACAGACGTTGAACTGATAAGCGACAACTCACAGTTGCCACCGAGTCTCCTAACGGGACAGCCATGACCAAGACAAGCACGACCTGGTGGCAAACATGCGAAGCATATAGTTACCTCTCGCCTACCTTGACGCGGCTGAGCCAGTGTGATACATTTATACTGACCGGACCCGCCAGGCACGCACCTGTCTTGGTGGAGCACCGGCGAGTCCACAAAGGTCATAGGGCGAGGGAATAAGCCCACGCCCCCAACAGAGGGTCAACAGCGTGCTCCCGCGTAGGAAGGCACGTCAGAGAAATATGAAAGAGAGGAAGATAGGGACGGCGGGCGGGCGCGCGAGGGCAAACGAACGTGCCGGCCGGTGAGGGCCGGCGGGGTCGCCCCTCGTCGCCGCTCTTGTCCCCCTGCGGGGGAGAGGTGTCCGGGCGCGCCGGATACCAGGTACTCCGACGGCGCGCTCACCCCCTCCAAATACAAGCAATGCAGTAGCAGTCGAGTCACCCGCTCGGCGCGGCAATGTAACCCATTAATAATACAAACAAACCACAAGCTCAGATAGCTTCTGGCCCAGAGCTCGCCACATGATGCTCCAGACACGCTTTGAGCTCCCATCTTTTGGCCAGGATCCGTACAGGGTGCTTGCTGAAGACACTGGAACAGAAAGAGCCGCTCATCCCTGTGTGGGTACACTATACTTTTGTAGCGACAGGCCTCAGGACAATGGTCCGACGTTGAGCAAAAACCCGGCCCTGGGTCCATGTTGAGGTGTCGGCAGTAGGACTTTCGTGCTGCCTGAGGCTCACAGGGACACACAGATATATTATGGGCTATGCCAGTGCATGGCGGCTGTCCTTCTCCAGTATGTGGGGGGGGGGAGGCAGAAGTGGCTGTTTTTGGCACCAAGTTTGTGAAAAAGACTGCTCTCTTGGGCTGCACACCATAGAAACTCATCGCGTTTTCTGCATCAGTAGACGCAGGGTGGTCTATGGGAGAAACCTTGGGGCGTAGCTCCGTCCGTAGGTGCCTGGTGGTGGAGGGTACATCGAGCAAGCGACGAGCAAGCAGGTATATTGGATGATGCACTCTTGAGACCACCACGTGGCCAGTTTTCAATGTTTTTCTTAGAAACCACACATGGACGTAAAGCGCACACTCTGGTGAACACGATGGTGTGTCGCCCGTCACGTGGGCATGCACCGATCAGTTGGTAGTGGGAGGCCAAAGAGTCGAAGAGAGGGGCCAGGCTGCAAAAAGACTTCGTGACTTGGCGTGACAGGATGTGATATCATGAAAGTGCCTCTATTAACTTGGTGACTTTGGCGGCGACAAACGCTGCTGAGGACGCTGTCATTGCCCTCTCCGCTGTCGCTGCTGCCAGTCGCCCCCCTATCTTCGCCGCTGCTTGCCCGGCGCCGCTTGCCCGGCGCAGCTTGCCTGCCGCCACGGCCGCCGCGTCATCGGCCGCTTCGTCGGCCTCGTCGTTGGCCGCGTCGTTGGCCCCACCGTCGCCCGCGTCGCCGGCCGCGGCGACGGCGGCCGCCGCAGGGCAGAAACATGCGGCGGTTCGCCTGCGTCCTCCCCGCAGCTCATGCGGCTGCGCACCACCGCGTGGTCCCACACAGCTGCGCAGTGCCTGCTAAACCGTCTCAAAAAAAACTTGCTTTCTCTTTGCTCGGCAGACCCCACAGGCCTTTGTCGGCCGTTGTTTTGGAAGTGTGGGCCCAGGCGAATCTCGATTTTGTTGTTTTTCATTTACATAGCGGGGTTCAGGTCCAGCGACGGTCTTCATTTCGTACGGACAGAAGCGTCAGGAGCAGGGCTGTCTGGGCGTTGAAAACCAGCGGGGGATACTGACCTAAACCCTGCTATGTAAATGAAAAACAAAATAATCGAGATTTGCCTGGGCCCACACTGCAAAAACAACGGCCGACAAAGGCTTGCGGGGTCTGCCAAGCAACGAGAAAGTAAGTTTTTTTTGAGACGGTTTAGCAGGCACTGCGCTGTGTGGCGTTGTGCCGCTACCGTGATCGCCTTACGGGCAGTTGTTTCTGTATTTGGCAACAATCGGTTTTAAAGTCGATAGTATTGTGGATAAGCTCTTGAACCTCCCATGTGTTCTCTCCTCCCCGAACTAAATACGTAGAACGTTTGTCCGCGGTTTGTGAGTCCAACAAGGTGGATGCCAGGGCTCTCTCCCAGGTGCAAAGTGGGTCTTGCACAATCGACAATCGAGGTGGCACGCGCACGTGGACGGCACGCGCGCGTGCTACTGTACTGTACAGTCTCGGCCGATTGCTGTCCCCAGGACTGGTCCCGAGTCAACCGTCCATGACGACGAGAGAAACTGGTAACTTGGGCGTGTTCCTCCGCTGGGCGGTCGCCCAGCCAGCTCGTTCAAAACGACTCCCAGGCATTGCTGTGATGATGGTGACTCACACCCAGTTTAACCGCACCGCTACACAGTGTTTCTCTTTTCCACCCTCGAGCTTGGAGCGGACGGCTGCCGCTTCCTCGTCTCTCAGTGCCTTGCAGATGCATAAGGAATGGATCATCCTTTCTGGCCGCCCGTTTCCCCCCGATTGCCATCCGTGACATTGGCCGCCGCCATTGCACTGTACGCTGTCCGCGACGTCCCCGCACTGCCCTCTTTGGCGGATGATCCACGCCGCCTCCCAACTCTGTCCCCTCCCTCTCGCACCCCAGAGCCTCCCGGAGGAAACCAGAGCCGGGCCCCCTCGTGGGCTTCTGCATACATGATAGGCCCCGCTGCGCCAGTCCACGCCACCGCCGCTACGTAGGAGGGACGGACGAGCCGCCCGTCTTCGAGCGTCCCCGTGCGTCCGCTGTAGCCACGGCCAGGGCGGCCAGTGGGCAGGGGGGTTCGCCTCGTGCCGCGGATCGCATTGGCTCGCGACCTGCCGCCGCGGCTGCCAACCTTGGCGTCGAGCTCCGCGCCCCTCTCGGCCCCCAATCACCCGCCCCCGCCGCGCCCCCCCGCGAACCCGTCCCCCCCCGGCCGACGCGGTGTTTTGCGACCAACCGCTGCCGGGGTGGCGGCGCAGCACCAGGATACCCTCGCGGGGGGGGGCGTGCGCGTGTGTCGCACCGCCACACCGCCCTGGTCGTGTGGAATGGGGGTGTGGCGCGCGCTGTTTGTTGGGGAAGAGGTGGCTGCGGAACTGCAGAATGCTTGTTTCCCGTTCAGCTCCTTCGTTTGGCCACGCATATTTAAAGGGGGTGTGGCCACCGTGTACGAGTTTCGCACACGCGCTCGCAGGTGTCCTGCGCTGACGTAGTTGCCGCACCACTGCGGTCGCCCCTTCTCCCTCCCCCTGATCGCGCCCCCCCCCCCCCCCCCCCCCCGGCGACGGACGGTAGGCGGTCGTGTCCCCTCTCCTCCCCCCCACACACCCCCCCACCCACCTCCTCCAGTTCCCTCGCCATGGGCCGTGTCCGCGTGCCCGCCGTGCTGGCGGGCCTGGTTGGCCTCGCCGCCGCCGCTGTGTCTGTGGCGACCCCCTCCTCGGCGCAGACGATTGCAGAGATCGCCACCGGCAACGCCAACCTGACGCTCCTCGTGCAGGCCCTCAACGACACGGGCTTGGTGCCGGCGGTGGCCAACGCCAGCGCGAGCTTGACCGTCTTTGCGCCCACCAACGATGCTTTCCTGTCGTTGGCACAGGTGCTTGGCTACTCTGGTAACGACGCGGATGAGGCGTACGGCGCGATCGGCGCGGCCCTGGCGAACCTTTCGCCAGACGGCGACGCCGTGCCTCTGCTCCGAGACGTGCTGCTGTACCACGTGGCCGCTGAGGAGGTTATGTCAGGGGCGCTGCTCGCGGCGGGCGGTTACGAATCCCTCCTCAACGGCACTCGGGTCGAGCTGGCAGACGACAACTTGACTCTGATCGACGCGGCGCCGTTGGTGGACGACCCGATGATCACGCAGCCGGACATTGACGCCTCTAACGGTGTGATCCACCTCATCTCTGGGGTGCTTCTGCCGGTCCCGATTACGCCTGCAAGCACCATGTCGCCCGAGCCCGCCGCGACGTCCCCCCCGGCCGATGATGAGGACGTCTGCTTCCCTGCAGACGCGACCGTCCAGACTGCCGACGGGCGCACCCTGCGGATGGACGAGGTCAAGACGGGGGACACCCTCCGCACCTCCCCCACCACCACCGGCCGGGTCTACTTTTGGTCCCACGCCGACGCCACCGGCGTGCACCCGTTTGTGCGCCTCGTCACCGCGGCGGGGGCGACGATCACCCTCTCCCCCGGCCACTACCTGCCCGTTGTGGTGCGCGGCGCCGGCGCGCCCGCCCTCGCCGCCGCCGCGTCGGTGGCGGTAGGGGATGAGCTGACGCTTGCGTCGGGCGCCCGCTCCGCCGTCGTTGCCACCACCACCGTCCACCGTCGCGGCCTGTACGCGCCGCACCTGACGGGTGGGGCCGCGGGGGTGCTCGTCGATGGCGTGTGGGCGTCGGAGATGACCACCGCCGTCGCGCCGGCGGTGGCCCGCCCCGCCCTGGCGCTCGTCCGCGCCGTGGCGGCGGTGGTGGGCCGGCTGGGCGAGGGCGCTGCCAGCGCCCTGCGCCTGCCCAGCGGGGGCGGGGCGTGGACGGCGCTCGCCCCGCGGGGGGAGGCGGTCGTGGAGCTGTGAGCGCCCTCGCGCTGCGGAATAGGGTTGTGCGGGTGGGCGTGAATGATGCATCGTGTGTTTGTGTCGTGTGTGTTTTGTTCTTGTTTTCTCCGCTTGGCCGCCGCGCGAGCCCCAACTGGTCCTGCGTCCCCGTCTCATGGTGATGTGCCGTGGGGAGGGGGAGCGGACTGGATAGGGGAAGGGTTCCTTGAAGTGGGGGACCACCAGCCCTTGGTGGCGGTGTCCATCCGTGTCGCCAATGGGCTGACTGAGGTTTTTGCGGAACGGTGGGGTGGGAATAGCGTATCTTTTCTTCACTTTTTTTCGTTTGCTCACGCCCACCCGCTACGTCCGTCCCGTACGCAGCTCGGCCAGTGCGACGCTCTCTGTGAACAAGCGTATAGGATTCAATACTCAGGTCCACCCTCTAAGCAGCGGGGGTACCTGTCCTGGTCCCTCAACGCTCGGGCCTGCACTCGGCCTGTCTGGTGGCCGTCCATGCCCCCGCCCCTGGCAAAGGGCTGGCGGGGGGGAGACTAGTCGCAAGTGGTGTGAGCGGGGGGGGGTGTGGGGGAGGCTCTTCTTGGTAGCACGCCTTGGTAGGAGGGGCTGGCGCTCCCAGACCCGCGCCCGTTGCCCACTGTCGCGAGAAACAAAACGCGGGTGCACACACGAGCGATGCAGGGGCGAGCGCATTACCGCCCCTCCTCCCCCCCCCCCAGCAACCCCCTTCCTGCTCCTGCCACCGGCCCCGCGTCGCGAACCGCGGGGAGCGCTGTGGGGGCGTTCCGCTCGTGGGCGGCGGTGCCGGCGCCCCTCCCGCCTCAGTGGCACCTGCGGCGGCGGCTGGTGGGCGAAAGGCGTCGCCGGCGGGGGAGACGGAGGAGGCTAGAAACGGCACCGCCCCGGGGGGGGGGAGTGTGTCCTTGCGGAGCGCCCAACGCCCGCTAGGCGCGGTGGCGGCGGCGGCGGCGGCGGCGGTGGTGGGCGACCGCTGGCCGCCCGTCGGCCCGACGAACCACCGCGGCGGGGCAAGTTAGAGGGGGGGGGGGGGGGGGGGGGCGGGGAAGCGCGGTCGCACGCCCCCCTCAACCAGCAGGGCGGCAGGGCGGCGGTGCCACCGCCGCCGCCGCGGCTGCTGCTGCCGCGGCGGTCCCCCCCCCCCCCCCCCCCCCCTCGCCCCCAGCCGCTGCTGCCATGACACTAAATACGTACCACGTGCCCGCTGGGGGCGCCGTGCTCATTGCCTTCTGGTCACCTGACAGCAGCGGGTGGCCAGTCGTTCTCCTAGACCCAAGACGGACAACGCCGTCACGGTGGACCAACCTCGTTTCGGGCCGCGGCACGCGCCAAGCGGTCAGAGCGGCAAAGCCCCGCGTGTGGGGGTGGCGATGTTTGAGGTGCATCGTCCACGACACGGACGTGTGGGCACACATTCTGTTGCTGTCCTCCGCGATCCGCGTCGCCGGGAGCGCCAAACGCCCGTTGCGAGCGCGTACGGAAACATCGTACCGCTCGAGCGAAAGGCACGTGTGTGCGTGTACGCATACTTGTCTTCCCGGTGAGCGGTGATTGTCTCGTGTCCGACTCGTTGTTTGGTGCTCGCACATACCCGCCCGCGGTCGCCACTGTCATTGACAGTGGAGCCCGGCAAGCAGCGGCTTGCACCCGGGTGGCGGCCTCTTCTCGTTAAGCACGCCATGGACGCGCCTGCCCAGACTTCATTCGTGCTGCACTCGTTGCTGGTGGGAAAGCACATAGCAACCCTGTTCTACGGGTGCCCGTTGCGCCAACGGCAAACGTTCCCCCTAAGAAGCGCACCCCCCATTTCGCCACTCTCGCCTCCACGCACCTGCAAGCGTACGGCGCCCCTACTACTGCCCCACCACAGCAGCCACCATCAGGTCTCACGGCCCTCATCCTTTTCCATCCACTGCAGCACCCACACCAACTCACAACTTGGTCGCATACGCCCAGTTGTACACAAACGCCTTGTAACTGGCGCGGTCGCTGGCCGTCCACAAAGCAGAGGCATTCTCAGCCACCGCCGCCGGAGGGTCCACCCGGTCCACACGGAAGCCAGCCGCATAGAGCAAGTTGGCCAGCAGCTGCGGCGCCCAGGTGTAGAGGTGCATGTCCAAGTCCTCTGCCGGGTTGCGCCACTGGCGGCCGACCTGCACGCCCTCGTTCTTAATGCCAATGATGATACGTCCGCCGACCTTGACCTTGGCCGCCGCCGCCCGGAGCTCCGTCAGCGGGCATTCGAGATGCTCAATGACGCTCGTCGAGTACAGAAGGTCCAGTGAGTTGTCCTCAACGTCCTCAATGTACTTTACTGCGTGGATGGCCGCGTCAGGGTAGTTGACTGCCATCGACGCCCGGGCGTGGGGGTTGAGCTCAATGGCCACCCTACCACTAACGTTCAGGGTGGCCAGGATGTGGCCACCGCCGGCGCCCAGGTCACCCACCACGTCCGAGGGACGCGTTTGGAAGACGTTGGTAAAGTTGGTGGACTGGGCCTTTGTCAGGCCTTGGGAGGTCTGCACGCACAAGCAGAAGGACACACGCATAGCGGGGCTGAGGTGTGTCAACAAGAAGCTCCGCACCAAGGCACCTCTCTCCCTCCACAGCCCGCCTGAACGTGCAGTCCACAAAGCCTAGCTGCTCCCACCTGCGCCCGCAGTATCTTCATCAATGTCGCACCCACTCCCCCCCTCGCGTGAACCCCACCCCCTCAGCCACAGTCCTCAATTCCAGCTGGTCCCGCCTGTGCCCGCAACGTCTGTGCCCGCAACGTCTGGGGCGGTGCCGAACCGACGTTGGCGCTTCCAACGCCAGCCCCCCCGCAGACAGAAAAAACAAAACTCGTACGAACCTGCCATTGGAAATACTTCTCGTCATAGTGGCTGGCCGCCTTTCCCAGGTCCCCGCGGCAGCCCGGCCCACAGCAGGCCGGCTTGCCATTCACCACCGGCGGCGCACACGCCATGCGGCGGGCAATCGACGACCAGCCCCCCTGACCAAACACCGTCGACACGACCCACACCAGCGCCGTCACCAGACACACCTCCATCCCGACGCGCACCACCGTGGCAACGGGCACCCGCTTCAGCAACGACCGCGACAGGGTCGACATGACCGCAACGGTCGAGGCGGCACCGCCGAGGCCGTTGGTGACGAGAAGACTCGTGTGGTAAAGGCAAGCCGCGTGCCCTCAAACGTACGCCGGCTGCCTCACCCGCTTCGTCTCTTGCTGGCGTCCACCGCCCAGTCGCAACGAGTCTGGTCTCCGCCGTCGTCGTCTGCTCCTGGCGGACTTGCCCAGCAGGTCAAGCCGGCCTGCGTGGCCCCCGTCAAATGTCCGGTCCAAGGCAGCGTGCGGGTGGAGAGGGGACGCCTGGGCCAGCCTCTCCACCGCCCATCCGCGGCGCCGCCGCCGGGCGACCAAGCCTCCGAGCAGTCTGCGGGCTGACATGGCTGGGCAGGCCGGCTCTGCGCGCGACACTGGCTGGGTCTGTCAGACTGACAGTGTCGGTGGAGCGCTCACCGAGGAAAAAGGAATTGAGCCGTCGAGCGTTGATCCACGTTGCGTCCCAGTCACCCTAAACCCTTTCGACATGAATGGGCACTGCACTGTAATCCGCTCGCTCTTTCCACCTTGCCCTCGTCCTGGGAACGGGATCCCGGCAGCGTCCCTCCTCTCCCTCCCCTTCCCTCCGCACCTCCCCCCTCGTCCTGTCTGACAACGAGCGGCTGGTTGGCAGTTTGCGGCTTCAAGGAGGCATGGCATGATCAGCGGCAGCGTGTTGCGGGGCGCGGGAGCATTTTACCTGGGCGACCGCGCAACGGGCGCATGCCCACTGCAGCGGCAGCGGGGGAGCGGAGGGCGCGGTCGAACGGCAGCCGTCTCGGGCACAGGCGGGGTGACTCCCAAGTAGGTAACAGGGGCCTTTCACCATCCTCGCCAGCTAGAAACCGGCAACGTCCCCTTCCGTGTCACTGTTGCCAGCGGTAAGAGGGGACGTGCAGGACGTCTGGGCGGCGTTTGTTTCACTCGGACCAAATTCCTGCTTGGTGTGGGCTTGAGGCGTCGTCCCCACTCTGGGGGGCTGCGCCGCATTTACCGTTCGGAGCACGACGGCGGAGTCGAGTATCCCCCAGCGGTACAGCGGGGTGGCTGCCACAGCGCCTGCCATGGCATCAAACGGGGCGGCGACGGAGACACACATGGAGGAGGTCAAGGCGCAGTAGGGGGCTGTCGAGGTCGTCAGGCGCTGGGCCGCCCCCCTCTGGTGTCTGCTGGGAGGAGTGGCGGGCCGCCCCCTGTCTTGTTCCCCGCATCCACGCCTGGGACGGCGGCCGCCGGCGTCTGCCGGGGACCGACGCCACCCGTCAACCGACAT
This sequence comes from Pyropia yezoensis, assembly GCA_009829735.1. Taxonomy (NCBI): domain Eukaryota; phylum Rhodophyta; class Bangiophyceae; order Bangiales; family Bangiaceae; genus Pyropia; species Pyropia yezoensis. The sequence continues at coordinate 16,946,608 of CM020619.1, read as the reverse complement.
GGCAACCGTGTGTGAGCGTGGGGGTGTGCGTTGTACAGCACATACAGCGCCGCCGCAGCGGAGCGGGTGAGCGCGGAAGCTACATAGTGCGTGTCGCAGCGCAGTGGCGGCGGTCCACCCCGCCCTCTTTTAGTCTGTCCTTTGCAGCCGCGCGACCCCCTGCCGCTGTCCAGCGTCAGTCCTTGGCGTCCCCCCCTCCTCCCCTGCTTGTCCCACTCGCAGCCCCTCCGTGGCCACCCGCCTCCGCCTCTGCCGCAGCCTCTGCCCCTGCCGCCGCCCCCCCCCTCCCCTCCGCCGCACCCCCCCCACCCCCGTCCTCGTCCACCACCCCCACCACCCCCACCACTCCGACCGCCGCGCGCGCCGCAAACGCTGCGCGCGCCGCCGCGCGCGCCGACGCCGCCGCCGCCCGGCCACCCCCACCACCACCACCGCCACCACCACGGCCGCCACGGCCGCCACGGTCGCCACGGCCGCCACGGCCGCCGCGGCCACGGGTAGCAGCCGCCGCCGGGACCGCCGCCGCTGGCGCGGCGGCGTCGACCCCGCTGGCGTTGAGGTCGGCCGCAGCTGCGGTCGCCGCCGCTGTCCCCGCTGCGGGGCCGTCGGCCGCGTCGGCGGCGTCGGCTGCCCCACACGCGATGGTCGCGACAGGCGCTGCCGGGCCGTCCGCCGGGGCCCCCGCGCCCGACGGGGTCGGTGCCGCCGCGGCCGTCGCCTTGCCAACCGCCGCGTCTGCCGCGTCGGCCGCGTCTGCCGCAGCCGGCGACGCCGCCGCCGCCGCCGCCGAGGCCGCCTCGGCCGCTGCCGGCGCGGCCGCGGGAGCCGCCGGGGCGACCACCACCAGCACCCCGTCGTCGGGAGGGCCCAGTCCCCTCCCCCCCGGGCCACCCCCACGGCCGCCCCCACGAGAAGCCCACGCCAGGCGGGCGGCCCGGGCGGCCCCCCCCGGGGGCCCTCCAGGCCGCCGGGGGGCGCCCCCCGCCCCGCGGCCGACGCCGCCGCCCCGCCCGCCCCGCCCGCCACGCCCGCCGCGGCCGGCGGCAGCCGCAGCGGCGCCACGCGGCCAACCCGCTGGCCCCCCTCCGCCGCCACCGCCGCCGCCGCCGCCGCCGCCGGCGTCGCCGTCGTCGTCGCCGTCGGCGGGCGGCCCACCCGCCACCGCGGCGGCCAGGCGGGACCGCGCGGCGGCAGGGGCAGCGTCCACAGCAGCGGCGGCGGCGGCCGGGCGGGCGGCGGCCCAGGCGGCGGCGAGCGCCCGTGCCGCTGCGCGCACGGGCGCCGACGGGTCCATGATGGCGGCGAGCAGCGTCGCCGCCACCGTCGCATCGTCGACGGTGTCATCGTCGGCGGCCGCCGCCGCCGCCGCGGCGGCGGTGGCATCGTCGTCGGGGGGAATCGCCGCCGTCGGGTCGGCGGGCGTAAAGCCCGCGGCGGCGAGGTAGCCCACCCCGCGGGCGCGGAGGGCGGGGTGCGCCCCCGGGGTGGTCACCGTCGCCGCGCAGGCCGCCCACAGGGCCGCCCGGCCGGGCCCGAGCGGCGGCCGCCAGGGGGGGGCGCCGCCGCCGCCACCACCGTCGCCGTCGACGGCGCCGCCGCCACCGCCGCCGTCGGCGGCCGCGACGGCTGGCGGCGGCGGCGGCGGCGGCGGCGGCCCGACGGTCCGCGCCAGCAGCGCCCGCGCAATGCCATCGCCGGCCGACTCAAATAGCGCCGACGTCTTGACGAGGAGCCCCCCCGCGGCGGCCCACAGCGTCATTGCCGCGGGGGTGCCCAGGCGGGGCGCCGCCGTCACCGTTGCCGCCGCGGCCTTGACCACCATCGACCGCAGGTCCGTCGTCTGCGCCGCCACCCCGGGCGCCATCACCTCCACGGCGGCCAGCCCCGCGGCGGCCGCGACGGGGGTGGCGGGGAGGCGGGAGAGGAGGGTGGCTGCCCGGCGGAGGGCCGCCACGCGCCCCTTCCACGGGCCCGACAGGTCGGCGGTGGCGGCGGCAATGGCGGCGGCCTCGGCGGGGAGGCCCGCCACGTCAGTGACGGGGGGGAGGCTGGCGGGGTCCCCATACACCGCAGGGTCGGGCGCGCCGGGGGGGGGGGGGGGGAAGCGCCGCCGGGGGGGGGGGCCGTCAGCGGGTCCAGCGCCATCATGGCCGCGTACGCCGCGGCCTTGCGCGCGGCGCGGGAGGTCGGGGGGGTGGGGGGCGGGGGGGTGCCACCCGTGTCGGTCCCCCCCGTCGCTGCCGTGGCGACGGCGGCAGTGGGAGGGGAACGGGCGGGAGGCCCGACGTCGGGAGCGGGGGGGGGGAGCGTGGAGCGGCCGCCGCCCGCCGTGGCGGCCGGGGCGGGTGCCGCGTTCTCCCCGCGGGGGGCCGCCGCCGCCCCGCGGCGGCCGCCGCGACGTCCCGGCGCCACCGGCGGCGCCGACCCGCCCCCGTCACCCGCCGAGGCGGCGGCGGCATCGTCAGCCGCCGCCGCGGTGGCCGTCGTGCTCCCGCCGGCGGGGGTGCCCGCGGTGCGTCCCCGCCGCGGCCGCCCGCCTCCCCCCCCGCGGCCGCCGGCGCCACCGGCGGCAGCCGCTCCATCGGCGGCCGGGCCGGTACGCGCGGCGGCGGCGCCGTCTGCGGCCGTGTCCGTGTCTGCGGCGGCAGCGCCTGCGTCGGCGTCGGCAGCAGTGGCGGCGGCAGCGGCGGCGGGAGGCTCCGTCGCCGCTGTCAGGCGGCCGCCACGGCGTCCGCGGCCGCCGCGGCGGGGAGCGGCGGCGGCGGTGGCGGCGGCAGCAGACGCGGCGGGCGCGGCGGCCTCGGCGGCGAGGCGCCCCTCCACGCCCGCCTCGGCACGCACCGCCGCGCCGTGCGTAGCAACGGCGGCGGCGAGGCGCGCCGCCGCCGCCGCGGCAAGGGCGGTGGCCTCTGCGGGGGCGGAGGAAGAGGCCGGGCCGGCGGCAGCGGCGGGCGGCGGCGCCACCCCGCCCCCGCCGTCGACGAACCCGGCGCCAGCCGTGCCCCCGCCGTCGCCACCGTCGCTGTCGGCAGCGGGAGCGGCCGTTGGCGGCCCGTCATCGCCGCTGCCGTTGCCGCTGCCGCTGCCGCCGTCGTTGGCGTCCCCGCCGCCGTCCTTGGCGTGGACCCCCGCCCGCGCGCCGCCCCCCGCGCGCCGCGGACGCGGACGCGGACGAGGCGGCGGCGACGACAGCGACAGTGCCGGCAGCGTCTGGGCGGCGCGGCCGCGGCGCGGGGCGGCGGCGGCGGCGGCGGCGGCGGCCGCCGCCTCTGCCTCGGCGCGCACCGGCGTTGGCGCGGCGGCGGCGGCGGCGGCGGCGGCCGCCCGGCGGCCGCGGGCGGTCGACGCGGCGGCTGTCGCGGCGGCACGCGCCGCGGCGGCGGTGGTGGCGGCGGTGGCGGCGGCGGCGGTGGCGGCGGCGAGGCGCCGCCGAGCGGCGGCGCGGGTCTCCATGGCAGGGGGCGGGGGGGGGGGGGAGGGAAGGGGGGGGGGGGGGGGGGGGGGGGGGGGGGGGAGGGGGAAGGGTCGACGAGGCGGCGGGTCGGGAATGCAGGGGGGGGGCGGGGTGGAGAAGTGGGAGGGGGAGGGTGGCAGAGGTGGGTGAACGGGAAGGCGACACGCGCGCACCGGCGAGCACCCGAGCGCCCGGCGACGTCGGTCGCGGCCGTGGGGACTCGAAGAGTGTTGGTGGGGAAAGAAACAGGGTGTCCAGGGGCGGGACTCGTGGTGAGAGGGTCAGAGGCGAGCCGGGGTTGTGGGCAGGACAGCGCCACAGGGGAGGGAGTGGGGGAGGGGAAGCGTGGCGCGGTCTTGGCTGTGTGGGTTGGGTGGGGGGGGGGTTAGGTGATGCACGCACGGGGGGCGTTGACGGAGGGGGCGGCGCGCGCTGCGCCGGTGTCGGCTCACCCCTCCCCGCCCGCCAGTTTGAACTGTCGCCGCCCGCCGTGTTCAAACGGGGTGGCGGTCGAGGGTCCCGGGGCCCGGGCGGCTGACAGATGGGAATTGATCCGAGTTGCACGGCGGGTTGGGGATAGGGTTGCGCAACACGCCTGGGGCGTGTACACGAACACGCCCCAGGCGTGTTTAAGTCGTGTTTTAGGCTTGTCACGCCGACACGCCCGCCAATAGGAAGGGCGTGTTCGGGGCGTGTTAGGGATGATAGGCGCCAGACTTGGCGAGAGTTGTCACTCTGGGTCGCCTGAGGCTCTATTTAATTCACCGAACCAGCAAACGTGACATTAAATGGAGGTTGTTTGGCTAATGTGGGGGGGTCACTTCGGGCGTGTTGGGCATGGTCGGCGCGAAAAGGCGTGTTGTACCGTGTTGTAGCGTGTCACGCCGACCCGCCTGGCAAAAAGGGGCGTGTTGCACGGCTCGGGTACATACCATGCACACACGAGTTTTTTGTTTTGATTAGGGATGCTTTTGATTATTGATTTGCGCTTTGCGGGCTACATGAAATTGTTAAAAGTATTCGAATGTTCTTGCTCGCCCAGGAAGGAGGCAGTGGAGCGAACGGCGTCCTCTCGCATGACTGCGGTCGTCGGACCTCCAGGAACTGCATTATTGATGGCACTATTGATGGGGACGTATTATGGGGGAGAGGGACCGCCGGGGGGGGTAAGGAGAAGGCACCACCTTGAACGGAATGGGGTTTGAGGGTGGCTGCGTGGCGAGGCGTCCTTGCGCAGGTCTCTCATGTGAGCGGGGAAGAACGGTGCGAGAGAAGAGATCGTGCGGGGAGGTGGAAAGGTCTCTTGCAATATGGAAATGGTCAAGTCATTGAGGGGACCGGGGGCGCAGGGTGCGGCGGAGAGGGTCGCGGTTGTCCAAAAACACCGCGGCGGCCAGGCGGCGGGGGGGGGCGCGACACGCGCAGCAAGCACGCGCGAACAAAAGTGGAGAAAAAAAAAATGGACAGACGTGCACAGGGAGAAGAGAAGAGACAAAACACCGCGGCGGCCAGGCGGCGGGGGGGGGGGCGACACGCGCAGCAAGCACGCTCACTCCTCGTCGGCCGCCACCGCCGTCGCCGTCGCCGTCGCCGGTGGGGGGATACCCCACTGCTTGGCCCCTATCGTCGGTCCACACGCAGAGAGCAGGGCAGGGGGAGAGCAATATCGCGACAGCGTCGGCCATGCCCGGGTTAGCAACCCCGCTGCCACGACACACGGACGACCGCCCAGAAGGACGGACAGCCCAGCCCTTCCCCCCTTCGCCCCCGCCCACGCGCCCGTCGAGGCGTCCACATGGTATAGCCGCAGTCACCACACCAGAGCAGCGCTGCTCCAAACCACGCAGCCGTGACCCCCTCCAACCGCCCCCACCTGCTGCCCACGCCCCGTTCCCCAGCTCTCTGAGACACCCGCGAAAAACGTACGCTTCTCGTGGGGGGGTACCCGCACGGTGGGCCCCATCGTCAGGTTGACAGCCTCGAGGAAGGCCGACGTGGCCGCCAGCGACGCACACATGCCTGCACCAACAGACAGCTTTTGCGCTGTGCGGTGGGAGGAAAAAGGGCGCGGGGAGGGGGGGAGGGAATGAGGGCGAGTGGCAACCGCGTGCCGGCAAGGGCAAGGGGCGGCAACATGGGACACAAACCCCACAGCGAGGTGGGCAGGCACGCCAGAGACCAGGACAAACCAAACCAAAGCAGGGTGAGGAAGCAATGCGGTTCCAAGCACGGTCAGCACGACGCGCCCACAAGCCGCACCCGCCGGACGTACGGCCCAGAGCAACAGGGGGCAATCGCTGGCGCAGGAGGCGACCACCGCCCTCCCACCGTCACCCCAGCGACAGCAAACGAGGCAGAGCCCCCCCACCCACGAGACCGCGTCGGTCGCCCATGCGCGGGTGCCCCGTCCAGCACAGCTCGCCATGGCGCGCGCACGCGTCTCCACAAACACCACCTCGCCCCCCCCTCCCACCACGCCCCCGCCACCCAGCGCCCACCCCACGGCCGCCGACCCCGACGTACAGCTAACGCCAAACACCATACCCGCCGCACACCCCGCCGTGGCACCGTTCCAAATATCCTTGCGCCCGTCACGCAGGGACACGAGCGTGTCCTCGACGGTCGCAAAGATGCCGCCCATGGCGGCGTAGACGAGGCCGGTGCGGCCAACCATGCGCAGCGGCTGCAGGGGGGACGATGGGAGAGGAAGAGCCAGGGAGCCAGGGAGGGGGGAGGATAGCGACCAGCATTTCCACAGCAACACACACGGCGTCGACGGCCACCCCCCGGCGACACGGCCCGTCGAGACCCCATCGTCCACCCGCAGCACGCCGCACACACACAAAAACCACACGCATGCACAGCATCCACAGTGCGGGTCAGCAAGCCGCCTACGCCTGTCGCAGCAGGGGTGGGGGGCGGGACGTTACCATCCACTACCCCGCACCGCCCGCCCCGCCCCACAAGCGGACGGGTGTTGGCCCGCCCAGGCCGGCCGGCTACGTCCCCCCGCCCCCCACAACCGGCGAGGGGCGGGGGAGGCAGGATCGCTCGCGCCCCTGCCGCGGCGCGGCCGCCCCTCACAGCCGCGTGACACGGCGCCACGACTGGGGAGCACACGACGCACGGTGGGGGTGCGACGCCGCGTTCTACCGGCGCAGGGGGGCCCCCGCAGCCTGGCGTAACCCCCCTGCTCCCTCCCCTCCCTCTCTCCGCCTCCCCCCCCGCCCCACCCCGCGCCGCTCACCCACTGCACGGGGCACCGGCACTGCCTGCACCGCCCGCCGCCTCGCGCAGCGCGCTTGCGTCCACCCATCTCCCACCACAAGTCTCCCCCCCCCCCCCCCCCAACTCATCTCCCCCACCCCCTCTCGTCCTCCCTACCTTCCCCCCCACACCCCCGACCACCCCCTCAGCCGCCTGACCACACCCGCCCTTCCCCATCTCCCACACCCGCCCCCCCCCCTCCCCTCCATCAACATACCTGCGACGCAACCCGCTGGTAGGCCGCCGCCGCCGCCGCCGCCGGGCTGCCCCCCGCCACCGACCCCGCCTTCCACGGCCGCAGCGGCGGCGGCGCGGCACCGCCGGCGCCGGCGCCGGCGCCGGCGCCCGGGGCGGCGGCAGTGGCGGCGGCGCCAGCGGCGCGGCCCGCGGCGGCGGCCGACGCGGCCACCGACTGGGACTGGATGTAGGCGCGGGCGGCGCCGGCGGTGAGGCCCGCGGCGCCCGACGCGGCCGTCCACGACGCTGCGCGGGTCAGGGTGGAGGGGGCGTCGTCGGACGTCATGGCCGGCCGGTGGGGGGGGATGACAGGGGCAGGGGAAAGGGGGGGGGGGGGAAAGGGGGGGCGGCGGGCGGGAGGGGAGGGGGGGGGGGGGGAGGCGGATCGGAAGGCAGAACGGCAAGGGAGGTGAAAGAGCGGGGGGGGGGAAGCGGACGAGGGGGGGGAGCGCACCCGGGGGTGGGGCGGCCAGACGGACAGACGGTGCGGACCGTCACGGAGAAGGCGACAGATGCGCAGCGCTCCGTGGGCGCGTCGGCAGAGGTGGCGATCCTCGATAGGGGAGAGAGGCCGCCGCGGTGGCCGCCTTCGTGCCACGTGGTCGCGGAGAGCGTTACGCCACATGTGTATTTGCTTTCAGGTTCTATGGGGACAATTGGGCACAACTGGGCCGACCTCGTTTGAGACAGAAGATCTTTCGACCGACAAGCAGCATCCAGAGACCCATGGTTCAGCTTCAACCAATCATGTGCTGGCATGTTGAGCCGGAGCCAATGAAAACAGTGTCCTCGTCCTGTCCTACTTTCAAGCCTAAATATTGGCCAGCACCCCAAAAGGTCCCAAAATACCTGACCACCACCCGTCGGCTCTTCTGTATCGACTGCGGCGCGCTCAAACAGCAACAGCGGCGCGCCCGTCTTCCTCTTCGGCGACCGCGCCCGTCTTCCTCTTCGGCGACCGCGCCAGTGCCCCCAACCCCCCACCTCCACCACCCCCCACCATGCCCCTACGACCTGGCGGCGGCGGCGGCCGCCGCGCCCCGGCGAGCTCCCCCCCCCCCCCCCCCCACGCCACGGGGGCCTCCCACCCCCACCCCCACCGCCGCCGCCGCTGCCGCCGCCGCCGCCCCCCCCCCCCCATGCGACGCGGCGGCGGCCGCCGCCGCCGCCGCGGTGGCGGGGCCACCCGGCGCGTCCCCCCCCCCCCTGGCGCCGCTCAAGGCGGACGCGCCCCCCCCGCCTCCCCCCCCCATCCCCCCCCCTCCTCCTCCTCGGCGCCCCCCCCCTCCCCCTCCCCCCCCCCCCCCCCCGCACGCCACCGCGTCTGCGTCTGCGTCGGCGTCGGCGGCGGCGGCGGCCCCGACCGCCGCTTCCGCATCGGCAGCTTCGGCAGCAGCCACAGCAGCAGCAGCAGCTGCATCCTCATCCGCAGCAGCAGCAGCAGCAGCGGCAGCGGCAGCAGCGACGGCGGCGGCGGCCCTGCCGCCCCCCCCCCTCCCCCCCACCCCCCCCACCGGCGACGCCCTCCGCGCCCTCACCCGCCGGCGGGCGGTGGTGGCGTCCCGGCTGGCGGCGGTGGAGGGGGCGCTCGCCGCCGCCGAGGCCGACTACCTGTCCGCCACCTGGGCGACGGGCAACGTGGTGCGGGGGTGGCCGGGCTACGCCCGCCGCCCGTTGGACGGCGGCGCCGGCGGGGGGGGGGGGGGGGGACGGGAACGCCCGAGGGGGGGGGGGGGGGGGTGCCGCTGGGGTGGGGGGGGGGGGGACCCCGCCCGCCCGGGGGGGGGTGGGGGTGGTGGCGCCCCCGAGGGGGGGGGGGGGGGGGACGCCCCCGCCCCGGGCGGCGGTGGCGGCGGTGGGGGTGGGGGTGGGCGCGGCGCGCGGCGGATGCGGCCGAGTGACCGCATCTTTACGTGGGGGGGGGGGGACGCCGAGGGGGGGGGGGGGGGGGGGGGGCGCCCCGCCCGCCCAGGGGGGGGGGCGCGGAAGAAGAAGCGCCCGCGGCTGCACGACGTGTGAGAGCGTCGGGCGATTCGGGGGGGGGGGGGGGGGGGGGGGGGGGGGGGGGAGGAGGAGAGAGCGGCTGTGGGTGTAGGGGGGATTGGGGGGGGGGGGGCGGAAGGGGGTAAGGGAACGGCGTCCTCGGCTGGTGACGTGGTGTTTGTGCTTGGTTGTTGTGGCGGCGCCGGTGGTGGCCGCGGCGGCGGCAGCAGGCGGCCGCCGCCGGTGGTCTTGGGCCTGTCGGCAGACGGCGTGCCGGAACCGGGGTTGCCCGCTCCCCCGCCCGCCCGCAACGGCCCGCAGTGGGTCTGGGGCCTGTCGGTGCGTCCCCCGCTGGGCCAACCCCCCTTCCCTCACACGAGGGGAGGGCCGGGGCGGGGCAGGGCGGGGCGGGGCGGGCCTCTGCCCCGGGGTGGACGGGTGGGGGTGGGTGCGCAGGGGGCAGCGGGGGGGCACCCAGAAGGCACCAAAAACATTCGTCCAGGACGGGCAGCGGACGCACCGAAACGATGGACGCGAAAAAATACCCAGACAGAAGCGCACGGTATCGGCCCCCGCCACCCCGTCGACCGTGTCCGTCCCCCCCGGCACCACACCCCCCCCCCATGGCGGCTGTTGTGCCTCCCTCCCCACCCTCGGGTACACAGGGGGGGCTGCCATTGGTCCTATGCTCCCCCCCGCCCCCCCCCCCCCCCATCGTCCGTACGCCCACCCACCCCCCCACCCCCCCGGGGCCGCCCCCCCGCGCCGCCGTCACGCGCCCCGCGCGTGGACGGTGCGGACAAACTCGAGGAAGGCGGGCACGCCGTCGACGGCGGCGGCAGCCGCCGCCGCCGCCGCCGCCGCTGCTGTGGCGGCGGGCGCTGCAGCATCGCCGCCACTGCCGCTGCCGCTGCCGCCGCTGCTGCCGTTGCGGTGGCCATTGCCGCTGCCGCGGCCGCTGCCGCTGCCGCTGCCGTGGCCGCTGCCGCTGCCGCTGCCGTGGCCGCTGCCGCTGCCGCTGCCCGCCGCGGCCACGCCCGCGCCGCCCGCCGACGGGGCAACCCCACGGCGCGGCGGCGCCCGCACCCGTACCGGGTGGCCGCCACCGCTACCGCCACCACCGCCACCCCCACCGCCACCACCACCACCACTCCCCCGTCTGCCGCTGCTGCCGCCGCCGCTGCTGCCACCGCCGCCACTGGCGCCGCCGCCACCACCACCACCGCCGCCGCCGCCGGCGCGGCCACCGCCGCGGGGCCCCGCTCCCTCTGCGCCGCCGGTGCGCCCGGCGCGGCCGGCCGTGGTGGCGGTGGTGGTGCCGCCAGCGGCGGCGGCGGTGGGGGCGGCGGCGGCAGCGGGAGCGGGACGCCGCCATGGCCCCTTGGCGCCCCCCCGCGGCTTGCCGCCGGCGCGGCGGGCCGACGGGGTCGGGGGCGGCCGCACGCCCCGGCCGCCGGTGGCGGCGGCGGCCGCCTTGGCCGTCGCCGCCGCCTTGGTGGCGGCGGCCGCCGCAGCCGCCGCCGCCGCCTCTGCCGACGGAGGCGCCCCCGGCGGGGGGGACACTGGGGAGGTGCCGGCGGGGGGGGCGGCCGCCGCCGCAGCGGCGGCGGCTGCCGACGCAGCCGCCGCGGCGGCGGCGGCGGCGGCGGCGGCGGCGGCACGGCGCGCGCACCGCTTGATGCGGATCCCACACGCTGCGCAACGGGGGGGGTGGGGGCGGCCAGGGTCATGGACAGGCAGGGGTCAAGACACGCAAGGCCATCCGCGATGCGCCCGTACCCCGCCACGTTGGTCAGTAGCGGCGCCAGGAAACACAAGGGCCACACGGCCCCCGACGACCGTGCCGCGCGGGTGGCGCAGGGCGCGCGCATGGTGGAGGACCACGTGCACCGGTGGCGCCCCCGCGTGCGCCCTCTCACCCACCCCCTCTGGCGACGGGGACGTGGCGCAGCCGAGGCTGCCGTCCACTTATTCCCCACCGCCGCCCCTCCCTTTCCTCTTCCCTCCCCCCCCCCCCCCCCCCCGCCCCCCCACCTTCCGTCCTCCTCCCCCTCCCCCCCCCCGCAAGGAAAACGTACCGTTGCACAGCATCTGCTCGTCATTCCCCCCATACCGCCACTGCGCGGTCGACGTGGTGCCGCACGAGTCACACCGGCGGTCGAGCATCCCCCCCGACGGTTCGCCGCCCGCCGCGGGCCCGCCGCCGGCGGCGGCGCCCCCCCCGCCGGGCCCGCCGGCACCCTCCCCCCCGCCGCTGCCGCCCCCGCCGGGGCCGGCCGCCCGCTTGGGCACAAACCGCCCATCCTGCCCGCGGAAGCGGCGGAGGTCCTCGGCCCGCCGCCGGTGGGCCGCCTCGGCCCGCCGGGATACGGGCGGCCCGCCGGCGCCACCGGCGCCACTCGTGCCACTGGCGTCACTGGCGGCGGCGGCGGCGGCGGGGCCGTCTGCCGGCGGCAGCGTGTGGGCGCCCCGACGCCGCGCGGGGGGGTGCCCAGCCGCCCGCCCGCGCGCGGCGAGCGGGGCGGCCGGCGGCGACCGCGGCGGGCTTGCCGCCGCCCCCACCCCCCGTGGTGGCGCTGGGGACGGCCCCGCAGCAGAGGCCGGCGGCGTCGTTTGCGGTGGCGGCGCGGCCGCCGCGTCGACGACCGCCGTCCCGTCTGCCGACGCGGCGGCCGCGGCGGCGGCGGCGGCGGCCGCCAGCGCGCGAAACGCCGACGTCGCTTCCGCCGGCCGTGGCGATGGCGGCGCGTCCCGCCGCGGCGGCGACGGTGACGGCCGGGGCCACCCGGGCGTCAAGGCGGCGGCGGCGGCGACGGCGGCGGCGGCTCCCCCGCGGTCGGCGCCCCCCCCCGTCGCCACCCGCCGGCGGTGGGTAGAGGTGGACGTGGGGAGGGGGGGCGGGGGGGGGGACCCGCCGCGCCCGCGGCGGGCGGTGGCCATGGGCGACAGCGGCGGCAGCCGCCGGGGGGCGTCTTCGCCCGCCTCCACCCACAGCACCGCGTCGAGGACATTGTCCATGCCGATCCGCGGCCAGACCGCCAGCGGGGCGGCGGGGGGACAACGCCGCCGGCCTTGGCCGTCGCTGTCGCCGTCGCTGCCGCTGTCGCTGTCGCCGTTGCCGTTGCCGTCGCCGTCGCCGTCGCCGTCGCCGTCGCCGTCGCCGTCGCCGTCGCCGTTGCCCTTGTCAGTGCCGTTGCCGTTGCTGCCGCCGGCAACACAATTGAGACTTGAACGCCCCCCGCGGTGACCCCCGCGACGGCGACGGAACGGCCCCGCCGCACCGTGTGGGCAGCTGAGCAAAAACGACCACGGAGGGGATGGGCCGGGCGAGTGGGCCCGACGCTCCCTGCCGCCAAACACCGCCGGCTCACCCGCGATCCACCGCTCCGCGGTCGACGGCCGCGGCGCGCTGGCCTTCCCCCGCCGCACCGGCTGCCACGGGCGGCGGGCGAATGGATAAAGGAGAGGCGGGAGGGGTGGGCCGCTGCCGCTGCCCGCCGCCGCCGTCAGCGTCGTCGTCCCACCCGCGATCTACCGCTGCGCCGCGCGGCCACCGACCGCCCGCCCCGGCCTGTCGCCGCCGCCCCACCGCGCGCGCTACGAAGCGCCCGTGGGGGGCACCCGCGCTTTGACGAGCCGCCCTTGCCCGCCGCCGCCGCCGCCAGCCCACCGCAGATCTACCGCCCCAATGGGGCGGCCGGTACGGCACGGCACGGCGCCGGCCGGCCGCCGACCGGGCGGCTACCCGTGGACACGGCGAGCACCTTGTCAAGGTAGGAGGAGGATGCGGGGGTGCAAGGGGGAAGAGCCCAGCGGTGGGGGTGCCGTCACGCGCCCAGAGGGAGGCCGCGCGATGGGGGGGCAACCGCCGACCGGCGGGCACCACCGACCGGACCGCAGATCCGCCGCGGCCAAGAGCGGGGAAGACGGCCGCCAGGGGGGGGAACAGGACGCTGCCGGCCGTGGCGGCCGTTGCGGAAAGGGGGCCGCGGGGGGGTGCGGGTGGCAAGGTGGCGTTGCGATCCCCACCGACGGACAGGGCCGGGAGGGAGGCCCGCCGGTCGGCACAGACGGGGGTGGTGGTGGGTGGCGGCGGGCGGCCGCCCTGCTCGCGCGCGCAGGGGCGCCCGCGCGCGCGCGGTCGCGGTCGCGCCGCTGCCGACCGCACGAGGGCGGGGCGGCGCCCGCGGGGGGGGAAGCGCGTCAGAGGGGGTGGCGCGCCAGCTGGGCCGCGCGACAGCGGGAAAGAGGGGCGTGTGGGAAGGGAAGGGGGGGGGGGAAGGGGAGGGGGGTGGGCGGGCAGGGGGGGGGGGGGGGGGGCGCGTGACTAGGCGCCGCTGTCGCGGGGCACACCAGTACCCACACACCAGCCGCCCCCCTTCCCCCCCCCCCTCCCCCCCAGTGCCCCCCCCTCCCACACACGCCCCAGCGGTAACCCCTCGGATACGTGTGCGCGTGACAGTCGAGAGGGAGGGGACAGGGGGGGAGGGGGAGGGGAGGGGGAGGGGTGGCGCAGCAGCGACCGCCACCACACACCCCACAGCACACCGCCACCCACCCCGACCGCCGTCCACACACGACGGCGGCGGGCAGCGTCGGGAAGGCGCGCGGGGGGGGGGGGGGGGAAAGTGTTGCGGAGGGGGAGAGCGCGTGCGTGTGGGGAAGGGGGGGGGGGGGGGGGGGGTAGGTGTCCCGCACGGCAAGCGGGCGTTGCAGGGGGAAGCGGAACAAGGAGGGGGGGGGGGGGGGGGGGGGGTCGAGAGGGGCACGAGGGAGTGGGGGGGGGGGGGGGCAGGGAGGAAAGGGAAGGGGCGTGTGCTGCCTTTGCCCTCCCCCCCCCCGCCCGCCGCGGGTCCCGCCGTCGGCGGTCTATGGGCGCGTCCACCCCGGCGGGGGTGTCGCCGCCCGTGGGCCCGCGCGGCCCGCGCCCCCGCGTCTGCCGGGCCGTCGACACCCGACACCTGTGGGGTGGCGCGGGTGACAAGGGCTGGCGGCAACAAGCCGCCCCGCCCGGCGCGGTCGGTCGCCCCCCGGTCGCTCCCCTCCCCCCCCTCTGCCGCCGGCAACGGGACCCGATTCGCTGTCGCGCCCCCGTGTGCAGCGTGGCTTGGCGGGGTGGGGCGGCCGGGGGGGCGCCGCCGACGCGGCCGCCGCCGCCGCCGCCGCCGCCGCCGCCGCCGCCGCCGCCGACGCCAACGCGCCAACGCCGACGCCAACGCCGGCGGGACCGACGCCAGCACACACGCCCACGCCACCCACGACACCCACACCCGCGGTGGCCGCGTGGGGGGGGCCCGCCCCCCCCCCCCCTTCGCAGCGCGGAAAAATCCAGCGATCACTTATCACCCCACAGCGTGCGGGGGGGAAATGGGCGGGGGGGGGACGTGGGGGGGGTCGTGCCTAGGCCCTGTCAGCCTTGTGGGGGGGGGGAGCAAAAAGAGGCGGAGCGGGCCCCCCACAGCCCAGAGGCCCGTGTCGATTGGCCGTTTCTCAAGAAGAAAAGGAGCGCGTTCGTGGCGGCCGCCAGGGGATGCGAAGCACACCCCCCCCCCCGCCCCCGCGGCGGCGGCCGGCGGTGGCCGCGGCCACCGACCGATCAAGGCGGCAACGGGGCGTCGGCGGCGGCCAACGCAACGTCACGCTGTGGGGGGGGGGGCGCTCGTGGGGGGGGAGGAAGGGCGGCGGAGTAGGGGCGGGGGGGGGTGTCGCTTCCTGCGAGTGGGTCCCAGCTGGCCCCCACCCAGTGGTGGCGCGATCCCCCCCCCCCCCGCCGTCGCCGCTTCTATTTCTTCTGCCCTTCCGCCCCCCCCCCCCCCCCCGCTGCCCCCCCTCCCCCTTCCTGCACTTCCCATTGGCAGAGGCGGGGCTGCCAACAGAGAGAGCGGGTGACGACCGCCGCCGACCCCATTTAGGGTCAAGGCGGGTGAGAGGGAGGAGGGGTGGGGTGGGGGGCCGGGGGGGGGGGCGGGGGGGCAGAGGGGAGGGAGGTGGCGCTAAAACGAGGAGATCTGCGGGAGCAGTTTCCGGCCCCGGGGGGGCAGTGAAGGGGGGAGGGCGGGGGGGAGGGGGGGGCCTCGGCGGTGGCCGACCACCAGGGCCCACCCGTCCAGATCGGGGGTGGGGGCGTGCGCGCACGCCACGCCGCCCCGGCCGTTGGCGTCGGCGCCTGTTCTTCCGCTGGGGCGTCCACGTGGGGCCACGCCACCCCGTCGACGCGGTCACCCTCCCATGCGGGGGGGCGGGTGGGGAGGGGGCGCCCCGTGGGAGGGGGGGTGTCACGGCCAAAAGGCGGCGGAGGGGTGTTTTGGGGGTGTGGTGGGGGGGGGGGGGGATGAAACGGGGAGAGCCCAAACTCGCTCACTTCCGCAGGGACAGCTGGCCCGCGCGCGCCGTTGGATCTACATATATACCTAGAAAGCCGAGGACGACCAGGGGCGGCGCGCGCCTCCCAGCGCACCCCCCCCCGCCCCCCCCCCTTGGTCCTTTTCCTCCCCTGGTGCGGGTTGCCGCGGGCCGCGGGGGGGGCACCCGCCGGGCACACGCAGGGGCGGGCCAAATCTCGCTGCCGCGCCCGTCGCCCTGCTGCCGACGAGGGGGCCCCCCCCCGCTGCCGCCCCAGAGCCGGCGGGGGCCCCGGTTTGGGGGCCGGGGGGGGCGGGGGGGGCGGCGGGGGGCAGCTGGCCAATCTCGCTGTGAACCCGCCCCCCTCCCCCCCCCCCCCCCAGCCGGTGCTCGACAGTCCGCCGCAGGCGTGCGATCAACGCTGCCAAGACGGGCCCTCAATTGACAGAAATTGATGATGGGGCTCGGAGGAAAGTAGCGCGCCTGTGTCGCTGCGGATCTGTGGAGGCAAGGACGGCCACGAGGCGGCCGCGCTGGACCGCCACCGCCCCGGGGCGCCCACAGTCCGTCATCGTTTTTTCCCAGACTGCGGCTCCCCACCCGTTGGCTGGGGGGGCGGGGGAGGGCTGAGGTGTGGTGTGGCGGCTGCGTATGTACTGTCCGGGGTGGGCGGTGGCGCTGTGAGTGGAGGCGCAGAGATAGCGCGTCGCCGGCCGCGGTTCGCTTCCTCTAGGGCGTCGACAACCTGGGCGCGGCTCGGCGTCGGCGGTCGTTCGCGGCGGTGCATGGCGTCGCCGGCCGTCGGCGTCAGCGGCATGGCACGGCGGGTGGCTGCTGATGTCTGCGCTGCAGCAGAGCCGCTCTCCTTTGTCTTCTCAGTCTGCCCCTTTGCCGCATGGGGTTCGCTCTTCCCTCTAGCAGGGCCGTCCCAAGTCTGGGCGTGGCCAGTTGCAGGGGAAGGACCTCCCCCCCTGCCCCTAAAGACCTTCCCCCTTTCCCGCACGTGCCACCCCCATCTATGATATTACCACATCTCTTGTCGCCCCAGAGAGTCTTCGCGCTGGCTGTTTGATGACCCTCCCTGTCTCGGGAAGCTGCTGTCTGGTGGGTCAGGTTGCGGCAGTACACGCCGTCACGAGCGCACTATTCCCTGGTGGACTGCCGCCGGTCGCGCTTTGCCCACATTGGGTAACAGAGCGGACCACAGGCCGCGCCTGTTGAGTGGGGGGGGTGGTGATACGTAAAGATGGTGTGCTTTGCTGCCCGTCGCTCCCCACCGCCCCCCTTCGCCCTCTCATATACTCCCGCGGGCTCCCCCGCAGCCCCCACACGCACGGCCGCCCACTCACGCCAGACATCCCTCCCGGGGCAAACGGGCCCCTCCAGACGGTCCTCCTCTCGCCCCCCCCCCACTGCCTGCTGCCCACCCCGCCCGCCCCCTCCCCCGCCGAGCCTCTCCCCGTCCGGACCACGGCGCCCTACAACCATCCCCCCCCCCCCCGAGCCACACCCTGCACCCTGCCTCTCCCCCACCTCCCCCGGCGGGACCTGGCGGAGTCGGGAAGGGCCAGAGGTAGGGTGGGGGAGGCGGGAGGAGGGGGGGTGGGGCGGGCAC
Organism: Pyropia yezoensis; assembly: GCA_009829735.1. Lineage (NCBI taxonomy): Eukaryota > Rhodophyta > Bangiophyceae > Bangiales > Bangiaceae > Pyropia > Pyropia yezoensis. Next base: position 16,929,710 of record CM020619.1, on the reverse strand, counting down.
CCGAATTGCACCCACCCGCCCTCCCCCCTCCCCCCGCAAGCCTTGGGCGCTGTGCTCGAGTCCGCCCGACACACCGCCGCGCCATATTCCACCTTGCCGCCCGTGGCGCTCGTTGCCGCCCCACGCAGCGCCTCGCCCACCCCCCGTCCTGCCACCTGCTGAGGCCGCCACCAGTTCGCGCGCCCGACACGCCGGTGCGTCCGCTGCCACCGGTTCCACGTCCGCCACGTCACCTCGGACCCAGCAGTCCACGGACGCCGCTCCCCCCCCCACCGCCCCGCGCGACACCCACGACTGGCCGCGGTGGCTGCCCCCACCCACCTCCCCCCGCTCGCCCGTCCCGTGCCACGTCCGCGGCGCCCCCGCCGCTCAGTTTCCCGCGCAATTGCACGACTCCCCCTCGGGTGGGAGCGTAACGTTGCAGCGGGGGCATGATACAATCGGGGAGGGGGGAAAATCCCCGACCCGTCCAACAGCGCCACCATACGATGGATCACTGGTCTGGGCTGTGCTCATGGCGCGTCCGAGGCCAAGTGACGGGCTGTACGACGCTGCTCTCAGACGTTCTTATCGGCACCGGCGAGAATGTTTCGCGGTGTCTCTACTCAGTCGACCTTCTCCGAGCCGCCGCCGGCACGGCAGGTGCATCTGCAGCGGCGGCGGTTGCGATGACGGCGCCGTCATAGACGAGACGGGGGACCTGTCCCGCACCAGTATCTACTTGCTACTGCAGGCTGCCGGGCTGTTGGTGACCACCGGCGCCGTCGAGACAGTCGCGGTCAACCTGGTGCAGGCGGAAACGGCACGAGGATAGGTAGGGGTGGGGGGGGGAGGGGCAAACGCACCGTCACAGGTGGCGGATGCGGAGGTTAACGGGCGTCGGAGGGCAAGCGCCTTCTAGGCGCGAGGTGGGGCTCCGTACCGTAGAGGTCGATGGCAGGGCTGGTGGAGGCGGGAGCGGGGGCGGCAAAGCACAGAAGCTCCTCCTCCTGGCACACCTGGAGCTTGCTGCTGCCGCCGCTGTCGCCGATGCCCCCGCCGCCGCCACCCTCACCCTCCTCTGCTCGGTGACACGGGTGGAGCCAATGCAGTGACACGCATGCGCTAGGGCCCTGACACAGCTCTATAGGCAGTCGGGTATTGCTATGCTTCTTGTAAAAGGTGGATGTTGAAGGGACGTGAGAGGTGGGATCCATTGGTCCAGACAGCGATTTTCATCACCTTCACGTATTGCAGTTTTCCGAATTTTGTCTCATGTGGACAAGAGCAAGAGCAAGTGTACAAGAGCAAGGGCCAATCGCATGCTGGCAGCAGAGGGCTTACCAATGGCGTGCTGCAACACGTCTGTCGGAAGAAGCTGATGATTGGGTATGGCCACAACTGCTCTCGCGACGAACGCTGGTTGGTCGAAACACTCTTGTTTTTTCGTCCGATCTCGCCGGTTGGCCCTTTATCTCAGGTCTTATCTGTCAAGAACAGTGCGAAGCGCTCAGCCGGTGCTTGTTCTGCCCTCGAAGTGGTCGGAAATCCCGTGAGAATCCCCGATCACACTGTTCGTACAACAACGGACCCTCATGCAAAGCAGTCATTGGCCAGAGAGGCAGCATCTGAGTCATATCATTGGTCAAGCACAGCTTGCTCTTGCTCTTGTCCACATGGGACAAAATTGGGAGAACTGCAATACCGTCAACATCCACATTTTATTTAGAGGAAGCACTATAGTTACTTGTGACTCGTGTGTATTTACATCCGAGGAACTTGAATGTGGTACACACTGATGAGCTGATATTTATAGAGGAGGGCTGGGCCAAGCCGGCCAACCGTCGCCGTCAGTGGCCCTCTGACCGCACTGATCCGGCCATTCCCATGCAATCCACTCAACGCCCCAGTAAAGGGCGCGCGACACCTCTTTCCCCCCAACCGTGAAGCTCCGGGCTCGTCCCCCCCCCCCCCTGCCCCACCTGCCCGGCCACTGCACGTACTGTACAGCCAGGGGGGTGTCTTGCAACCGCATCAGTCCCTTTGATCCGCCCCGCTTGTGGGAGGGAGGGGTCGTTGCAGGAGCAGCCCGCGGTAGTCGCGACAGCGTTTGGGGAACAAAGCAGGGGGTGTCCTCTCCCCCCCCAGCCTGCAGCCTCCGAACCCCCCCCCCCGACACCGTCCGTGCTGGTCTCGGGATCTAGCCGTTTCTGGGATGTAGGGCCCGCCCGCAGATGGGTGGCGGGGCGACCGCGCCCCCGGCGGCACGCCACTGCCTGCGGCTGTGCCGCAGGGCGGCGCGCGCGGCCAAGCCAGGAGGCGGCGTGGGGCGGGCGGAGCGCACGCCCCCGCCCGCGACTGCCGCAAAGGCCTGTCGGCACGCTCCCACCACGCCCGCGCCGCCCCCCCCGCCTCCCCTTCTCCACCCAAGCCCGCCATTCTCCCGCCCCCCCGGTCCCCTCCCCCCCCCCCCCCCCCATCCCGCCTTCGTACCCTCTGTCGGCCACTCCTCCCGCCGGGGCAGCCGGCCGCCACCGCCTGCGGCAGCGGCGTGCGTGGGGTTGGGGTTTGGGCGGTCGCGCGCGCCGCGTTGCGCCACCGCCCCGGGGGTGCCACGCGCCCGCTGTGGAGGGGGGGCCCCCGCCCGGCGGCTGGTGCAGCAGCAGCGTGTGCTGTGCTGGGGCGGGGGGGGGCGCGAGGGAGGAAGGGAGGGTTGGCGGGGAGGGTCGCGTCGGCCGGTCGGGGACGGTGGCTCTTTTGGCGGCCGCCCACGCTTTGGGTGGATCTCAGCCGTCGAAACAAATAGGGACACCCATCCGGCGAACGCGAGTGCTTGCGGGGTGGGGTCGGCTCGGGTCTGGTTTGGCGGCGGGTGTGGCCAGCCGAGGGGGTGGCGTGGGCGCGAGGGGAGCGGGAGGGGGGTGGCGGGTCTGAGCGCTGGGGACTGTGTGTAGCCGCGTGTCAGGGGGGGGTGAGGGCAGTCACAGGGTCTTCTGGGAGGGGGGGTGCGGGCGCGTGTGGCGGGTCCCGCGGGACCACTGTGGGGCTGTTGACGGGCCTGCCTCGGGGGTCCACGCGGCGCGCGCGGACGTCGCGCACCCACTTAAGGGACCCGCCCGGTGCACGTCAGACTTGCGCCGCAGAGTGTTCCTCATCGCTCTTGACGTCCGCGCACGTCGCAGCGCCGTCACTCGGGTGTCTTTGCCGAAGGGCTCGGCCGCCTTCTCATCCCCATTCCCATCCCCGTCCTGTGTCATTTCCTACCACTGAGCCCTCGTTCGACCCCCACCTCACTTTCACCAGGTCATCAGACCACGCGCTTATCATGAGCTCCAGGGAGAGCAGCGATGCCGCCGAGCCGGCCGCTGCACCCGCCCCTGCCCGGCAGTTCCACCTGCCAGTGGACGAGAAGAACCGGGCGACCAAGCTGGTGATCTATCAGTTTTCTCGCCCCCACATGCGCTCCTTCCACTTCGCATGGCTGTCTTTCTTCCTCGCCTTTTTTGGCTGGTTTGCGCTCGCCCCATTGCTGTCCACCATCAAGGAAGAGAACACATGGCTGGACGATGACTCGGCGCTGGACTCCAACATTATCGGCGTGGCGGGCACCGTCATGATGCGGTTTATCGCGGGCCCTATTTGCGATCGGTTTGGGCCCCGCATTACGCAGACGACGCTTCTCACCGTCTTTTCCATCCCCGTTTTCCTGGTTGGGACGGCCCGGAGCTTTGCTACGTTCGCGCTTGCCCGCTTCTTCATCGGATTCATCGGCGCCGCGTTTGTGGTCACCCAGGCGTGGACGACGATTATGTTCGCACCCATCATCGTGGGCACAGCCAACGCGACGTCGGCTGGCTGGGGCAACTTGGGCGGTGGTGTGACCAACGCGATCATGCCCCTCCTGTTTAAGGGTATTGACGCAGGCCTCAACAACCCGGACCGCTCGTGGCGTGTGGTCCAGGTCATCCCTGGCATTGCGCTGGTGCTGTGCGGCGTCTCTCTCTTCTTTCTGTCTGACGACTGCCCCGAAGGCAATTACAAGGACCTTATCAAGGCAGGGACGCGGACCAAGACCAACCCTTGGCTGGCCTTCTTCCGCGCCTCTAAGAACTACAGGTCTTGGGTGCTGTTTGTTCTGTACGCCATGTGCTTCGGCGTGGAACTCATCATGAACGGCAACCTTGCTTCCTACTTCAAGCAGGAGTTTGCGCTTTCTCAGTCGGTCGCTGGCATCATTGCGGGCCTGTTCGGTCTCATGAACCTGTTTGCGCGCTCCATTGGTGGTATCGTGTCGGACGTGGCGGCAAAGAAGTACGGCATGCGCGGCCGCCTGTGGGCTTTCTTCGTCATCCTGTTCTGCGAGTCGCTGGCGCTTATTGGCTTCTCGCGCATTGGCAAGATTGGCATTGCCATCCCGGTGCTGATCGTTTTCTCGTCGTTTGTGCAGATGGCTGAGGGTGCAACCTTTGGCATTGTGCCGTTTGTGGACCCCGAGGCGACGGGTGCCGTGTCGGGTATTGTCGGCGCGGGTGGCAACGTGGGCGCTGTCACCCTCTCTTTCCTGCTCAAGATCAGCAGCAAGCCGGACGGTTTTCTGTACCTGGGCTTTGTGGTCATGGGCGCCTCCTTCCTGGTGCACCTGATCTACTGGCCCCAGTACGGGTCCACCTTCCGTCCCGCGACGGCGCCGCCAGTCAAGGTGGTTGAAGACGATGCGGACATGGCGGACGAGTACGCGGCAGGGCCCGCACCAATTGCCACCTAGTCAGCCATGCCCCCCGGCTGGCAGCCGTGCGGCTGCTTATTCCCTGACGCTATCCACCTGTGCGAGGCTTACACTGAGTGCTACAGGTCATCATCAGGTGCCCAGGCGCCGTCCCGCACCTTTGCTGCGGTGACGCTGAGCGTCTCACGTTTGCACTGTTTACCTTACCAGCAGTAGTATCTCCCTCCGCGACAGAGGTGGCTCATAGAGGCATGATGACTATTTTGTATCATACCTGGCATCGGTAACACTTATTTTTCGAATGAAGCCTTTGTTGTTTCCATCTTCATTTGCAGTCGTCCTGTTCATTCCACCTCATCCCTGAACAGCCCCTGCAAAACGAGCATCCGTGAGGTGTCACTGTGCAGGACTGCAGTACAACGGAGGCCCGAGAGTCGCACTACTGGGACTGACCCGCCATCAATTCTGCCACCAGTACACATCGTGCACCAACACGCATCAGAGGCCTAAACGTACTGGGTGCAGGAAGAAACGCAGGCAGCACGAGGGGTCGCCCCGCCAGTGCCACCAGCACATCCCAACGCTGAAACCAGCTGCACCGCCCTGCGCCAACAGCCATCCGTCTCCCTCACAAGAGGTCGCACTCCTCTGTCAACGGCGGCGCGTTGGGGTCGCTCCCGGGGATGGGCTTAGCAGCAGCGGGAGAGCCCCCCCCCCCCCCCTCGGTCGCTGCCGCCCCCTCCCTCGCGGCGCCCTCCTCAGCTTCGTCGTAGGTCCACTTGTACATGTCCGCCACCGCACACAGAGGGCACTTGAGGGTGCACGCGCCACGGCAGTAGCGGCAGCCAATGGTGCGGCCGAGGACGCCCTCGCCATCGCACACGGGGCACGTCACCTGACCAGAACCACCGCAGTAGGAGCACGGCGTGGCTGTCGCGGTCGCGTCAGCGTCGGCAGCCGCAGCGGGCGTCGCGGCGGCGGCCGAGGCGGCGGCGGCGTCGCCTTCGGGCGCGACGCCCCTCTTGGGCGCCCCACCCAGGGGCTGTGAAGAGGCGGGGGGGACCTCATTTGCCGTCGCCGTCACCAGCGTCCGTAGCAGCGGCCGTCGCCGCGGCGGCGACACGGCGGCGCGCGTGGGCGGGGCGGCTGCCCCCCCCCCCCGGAGCGCCCCAGCCGTCTGGGCTGATGGCCGGGCCGGGTGGCAAGGGTGCAGACAGCAAGGGGGTGAGAACGCCATGGTGGCGAGGAGGAGAGACACGCACTCGCTGTGATAATGGTGGGGGGGTGGGCGTGCGTCGAGCAGGCGGACCGCGGCGGCCGACGGGGGAGGTGACCGGTTGTGGGACGTGCAGGGGGCCAAGGAGCCGCGCCGCAGCTGCGGTGAAGCAGCCCAGCGCGAGGCCCACGGCGGCCAGATCAAGTGGGCCCCTCATGAGCTCATTAAGCTGTGGACCACTCGCGATAGCACACTCCAGGCCTCAACTCCACACAAGTCCCTGTCACCGCCAAGGAAGGATAGTGGCGTACGAAGGCGGTGGCACCACACCACCCTAACCCACGTGGTGGCCACCAGAGTGGACCAGAGCGGGAGAGAGCGCCACGAGGGGTGCTCCCCCACGGCCAGAGTGGCTGGCCATGGGGTCTGCCCAACGTGGACGACCAAGCCGTTGATCACCGCCACCGCCGCCACCGCCGCCGCCGCCGCCGCCGCCACCGCCGCCGCTGTCGCCGCCGATGCCGCTGCCGCCACTGTCGCCGCCGCCGCCGCCGCCACCGCCGCCGCGGCCGCCGCCGAACGCCACGAGGGTGGCGGCGACAGTACCGCCCGCCTGGCGGGGGGCGGGGCGGCCCCCCCCGGCTGGTGGTGGGGGTGTCAGCGGCGGCGGCAGCCGGGCGGGTGCGGCGATGGGTCAGGGCGACGATCCGCCCCGTGCGCCCGCCGCCGCCGTGGACACCGCCGTGAGGGCTGTGGCCGTGGCGGCGCGGCCGCTTTTGTCCCCTCCCTTGTCCCTCTCGTTCCACCACGTTCCACCACGTTCCACCCTACCCCCCCCCCCCCCCCCCCCCCCCCCCCCCAGACCCGCTCCTTCCGCTCTCCCCCCCCCCCCCGCCCACCCCCCGCGCTGCCGCGGGTCACCCCCCATTGACCGCCACCGGTGCACCATGGCCCGCCCCCCCGACCGGGGGTAGACGGCGTGGCCGGGGGGGGAAGGGGGGGGAGACAGAGACATGACGGGCGATGAAAAGGATGAGCGGGAGCGTATGGGCAGCGGCATAGGGTGCCGTGTCCAAGCTCTTGCTCTTCCGCAGACGCGAAGAAAGCGAACAGCGCCAAGGGGGTCACCGTCAAGGCGCCGTGCACGGTGAACAAGGTCCTCAATGGCGGGTGCACCCTGCCTGGTGAGGTGAGGGATTCATGTAAGATACTAGAGCATCGCCGGGAGCCCAGGCAGAGGGCACACTTGTTGCTGGGCGGCCGTATGTGTTGGGCCGCATCGCCCCACGAACGCTGCCGCGCCGCCTGGCGTTGCCAAAAACTACTGTCGATGCAGAATGGATATCCATACAAGACTGCACAGCTCAGCTTGGAGAAAACAAGAACCAAGCAGCACGACAAACAACACGGGGGACAGGGAACCAGAGAAAACCACGCAGTCACATACACGCCAAAGAAGCAAACAAAGAACGAGCAAGGGCATCACTGACAAGCACGGAAGCACTCGATGTGAACTAGCGGTACCACCCTCAGAGTCCGCTCCCCTTCACCCTCCGAGGGACAACCAACGACATGCCTCAGTGGTCACCACCGGAAGCGATGCGGCTGACGCCACTACTCGTCTTCATCGTCGTCGTCGCTGTCCTGGTCTTGAATGCGGCGGCGACGCTTAACCCCTCCACCACCGCCCCCTCCCCCTCGCTGCAGATGAGCAAGCCGGTCTGCGTCTTCGGGGGCAGCCGACCCCCGCCGCCGCTTTCGCCGATAGTCCCCGCTGTCGCTGTCCGACTGCAACATCAAGTCCTCGCCGTCATCTTCGCCGTATCGACCGCCATCCATCTCTTCGTCGTCCTCCTCATCCTCCTCATCGTCATCTTGCAGAAAGCCGCTACTGAGGCCGGCGCCGCGAGGGCCGCCCCCCCCACCTCCGCCGCCGTAACCGCCCGTGTTGCGTGAAGCACCGCCCGCCTTGACGAGCGCACGCATGTGCAGCTGGCGGCGGCGGGACTCGGCACGGGCGGCTTCCCGAGCGCGCTGCTGCTCAGCAGCCGCACGGCGGCGCTCCTCCACCTCGGGCGCCAGCTCGCTAGTCCCGAGCAACACCCGCCGTGCGCCGCCACCACCGCCGGCGCCACCGCCACCGTCGGCGCCGCCCACCGCGCGGACGCCACTACGACGGCGGCCGTCCCGGTCAACAGCAGCACCGGCGCCAGCACCAACGCCTACGCCCGCCGTCACTTTGACCGACGCGACCGCCTTCTTCATGTGCGTGAGCGACGGCACCACGCGGGACAGAACAGACACGACGCCTGCAGCCACGCACAGACGCCCCGGTGCCGCCACCCCTGCGCTACGAACGCCCGCCTCGTCACTGTCCCCACCGTTAAGTTGCTCGTCCTCGTCGCCACCACCTGGCTCGTCGACAAACACCCGCGACTGGCCCGGCGCCTCAAACTGATCATTCATCATGAACGTTTGGTCGCCAACCATCAGCGTCAAGGACCCATCGCTCCACGTGACAATGTTCGCGTTGCTCTCAGCGGCCACATCGGGCACTGACACGAGCGCACCAGCAGTAGGGGGTGGCCGTGGTGCGGCCCCTTCAGCCGAAGGCGGAGGCCGCTTTGGCCGCCATCGTATCATAGTGGCAGGGCAGGGGATCACCTTGGTTTTCGCCCCAGGCGTTGCCGATGCCGCCTCCGTGGCGCGAGCCTCCCACATACGCGCCTCCACGTCCGGGTCCCAAGTTCCGGCACGATAGGCTGTCGGCTCGACGCCCAGCGCTGGTGGTAGCTTCATCAGTGAAAGGAATGGCTGTCGCTTGTGCGGCGCCGACCGCGGTGTTGCGCCTCTCGGCAGCGCCTCAGGCTCTGTCCCAGCCGGAAGCGGCGGTAGCAGCGACGGCGGTGCCGTGACGGTTACCGCCCGGCCCGGTGGGGAGGCGGGTGGCGGAGTAGGCGACCGCGACAACGGACGGCCATAAGCGCCACCACCGCCGGGCGAAGCCGACCGAGGAGTTGATGGTGCGGAGCGGGGACGGGTGGGCGACCGCGACGCGGACCGGCGGGGATGGTCCTCATAGTCCCCCCCGCGATCCCCGCTAGCAGGGGAAGCGCGGCGCGCGGCACGCGACACCCGCCGCGGGCCATCGCTATCTGACCCAGAGTCTGCAATACCAGCAAAGCGGTCCACCTCGGGGGCGACGGTAGGGGGGGAGGGGGCACCATCGCCATCGCCATTTGGTGACGCTCTGGGAGCACGGGAGCGAGAGCTGGAACGTGACCGTCGAGGCGATCGCCGCGGCGACCGCGATCGAGGTCGTGTCCGTGCCCGTCTCGCCGGTGAGCGTGAACGGGACCGTAGCTGCGACCGGGAGCGTGACCGGGAGCGGGAGCGCCCGCCGGTGGGGGAAGCCGGCGCTCGTGACCGTGAGCGTGACGGAGAACGAGAACCGGAGCGAGCCCGCGATGCCAGACGCGACCCAGCCCGGGACTGCGACCTAGACCGGGACCGTGACCGAGAGAGCGACCGCGACCGCGCCCGTGACCGCGACCGCGAACGCGACCGCGACAACCGGAGCCGAGGAGACCGGGACCTGACCCCTAGACGGGGTGACCGGCCAGGCGACCGCACTGGCGACCCCGATGTGCCGCGGCCTGGTGACCCCGAGACACGAGCCCGCGGGGATGCCACTCCCCCCCGCTGTCCCGAAGAGGCGGAGGACCCTCGGCGAGAAGAGGCTGGCGCCGCCGCTGCCGCGGCCGCACCGCCAGCAGGCGACCGCGACGGCCGCCGGGGAGACCCCGAACGGCGCCGAGGAGACCCCGACGCCCGCCGAGAGGGCGACCGCGACGACCGCCGGGGAGACACGGAGCGTCGTCGAGGAGACCCTGACCCCCGACCACGGGGAGAAGCCGACGCCCGACGGGGGGAGACGTCTCGACGAGACCGCGGAGACGCTGACCGGGAGCGCGACCGCGACCGCAAACGGGAGCGCGAACGGGAGCGCGAGCGCGAGCGAGAACGGGAGCGCCTCTCCCGGCGGTCAGGCGAGACAGAACGGGAACGAGAACCACTCCTTCCGTGGACGCGACCACCCACCGCCGGCCCGTGTGCGGTGACTTTTTCAGGGCGGAGGGGTGACCGGGAGCGGGAGCCAGAGCGGGCGCGGGAGCGTGACCGCGACCGCGACCGCGCCCGCGACCTCGACCGCGACAGCGACCGTGACCGTGACCGTGACCGTGACCGTGACCGTGACCGTGCCCGCGACCGCGACCGAGACCGCGAACGTGACGGCGATGGGTGCCGCCTCTGTCGGGGTGAGGCCGACCGACCCGCCGATGCGGACCTCGACCGCGACGCCGACCGCGCCGCCGTGCGGCCCCGTGATGCCGCCGGCGAGGGCACTCGCGAGGGGGACGCCATGATGAAGTCAGCTGGGGGAAGGCGGTGAAGGGATGCCAAATGGGGACTGGAGATCCAGAGGCAGGTGTACGCGGGGACAGGGGCCGGACGATGGCAACGCGATGGCGACAAAGACCCCTGGCGACTGCCGTGGGGGGACCAAGGAGGTGGTAGCTCGTCGAGGGCGCGCACCAAGTGGTGGGGGTCCGTATATTTGTGAATGGAAACATTGTACTTACGCTACACTATCAGAATTTCAATATCCATCCTGTGTGGACTTGAGGAAATGCAGGAGCCCGTCCACTTCCGCTTTCACATGTGCGGAAGCAGATTCGCACGCGCGCGGCACGTCAATAACACGAAGTTGGGGCCCAGAGGGTACAGAACAGTACAGTACATACACGGTTCAGACCCCACTGCGCTGCAGCGTTGTCATCTTGCATGCCACACGATCGGGAGGCCAGCCTGGCCCGGGCGGCTCGAAAAGCCTGACACGCATGAAACGGAATGGGGGATGATGGAATGCAAGCGCTCACCGGCACGCGCAGCACACGCCGCGTGGAATCGCGTGGCGAGAAACTGAGGGACCCCTCCAAAACGGCAAGCCAGGCAGCTGGACCTCGCTGTACACAAATGCCTGGAACCGAAATCCATTGGTTTTGGACCCGTTGCTTTCATTGCACCAGCTGCCGGGCCCTTATCCCGCGGGCCGCGACCGTCCGTGTCGCAGGCCACGACGCCCCCACGGGCCGTCTTCACCCCGCGTGCCTTGGCCTTCATCCCTCTCCGCGCCGCGCGGCCGGCAACGCGCGTCTTTTTAGGGAGAGACGCACGCTGGTGCACCCGTCTTTTGACTCTCCCTCCAGCGAGTCTTCATACGCTCCGACCCTCCTCTCCTCGACACTCGCCCACCTTCCGCTCCGTCTACCAACTGCCCCGGTCCTCGCTTCCCAGCTGATTGTTTCCTTTCTGGCGACCTCACCCACTGCCTGTCTCTCTCTTTCCCCCCCCCCCCCCCCCCCTGCCGTCCCCCCCACCTGTGTCTATTCTGCATCATGGGCGCCTCCACGTCCCCTCCGGCCACGGGCGCCTCCACGTCCCCTCCGGCCACGGGCGCCGCGACGACCGCCTCCCTCTCCACCCCCCCGTCGGGCACCACGGGCGGCGACCGCCCGCCGGTGGAGTTGCAAACGCTCCTGGTCATCCCCGGCTCGACGCTCGCTGACGCGTCGGGTGCCGTCGTTGCCGCCGGGCCGTGCACCTTTGCGCAAACGCCCGTGGGGTCCCCCTCCGCGGCGGGCGCCGCGGGCTCCCCCGCCGCCGCGGCGGTGGCGGCGGCCGACGACGACGAGGCGGGCTACCTGGCCGTCGCGTGTATTGGCAACATGATGCTCCCGCTGGTGCCGTCGTGTACGACGGTGCTGCCCTACCCGCCAACGGCTTTCATCCTGGCGCTGGGTGACGCCGCCACCGGGGCGGTCACCAGCTACACTCTCACCGCCGCGGCCGACACGCCGCCGTCGGTGGTGCAGGAGGCGGTGGCCATCCTCCGGCACTTTACGACGATGGAGGCGGCCGCCGGGGCCAGCAGCCCCGCCGCCTCCCCGCCGCCCCCGATGGGGGCGGCCGCCGCCGGCCGGCCGCCGAGCACCTCCCCCGGACTGGCGGGGCGGGTGGAGCGGGGCTCTGAGGCCGCCGCCCGCAAGATCCTGACGCTCGGCGAGGCCGCCCGCGGCTCCATCCACCGCCGCCTGGCGACGGCAACGGCCAACGCGGCGACGCGCGGGGCGGTCCAGGACGGAGCGGATGGCAGCCGCGGCAGCGGCGTCAGCAGCGGCGGCAGCAGCGGCGGCAACGGCGGCGGCCGCGGCCGGCGGGACGTGCCGGTGCCAAAGGCGGTGGTGTGGACGTTTTCCGGCGTCGGCCGCGCCAGCAGCGGCGTGGCGGGTGCGCTGACGGGCGTTGGCGAGCGGGTGGCACGGTCGGTGGGGGGGGGGCTGGCCAACAGCGGTGTCATGCGCCGCGCACGGGAGGCGCCGCCCAACAGCGTGGGGGGGGTCTTTCACACCACCTTGTCGACGGGCTGTCTCGCGTTTGCCAATATTTACGAGGTACGTGCGCGGGTAGGAGCTGGTGGTTGTTGGGGCGACTGTATGTACCGTCTGTCTGTGTGACGTACGCGTGGTGACTGCGGGTGTGTGTGGGTGCGTGCGGACAGCCTCTGACAGCCTCTTCTGTGTCTCTCCTGGCCATTTACCTGGCTCGGTGGGTCCTCGTCTGTCATGTCTGCCTGCCGACCTCTTCGTGCCTCCCCCCCCTTTCTTTTCTCACAGGCTGCGGACGAAACCGGTCGCGCTATTCTCACCACCACCGCCACTGGCGCCACCGCCCTGACCGATGCGCGCTACGGCCCGCGGGCCGCGGCGGTAGCGCACGACACGGGCTTGACGGCCGTGTCGGCCTACCGGGTGATGCGGTTCCCGTCCAAGTTTGGGGCCACCACCATTGTCAAGACGTTTGCGACCACCACCGCCGACGGCACCCGGGGGGCGCGCGCCGGCGGCCCCGCCGGCGTTGGGTCGGGTGTGGCGGCGGCGGCGGCAGCGGGGCCGGCCGACTGGCAGGTGGGGGGGCTGCCGGGCGCCCCGGGGGGGGCCGCCCCCGGGGGGGGGGGGGGGGCGCGCGCACCCCCGACGGCGGCGGGGAGCAGGGGGGAGCACACCCCAGCGTCGGCCTACGCGGCCACCCGGGGTGCGCCCGACTACCATCTGTGAGGCTGCTACGTTGGGGGAGGCGGGGGTGGGGGTGGAGGACGCTGTTGCCGACGCGGGAGGGGGGGGGGGGGAGGTGGGGGTTAAAAGCGGCTGCCGCAGGCGGCTGGGGAGGGGGCAAAGTGGCCTGCCCCGGTTGCGCGCCCGCACGTGCCGCGTGGTCCGTTGCTGGTCGCGGCCGCACGGCGGCGGCGGGGTGCCGGGGCGGCCGGGCGGGGGGTCGCTGCGGCTCTTGCCGTCGGCGCGTTGCCTTGAGGGTTGATGACACTCGGCGGCCGCCGCGGCCGCCACTGCCGCTGCCAATGGGGACGGGGCCGCCCCTCGCTGGCAGGGACGACTGCGCGAGTGAGGCACAAGCAATCATGTAAAGTGACACACAGACCACCCGCCTCGGTACCCTTGTATGTATGTACAGTACATATGTACATACGTAGTTGTTGGCGCCGCTCCCGCCGCACGCACGCCGTGCCCCCCAACCGACGGACCGGGGGGCAGGCAGCACCGCGGGTGGGCCGTGGGGCTCTTGCCAGCCGGCGGCACCCCCCCCGGGGAAGCCGCGCCGTCCCACGGCGGTGACGGGTAGAGCGGCAGGAGGGTTCCGCTGCCGCACCCTGCCAGGGGGTGCGCGTCGGCAGAGCGCGGGGATGCCAGACCACCACCGCCGCTGACGCGTCTGTGCCCGTCCTGCGACCACCGCCACCACTGCCGCCGCACCCCCCCCCCCCCGGCCCCGCCGCAGCCGCGGCCGCCGCGGCCGCCGCCGCCGTCGCCGCCGTCGCCGCCGCCGCCGCCGCCGCCGCTGCCGCCGCCGCCGCCGTCACCGTGTGGCCGCACGGCATTGGGAGCGATGAGCCCCCACACGGTCAAGGGCGGGCAATAGACGACGCCCCCGGAAGCGGGGTGTTGAGGCGGTGGCGCCCAGTGTGCCCACAGCCGGGGGGGGGGGTGGGTGTGCTCTCAGACACGCGCGCGGGGGGTGCAACCTCCCCCAGGCGAGGCAGGCCACTGGCGGTATGGACGGCCGCTCGCAGGGCACGGCGGCGGGCGGGGGCAGCTTCCCGCCGGCCGTGGCCGCCGGGAGGCCACGCCCCGCCCGCGGCCGCTCACGGGCGGCTGCACAGCGTCCGCGGCGGCGGCGGCGGCGGCGGCGGCGTCAACGGCGCGACCGTGGCACGCCGCCGTACGCCGACAGCTGGCGCCGGCCTCGCCGGCCCCTGCCGCCCAGCCCGACGCTGCTGCGCCCGTGTCGCTACCGCAAAAGACGCCCTCCCGCTGGCATTGGGGCCCGGCGGCCGGCGGCAGCGTCGTGGCGGCGCCGCCCGGCAGGACGGGGCAGCCGCCGGGAGGGAGGGGGCGGCCGGGCAGCCACGCCGGCGGCCGCTGCCGGCGCCAGCGGGCAGCGGCGTGGCGCGCGGCCGTGGCGCGCCGTCGGGCACGGTCCTCCCAAGCGGCCAGCAGCGGTCTCCCCGCTCCCTCGCCGCACCCACCCGCGCGGCCAGGCCGCTGTCACTTGCCCATCTTTGTGTCGCGCCCCCCCCCCCGCCCCCCCCCCCGGCCCGCCCTTGGGGCCTCCGTCGTCCCCAATGGGCTCCCCGGCTGGCCTCTTTTTGGGGGGCGCGGTCACAGCACCCTTCTTTCCCTTCCACTTCCCCTCCCCCTAACACGCCCCCTCCCCCCCCCCCAGTGTACTTTCTGGCCGGCATTCTCGCCGTCCGCTCCCCCACCCCCCCCCAACGCCTCCACCCCCCGCTTGAGGTGACACGGTGGGTGCGTGGCGCCACGCCCCACGCCGCCCAGTTTAGTGGATCAAGGGTACGTGCATACAGATGGGCGGCCGCGGGTGCGAGGGGCGGGGTCGCCTACGGGCAGAGGGTGGGGTGGAGTAACTGGGGTGCCGCCGCCGCCCTCGGGCGCGAAAGGAGGGGGGGGGTGGGCGGGGCGGCCCGGCAAAAAAAAACGCCGCCGACGCAGTCCCTCACCCCAACCGCCGCGACCCCCCCCCCCACCGTCGGACGCTGGGCCCTGCCCGTCTGGCGGCCGCTGCCGCCGTCTCCCCCGCGGCGTCTTCCCGACCGGCCGCGTCGCCGCGCCTCAGCCTGCCTGCCACTCTGCAGACCGAGGGGGGGGGGGGGGAAGCAAATAGAGGCAGCAGCGCAGGGGAAGAGGAGGGGGACGGGGGGCGCGCGGCCGCGCGCCCCCGTTTTCCTCGCACCCTCCCTCCCACGCTGGCGCTCCTCCTCTCTCGCTGCGCGCGACCCAACGCCGCGGGCGTGTCTGTTCCCCTCCCCCCCTCCCCCCCCCCCCCCCTCCCCCCCCTCCCCCTTCCTTTTCTTGACAGGGCCGTTGACAGCCGCCCCATCCTGTGCATGGTGCACACACCTTCCGCAAAGACGATGAGGCGGGGAGGGGGGGGGGAGGAGACGGGGACGGGGACGGAGGGGGGTGGGGTGGGCGGGGGTGGGGGGGGTGCCTGACGCTTTGCGAGTCCACGCCTCGCCGCGCGGACGGCGTGACGGGGACGAGGCGCCGGTCGTCGCCACGGCAGCTCGCCAACCGAGGTCGACTGGGAAAGGGAGACGGGGGCGGGGGGACGACGGGGGGTTGGGGGGGGGGGGGGGGGGCGCCGACATTGCCGGGCAGACACTTCCCCCCCTCGGACGCTCGCCCCCTGCCTGCCCCCCCCCACCCCCACCACGAGCGGCTTACACAGTCGGTACCAGCCGCGCGGGGAAAAAAGGTCAGTGGCGCGGGGAGGAAAATTTCAGTGTCGGGCACGGTCGGGGGGGGGTGGGAAGGACAAGGTTGGCCGCGGTGGCGGCCGCCGTGGGGGAGAGTGGGGAGGGGTGGAGCGGGGAAGGAGCGGTTGAGCGGGAAGGGAGCCGCCGGTGCGGCGCGGTGGCCCAACCGCAGCCGGCCTGTCCATTGATGGGGCTGGCGGCGCTCCCGCAACAAGGGGGCGGCGGGGGGGGGGGGGGGGGGAAGAGGGGGGTGTGGCCAGTCCTCAAAAACCGCCACCGCAGCAACCGGCGTGGCTTCTCCCCCCCCCCCACCCCCAGGACCGCCACCACCGCACCCCCCTCCCCCCCCCCAAAGGGTCGGCAGTAGAAAAAAAAGAAACAGCAGCCGTGGCAGGTGACCCTTTGCAGCCGGTCGACCGCGGTTTCATGTCGCCACGCCAATGGCCGCGCGGGCGGGCCGACGGGGGAAGCGGGGGGGGAAGCGGTGTCGGCGGAGGGGGGGGGGGAAGCGGCGTCCACAGGACCTCCCAATGTTCTCCAAAGAGCTTTAAATCCCTTGAAAAAGGCTCTGGAGATGGCTGCTCAATGGTGCTCAAGCTGTTAGATCCTACTGGGAAGCCAGACTGCATACTTGCTATTCATCGCCAGCTTGTACCAGCTCCTCATTTAACAAGCTCGCCCAAGCTCATTGCGAGAACGCCCAGAGTCCTACAGTCTCGTATCCAGTTGTAAGACCCACTTGCGAACATTGTAGCCCACCCCCACTTTTCCCCCTTTTTAACACTTCCACCAATGAGGTGCCTTCTTGGAACGAGTCGGGCTCTCAGAGAGCGTCCTGCTCCCTAGTGCGAGGAAAATCTCCCAGTTTTATGACCCCCTGTCATATAACTGGAGCGCCAATAACCGGATACAGACTGTAAGGGAGCTTGTGAAAAGAGGCCGGACGAGCTCTTCAAAATATCGCTCAACAGCTCTTTAAATATCGCTCAACAGCTCTTTAAAATATATGCGATAGTGGCAGCTCCACAGAGATAGTTGGCTGAGGGTTTATCAGCTGTGAGTTCGCGAGCTATTACAGCCTATCCAGTAGGATTTCGCGAGATCCTGTGTCTGGGGGGGGTCAGTCGGAGCAGCCAGAGACGCGCCGCAGACGTTGCTGCTCTAGGGGGGACGGCGGGTGGGGGGGGGGTGGGATGGCGAGCCTAGGCTGCCTAGGCAGCTGCCCACCCCCACGGGTAGGGGTGTAGCGGCAGCCGTCAGCCGCCTGCCGGTGGGGAGCGCTCTTGCAACCTGTCACTCGGTGGCCCCCGCCGACACGCGGGAGGCGTGGGGATTAGGGCAGGCTGGACAGCGGGGGACCACCACCCTCCTCTTTTGGGTGCCGCCTGTCACTGAGAAAAGAGGCTGTGGTGGGAAGGTATGTAGATAGGCCTAGCTATGGCGTCAGCCCTCTTGCTGACGCGCCGTCAGCCCCCTGCTGAGAGCGCGGCTGCCACCGGCGCGCCGCAACGTCTATGCATGTATCGACATGGACGGAGCGTGCACGCTTGCCGTTTGGCGCGCACCGCATCGTCGGTCGTCTTGTCCATCTAACGACTGACCAGACGCGGAAGGGCGGGTTGGGGGCGGAGGGGGCGGGGACCCGTGGTATGATAGATACCGCACCACATAGCCCAGCAGGGATTGGCCGACAATGCCCTGTTCTATCTACGTTGGTTGTATGCATAGGTATTTAGCCCCTCGCCACCCACACCCCGCCCCACCATCTCCTTCCCCCCCCCCCCCCCCCCCCCCACACAGCCACGCTCACGGACAGGTCACTGAGACTGTAAGGGCAGAGGCGGCTCGCCCAGTGTGCGGTGTCTCACCCCCCCCCCCCCCCCCCCCCCACCTCTGGCACAAGCCCTCGCGCACGCTGTGTCGTCAGCGGGGTGTTGGCTTGCCTTTTCAGCACGCGACGCGCACACGTCCGTCTGTCCCTCCCCCGAGGGGGCTGCCAGGCGGCACCCGTCTGGTGGTGGTGGCTGATGGGCGCCACGTTGAGTGGGGAGGGGTACCGCCGCCGCCGCGACCGACCCGCTGCCCCCGCCCGACGCGGTGGCCGACCGCCGCCCGCGTCGCCGTGCCAGCCAGCCACCCCCCCCACCGGCCGCGGCGGCACCACGCTGGTCGGCTGCCACGAGACCCGGCCCCGGGGTGGGGCGTGGTTGGGGTTGGGGCCCCCTCGCAGATTTCCAACCAAAGCGGCGGGCCTCCACGGCGCCGCCATCACCAAGCCCCCCCCCCCCCCCCACCGGCAAAGTCTGGCGAGAGGAGCCCGTCGGCCGCGGCCGCGCCGTGACCTCCCCAGCAAGCCGTCAACCCACCTGCCCGCGCCCCCACCCACCCGCCTCTGCCCGCGTGCGCCCGTCGGCGGCCACACCGCCCCCCCCCCCCCCGTCGCCCACAGCCCACCCCGCCCGCGCCCGTCGGCGCGGCCGTGACCGGCGGCGGGCCCCGCACCGCGACGGTCTGCTACCGCGCGTCCCGCCCCTCCGTCACCCCCCTCGGCGCGCCCCCGTGGACGCCGGCGGCGACGCGGCGCCGCGGCGTCGCCGTCGACGGCGGCCCCCACCGCGTACCGGCCGTGGACTGTCCGCGCGCGCCCCGCCTGGTGCTCTGGTTTTTGTTGTTGTTGGGGGGGCCGTGGCGGGGGGGGTGGGTGGGGAGGAGGAGCGTCGGGGACCCCGCCGTACCGTCTGCCCGTGCGCCCCCGTGTACATACAGACCGACGGCCCGCCGGCGGCGACGGCGCTGGCGCGGTGGCCGCCGGCCGGCCGCGTTTTTCGGGCCGGCGCGGGGCGAAAGGGGAGGAAGGGGGGGCGGGGGGGGGGGGGGTGGGGGAGGAGGAGCCGTGTCCGTCCACCCGACCGGGCATCGTCGGTCGCGCACCGCGACCGGTCACACGGGGGGGCAGAGGCGGGTGGCGTGTGCACCGGGAAGGGGGGAGGGGGCACGGGGGAAGGGGGGGGGGGGGGGTACGGAACGACGGACGTGCCCCCGCCCCCCCCCCCCCCCACTCGTCGTTGCCATCGACGTTGTCACCACCACCACCGCAGGCGCCTGCGTCGGCTCGGCGCGGCTGCCAGCTGCCTGCTGCTGCGCCTGCCGGCTGCCGCCGACGCGGGAGGCGCTCGCGCGCTCGCCGCCGCCCGCGTCCCTTCTTCTTGTCCCTGGGAGCGTGCTGGCCGTCGAGTGGGGGTGGTCGGGGGGGGGGGTCTGGGTCTGGACCCGCCCGTGCCGCGGCGGCGGCGGCGGACGCCTACGGCGTGGGCGTGCCCCACCGTCGCGGGCGCGTGGGCCCCCCCCCCCCCGCCCCCCCCGTGCACCCCGCACCACGACTCCTGGTATTCGATCCATCCATACCCTCCCGGCCAGAGCGTAGGGAGGCTATAGACCGGCGCCGCGCGGTGGGGCGTGCGGGGGCGGGTCGTCTGAGAGGGTTTTGGTGGGCTTGTCGGCGGGCAGGGCGCCTGGGGCTGGGGGGGGGGGGGGGGGAGGCGGCGTGGCACGAGCGCGGCCCGCAGGGTTGCCGTCCTGCGCAGTGGGTAGGGCGGGGGAGGGGGGGTGGGTCGGGGGGAGCGGCGGCGGCGGCGGCGGCGGCGTCACGCCCGCATCGGCCCCGGCCCCCCCCCACCCCCCCCCCCCTACCACCCCCGCCCCGGCTTGCGCGGCGGCGGGGCGCGCGCGCGCGCACGTGCGCGGCACCGCGACGGCGCGCGGGGCGGTCGCGACCTGGAGGGCAGCGGGGGGGGTGCGTGGGGTGTTTGAGCGTCGACCGCGCGGGTGGGGGGCGGGGGGGGAGGCGGGGCGGGGGGGAGGCTGCGGCAGCGCCGGCGGCAGCAGCGTCGGCAGTGGCGGCGGCGGCGGCGGCGGCGGCGGCTGACGCTCTCCCGCGCCGCGCGCGTTGAACCGCGGGGGAGGCGCGCGGCGGCGGTGGCGGCTGGTGGTGGTGGTGGTGGTGGTGGTGGTGGTGGTGGTGGTGGTGGTGGTGGTGAAGTGGTGGTGCGGTGGCGCGGCGGGTGTCAGGTGGGCGGCCCCGCTTCCCTCCCTTACTGCTGCTGCGGCCCCGTTCCCTTTTGCCCTCGTCTCCCGCCGCGGTGGGGTGGCGGCCGCCGAGCAACGGGGACACGCACCGCCGCCGCGGGGCGCCACGCACGCCCCCCCCTCTTCGCGCCCCCCCCGGCGCCCCCCGCCGCTGTGCCCGCCCGCCCGCCCTCCCACACCCGTGCCGAGCGGCGGGACAACCCGGCGGACGCTGCCCCAGCCTGGCCGCCGGCCCCGTGGCCGACCCGACGAGCCGGCCAGCGGGAAGGGCGGCACCGCCGCCGCTCCGTACCTACCCGGCGCTACCTACCTACTGCCCTGCCCTGGCCTGCCGCGCCGTGCCGCGCCACGCCGCGCCGCGCCGTGCTGCGGCCGTCGGCAGACACACGCTCCCCGCGCGCGCGTGGCCGCGGTGCGTCGCGGCGTGGGGAGGTGCTGGCGCTGCCGCCGCTGCTCTCTGCCGCACTCGACCACCCCACCTCCCCCCCCCCTCCCCCCCCGCCGCGGCCCGCCCCGCGCCCCTACCGGCGCTGCCGTGTAGGCGCCGCGCACGGCGGTCGGGGTGTGCGCGGCGGCGGCGGCGGCGGCGCGCGCGGTCGTGGTCGGTCGCGCCCGCCCGCGCGCGCGCGCGCGGTGGGGGCGCTCTCGCGTTGCCCGGCCGCGGCCGCCGCCGCTCCCCCGGCGCGCGCGCGCCCGCGGAAGCGCGCCCCACCCCTCCCCCCCCCCCCCCGCTGCTCCGCCCCTCCCTCTCTCGTTGTCTCCTCCTGCCTGCAAGCATCACCCCCCCCCCCCCCCCCCCCCCCTCCCCTCATCTCTCTGTCTGTCTGCCTGGCCCTTTCTCTCCCCTCTTCCTCTTTCTCTCTGTTCCCCCCCCTCTTTTTTTTTCTTTTTTTTTCCCTGCGCTGCGCAACGGGACCTCTCGCGCTGGCGTAGACGTTGGACGGGGTGGCGGGCGGGGGCGGTCGCGGCCGTTTTTGAGTTGCGGCGTTTTTTTTGGTTGTTGTTGGTGTGGCAGTGTGGGGGCGGGGGGGAGCGGAAGAGAAGGCCGCCGCCGTCCCGCCTGCTCTTGGGGCCACGCCGTGCGCGGTTGCACGTCGGCGCGGCCGTCTTTGCCTTGTTGCCGCCGGCCGACGCTCCGCCCGCCCTGCCCCCCCTCCCCCCCCTCCTCCCTCCTCCCTCCGCCCTCCTCCCTCCCTCCGCCCCCCCCCCCCCCGCTCCCCCTCCCCCCGCTCCCCCTCCCCTGCTCCGCTTGCTTCCTCCTCCTCCTCCTTCCTCCTCGCGAGCGGCTGCCCTGGCGGACGGGGGTTGGGCTTGGTTGGCACCGGCGCCGCGGGAGGGGCGGCGGTGCGTGTGACGTTACCGCGACGCACGCACGCGGTGGGGGGGAGGGGGGGGGTGGGGGGGTGGGGGGGTGTGCGCACCATGACGACGATGCAGGTCGGCGGCGGTGGTGGTGGTGGTGATTGCGGCGGCGGCGGCGGCGGCGGCGGTGGCAGGCGGCGAGGGCCCGCCAGCCGCCCCAGCGGTGGCGGCGGTGGCCATGGTGGGCTGCGCGGGCTCCGCGGTGGCGCCGCGGCGGGCCCGCCGCCGCCGCCGCCGCCGCCACCGCCACCGCCACCGCCGCCGCCCCCCCCCCCCCCCCCCCCCCGCGCCCCCGCGCCCCCCCCCCCCACTCGACCGTCCCCGAGTCGAGCTCCCCCCCCGCCATCATGGACCTCAACGCGGCCTACGCGCTGGCCACCTCCTCCCCCGTCACCCACCCGTCCTCGGGGGAGGCGGCGTACGCGTGCCCGTACGCGGGGTGTGCCAAGGCGTTTTCCAAGCGCTTCAACCTCAAGGCCCACCTGCGACTGCACACGGGCAGCCGCCCGTTTGGGTGCCCCCACTGCCCGCGGCGGTTCATGTGGAAGAGCAGCCTGTCCAGCCATGAGCTCGGCCACGCCCGCCGCTCGGAGCGGATGGACGCCCACGCGGTGGCGCTCCACGCGCCAAGGGGGGGGGGGGGGGCGCCGCCGCCGGCGGTGGGATGGGGGGGATGGGGGGGATGGGCGGGATGGGCGGCGGCGTCAGGAGGGGGGCGTCGCGGTAGGGGGAGGCCCGGGGGGGCGGCTGGGGCTGGGTGCTGGTAGCGGCGGTGGCGGGGGTGGTGGTGGTGGTGGCGCCGCGGTTGGCGGCGGCGGCGGCGGCGGCGGCGGCGGCGGCGGTGGCGGTGGCGGGCCGGGCGTGCCCATTGGGCTGACCCGCTCTGGCGGCATTGCGTATGGCTACCCCGCCTCTGGTGGGGTCATGTCGGCGCCAGCCGCCGCCACGTCGGCGCGGTGGACCACGTACGCGCCCACGCCGCCGGGTTGGGGCGGCAGCGGCCCCATGTCTGGGGCGCCTGCACCGGCGGCGGGGAGGCCGTACAAGCGGCGGGCGCTGACGCCCCCCCACGCGGGGCTGTCGCGGTCTCCCTACGCGCCGGGCGTGCCCTACCCGCCCCCCCCGCCCCCACACCGCGGGGTGGGCAGCGCCAACCCGCGGGCGGTGGCCGCCGCCCACCTCTACGCCCTAGACGGGCGCACCGTCGGCGGGGGGTACGCGGGCGCCTCCCCTCTCCCTACCTCCACCGCCACCACTCCACTATCGGTGGAGTATACTGCGGGGGGGGGGGGCGGCCGACACGCCGGCGGGTGGCCGCCACACCCGGGGGGCGGGGCCGCCCCCGCCGTCCCGCCCCCCGCGCTCGTCTCAACGCGGCTGCCCCCCGTGGCGGGCGGCACGCGGCCGCCGCTCGGTGCGGGCCGCGCGGCGGCGCCCGCGGCGGCGCCCGCGTCGGCGCCGCCGCCCCCCGGGGGCATGGCGGGAGGCGGGGCGCGCGCCCCCCCGTCGGACGCGCACCCGCCGCTGCCGCCCGTGTCGCCCCACCTGTCGCCGCACCCGTCGCCGCTGACGCCATCGTCTGCGTCGTCGCTGCCGCTGGTGCGCCTGCCAGCGTTGCGGTGGGCGCCGCCCCCGGCGCCGGCAACGGCAGCGGGGGCAGCCGGCGGGGGGGTGCCCCGGCCGTCGGCGGGGGCCTTCCCCCCGCCAGGCCGGCTGGCCACTGGCTTGCCGGCTGGTGGGGGGGTGCCGCTGGGCGGCGCGGCGCCGCCGCCTCTGGCGGCGGCGGCGGCGGCGGCGGGGGTGGCCAAGGGCGCCACCGAGAGTCGGCTGCCGCCGCTGCTGTCGTCGCCCTTTTCCTCCCCGCCGGCGTTCACGCCCAAGCCGCGGCTGCCGTCGGTGCGGTCGCTGCTGGCGCTGCCCCCCTCTTCTGCGCCTGTCTCCGCCTACAGGCAACCTGGGCTTGGGCACGCCGCGGGCGGCGCCGGCGGGAGCCCACCGTTTGCTCGCGGCGGCGGCGGCGGCGGTGGAGGCGGCGGCGGCGGCGGCAGGGGCGGTGGTGGTGGTGGCCCCGTGCCCCCCCGCGTGGCGGCGCCGGTGGGGGTGGCGCCTACGCTGCGGGTGGCGGGGGAGCGCAAGCCGCCGCCGCCCGACCTGGACTTTGACGCCTCCCTGCTGCTACCCGCCGATGAGCTGGACGATGGCGGCCGCTGCCTGTCGGCCGTGACAACCGGCCGCGGCGGAGGGGGGGCGGTGCCGCTGGTGGACGAGCTGGACTCGGCGGGGGCGCCGCCACCGGCGGGGGGGGGCGGGAGGAGGCAGGGGGGTGGCGGGGAGTTTCGCCTGCCCCCGTTGCAGCACGCGGCCGCCGCCGCGGCGGGCGGCTACGCGGGGGCGGCAGACCCCCGGGGCTACTTGCGGGCCGCGTGGCCAGCCCCGCCGGGCAGTGCGCCCGCGCGGTATGGCGCGCCAGAGTGGTGAGCGCCCGCCGGGAGGGCCATGTGCGCCCAAGCGCGGGGGGGAGGAGGGGGGTGGGTGGGGTCGATGCCTATTGTTGTTTTTTGCTCTCCCGATTTGCTTCCCAATCCCGTTGCACCTCTATGCCTGCCTCCCGTCTCCCGTTTTCTTCCTCGCACTCGACACTGGTAGACGCCCGCGCCTGCCAGTGTCACGCACAACCAGTCAAGGTGGGTTTCTTGCGGACATCTGGCTTGTCACCCGAAGAAGCCGAAGAAGCAGCGTGAAGCACCGGAGATGAAAGAAGAAAAAGAGGTGCGCTTAGAAAAGTGTAGCTCAAGGCGCTTCTGGTGGTGTGTGGCTGCCGTTTTCCTCTTCGCCAGTCTAGACCCCGGTGCCTTCCGGTCTGTTTCTCTCGGGAGTCTTTCCGCCTCTCTCTGTGCGTGTTGCAAGGGTTTTCAACCAATAAGATGCACCCATTCTGACCCAGAAGTCCACTCTTAACTGAGCGTGCACGGTGGGAATGGCGACGGCGTGCGCCCGGTGGGTGGATGTGGAAGTGGGGGCCCACCCTCCTTCACCCACCCCACCCTGAAGGCATCAATGCCGTTGAAAAAAATGGGCGACCGTCGCCCTCACTGGGTCGATGGTGGCGGCGTGCCTGCCCCCTATCAGCGGGAGGGATCTGGGCGGGCGGGAAAAGACGAGCCAATCGTCGACCTGACGGTTCCTCAGCCGGGACCAACGAGACTCAATGACCCGTTGAGCTTGGCAACTTGGCAATGGTGCTTGCGACGGTGACGCAACGTTGGGGAGAGAGCTCCGGGCAAGCAGGTCAAGGGCAACCAAGGTGCAGCGTGGGACGGTGGTGGCGGCCGCATCACCTGCGTCTCCTGCGTCAGCGGCCGCGGGTGTGCTACACGCCTAGTTAAGGTGTGCAGCCTGGGTTTCTTTACACTATCCTTTTCAAAGAAACGTGCAGCCCTGTGAGTGGCTGAGAAGAAAATTGGGGTTTTTTCATGACCCCAATTTTCACCCCACGCCACAGAGGCCGTGAGGGACGGTCGGGCGCAGCCCCGGTGACGCGGCCACCCGGATCTTGCGCATGAGTGTGTCCCCGCGAGTAAATCTACCCAACCCCTTGCACGACATTTCCACCCCTCCCCCCCCTCCCGTCGCCTTGACGCCTCCCCCTTCAACCCCCCCCCCGCCGGAGTCTGAAGGTGACAGCCCTTCCCCCATCAATAACTCCATTCCTGTCGCTGTTACCCCGGGCATTCTCAGACATCTCTGAGATGCCCCGGGGAAGCGTCTGCAGGTGTACTATGAGGGTCGAAAAGCCTCCGAGATGCAGAGGACAGTACATCCGCCACAGGTGGTAACGTCACAGTCATGGGGGGAATGCACCTTCCCCGAGACGTGATAAGACGCCCCCTGCGCCGGGCCCACCCCTGTTTGACCTCGCCAACCCCGGGTGTGGCGGGTAGTGAGCCTTTGGGGGGTGCACCGGGCGAGGGTGGTGGCCTTGGGGCGCTGTGCGAGGGGATGAGGTGGGGTGGGTGGCACTTCACCAAGGCGTGGTGTTTTGTTCCGGCAGCCGTTCTTCGAGGCAAGGTTGTTTGACTCTCCACTATGCATTCTTTTCTAATATTTTCTATTCTCACCTGCCCCACACGGCCGCGACAACGGGTGCAGGTGAACACGTGTACATTCTTCAACTTCCTGTGGCCCAAAGGAAGAAAAAGACCTGACACCTCGCTCTTGAGCCAATACGGTGACAGTATTTCCTCTCAGAGCGATCGAATTGATCTTCATCGGCCAATGAGGAGACGAGGGAGCCTGTGAAACCCAGGCTGCACAAAAAACGCCCTCTTAACTAGGCGTGGCTAGGGGTGGCCGCGTCACCTGCGCGTCCACGGTGTCAGCCACGAATCGTGGACGTCCATGTCCAGTTTGCATGCCCTTGCACTCACGTGATCCTTCGTGTTGCGTGTGCATAGGGGAGGCTACGTGGACTTGACATGCAATTTTTAACAATTTTATTGCTCCAGATCGAGCGCGAGCCCAGGTCAGCTGACGTCGGCCGCACGACTCGACGTCGCGGCTTCTTCGTACGCCCCCGCTGGTGCAGCTGTGCATCCGACCGCCCCGGACCGCGGCACCCGTCCAGCGCTATATCACCCTCCCGACTTTGCCAGGCCCCTCCCGTCAGTGAGGTTGTCTCCCAGCCCTTCCAGCTCTTCCTCTCGTTGTTTTTTGCCATCTCCTTCACCTTTGCTTGTGTTCATCGCGGTTCTTGTTCTTCCCGCTTCTGTGCATCCCGCCGCCACTCCTACCATGGCGTTCATCCCACCCGTCGCGGGCGCAGGGGGGGGTGGGCCTCGCCGGTCGGTCGGCGAGCGCCGGCCTGTGCTGCCTGTGTGTGGGCACGCCAGCCAGCGGGTGCGCGGTGGCGGTCGTGTTGGGCGGTCGGCGCCGTCGCCGCCGCGGATGACGGCGGCCAAGACGAGCCCCGCCCAGGCCGAGGCCCAGGATGTCGACTTTTTGCCAGCGCAAAAGCCGACCAAGCATGGTGCGTTTGAGTCAGGGCGTGTGCCGTTTTGTGCGTGGGTGGGACCAACCTGGGCGGTTAAGAGCGCTTGAAGGTGCGCGTGCTGTTTCCGTGCCCCCGTTCTGCCTGTTCTAACCCGTCCTTCCATGCGTGCGCTTGTGGTCGTATCTCTCTGTGTTCTCATGTGGGTTTGGACGTGCTTTCCGGCGCAGACTTGGCGACCGGCAGGGACCCCAACCGGGTCAAGATATTCGACACCACCCTGCGCGACGGGGAGCAATCGCCCGGTGCGACCCTGACGGGCGAGGAGAAGATGATCATTGCGCGGCAGCTGGCCAAGCTGGGCGTCGACATCATTGAGGCGGGCTTCCCCATCGCCTCAGAGGGCGACTTCCACGCCGTTCACGCCATTGCTGAGGTGGTTGGCAACCGGCCCGACCCGCCGATTGTCTGCGGGCTGGCGCGGGCGTTGAAGGCGGATATCGACCGGTGCTGGGAGGCGATCAAGCCGGCTGCTTTCCCGCGCATCCACACCTTTATTGCAACGTCGGACGTGCATATGGAGCACAAGCTGAAAAAGTCACGGGCGCAGGTGCTGGCCATCACCACCGAGATGGTGACCCACGCACGGTCGCTGTGCGATGACGTGGAGTTCTCTGCTGAGGACGCCATCCGGTCAGACCCCGAGTTTCTGTATCAGGTCTTCTCGGCGGCGGTGGCGGCGGGCGCGACGACGCTGAATGTACCCGACACGGTGGGGTACACGACGCCGAACGAGTTTTCGCGGCTGATTCGGGGCATCCGCGCCAATGTAGTGGGCGTAGAGGGGGTGACCCTGTCGGTACACGGCCACGACGACCTGGGGATGGCGGTGGCCAACTTTCTGTCGGCCGTTGAGTCGGGCGCGCGGCAGATGGAGTGCACGATCAATGGGATTGGGGAGCGAGCGGGTAACGCGGCACTGGAGGAGCTGGTGATGGCCTTGCACGTGCGCCGCAACTACTACAATACGCGACTGGGCCGGACTGTGGGCGGCCCGCCGCTGACCAACATCAATCACACGGAGATCTACCAGACGTCGCGTCTGGTATCGTCGCTGACGGGGATGCTGGTGCAGCCCAACAAGGCGATTGTGGGGGCCAACGCGTTTTCTCACGAGTCGGGCATCCACCAGGACGGGGTGTTGAAGAATCCCGAGACGTACGAGATTATGGATGCGCGGAGCGTGGGGTTGAAGGACAACTCTATGGTACTGGGTAAGCTGTCAGGGCGGCACGCCTTCCGGAGTCGTCTCACCGAGTTGGGCTATGAGCTGACTGACGAGGAGGTGAACCGGGCGTTTGTGCGTTTCAAGGAGCTGGCCGACACCAAAAAGACTGTGTCGAGCTGGGACATTGAGAGCATTGTGAATGACGAGGTACGGGCGGTGGACGCTCCTCGTGTGGCTCTGCACCGGGTGCAAGTGTCGTGTGGGAACCTGTGTGTGCCGACTTCGACGGTGTCCCTGTCTGTGGTCAATGGCGCGGGCGGGGATGCAGCGGCGGCGGGCGACGAGCCGAGCGCAGAGGTGACAACCAGCGCGACCGGCACGGGACCTGTGGACGCAACGTTCAAGGCCATCAATTCAGCTGTGGGGGAGCTGGTGGACGTTGCTCTGGAAGAGTATACTGTTTCGGCGGTGACCAAGGGGATCGACGCGCTCGGCGAGGTGACCGTGCGGGTGCGCGACGGGGCGACTGGGCGGCGTTACACGGGCAACTCGTCGGATACGGACGTGGTGGTGGCGTCGGCGCAGGCCTACATCCGCGCCATCAACCGGTGCACGATTGCCCATGAGGCGCCAGAGCCCATCCACCCGCAGGTGTTCGGAGCGTTGTGAACAGAAAGCAGAGTGGGGGTCGCTTTGTATGGATAGCGAGTCTGGTTTGGTACATTTTTTTCCTCTTGTGTGTAGAGTTCGCTCTTGCCGCAGTACACACTCTGCCAGTCGCACCGACGGTGAGTGACATGCGCTGATGCCGGTGTGGGTCGTCTGATCGCCTGGCACCATGGGTGCCTCGGTGCCTCGCGCGTAGGTGCTCCCAGCTATGGTGGACGACCGCCGCAACTGAGCCCCCACACTGGGCTTATAACGTGCCGGATGCAAAAAGTGGGCCCGTTCCGCGGCCGGTGACGACGCTGCCGGCCACCCCCCCGCGGTCAGCAAGCCAACCGGCTCGTCGGGAGGAGTTGCGGGGATATAGGGAACCACCTTCCTGGAGGAGACCCCGCCGTGGTGTTTGCAAGACGCGCCTGTCAGGAAGCACTGGCGGTACCTGGACTTTCGCCGCAAAGCAAGCTGATCTCTTGCGACTGAATATCGTCATCACGTAAAAGTGAGCCTGGCAGGACTCGAACCTGCAGTCTCTCGATTTGGAATCGAGCGCGGTTTTCAGATGATGTAGCCAATTTTGCCACAGGCCCTCAAGATGTGAACGAGGCGGCATACACACAGTACTTGATCTCATAGCAAAAGAAAAGAGCTGCATACACGTAATCATTTGCGTCCACACGGCACAGCAAGCATGTTATGAAGGAATGTGTTCAAAGTCTTCCGCATTAACCGCCCCATACCAGCAGTCAACACCATTGCCAAAGGAGTGCGCCCTCACCGCCTGCCGTCAGCATCAAGCCACCGAAGAGGCCGCCGTCTGTTGTGCTGGACAAAATCGGCGGTGCTACCCAGACAGTCCCCTCGGCTGGCGTGCGGATGGGTTTTAGGATCGAGGGGAAGACATGAGGGGGGGAGGGATTTTCCGCAAAGCGCCCGTCGACGGCCGCAAGGAGCCGCCCAGGGCAGGGGCGGGTTTCCTCCCGCGTCCCTGGAGCCGACTGCTCCCGCTTCTCGGTTGGTGATGCCGTCCACCACCGCTGACGAATGCATTCGCGCCGAAAAGTCTGGCAGAAGAGTGACCCGATCAGAATCGCATGAAAGTATTTCCGAAGCTACACACAATTTTCCTCCTCTAAACATATTGGATGTGCGAGATCACGTCGCGTACTTCTGCGCAGTGCCCTACGGCGGCTGCACGACAGCCATGTCCAGGCGGCACGCCGGCAGCTGCAGACCCTTTGCCTATCCCTCGCACGCTCGCGGGGGGGCGTTCCCCGTGCGGCCCTGTTGCCGTCAACACCTCCTCCCCAACCAGCGTCGACGTGTTGACGTAGCCCGCCTGCCCCAGTGACCATGTGGTCGTTGATTGGCGGTGCCCTGACCGCCGTGGTCGCGCCGACGCAGCCCGCCTTGGTTGTTGCCGTGTCCACCACCATCGCAGCAGTCAACACGCTGCGCGGGCTGCGCCGTGGTCGGGGCCGTGCCCATGGCCCCCCGTCGTTGTCGGCGCGGCCCGTCGCGCAGGCGCCGTCGCCGGGTGCCCGCGGGGAGCCCATCACCCTCACCTGGTCGGACCTGACGTGCAAACTCGCGGCGCCGCCGCAGAAGAAGTCCAAGGGCCAGGCGGATGCGTCGGAGCTGCCGGCTGCGCAGCCCAAGCTCATCCTTAACCGTGTGTCGGGTGCCGCATCGCCGGGCCGGCTGGTGGCGCTGCTGGGCCCGTCGGGGTCGGGCAAGACGACGCTCCTCAACGCCCTCTCTGGACGGGTGCCCGCGACCAAGGGTCTCCGCCTGACTGGCAACATCCACATCAACGGGGTGCCGCTCGCGGATGCCTCCCCGGCGGTGGCGTATGTCATGCAAGAGGACCTCTTCTTTGCGCAGCTGACCGTCCGTGAGACGCTCGAGATGGCCGCTGCCCTGCAGCTCCCCGCATCTGTGGGGGTGGCGGAGCGCGACGAGCTCGTCAGCGGCCTTATCCAGCGCCTCGGGCTGGTCAAGGCGGCGAACACGCGCGTGGGGGATGCCAAGACGCGGGGCATCTCGGGGGGCGAACGGAAACGCCTCAACCTGGCGTGTGAACTCATCAGCGCTCCCAACCTGGTGGCCGTGGACGAGGGCACCACCGGTATCGACTCGTTCCAGGCACTCAAGGTAGTGGAGGCACTGCGCGACCTGGCCTCCGACGGCCACACCGTTCTGGCGTCCATCCACCAGCCTCAGTCGTCCATTTACGCCCTGTTTGACGACCTGCTGCTCCTTGCCGAGGGCCGTGTCGTCTATATGGGCCCCACATCGGGCGCGCACGAGTACTTTGAGGGTCTTGGCCATGGGTGCCCTCCGGCTTACAACCCGGCTGAGCACTGGATTGACCTGGTGTCCATTGACTACGCGTCGCCAGATACAGAGGCGATTTCGCGGCAGCGGGTGCGCAAGCTGCATGCCGCCTGGGACGCCCACGTGGCTGCCGGCAAGGGGCCCGCCGCAGCCGCGGCCGCGGCCGCGTCGGCAGCGGCAGCGCCAGCAGCGAATGAGGAGAACAGCGCCCCGGCCATGGCCGCTTCGACGACCGCTGTGGCCACCCGTACGTCGGGTGCATCGACCCTGACCAAGTTCCGCCTGCTGTTTAGCCGCGCGTGGAAACAGATGGCGCGAGACAAGAAGACGCTCTTTGCGCGCACCATGTCGTCGGGCATGTCAGCGCTGCTATTTGGGAGCATCTACTGGAAGCTGGGCCTGACGCAAGCTGACGTTGGCAACCGTCTCGGCCTGCTGCAGGTGGCATGCATCAACGCGGCCATGTCGGCGCTCGTGAAGACCCTCAACTCGTTCACTCGTGAGCGAGCAGTGGTGGACCGGGAGCGCGCGCGGGGCTCTTACGGCGTCACCCCTTACTTTGCGTCCAAGATGGTGGCGGAGCTGCCCATTTCTACTGCCTTTCCGCTCCTCTTCTCGGCTATTGTGTACCCGATGGCGGGCCTCGCGGCGGGGTGGCGCAAGGTGGCCACCTTCGCGTCGGTCATCACCCTCGAGTCGTTCACGGCGGCGTCGATTGGGCTGACCATGGGTGCTCTGGCGCCGTCCACGGAGGCGGCTCTTGCGGCGGGCCCCGCATCATTTGTGTTGTTCATCGTTTTTGGCGGCCAGTTTGTGACGCGCGTGCCGCGTGCGCTCCAGTGGCTCCCCCGCATCTCCCTCATCCGTCACGCTTTTGAGGCGCTCTGCGTGTCCGAGCTGGGCGGCTTGAAGCTCGAGAAGAAGGTGCCGTGGGACGTGGCCACGGGCGAGCAGGCACTGGCGCGCATGCGCTTTGGCAGCCACACCGTGCCGCAACTGCTGGTCTCGCAGGCGCGCATCCTCGTCTTCAACTACATTGCCACGTTCGCGCTGCTGCGGCTGCGCAAGCCCAAGTTTGCCTCTATCCTGCCACCCGCCACCGTGTCGGAGGTGCAGGACGCCCTGGTGGAGGGCACCCCCGAGGCGGTGTCCGCGTAGACGCGGAAGGTTGTGTGGGCTAGGCAGGTGTGTGCGCAGTGCGCGTTTAGTTCTGTCTCATCTTTTGCTGGCTGTTACGTTTGCTGTGTCCCTGTGCTTTTTTGATACGTGCGTGTTTAGTTCTGTCCGACGAAGCAAGGAAAATTGTACTTCATACTCATGTATTTGGATGATGCCGGCTTGGCGACACGCTCGATGTTTGCCGCGTCATCAGTCGAGAGGCAGTGAACCTCTTCGCTTGAGGAAGTCACTTCGCATGAGGAAGTCTCTGCGCTGAGGCAGTCTTTGGAAGGGTCTGGAAGAGCACCAGATGCAGCGTCCGAGAAATATCGTATCGTCCAACGGTGCATCGAGTGCGGGACGCTCAAGGCGTCTGTCGAGTGCGGGAGCTCAGGGTCGCTGGTATGGGCCTCATGTCGCGCTTGAGGTTCGCTACGGTCAACTGGCCTGTATAAAACGGAAAGCCCACCTGCCTATATGGGAGCGCTCAATGATAGGTAGGCCCCCCGGGCACAGCCGTCCCGCCCCACGGAACACCACCTGTTGGCACGAAGACGAAAAAGATACACACGCGCCTCATGCAGACGATTTGGTGGCTACCACCTCTCCCGCGGTGGCCGTCGCCTCTTCCACGGGGGCCGCCGCCCCTCCCGCGGCGGCCGCCGCGTAGCTCTCCCCGTCATAGTAAAACGGCTGCTTCCCCACCAACCCGAGCGTCGCAAACATCTGGGCGTCGGCAGAGTGCTCTGGGTTGGGCGTCGTCAGCAGCTTGTCGCCCGTAAAGATGCTGTTGGCGCCGGCCAAGAAGCACAGCGCCTGCTCGGCCATGCTTAGCGTCAGCCGCCCCGCACTGAGGCGCACCATGGAGCGGGGCATCAGCAGGCGGGCGGTGGCGACCATGCGCCACAGCTCCGAGGCGGGCACGGGCGGCATGTCTGCCAGGGGGGTACCCTCGTTGGCCACCAACGCGTTGACGGGCACGCTCTCTGGGTGCGCCGGCAGGGTGGCGAGCGTGTGCAGGAGGCTCACCCGGTCGGTGTGGCCCTCGCCGAGGCCAATGATGCCCCCCGAGCAGACCGAGATGCCCGCCTCCCGCACCGCCGCGAGCGTGCGTAGCCGGTCGTCATAGTCGCGCGAGGTGATGACCGTCGGGTAAAACTCGCGGCTCGTGTCCAGGTTGTGGTTGTAAGCGGTGAGGCCAGCGGCCTTGAGGCGCGCCGCCTCGGGCGCGGTAACCATGCCCAGCGTCGCGCATACCTCCATGCCCATGTCACGGATTTCCGACACCATGGACAGGACGCGGTCAAACTGGCGGGGCCCCACCTGCGCCACCCCCCGCCAGGCGGCGCCCATACAAAAGCGCGTCGACCCCGCCGCCTTGGCCTCCCGCGCCGACGCGAGGACCGCCTCGAGCGCGAGCAGCCGCTCTGCCTCGACGGCGGTGACGTAGCGGGAGCTTTGGGAGCAGTAGGAGCAGTCCTCGGGGCAGCCCCCCGTCTTGATGGACAGCAGCGTGCACTGCTGCACCTCTCGGGGGTGGAAGTAGGCCCGGTGGGCGGTGGCGCCGTCAAAGATGAGCGACATGAGCGGACGGTTGTACACCTCCCGCACCTCCTCCAACGTCCAGTCGGTGCGGACGGGGAAACGGGCCCGCAGCGCCGCCACGTCCACGTCGGCCGACGCGGGGGCGGGGGAAGGGGGGGCGCCCGTGGCGTCGACGGCTGGCGGACGCCGCGGCGCGGCGGCGGGCAGCGGCACCGCGGCGGGGGAGACCGTCTCGACGGCGGCGGGGGAGCCAAAGCCGCCGCCGCCGCGGGCGGCACCGCCAGGAGGGGCAGCACCCAGATCCGCCACTTGCGAGGAGCGGGGGGGGGGCGCGGCGGCGGCGGCGGCGGCGGCGGCGGCAGGGGCGGCCGCGCCCCGCACCGCCACCGCCGCGGCACCCGCCACGGCGGCGGTGGGGGTGACAAAGACGGGCGCCGAAGCGACCGCCGTGGCCGCCGAGGGGGGGGGAGGGGAGGGGGCACCGCCACCAATGCCACCCACAGACCGCCAGCCAGCGGCGGCGGCGGCGACCGCCCGGTGGGCGAGCGCTGTGCCAGACCGGCGGGCGGCTGTGGCCAGCAGGGGCGCCATGGCAGGTCCGCCGTGAAGAGGAAGAGAGGAAAGGGGGGGGGGGGACAGGGGGACAGGTACGGGAGGCAGCGTTGCGGGCGTCGACCAGAGGGAGTGCAGTGCGGGTTGGCCAAGACGGAAACTCTGCCCTGGACCACGAAAATACCCCTACACAACAACGGCGTGGGTCACCGAGCGAGGGGGTGGCGTTACCGTGGCCTCCGCGAGGTCGGGGCGCTTTGATCGTCGTTGGCCCGCGTGCTCAGATACATTCAGGGCCAAAATGACAGATAGTGACAATCAGAGAGAGATATCGATAGATGGTGCAATTCAGTCAGTGCCAGTCCGTCAGTGCTAGTCAGATTGTGCCAGTCAGATAGAACGACAATTGGGACGGATCAAAGGAGAGATCTACCGAGAAATTGTTCTGCATACCGAATAAATAATCACGACCATCAAAAAATGCCAAACCCACAGGAAACTGGACTTTCATGAAAGATGTCACACATGCTGTGAGGGACCGCTTCATGAGACCCCAGTGAAGGGGTCGACACAACGAAGCGGGTGCGCGTCCTCCCCACGCCAACCCCCCTTGCTCCACCCCCCGTGCTCCTCCCCCGCACCCCCCCCCCCCCCCCCCCCCCCCCCCCAGTTACTCGCCCTGTCAAACGGCCATGTCCATCTTGACGGCCGGGTACGGCTCGTAGCCTTGCACGTCCAGGTCCTCCCACGTCCAGTC
The DNA here is from genome assembly GCA_009829735.1 of Pyropia yezoensis. Taxonomy (NCBI): domain Eukaryota; phylum Rhodophyta; class Bangiophyceae; order Bangiales; family Bangiaceae; genus Pyropia; species Pyropia yezoensis. The sequence continues at coordinate 16,895,201 of CM020619.1, read as the reverse complement.
GGTCAAGCCCGCCAGCCCCTGCGGCAGCTCCCGGCGGAGGGTGAGCGTCGGGAATGGCCGGGGCACCCGCCCCAGCTGCACCGCCAGCGCATTCCCGTGGTTGCCATACACGTGCGCGTCGCCAAGGACGTGCAGAAAGTCCCCCGGCACCAGCCCCGTCACCGCCGCGAGGAGGACGGTGAGGAGGGCGTAGCTGGCAATGTTGAACGGCACGCCCAGGCCAAGGTCCCCGCTGCGCTGGTAGAGCTGGCAGCTCAGCTCGCCGCGGGCAACGTAAAACTGGGCCAGCACGTGGCACGGCGGGAGGGCCATGGCCGCCAGCGCCGCCGGGTTCCACGCGGTGAGGAGGTGGCGGCGGCCCGCCGGGTCGTTGACGAGGCCGTCGACGAGCGCCGCCAGCTGGTCCACCCCCGCGCCCGTATAGTCGGCGTCAAAGTCCGAGTAGTCGGCGCCAAAGTGGCGCCACTGGAAGCCATACACGGGGCCAAGGTCCCCCACCGCCCGGTGGGGGAGGCCCCGCGCGTCGAGCGCCGCGCGGCTGCCATTCCCATCCCAGATGTGGACGCCCCGCGCGGCGAGCGCGCGCGCGTCCGTGGCGCCGGCGAGGAACCAGCGGAGCTCCTCGGCAACCCCCCGGAACCACACCCGCTTGGTCGTCAGCAGCGGGAAGCGGCGGCCGCGGAGGGAAAACGCCATGTGCGCGCCAAAGAGGGACCGCGTGCCCGTGCCGGTGCGGTCGGGCCGAAAGTGGCCGCCACAGAGGACCCGCCGCACCAGTGCGAGGTACTGCTCCTCCTCGACGTTGGGCGAGGGGAGGTAGGGGGGGGCGGGGAGCGCCGCCGCCACCGCCGCCAGCGGGTCGACGCCACCGTCGCCGGTGGGGGGAGCAGCGGGGGGGGCTCCCCCCGACGGTTCGCCGTCGGCGGCGGCCGTGACGGCGGCGCCCGCGCCAGTTCCGACGCTGCCGCACGTGCTGCCGCCGCCGCCGCTGTCGTCGCCGTCGTCCTTGTCAACGCGGCGGAGCTCCACAAAGTCGTACTCGGGGACGGCGTCCCCCCCACCCCCCCCCTCCTCCCGGTCCCCCCCGTAGCGCCCCGAAATGGAGATGATCCGGTACCGCGGGTCCGCCTCGACGCCCCGCCACCCGCCCGCCCCCCCCGCCTCACGGGCGCCAGGCCAAAAGGTGTCCCCCTCCCCCGCCGCCGCCCCGTACACCCGCGTCAGCGCGATGCGAGACGCCCACCCCCCCCCCGCGGCCAACACGGCGGCATACACCGCCGCCCCCCCCGCGACCCACACGTGGCGCACCCCCTGGGCGGCGAGCAGCTCCTCCGCGGCGGCGAGGGAGCCCGCCACCAGCACCCCGTCGGGGAGGCGGAGCTCGGCGCGGAGCGCGGCGGGCTCCCGCCGGGACAGCACCACGTTGAGCCGCCCGGGCAGCGGCCGCACGGCCGCCGGCAGGCCCGCATAGGTGGCGCGGCCGAGCAGGACGGCGCCGCCGGCGGAGCGGGTGAGGGCGCGGAAGCGCGCCAGGTCCGCTGCCAGGCGGGGCCACGGCAGGCTGCCGCGGCGGCCAATGGCGCCCGTAGCGGCCGAGACGGCAACAATGAGGGTGGCGGTGAGGGCGGGGGGGGGAGGGGGGGGGGGAGGGGGGGTAAAGGCGGCGCCATCAGGGGGGGGCATGGCGCCAGGGGGGGGCGGAGCCGTGACCCAGAGCTGGACAACGGGAGGGAGGGAGGAGGGGGGGGAGAGGGAGGCAAAGAGGCAACACAGACAGGAGCCGCCGACGCAGACCGCCCTGTCGACGCGGTCCACGCGGTGGCGGCGGTCGAGGGGCAACGGACGACGTGGGCGCGGTCGAGGAGGACGTCTCGACGAGGCGGGTGCGTGAGGAGCCTCGAGGCCAAGGGCAATGACGGCCGGCATCCTGTGACGACGCAGTGGTGGCGGGAAAAGTGGGCGAGTGCTGAGCTAGCACAGCGGCAAACGACTGGCACGTGGCATGGACCCTATATTCATTCATACGCAATATCAAAACACTGTGCACCGCAAAAGTTATCCTGGCCTGGAAACGGTAGTTGAAATCTCAGGAAACGCATTCTCAATACTCCACGTCCTAAGATGAAGTCCAACCGTCCTAGTCTCATCTCAGTCAAGTCCATGACGCAGAGAGGTGCTTACAAGTCATCCTATCCATTGATCTACTCTCAACCTGACGCATGCTGGATACTCCTATCGCTTCCCCTGCAACATCTCGCCGGATCTGAACCTGACGAATGCACGAGCCCGGAACGCCCGGGTGTCGGATCTACGCTTGTCATGCCGCGTTCGGACAGCCCGGCGTCGTGTCGGGGCGCTTCTCGGGAGCGCATTCGGGACGGTTCTGTGCAACCGAACCGTGAGTGCTGGATTGTGACATCATTGCCATATTCTTATATTGCAGGAGTCCTTATTTTGGCGGTTGTGCATGTGTACAACTGCACAACAACAGGTGGCTGACAGCACTTCTGCCAATGACGTTCGAGAAGGGCATGAGAACGCCGCAGTAATGCCGAAGCTCCCGGATCCCGGAAGTACGCGATTGGCCCCAGGTCCTGACGATTCTCCATCAGAGAGCTCATTGGTCAGAATACTGTTGTGTTTTCCAACGATCTCCCCTCTTTTTCCTCGATCTCAGGCGAGTCCCGGGCAGGAACAGTAGGGAAGCCTCAGCCGTTCCCGTCGTTTAGTAACTCGAGTTGTGACGGTGTAATGCGCTGCAGTTACTGAAACCCATCGATGCGATCGTCCAGTCGATCGAGCGGACCCTGCCCTCTCCCTGGGCCTTACCCCGTACGACCGGCCTGCCCCCCCCCCCCCCCCCTCACGTCACGGGTCTGCGAGTCGCAGCCGCCGCCGCTGCTGCCGAATTCATCGCCCCTGCCAACACTGCCGCTGCTTCAGCGGTCGCTGCCGCCACGCCCGCCGCAGAGGCAACACTCCCCCCCCCCCCCCCCCCCAAGGCCTTGTGCGCCGTGGGGGGGGGGTCGAGCTAGCCCCCGTCGCGTGGCTCGCTCGCCCCGCGGGTGCTCGCGGCGGGCGTAGGCGGCAGCGTAGGCAGCTCGGGGGCGCCCGGCCGCGGGCTGCCGCTCTTGGCGCGGGCCACGCCATCGGCGAGCTAGTCGGCGCCGCTTGGCGCCGCCGCCCGTGGGGGGGGGGGATGCATCAACCTGCGGGGCGGCCACCTCACACCCCCGGCGCCGGTGAGGCGGGGGGTGGGCGCCTGTGCCGCCACGCCGCCGCCCCACGCGGCGGGGTCGCCGCTTCCGCGGCCCCACCTACATTGTTGCCCACCGCCGCCACCCTCCCCACTCCCCCTCCCGCCGGCCGGCGGCGTATGCAGCACATGGCAGTCCATTCTCCAATCTCCTCTCCCTCTCCTCCCCCCCCCCCCCCCCCCCCCCCCCCCCCCCGAGTTTCCCCTGTGGCAAAAACCACTTGCACACACGACACCCAACTTGGGGCGGTGTACAAGGGCTGCCTCCCGTGTCGGGGGAACCGGAAGAAGTGCAAGTCGCACACACTCTGTCCCTGTTGTGGGGCAAACCCCCCACTGACAAACAAGAGGATGGTGTGTGGTCCAACAGTTTCTTCGTCGGGACGGGGACGCAGGGCCAAGCCCCGCTGTCCCTCCCCTCATCCCCCCAGGGTCCCCTCAGAATCTCGCCACTCAGAATCTCCCACCCCAGCACCTGCCCACCGGGCCACACGAAAATTCAAGACGATAAATGCAGAAAACCCTCAAATCCAAGTTGGATTTACTACTAAGCTAACTATCCCAAACTTAGGGAATATGGACTCAAATGCAGGGGGAGGAACGGATCAGGCTAGTGGCCTGCCGCCCCTTGCATGGCACGTGTTGCCCCCCTACCTGGGGGTCAATACTGCCACACTCCCCTCTCCTCAGTTCCGACCGACCCGGTCGGCCCTGTGAGGGGGTGCGTAAACGCACGTCTCGGCGTTGGGGGGCGCGACTTGCTGTCCCCCCCTTGAGTACGTAACGCGGATGTGGAGGCGGTCACGTTGACCGCCCCTCTCCTCAAGCTTGCCCACTCGGCAGCTTGCTCTCCTCGGTTCACACTTCACCATCACCACCACCTCCCCTTCACCTTCCTCGGGGCCGCCCCACGCTGGGGAGGCCACCCGTCTACCCACGATCCGAGCCCCCCTCAACTCGAGGCGGGTCTCGTGCCGCTGTAGCCAGGGCGTCTCTCCCCAACTTGGGGAGAGCCATGGCGACCCCGGGAGTGGAGACGGACTCTCTCGACGAGCGTATGGAGGACACCTCCTACGGTGCAGCGCCCGCCGGGACTTCCGGCGGGGGCTCCGCGATCGCTCCGGGGGATGGGACTCCCGCGTCACCCGGCTTTGGGTTGACGGCGGGATCTCCCCCGGAGGCGGGACAAGTTGTCCCGCGTGAGGCCTTGGGGCGGTGGTTTTACCCCGCTTGGCCTCTCTATGAGGAGGGGTTGACTGTTCTTCGCTGTGGCCGACTTGGCGCAGCGATGGGTCGGGTATGGGACCGCCTACGGGAGAAGTATCCCCGTAGGGTCGGGTTCCCTGCCGGCTTCAGGACGGACCAGTTTGCCTTCCTGGACGACGAGGAGGTCGAATACATACAGCTGGCCAAGGCCATGGTGGACCGCGGGGGAACTATCCCGGGTCCCGGCGACTTGCCGTCCTTTACTTGGGACGCGGTGGCAACTCGCCCCCCGTACCTTCACGAGGCCGATCCGCACACTCATCACTTTGATGTGCGGATGGAGAAGGACTTCCGGCGAGGTCCCTACTTGGTGACCTCGGCTCAACTTGAGTTCCCTCAGCAGTCTGCTGCCAGTAAGGAGCAGTACTATCCGAAGAAGCCCGAGTGGTGGCCTCAAGTTGAGGTCCCCTACGGGTTCCCGGCGTTGCTGCCACGGTTGCTTGACCACTTCGGCTCCGTCATGTTGACGGCTGGCCCTGATCACCTGGTGTGGGCCATGTTGGCCACCCAGTGGCTCCTCGAGGTCATGTCGACCTGGGTGTCTTGTGTTCAGCGGCGGGGGATGCTCTGGCATCTCCCCCTCCGGCTTATCCAAGGTTTGGAACAGCTCACCCCTCAGCTAGTTGCTGAGGGGTGCTCATCAGGACAACTCACTCTACTTGAGGAGATGCTCCGCCTCCACAAGTTTATCGAGTGGGAGAGCATTGAGCACAAGTTGCGCCGCCCCACTCGTGGGCCCAAGGACGATGGCGCACTTCGCCAGTTTGTGTGGGTTGCTCGTGAACTTCACGACGGCCGAGTGGTCCTACGAGAGGGGTTAGGCATCGGGGACTACCCGTATGCCCCGGGAGTGGATCGCCACACTGCGCCACCCCCGGACAAGCCCATAGTTATGGCCGTGCCCTCATATGATGACCATAAGGCTCAACCCACTGCGGGGGCCCCAAGTCGGGGTCGCAGTTACACCCGGGTCCCGCCACCTCGGCGTGCCCCTCCGCTTCCTCCTGTCCCCTACCAGCCGCACGGGGACATCCCGATTAGCGTGGCCATTGAGTCGTCCACCCCGGTGTCCCCCAACGTGGGGGCCACCCTCCTGACGGTATACCCCAAGTTGGTGTTACCGCGCACGCCTCTAACCTCAGAGATGATGATCACCACGTTGGTGCGCACCATTTCCTGGTTGGCCGCGTCGACCGCAACCCTTCAAAGTTCCGAGACTCCTCAACTTGAGGAGCGCGTTCGTACTGCAGTGGCGACCGCGAGTTGCGAGTCGGTGGCGGAGTTCATGACGGCCGAGTTGGCTCGCATTGGGGCTATTATGCCCCAGCCAGCCCCACTTGGGCGTGGCAGACGTCGCGCGAGCCGGGCATGCTCGCCTCCTCGCCGTCGTCGCCGACACTCGCGGCGCTCTCCCTCCGTGTCGGAAGACGAGTTGTCTTACTCCGTCTCGGAGTCCTCGACTCCGTCAGAGTCGGAGTCGGTCCGACGTCTGCGTCGCCAACTTGCGCGCAAGACTCAACAGAAGGGCAGCCGCGGGAGTCGCCACTTGCGCGACCGTGAGGGGCGCGGCGGTTCCGACTTGGAGCCGCCGGCCCCGCCGACTGGTGGGGAGCGTTATCGCCGTGGGTCTCGCCGCTCGCCTCCTCGGGAGGGCGAGGGCCGTGGGGTTGGAGAGTCTAGCATGCATGCCTAGTTGGCAGCTGCCTTTGTTGTGAGAGTGTGAGGGTTAGGGCTGTAGTTAAAAGCCACTCTGCCTACCACTTCGACTTGAAGCACTCCCTTGGCACTGTTGCTCGGCCTTCCCTCACGTTGAGGGGGGGCTGTTAGGGTCAATCTCATTCCGGGCACAGTATGCCCGGACCTTCTCAGCGGGAAGGTCCTCCACATACTCCCACGTATCATCCTTGGCTTTGTAGCCAAACCAACGCACCCTCAACATGAGGCGGTCAGTGTCCTCATCCCAGCCGTGGTCGATGAACTTATCGAACACGTACTCCTGCGGGCCCTGTTTGGCCGCAGGCAGCGAGGGGAGGCGCCACGCTTCCAACGCACGCGCCCAAGCTGGGTCGCCTGCAGGCGGTGGTGCAACTTTGACCACGTCCTGTCCGTTCACTGTGCGGACCCCATCGTCACTTTCGATGGTGAAGCGCCGCCCAGCAGTACGAAGGACCTGGTACGGCCCCTTCGTCTGGAATACCAACTTACCCCCAGTTGGGGTGTGTGAGTGTACCAGCACCCAGTCACCCTGCTCGGGGACATGCTTAGCATTGCGCACCTTTTTGTCAAAGGTACGCTTGTAGCGCTTTTGTGCTTTGTCCATCTCAGCCCTGACTTTAGGGATGAGGTTTTCAAGCCTAGCAGCGAGCTCCGCCTTACTCTCAGTAGGAGGAGGCGTACTGCCACCATCCTCCCTAGTTGGGAGCGGCCGCCGCACGGCAATAGACCGCACGCGACGGGGGGTCACAAAAGCGAGGGGTACTTCCCCGGTAGATGAGTGAACCTGCGAATTGTAGGCAGTGGTAAGAATAGAAATGTATTGGTCCAACGTTTTCACATGCTCATTCACATAGTGGCGCAGCTGCCGAACAATAGTTTTGTTGAAGCGCTCCACCTGCGCGTTGGTTTGCGGGTGGTAGGGGGTAGCATAGTTTGCCTTAACCCCCAACATATCCAGCACTCCCTGAAACAGTACAGACGCAAATTGCGGTCCATTGTCCGATAGTGTACTATCCGGAATGCCATACGCGGCAACCCAGTGATCTAGGAAGGCTGACACGACCGACATGGCCGTGATCTCTGCCAGTGGGATCGCTCGCGTAAGTTTCGTGAAGCGGTCACAGATGACCAGGAGGTACTGGTTGCCCTCCTCGGTCACTGGCAGTGGCCCAAGGATGTCCATCGCCAACGCGGCAAAGGGCTCCTTGGCCGGGAGCAATAGCATAGCCGTAGTAGGCCCCCGTTCCATCAGACGGTTCTGTGCACAACTTGTGCAGGCAGCCACCCAACTGTAGATGTCCACCACCATGGACGGCCATTAATACCTGGTCCTCAGGGTCTGGTACAGTTTACTAGACCCCAGGTGTCCACCCGTGGGAGCGTTGTGCTCCCTCTCAAGGATACTGTCCTTGAGGGATGGGGGGACGACAAGTTGTTCGGTCCCCTGGAATACCCCCCTCCTCATGAGGAGGCCATCGTCTCCCAGAAAGAACCGCGTCTCCGCAACTGTATCCAGTGTATCCCTCTGCGACTTGCAGAAGGGATCCTCGGCCTGGGCCTTCACCACCTCGTCCAGGGACAGGGGCAAGTACTTCTTGTTCCCTGGTGCCTCGGGGTTCAACACTTGACCCGAGCGCGCGACTACCCCCACGATGGGGATGTCCTCATCAACTGGGGTAGTGTCCAACCCCTCGGTAGGTACCCGAGAGAGGCCGTCGGCAAGGGCATGTTGCCTGCCAGGCCGGTACTCAATATCAAAGTTGAAGGGTGCCAGTCGTACCCTCCACCGATTGAGACGGGTGTTCGTACAGTCCGTCTTAAAGATGAACTGCAACGCGCGGTGGTCACAGCGGATGAGGAGCTTCTCACCCTCTAGGTAGTGACGAAGTGACGTCACCGCCCATACCACTGCGAGTCCTTCCAGCTCGGTGACTCCGTAGTTCTTCTCGGCCGATTTCAGCCCCTTGCTGAAGTATCCCACCGGCAAGTACTCCTTGTCCGGCTGCTGCTGAAGCAACACACAACCAAGTTGGTCGCAGCTAGCATCCACATCCAGGATGTAGTGGCCTCCCAACCTGGGAATAGCCAGGATAGGGGGCTTCAGCAGAAGGTCCCGAAGAGTCTCAAAGGATTCCTGCTCCACCCGACTTGGGGGAGGCAGGTTCTTCGGTAGCGTTGAGCTCACTAACTCATTCAACGGCTTCGCCACCATGGCGAAGCCCTTGGTGAAACGTCGGTACACGTTACACATCCCGAGGAAGCTCCTCATCTGGGTCTGGGTCCGGGGGTACTGAGCCTTACGGATGGCACTCAAGTTCTTCTCGTTGACACTGAGACGCCCCGGACGGACAACATGTCCCAAGTATTCCACCTCTTGAGTGAAGAGGTGGCACTTACTCGCCTTCAGTGACACACCGGCGTCAGCAAGTAGCTTGAACACCTGGCCAAGATGGCCAATGTGCTCCTCCGGACTTCGGGAGAACACAATGATATCGTCTAGGTACACGAGATAGATCTGCCACCGTACTCCGGCCAGAATCATGTCCATAGCGCGCTCGAAAGTTGCCGGCGCGTTACACAGACCAACCGGTAGACGCTTGCACTGGTAGGTACCACAGTGACAGGCAAAGGTAGTTTTATGCCTGTCCTCCGGGGCAATGAGAATTTGCCAGTACCCCGCGTTACAGTCCAGGGTAGAGAACACGTTCGCCTCCCCCAGAGAGTCCAGACAGTCGTCCATCCTAGGTAGGGGATAACTGTCCTTCACCGTGCTCTCGTTGAGCTTACGGTAGTCGATACAGAACCGGGGGGTCCCATCAATTTTGGGGACGATAACCACCGGACTCGCCCACTCGGCGTTGCTGGCCTCGATCACATCGAGGGCCTCCATGCGAGCAACTTGCTCCTTGACGAGGGCCCTTGAACGGGGTCCTCCCCTATACGGTTGTTGGCGTATAGGGGGTGCACCGGGCTTCAACTCGATCCGGTGTTGGGTAGCTCTCATGAGTCCCAATTGACCATCCCACAACCTGTGATATTGGTCCAAGAGGCGTTCAACTTGAACCCTCAACCTGGGTGGAACACCCTCCATGTTCACATGGGGCCGAGGAGAGGCGGCCGACTTGGCTTGATGCTTCTCCTTTCCGGACTTCGGGTCGCTACTTGCGCCCGCGTTGAGGGTGACCGCTACTACCGGTCCCTCGTGTTGGTCGATATAGCCGAACTTGGCTCCCGACTTGAAGTACTTGGGCGACGAGCTCAGGTTCATCACCTGGATCCTCCACGGGACTCCGTCTTTGGAGTCCATCGTGCCAAGGGCAACATGCACTTGGTGCTTGCGAGCAAGACGGGGTTAAGGGTGCACCAACCCGCTCCCCGTATAATCAGTTACCACATCAACGTGCGCCACCGAGTTGGGGGGCAACGTGACTTTACGGGCTAGACGCAGGGTAGCAGTAAACCCTTCCCTCACAGAACAACCAGGCTTCGACTGTGAGACTGTCACAGGAGCCACAGATTTTCCCTTACCGAGGATGGGCATAGTCTCCCCATTCATCAACCTGACCCAGTACTCAGGGCCACAAATCAAAGGCACTTGTGTTACGACATAAGGGGTACCCAGAAGCAGGGTACCGATATATTCTCAACTACACCATAGGTCACGTCGACCTCATGGGTCCCCAACCTAGTTGGTAGGGTCACGGCACCAACGATGGGAAGTACCCCGCCATTGATATCGATCAGATGGTCAGCTTCAGACTTCCAGCGTTGGAGCTTCATCTCCTTTGGTAATAGCGACTTGCGTATCAAGGAGGCTCCTGACCCGGTATCAAGTACGATACGGGCACAACAGGCGCGGCCGGGGGCAAGTTGCACCCGTCCAGCTACCTGGAAGTTCTCACCCGTCAGCACCGCGATGACCCGACGTGGGTTTACGTTCTTGGGGAGTCCTACCCGAGGTGGGCGGACTCCCTTAGGTCGCCGCAGTATCCGGCACGGTTGATTCGTCCTCTTGACCCACTTGGCCGAGGCTGCCGTTGTGAGCTTCGGACGACCAGCTCCAACGGTCATTCGTTTCCCGCCGACTTGGCGTACAAAGGGGAAGACGACGAGTCCGAGGACGACGTGTCCGCCCCCTTCGTCGAGGGTGTGGCGACCGCCACCACCGGTCGAGACCCACAATCGCGGCGTGAACGTACTCCGTTCGTAACCGACTTCTTACTCGCATTCCTAACAAGTTGTTGGATGCGTTTACTCAACTTGGGGCGATCATATGCCCAGTGTCCATCGGAGATGCAGTTCCAACACCGATTGTCAGTTCCCGGAGGGGTCTTCCCAACTGGGGAAGACGAGAAGATACCCCGGGAAGTTCCCACGGCAGCTACCACCCTCTCCTTGCGGATTCGGAGTGCCTCTCTCAACTCTCTGGCCTGGCGCGCCTCCTCCCGTTCCTTGGCCAACTCGGACTGACGCTCCTGGCGTTGTTCCTCCCGCAACTTGCGGTAGGCCTCGCCTCTGCGGTAGGCGAATCTAGCCAACTCGGCCAGGGTCGCCCGGGCAGTGTTATGCTCCCGGGTCTCCATCCGGACTGACCAATGGAGCCCCTCCACAAACCGACTCCTCACCACAGCTTGTGGATGAAGAAACCCACAAAGATTGTTGAGCTTACGGACTCGCTCCGCAAAGGACAACTCGTCCTCCGCCTCTTCCTGATGGGCTTGCGTAAACTCCTCGACTTGAGAAGCCAACGCTGCTTCATCAACCATGGCTCTCAACAACCAGTTGACGAGCTCCAAATAGGACGTCACCTCACCAGCGCCTCCACTTGAGGAGCTGGGCATGACGGACATAAGTTCTGTCCGCAGGTCTCCCTTCGTAAACTCCTGTAGCATGTAGAAAGCCATGCCTTCACTTATGGCATTGTCGTCACAGGCTTTTGTGAAACGACGTAGGAACTCAAAGACACGGAGGGGGGGAGTTCCATCCCACTCCGCTTTGTGCCCAAAAGAGTGAAGTGCATTCTTCTTGGCAAGGCCCATGGCTCGGGCCTGGTCAGGACCATACGCCACCGACTTGTTGTGGAGGGCGTAGGTCTCACAGTCAAAGATCCTCTGGTAGACCGGGTTGGCTACCTGGATCTTGGGCGGCACCTCACGTTGAGGGAACAGCCGCTGTGGCACTGGGGTAAGTTCAACCTCAGTGCCTGTAGTCCGGCGCGGCGCGCTTGGTGTAGCCGCCGGCGTTTCCGGGGGGAACTTTCCCATGAAGGGCGTATGCCCCACCGAGTATGGTGTGGCTCCCTCGTTGGGAGTCACAGGTGTCGCCCCCTGTTCGGGGCGACCAGAGGTAGGCGTGAGGAGGGATTCCCCCGGCGCCTGCGGGCTCGAAAACCCCGATCCGGTCTGGACATTAAGGCCATCTGGCAAACTCGCCACAATCTGATTCAGAATTGTATTCGTCATCGTGACCACCAGGTCCGGCAAAGTCTGCCGCAACACATTGGTCGCCTCCCGACGGACAGTTTCCGCGAGGAGTGGATTGACGACTCCAGTTGAGTCTCGGTCCGCCTCCGGGAGTCCACCTGAGGGGTAACCACGTTCCTCAGGGGTCTCAACCGGGGGCATGGGCGCGAGCCCATCGCTGACCAACGGAGGTCCGCCGTCCTCCGAAAGCCTAGTTGGCGACGGCTCCAAGCCAAAGTTGGCTCCAACCCGAGTGGAACCCGCGGGGACAGTCCTCACCCCTTGGGACGTTCCCGTTGAGTGTACCACACGGTGGCCAGACTTCGGCCCACCCACATCAGAAGTGTCACCCGAGTGAACTCCCGACTGAGTCGGGGTGGCCTGTTGCCCGCCCGCACTTCCAGTCCTGCTGGCTTGAGGGACCTCTAGTCCCTCTGCGACCCCAGGTAAACCCACCTGTGTCTCACCAGAATTTAAAGGCACTGAAGTACGTGCGTCACCCGTGTACTCCCCGGACGACGGGGGGTCCGAACTAGCCATGTTGGCTGACGATCCGTATGACAAGGTCGAAGTCCACCGTTCCTCTGAGACAGAGGGCCCCCTACACCCGGGTGCACCCGGAGGTAAAGTTTACCTCTGTCCCCTGCTGCTCCACCAAATGTGGCAAAAACCACTTGCACACACGACACCCAAGTTGGGGCGGTGTACAAGGGCTGCCTCCCGTGTCGGGGGAACCGGAAGAAGTGCAAGTCGCACACACTCTGTCCCTGTTGTGGGGCAAACCCCCCACTGACAAACAAGAGGATGGTGTGTGGTCCAACAGTTTCTTCGTCGGGACGGGGACGCAGGGCCAAGCCCCGCTGTCCCTCCCCTTATCCCCCCAGGGTCCCCTCAGAATCTCGCCACTCAGAATCTCCCACCCCAGCACCTGCCCACCGGGCCACACGAAAATTCAAGACGATAAATGCAGAAAACCCTCAAATCCAAGTTGGATTTACTACTAAGCTAACTATCCCAAACTTAGGGAATATGGACCCAAATGCAGGGGGAGGAACGGATCAGGCTAGTGGCCTGCCGCCCCTTGCATGGCACGTGTTGCCCCCCTACCTTGGGGTCAATACTGCCACATCCCCCTCTCACCTCGCCATGGCCTCCCGCCTGGTCAACATGTTTACGCTCTTCTTGACTTGGACCACCAGCTCACCGCGGCCGCCCCGTCGCTGGCCGTCTTCCTCTCCCGCGTGCGCCCGCCGCCGCCGCCGCGGCAGGCCACCCCCGCGGCCGCCGCTGACGCCGCCGCCGCCGCTGCCGACGTTGCCGCATCTGCTGAAGCGGCCGCCGCGGCGCTGCCTCGTGGCGACGCCACCGCCCCCACCGGCTGCGGCACTTCCACCACTGGCACCCCCTCCATCGACGCCACCGCCTCCCTTACCGCGCCGGCCGTTCCATCGGTCATCTGGTGGCCACGGCGGTTGGGCGCCCCCCTCCCTTGTACCCCTCCCGGCACTGCCCGCCGTCCGCGGGGGGGGCCTTCTTTCTGCGGCGAAGCGCGCGGCAGTAGCGGCCGCGTTTTACGCCCTCGGCCTGGGGGAGATTCGGGCGGGGGGGGCGAAGCGGCGCGACGGCCGGGGGGGGGGTCGCCGAGAGAGGGGGAAGAAGGGCGCCCGCCTTGCCGCCCGTGCCCGTGCGCGTGGCGGGCGTGGCGACTGCGCCGACACATCGGCGGCCACGACGTGCGCGCAGCGGGGCCGGGAGGTGGCCGAAGGGGCGGCGGCCGCGTCGCAGCCGCCACCGCCGCGGCCGCCGCCGCAGACGCCGCCGCCACCGCCGTCGCCGCTGCCACGGCAGCCGCCGCGACCGCGCCCGCCACCCCCTCGTCACCACCCCCGAGCCCGCCGCCGCCGACGCTCGCCCAAAAGGAATCATGGCTGTGTCAATGCATATGGGTGCGGTGCGGACACAGGCTCGTGCTCGAAGTACTGCCGGCTGCTTGCGCGCGGTGGCCGTGGGGCTCGCGTCTCCGGCGGGCGTGCGCGAGGCAGCTGTGGGGGCGAACCCCAGCGCGCTTTGCCCTGGTGGCTGGCAGATACTACACGAGGGACCATAAGCAAGGCTCCTCTGCTGTGCATTCAGCCCACTCTTTTGGTGCCGACCCCTATCGTTGTGCTTTTTATTTATTTTTTGGCATTCGTAGGGGGATGGCCCACACTCGCCTCGAAGATATTTTTGATGCTCAATCGTCACTCGAATGACGGGCAAGCAGGACGGCAGATATAGCACCGACCATGCCCCCGCGCAACCGGGGTCTCATCGTCTCCACCAAACAAGAAGCTAAGGCGAGTATACAAACAAGAAGTCGCACCCAAAAAGTCTGCTACTTCCTCCAAAGATTGAGCGGCACGCTGCTGCCGACGAGCTTTCTTTGCCCAAGCCTGGGCCAGCTGCGCAGCTGTAGGCGGCTCGGCACGGAGACGGGCTACGGTAAAAAGACGGCCGCGCCACTCAACAGGGCGCATCAAAATGCCGCTGGCAGCTAGTTCGTCCACGGCTCGCACAGTGGCGCGGGTAGCACCGACACCGAGCTGAGCAAAATGGTCGGAGCCGGCGACGTCAGCGTTGTCAAAGCGAGCGAATGTGCTCTCTGGGTTGAACGAAGGGTGCAGCACCGCGTAAAAAAAGTAAGCGGCGACCGCCGACAGTGCGTGCGGTGGGCAATGCCAGAATGGACCACGCCGCACGCTGCAGTATGCGTGCTCACTCTGATCGACAGCGACAAAGGAAGCCAAAACCAGAACGTCGAGGACAGAGTCCACACGCTGCAGTTGGACACCGCGGCCTACAAAAGCATTGCCATCAATCATGGCGCCTGCCCTGGTGCTCAGTGCCTGCACCACGACGCTGGATCCCGCTTGCACATCCGCAAGGCAGGCTGCCGCTCGCTCTGCGGCGCGCTGCAAGGGGCCCTAATCGGCGGGGCTCAAAAACAATAAACACACAGCCACGGCACCATTGCGGCGACTGCAACCAACCTGCTGGGCATACATCTCCAAAGAATCCGGCGCGGTCTGGGAACCGTCGGATGGAGGAAAAAAGAAAAGGAACATGCCAATGAACAACGGCAGGATCTAGCAGCAAGAGATGAGAAAGATGGGCAAAACCGTACCATATGCACGACCACGCGGACCGCAGGGGAATTGATACCACGACCAAACGCCACAGTGGCGACTACTATGACACCTCGTCGAGAGGCAAACGCAGCCTCCACCGTCTGACGGTCAGCGCGACCGGCGTGGTAGGAAAAGATCAACACGTCAATTCTTGGGGGACCGTGCATGCCAGTGTAGAGACAGTGTGGACGCCGGGCGAGGTCGTCCGCCTGACGACGAGTGTGGACGTAAATGATAGCGTTGCCTTGATGACGGGTTGCATCCATCGCCAAAGAAAACGCACGTTCTTGCCGGTAGTCCACCACCGCGTCACATTCTTGGCTCGTAGCCCTGCCGCCGCGCTCAAAAAAAGGGGGGGCGGTGCTCCACGTGCAGCGCCGGGTTCGCGCAGAAAAAAGGGTGCCTCGCGACATCTGACCCGCCCATGCCCAGCGCTGACTGCAGCAGCGGCTCTGAGGAGCACCGCAAAGTGGCCGTCAGGACGAGACGCCGCAGGCACTGCAGTCGAGCTGGTGCTCGCGCCATCGCCGGACGCCATGTAGGCCACGTCAACCAGGTGTGTGCCTCATCCGGCACCACCAAACCCACACCGCAGCGCTCCTAAGCAGGAGCGACTGCGTCGCAGTGGACAATCTTCTCTGGAGACACGATCATCACGGCGAGTGACCTTCTCCGCACGCCGTCCAGGGCAGCCATGCGGGCGCGCGGGTGGGTATCGGACGTGATAGCAGCTGCCGCAACCCCACAAGACAGGAGATACTCTTCATGCTGCCTGCACAGAGCAATCAGAGGACAGACAACAACAGTAACACACCCAGACTGGCACCAGAGCAATGCCGCACTGATGTCAAGCACAAGAGTCTATTCTACCAAAACGCCAAGACGAATAGCGTTAGTTTCCTTATCTGTCACAAGTCTGCTCGGACACGAGGAAAAAGGCATGTGAACAACCGAAAGCGAGCAAACCAGAAAGGAACATAGTCAACTTACCTTCCCGGAGCCTGTCGCAATGGTACACAAGAGGCTCGACGACGGCCGCTCTTGGGAGACCATTCGTAAGACTGCCTCCAGCTGTCCAGGTTTGAACGATTGCAAGCCGAAGTTCGACTGCAGCACATGTAGCGCCATGCGTTCCATGCTGCTAGGCACCCGTGAGAACTTCCGCTGGTCAATGGGGAGGATGCGTAGAGGGTCACCGCAGCACAGTAGCGGCAGCAACACGCCAAGCGACTTGCGCAACGTCCAGTCGACAGGAGAACTCGATCACATTCCAAGGCGGAATTGTTGCCCTAGCATGGGAATGCAGTTCCCTTGAGTTTTAGTGGTGAAAAACCTTACAGCCTCCATGTCGTGTCTACACCTCGGTGGGGTCTACTTTGACGACGGATAGCACACCAGCATTTCGCTGTCGTCGATGTGAAAGCTCATTGGTAAACCAGGAGGCTCTCAATTGTTTGAGCGACCAGTCCGCTACAACTTCTCGATGACAGAAGGCTCGCCTGGCCGCAGGGTGCCCCGCCGACAGCGTGCCACCCCGCTTGCCCCGCACCCCCCTCGCGCGGCTTGTGGAAAAGCGGGGCCTGGAGAGTCGCCAGGACCGGGGTTGATTCTGAAGGATGACCCCCACGCTGATTCGAGTGTGCGGAGAATCCGGGCCCCCGTCGTACACGCGCAGCCACCGACCATTCCTCAAGTGCGCCCCTACCCGCCAACCCACCCCATAAACCCCGCGCGACTACTTCACGTACGTGGCGCCAGGACAAGCGCTGGCCGGGTCCTCTGCCTGGTTCGTCCGGCGACCACGGCGCGAACACCAACAACGCGGAAGTGGCGAGGCGGGAAGCTTGCGTATGCCCGCTAACCCCCCGAACAGACCCCTCCGCCCGACCAGCACACCTAGGTGGCGCCAGGACAAGCGCTGGCAGGGTCCTTTGCCTGGTTGGTCCGGCGACCACGGCGCCAACACCAACACCGCCGAAGTGGTGAGGCAGGGAGCTTGCGTATGCCCGCTACCCCCCCGAAAAGACCCCTCCGCCAGTCATCCGATACCCCGGCGGAACGCGCGAACGCAGGGATTGGTTGCGCAGGCGTGCCTCCCGGGATTGGTCGCCCTACCATGCCGGACGCCGGTGGGCGGCGGTTGGCGGCAGTGACAGTGGCGGCGGGAGGAGTCAGGATTCTTTGCTGTCCCCAGCCGGCGCGCCCCGGCGAGTGTGGACGTCCACACGCGTAAGCGCGGCTAAAGAGGGAGGAGACGAATGGCTAGTGAGACTGGGGCACCCCTCATCCCCGCCTTCACAGAGATGTGCTCTTTGATTGAATGCTCTGGAAGTTTGACCACCGTTTCACTCATTTGTTGTCTTCCAGCTACTGCATGTCGAGACGTTTCAGCTTCAATGCAGTCAACCACCGAACCCGGCCGCCTCCCTACTCGCCCAGGCACGACGATGCGTAGAGGGCGGCACGAAAGGCAGCGCACGATTCTGGGGCCACGGACCGCGAGTGAAGCAAATCCCGAGGTCCGGTCGTGAACTGTGGTGTGCCTTCCGTCCGGTATGGCAGGGACTCAGGCGGGGTCTCTCGCCTGTGCACCAGACTGACCCGACGGCTGCCCATCCTGAATCTGTCATTGTGGCCACGCATTCTCTCCCACCGGCCCTCGTCGCCCATACTCTTTCATTATCCCCAGCGCGCCAACCCGGCCCTGTCCTGCTCTTGACCTGGTCGCCCTCCATCCTTCGCCCTCACAGCTGCTTGAGGCACTTATGGACTCCAATCTTCCGCCTCCGCGGGCATTTCGAACCCCCTCTATCCCGTCCGCTGCCCGCCCAGGCGCCCAACCTACGGCACGCACGGGCTCCGTTGTGGCTTCGCTGAACAATGGAGCCGACGTAACCATTGACGAGTCCAGCTGCACGGGTGGGAACGGCTTGTACGGCCGCCCAGCGCTCGGTGTTCCAGACAGCGTTGTTCGCGAGCTGCAGCGCCGGCTGGGAGTCATGTACACCGAGCGTCTGGAGGCCGTACAAGCCGCTGAGCTGCATCGAAGTGCAATCCGACAACGCCATGCCATCATGGATGAAAACCCAGGGTCTGTCGGGGAACGAAGCGTGGCCGTTCTGCAGCGCCTCCGCGACGGTGTCTCATGTGACTTGTCATTCCAGAATTTGCGCCTTAAACGGCTGGGGCCCGTGCTCCCGAGCACTGGTGCAGACGACGTCTCCCCCCCGTACGAGCGCGAGTAGAGCAGACTTCTGTCGGCTCGAGAAGGCGGCCCCCGCACACTGGACTCCCAAGGTCGCGGCACAGAGGGCCAGCCTGACTCCGGCGCTCCTCGTGTTGTCGCTCAAGATGAAGGCAGCCGACATCCGCTTGCCTCTCTCCCCCGCGAGTCCCCTGCGCTCTTGGACACTGCTCATTCTTCCCAGCCGGAGGAGGCCCCTTCCTTGTGCACCTCTGCAAGTGCCGAGGCGGGGGGGACAACAAATCTACCGATTTTTAATGCCATTTCCGCGGACCTGCGGCTGGTTGCAGCCGGCGTAGCGTCTTCTACGCCCGGAGCTGCTTTTGGCACGCATCCTAGGCTGGAAGTGGCATCGAGCACTGCCGCACCTCCATTGGCGCCCCTCTCCAGCGCTGTACGCCTGCCGCCATCCGGCCCCGACGCGGCAGAGCAACACGATGTGTCAACTTCGGGGTTGCCCCTCATCAAGTCTAGTCAGGAGCTAGACAGTCTCTGGCACGACGGTCGCAAGGATGCGGTTGGTGTCGTTCTCTTGCCTCCCTTGTCCCTGTTTTGCAACCCGCATGAGCGGCAGAAGCTGTATCCAGGCAGGCTCGCTCCCTCGTCAAAAACCAAGGTCTCAAGATACAAAAGAGTGGCAGAGGAGATCAGCGCGGTGGGTGAGATTGATATTTTTGAGGCGAAGTGGGGTGAGAGTATAGTGGGCCGTGTCTACACCCAGCTTGCAAAGGGCTCTTCAAAAGGGGGCAAGCGTGCGAAAGGAATGTAAAGACCAATTGTGTTCGTCTGCAATGCAGTGCTCACTGAGTTGCGCACGAGTGTGTGAAATGACCATGTCCCCAGCTGTGATGTCCGTTAAAAAACTGGCCTTATACGCAAGACACATGGTCGAGAAAGCTCGGTGCACGACTCTGCGTACCAGTGCTTCATCTGAGTAGTACATACAAAGATACGCCGCCGATACAGTACCAGAAACGACGGGCACATACCGTTGAGCAACCACGAGCGGCCTCAGCCTAGCGAACGTTCACGTCGCTGCGCACCGCCCGCTGCCCACTGTACCGGCCCTCAATAATTGTCCACTACCCATCCCGGCATTGATACGTACCTTCGTAGACATAACAGATGCAGAGACAAACACCGACCAAAAAAGCGCCCAGCGCGTCCATATCCAAGTTGGCAACGTCACGTTTAAAGGGGGGTGCACGAGGGTCGGGGAGGAGGGGGGAGAGAAGAGAATCTATGAGAGCGATGCGAAAAGCAAGCACAGGAACGATACAGCGGCGCGTTAGCATTGAGAATCCCCAGAAGAGTGGCAGAGCTTCCACGACAGTGCACCAGCTCGTGGAGACCACCGCCCACGTGCCCGCATCAGGAGCGACAACGCACCATGTCAGGAAGCGCGGCGGTATCTGCACGTAGCGGCGGCGGAAGCATGCAGTGGGGGTGAGGGGAGGGGCGCAGCGAAAGGCGAGCCTCGATCGGGGGCGGGGGAAAGGGCCAGCTGGAGGCGAAAGAGAGAGCGTGGCAATCGACGACGGCGTCCAAAAGGGACGGGGCGGGCAGCGGCACCACGTGGCAGATGGGCACCAGGCGACAATACCAGCGCGGGGATGGCAGCCGGTGGCGCTGGCGGTGGTGGGGGGCGCAGAAGGCGGCGGAAGTGCTTGGAGGGCGGCTGACGGCGGCAGCCCGCAGCGACAGAGAAGTGTGACGCTCGCGGCGGCGGAAATGGGCGACCGCCGGTACGTGCGTCACGGAGATGGGGGGGGAAGCAGGTTTTGCAGCAACGGAGGGAGGGCAGCCGGCGGCGGCGGCGATGCGGGCAGCCGGCGACGGCGGCGGTGGAGGGGGGTCAGCTCGAGGCAGCAGCAGCCCGCAGCGGCGAGGACGGGAGCAGCCAGAGCACCCGCGCAATCATGCCATGATGGCTCCAGCCCACTCGCAGCTAGCGCCGTCGACAAGAGAAGTATGGACTTGAGCAGTTGCCGTGAACGGGAAATATGGGAACACAAAAACGGGTGACGTGAATCCAGATGTGTAACTTCGCATGCGCCGAAGTCCCCGCGTTGTCGATCAGTTCTTGGCTCTTGCTGGCCCCGAGTTCCAGGCCGCCACCATCCAGATCCGCACAACCACCGGCTCATATGGCAAGCTGAGACCGCCCCTACTTCCAGAAGCCGCTCCTCCCCGCCAGCGGCCCTCCCCACATGCGAACAGCTGCCCCATCCCGCCAGCGCCCGCACACCGCCCCAAGCAGTCGCCCCCCCTCACCAGCAGCCCGCTACCCCACCAGCCGGCGCCACCCCACACCAGTCTTAATTACGCCCCGACGCAGCCTGCTCCAACAGGCGGTTGGCACTCCCCCCCACTGCCGTCAGCCGCCACCGCCGTGGGCCGCCACCCCACCGTGGGGGGCGGCGGCTGCAGCCCGTGGGGGTCGCCCGCTGTTGCCAGAGGGGCAGCTGCTGGCCACGGGGGGGTGGCTGCTGCAGCCGGGATGGCACCTGCTGTAGCCGAGGGGGCGGCTGCTACCGGTGGGGGAGAGGGCGCTTCCGGTGTGAGGGCGGCTGCTGCAGCGGCTGCCACACGTGGTGGGGCGGCTGAAACCGGTGGGGGGGGCGACTGCTGCGGCCGGGGGGCGGCTGCTATCGTGGGGGAGTGGCTGGCGCTGGCGGGTGGCCGGTTGCTACCGGTGGACCTGCCCCTGGGCAACATATGATTTCAAAGTCGAGGCGTTGAGGATCTTTCAAATTAATCTTCGCATGCACAGTGAAATATGTGTATGCAGTATCCCGAGGAATCTATTGGCTGAAGGCAAAATGTCTTCGTTTGCTGTGAGCCGGTACATGCTGCATGCGGCTAGGAGTCGTCGAGGGCGGTCGCTCCTGTCCATCTCTTATTGAAGGAACGTGGGCCAGGTCGGATTCTATTGGTTGAAAGAATGTATACATATAGAGTGAAGAATGGAGAGCTCGTGTGTGCCGCGGCCGCCGCCGCTGCTGCAGCAGCCGCCTCGACGGGCATCCAGAAATCAGTGGGTGCAAGCGCCGCCGAAGACTACCGTTGGAGGAAGGCGAGAGCAGAGCGCCCCCGCGGCCTCCCCTGGGAGCCTTCCCCAACCCCCCCTCCCCCTACCCTCGCCCCCCCCCCGCCTTGCTACGGTAACGGCGACGGCGATTATGAAGGCAGCGATTACGGCAACCACGACAGCGGTGGCGGTGGCGGTGGCGGTGGCGGCGGCGGGGGCGGCGACGGCGGCTGTGGCGGCGCTTCAGTGGCTCCCGCCGCCGCCACCACCACCACATCCACCCCCCTTCCACCCCCCAACCCCAGCGGCCGCCGTGTGGGTGCTCGTCGGTACCGGCGCCGGCACTGGCGCCGAGGCGGTGCCTTCGCGGCCAATCGCCGGCGGCGGCGGCCGCCCGGCGGCAGCTGACGTGCGGTGGCGCGCGGCTGCGGCGGCGGCGGTGGCGGCGCTCGAGCGCGCACGCTTGCGCGCCGACAGTGGCGGCGGCGGAGGCGGCGGCGACGGCATCCCGGGCGCTGACGCCATTGCGCCCGGCGGCAGACTGAGGCTGGCCATCCACCTTCACGCCGCGTGCGTTGCGGGCGTGAACGCCGCCACCGCCGCCACCGCCGACTACTTCCCCCCCCCCCCCCCCCCCCCTCCCGCCGGCCGCCCTCCAGGCCTCATGCCCGCCCTCCACCTCCCCACCAACGTTCTCACCTGGGTCCCCCACGCGCCCCTTCCCCCCGGCGGCGGCGGCGGCGGGCTCCGCCTCAGATTGTTGTGCATACTTCTGCGGGATAAATGCTGCCACAAACTCGACGACTCGCATCCGTCCCAAAGTAACCGACTTCATGTGGCGCTGAGTTTGTGGCACCACAAACTCGGTGCCACAAACCCGCCACATGTCTCAAAGTGCCTCTGAATGGTATCGTCGCCGACGACTCGCAGGGTCTTCTCTCCGAGTCTATGCGCCGACAGCCAACCCCCCGCGGGCCCACCCCTAGTTAAGGTGGGCATTCTGGCTTTTGTTTACACCAATCTTTCCAGCAGACGTGGAGGCCTGCCACTGGCTGGAGCAAAAATTGGTGGCACTTTCGTGCCCCAAATTTTTGGTCACCGCCCCACAGAGCCCGTGAGAGGGGGATGCGTCGCACCGGCGTCTTCCGCGCCCAGTTCTTGCGCATCCACATCCCCATAGCACCCTGTCGGGCGACGAGAGCCCCCCTCTCGTCGCCCCACGTATCCCGGAGGTGTTCGTAGACGGAATTCCTCCGCGTCTCTGGGAGGCGCCTGGGGGGCGTGCGCGGGGAGGCTCCCGTCGCAGGCATGCGCCGCGGTCGCGTGAGCCACTGCTGGCGCCGTCGGCGTCTGATGTGGGTTGGGCGCGGGGGGACCGGACCCCCCCAGGATGCTCTGTGACGCCCCCAGCGCCGAGCTCCCCCCTTATTGACCTGCTTCCACCGGCACCGGATGTGGCTTGGGGGCCGTCGCGGGGGGACCGCACCCCCTCCAGATGCTCAGTGACACCGCCAGCACCAAACCCCGCCCTTTTTGACCTTCCTGGTACGCGATGCGGTGACGAGTGATATGGTTTTTTACTTTAACGATTACTGAGCTAACGGGGATAGGGTAGGGGGGTGTGAGTGATGGAGGGGGTGGGGTGGGCCGGCGGCGGTCGCGGCGAGGCGGGAGGGGCTTGCACCGCGACACGATGAAGACAGTGTGTGGTCCGTGCAGCGATTTTTCGACGAGTCGCGACTCCCCGGCATGAACTGTTCTCCAATGTGTCCCATCTGACCTCCCGGAGACGGCTGCAACGAGGGCTATGGCGGCCACGTGTGCATTTTTCAATGCTTGTGGGGTGCTTGGTGCAGAAGTAAAGGAAAAAACCTGACAGACTGTGGTTGGGCCAATGCGGTGCCAGAATTGCTTCAGCGCCGGATCAAATTGAACGTGCTCAGCCAATGCGGAAGGGGCGCGGCCCTGAAAACCCAGGATGCCCGGCAACAGCCGTCTGAACAAGGGGTGGGCCGCGGCCGGGGCGGAGAGAGAGGCGCGCGGCCGCCGCACCCCGCCTCCTCCCTCCCCGCCACACCAATACACGCCGGCAGCGGCGGCAACGCCCTCCTCTCCCTTAGACGCCCGCGGGTCTCCCTGCCCCTTCCCCCACCCCGCACCCGCCCGACGCCAGGGGCGGGTCCTGCCGCCGCTGCCGCCAGCCACAGCCGCCCCCCCTGCCGCCGACCGACTGGTCTTGTCCACAGCCCGTGGCGACCGCCCCTCCCCCCTCCCCCCCGCCGCACCCCTACAACGCGGCAGTCACAGTGGCAGTGATTGTGACAGTGACGGCGGCGGCGGCGGCGGCCGCGGTAGCTGCGGCGGCGGCGGCGGCGGTGCAAGTGGTCGTGTTAGTGGTGGTGGCCGTGGATTCGGGGGCGGAGGTGGCGGCGGTGGCGGTGCAGAGGGCGGGGGGCACGGGGGGGGGGGGGGGGGTTGACCTGTCATGGCACCGCCCGTGCCGCCGCCGGCAGCAGCGCGTCGTAGTCGACGCCATCCGAGTAGAGAATGTACAGCGGTATGGTCAGGTACTGCCGCCCGTACACCTGGATCTGCCGCAGCGGCCGCGCCGCCGGCGGGCCCGCCCCGGCCCACCGCACGTACACGGCGATGGGGCAGTGTAGGAGGAGAGCGGCCATGAGCAGCTCGGGCTGCCCGCAATACCTGCACGCCCAACCACAGGGAAGCAAGGGGGGGGGGACGGCAAAAAAAAGCGAATGGGGGAGAGGGTGAGAGAGGGACAAATTGCAACAGCCCCCCGCCAAAAAAAGGCAAGCACCCATGGTGGGTGTCACAGCAGATCGGGGAGGAGTGCACCAAATGGGACGAGGTTGGGGGGAGGGGGAGCGCACGCACGTGGGTCAGACGGTGGGTACGTCGGTGGCGTCGGCCGCCAGCAGCGCCGGAAACGCCGCCAGCGGCGAGCACGGGCACCCGAGTCGGTGCCCGCGAGCCACCAGCGGCGCTCGCGTGGCCGCCTGGCGCCCCCGACGTCCTTGTCCCCCTTCCACCTCCCCGACAGTGCCCCTCTCCCACACCCTACGACGAGCCCCCGCACCGGGGCCCCGTTTATCGACAATCTCAGCAAAGTGTCCCGCCACTCCCCCACCCCCCCCAATCCACCCCCGAAACTTGCTTTCCACCACACGTACATCCTTCTTTGCCGCGTCCGCCGGCAGCAGTCGTCGTAGGCGGCGTCGTCGCCGTCGTCATCGCTGACGCCAAGGCTCAGCACACAGTTCTTCGACGGCAGCGCCCGGTGGACCACGAGCTCCTCCACCGCCCGCCGGCGAAGGGGGTCGGCTTCCTCCCGCTCGGTACGCTCCGACCACTCTGGGGAACGAGGGAATGCAGCAAAAGTCAGGTGCGGAGGGGGAGTGGGGGGGGTGGGGGAGGGGGGGGGGGCAGGGGCGGGAGGGGAGGAAGAGAGATGAAGGTGGAGGCAAGCCCAGGCACGTCAGAAGGCATTCCGTTAACACACGCGACCCCACTCTCCGTCCACCTATCCCCCTGCAACGGCAGCACCCCCCAATATCCGACAGCAGAGCGCTGCAGCAGCACCCGCCCCTCCAGTCCCACCAGCACCACGGCCCATCCATCCACGCCCCACAAGACCACCCCCCCCCCCTACGCCCAAAGAACAAAACGTACTGCTGAGCCGCCCCGCATTGTGCGCCCGCCTTTTGACAACCGCCCGGAACGAGGTGAGCTGCAGTGGCGTCGACCGCGGTGGCCGGACGGTCGCACTCGTCGTCACTGGGCACCCCCCCCAAAGCGGCTGTGGACGGCCACACCCCCGAGCGGCGGCGGCAACGTTCCACGACCCCCCCGCCCGCGCCGTCCCCCCCCCCCCCCCCCACGCGACAACCCCCCCCCCCACCGCGTCGCCCCCCCCCCTCTCCCGTCTGTTCCTCCGCGCGTCGCGCGCGCTGCCCCCCCGCCCCCCCTTGCCGTACTGTCAATGCGCGTCAGCCGCACTGTCGCGCTCGTCGTTACCGGCCACCCCCCCCGAGCCGCGGCTGCGCCACCCCCGCCCGCCTACGGGTCGTTCCGTACCCCCCTTCCGCGTCAAGCCCCCCCCCCCCGCGACGCCCCCCCCCCACGCGACAACCCCCCCCCCCCACCGCGTCGCCCCCCCCCTCTCCCGTCTGTTCCTCCGCGCGTCGCGCGCGCTGCCCCCCCGCCCCCCCTTGCCGTACTGTCAATGCGCGTCAGCCGCACTGTCGCGCTCGACGTCACCGGCCACCCCCCCGGAGCCGCGGCTGCGCCCCCCCCGCCCGCCTACGGGTCGTTCTGCCCCCCCCTTCCGCGTCAAGCCCCCCCCCCCCGCGACGCCCCCCCCCTCTCCCCCCTGCGTCGCTGCCCCCCCTCCTCGCGATGCTCCCGCTCCATGAAGGCGCTCCCCTCCACCCATCGGGTAGCCTCCAGTCACAGCGCCTCGCCACATTACGCCGGTGATTCAGCGCGAACGGCGCCCGCCGTCCGGCTTCTATTCATTGGAAGCCTGTCGGGGTGGTCGGTCTGGGTCCCGCGGCCGCGTCATTTGGAGTATTGCTGTACGCGCGCCGTAAGGCCCCGCCTCCGCCGCTTATATGGCATCCGCCGCATCTGCCCACCGCCATCCCGAACCCCCCCCCCCCCGACTCCCCACCATCAGCGGCCATGTCTGCGCCGCGCGCGCGGGTGCGGTGTGGAAGAGATAGCCCCTCACCCCCCCTTCCCGCTGCCGAGGACGCGCCCGCCGCGCACGGGGCTGGTCGGCCGCCAGCGCCGCCCGGCGGAGTGTGGACGACGCCCACGCATCCGCCGCCGCGCACCGCCACTGGCGGCGCCACCCCCGGTCCCCCCCCCTCCCGCTGCAGGACAACCACCCCGTTTCGCTCACCCGCCGGTTCTTCGCCTCCACGCACGCCCGAACCCGCGCCCCCACCCCCGCCCCCGCCCCCCCCACCGCTCGTGCCGCCAACGGCGACCGTCGGCATCTCGGCGACGGAGAGCTTCGCGGCGTGGGTGGCAGCAGCGACAGCTGCGGCAGCGGCAGTGTCGGTGGCTGTGGCGATGTTTCTGACGCTGGCGTTCACGGCTCTGGCGGCGGGCTGGGAGTTCCTCTCCGCGGCGGCGGCGGGTGAAGTGGGCTGGGGCTGAGGGGAGCGGACGAAGTGGTCAGGGCTGTCGCTCCCGCGTCGCCGCTTGGAAAGGGGGAGGAAGGCGGGGGGGGGGGGTGCTGCGCGCTGCTCATCCTCACCAACGCGGTTCCTCTTGCGCCCACTCGCCTTGCACGGGGATTTCCTTCTCAATGGTTGTGCAAATGTGGCAGCCGCCGCCGCCGGCCAGCAGCGCGCGATACAAACCGGCCAGTCCCCCATCCCCTCCGCACGTCCCCCCCCCCCAACCCTCCCCCCCAGAGGTGGTGCCCATCGCGCGACGGGCCTGCAAAATCCACGCGCGCGCGGCGACCCCCACCCCATATCCCCGACCGGCGCCCCCCCCCCCCGGCCGCGCCCCGAAAACTCCCGCGCGAACCTTTGCCTCTGTCGCCGCCACCGCTGCCTCCCCCGCCGACGCTCCCAGCGGCATCCGCGGCGCCCCCACCGACAGCCGCTCGGCGGGGTAGGCAAAAGGAGAGCGATGCGGAAAAGAAATACAGAACCTCATCACTCATCACACATCACCACAGGCAGGCTGCTCAGAGGGAAGCGGTTTTGCAGTGTCAAACAGCCGTGCGTGCATCCTGGGTGCAACACGTGCAGGCAAGGAAGCTCATAGAGCGTGTTTCCACCGCCAATGCCTTCCTGGCACACAACGCATACATCTCCCTCCCCAGGCCGCGCACGCTCTTGCCCTGACACTGAAGGAAGCGCTTCAATCTCACGCGCGGTGCAACCCGCCCCCTCCCCGCTTGTCAGTGGCCGTGGGGCATACTCGGACGGCTGGAGGGCGGGCGCCACCGACGCTTTGGATGCCACGCCGAGGCGCAAGCGCAGAGCCGCGGCTGATGCACTGGCGCGCCGCTGCCGCAGACTGCTCGAAGAGGACTCCGGAGGGGGAGCGCCAGCGTCTGCCCCTGCCTCCTCCCCGCCGGCAGGCACCACCGCAATGGCATTCTCCTCGGCCGCCCCAGCACTGGGCGACGCCACGGCCACGGCAGCCACCTCTGGTGCACCGCGCTCGGTCACAACCTCAGCTAAGGCAGACCCCCCGGCTGGTCGGCGGCTGGTCAGTGCAAGGAAATTGGCGGTCTCTTCTGCCGCCTCGCTGGAGCGGATGGCCGACGCCACAGCCACGAGGGTATTCTCTGCCGCACGGATTCCGTCGCCGTCCGACGTAGCAGCTCCGGTGGCCCACCTTTCCGGCGTGCGGCCTGGCCACGCGAGGGCGACCGCAACCTCCTGAGCCGGTCCGCCGCCCGCGCCTGCCACAAGGAGGGCCGCAGCCTAACGGCTTTGCAGAGCCCTCTTCCGGGCTTGAACTCTTCTTCCACCCTTGACCCGGTGACCCGGCTTTCCCTTCTTTCCCATAGCTGTCGCTGAGAGTCAAGAAAAAAAAAAACAGTCACGATACCAAAATCAAAAAAAAGTAACGGCACAGAGCGGGATGGTGCTGTGTACAAGCGTAAGAATCAGAGCGACTTCGGATGTACGCAAGCATGAAGGAAACGTGGCCGGCGCCCCAGTGCGTAACGGATATAGCAACGTCAGCCAGGCCAGGGCAGCCACCCTAGCAGCGACATTCCTAGTAGGGAGCCGAGCACACAGCGTACACTAGGCCGATCAAGCCACCCTGGCAGCGACTAGCCCAGTATGCAGCCGAGCAAACAGCGTACACCAGGCCAATCAAGCCTCCCTGGCAGCGAATAGCCCAGTATGCAGCCGCGCAAACAGCGTACACCATGCCGATCAAGCCACCCTGGCAGCGACTAGCCCAGTATGCAGCCAAGCACACAGCGCACACCAGGCCGATAAAGCCACCCTGGCAGCGACTAGCACAGTATGCAGCCGAGCACCCAGCGTATACCAGGCCTACCCAGCCAAGCTGGCAGCGAAGAAAGCAACCCTCGAGCAAAACGAAGAGGAACATACATACACCCTCCACAAAAAGGAAGAAATACAAGAACGCGCAGAAAAACAGGAAGACCACCTGATCAAAGAGTACAGGGGGGGGGGAGGGAGGAGAGGGCACGAAGCAGCGGAGGCACGGCGTGGTAGAAGTTGCGAATACCAAACACCAAGGATTGACGAAGGAGATGGTGCGACGATGGAGGGCACAGCAGGGTAGAAACGATGGGGGACGGGGTGGCCACGACGGGAAGGGCCGGTGACGCAGGCGTGGTGGGGACGACGGGGGGTGGGATTGTGAAGAGGGCGGGGTGGCGACGACGGCGGGTAGGGTGGCGAAGAGTAGGTTGACTCACACCTGGAAAAGCGCTGGCGATTTTGTGGGACGGGACCTTAATTGATCAAATTGAGTTCCCCAGCAGTACAAATCTTGAATCACGTCTAGAAGTCGGCTCGCAACAGCGATGACGCGACGCACCCGAGTCCCTCGACTGGGGGACGCGCCTACGTTTTGAGCGCTGCAGTGTAGGCAGCAGCGTGCCCACACACCACCTGCAGAGCGCGCGCACGAAACCCTTGTACGGGTGCGCGCCCACACGACCCTCGCAGAGGTGTGCGACGACACGTCACAAAGCGCCGCGTGGGTGCACTTGCGCACGTGTGCGCCCTCGCGCCGCTTGCCCGGCACACGCTGCTTTCACAGACGACGTGCACCCGCGCGCTGCTTGCGCGGGTTTGAGTTAGCTCGTGTGTGCGGCCGCGTCGGTGCGCTGCGCACCCAACGCATTTGCGTCCGGGTATACCTCGCCTTGTGTATCTCTCGGTTCTTCTCTTCCAGCAACCCTCTCTTTTTTTCCCCCTATTCGACAGCTTTGAGCCCCCGTCGGCCGTGCTCGCGATCCCGTCCCTCCCCCCATCCCGCTACCGTGCTTTCCCTCTCCCCCCATCTCTATGGGGACCGACACGCCTGCCCCCGGGACCTCACCCATCCATGCAGGCGCTGGTGCCGGTGGTTACGGAGGAGCTGTGGCTAATACCGGCGGCGCTCCTGGCGGCGCTGCGGGATTTCGCGGTGGACGTGGGTCGGCCGACAGCCGTGCTCCTGGCGGTGCTGCGAGATCTTTCGGTGGCGGCCGGTCGGATGTCCTGGTGGACGGCGACCCCATTAACGCTAAGAGCTCGACGACCTTCTTTCCTTTCGTGAGACTCCGCATCATCGAGCTGTGGCACGGCACGGTCCACGATCGTGCCCGGCGGCACCAGCGGCGCGGGGTGTCCAAGCGTCTCCAGGTTGCCGCTGTGTCCGCCCACCTGGTCCAAACCAACCAGTGGGTGAAGCGGCTCCGTGTGGATGGCAAGGTCATTGACAAGGCTGCTGTGTCCCGCTTGATAACCAAGGCCGTCACCCTCTACAACGCCACCGACTCAATCAAGTCTCATGCAACGGGTAGAAGCGCCGACTATGTCGACAAGCTCGTCAAGAAGCGCATCGCGGAGCAGGGCAAGTCGTGGCGAATGAGTTTCGAGGACATTGACAAAATGTTACGTCTTGTAATTGACAAACAGCCATTGGTCGGCGGAGTGCAACGATCCAGTCCTCCCTTCAGTGGCGCTCCGCCCAATGACGGGCCCGCTGCTGCGTCGGGCAATTACTGGGAGCATCGGCGGGGCATGGCTGGGGAGGCTGGCTCTGCTGCGGGGGGGTCCACCGCCGGTAGCGGTGGCGGCAGCGAGGAGGAGCGAAAGGAGGCGGACGAAGGGGCGGCTGGGAGTGCCGTCGGTTCTCCGGGGCCTCTTAACCCGGCGGCGGGCACCGTGGGCGGCGGCAACGACGCGGACGGGGACTTGTCTGGGGACCATGATGGCAGCGACGCGGATAGCGCACGCCGAGCCGGTAACGTCGCCGAGGACAGCGCCACTACTGGCGGCAGTTGGGGGGAACGTGTAGGAGGAGGGGCGGCGGGGGGGGCTTCCAGCGCTCAGCGCGGTCCCAGCACCGGTGAACCCCGCACCCTAGTGTCCCCCATGTCCGCCACTGGCCACCACGCTGGGGGCGCCAGTGGGCGGTCCCGCCGCGCTGCACTGGCGGACGCCGCGGTTGAATCCGTCTTGCCTGGCGGGGCTGACTTCATGCGCCGTTTAGGCGAGTCTCTAGCTGACGGTGCTCGCCGCTTCGACGAGAAGCAGAAGGCGAAGAGGCTGGCCGCGGTGGAGTCTGAGCGGACCAAGCGGGTGGCCGTCCTGACGGCAGCGGTGGAGAAGAACCCGGACAACGAGACGTTTCGGGATATGCTTAGGATCGCAATGGGGGAGCCCGCAGGGCCGTCCGCACCCCCTCAATAGTGTTTTTTTTTACTCGCCCTCTTCACACGTTCTCTCTGTATATCCCTGTCTCCTTCATAAAGGTACACACCATATCCATGACCTGCTGTCGACGGACCAGCGCTCCCTCAACGGGCAGCACCGCGGACTCAGGCGAGGGCTCAGGTACCGGCTGGTCGGGGAAGTTGTCACCTACCTTGATGCACACGTTGTGAAGGACAACGCAAGCCATGATCCAACTCATGCAGAAGGAGAACCGGCGGTCGCTGGCCAGCGCCAGCCCGAGCTCTTTCAAGCTGCTCCACCTCCCCTTGAGGATGCCAATCGCATGCTCGGACTTGACCCGCAGCCGTGCGACCTGGTAGTTATCGTTGCGATGCCGAGGGCAATTGTATTCAGGTTCCTTGAACGGCCTAACCACGTTTCTCGAATAGAGCATCCCCTTGTCCCCCAACAGGTACTGGCCAGCAGTAAAGAAAATATTTGGGCGACAATGCCACTCGGCCGTCGATTGCACGTACGTGTCGGGCGCCGCCCCGGCGCAGCCGAGAACGATGTTGGTGATGTAGCAGTCCCAGTCACACGTGATGATCCCGTTCACGCTGTACCGCTGCCTGCGGTCAAAGTACGCCCACGGATGCAGCGCGGGCAGGTATGCCAGCGGAAAAGCTGTGCCGTCCGATGCACCTATACAACCATCAAAGCCGTACGCCTCTTTGGCAAACGAGGAAAGAGCGGCGCGCCGCCGCATATCAGGCCATGGAACGTGCTGCGGGGCATTTCCGGCCAACGCGGTGAAAACACGCCTCGTGCACTTGAGAACTGTTCCCACGGAAACCCCAAACATGACCGCCACCACGTCCACCGCGCTGGCATTCCCGTAGTGGCCGAGTCGCACCAGGGTAATTGATAGCTGCAAGTCGAGCTGGAGCTGCCCCCCCCCCCCGTCGACGCAAAAAAACGCTCTCCGCGTGCAACAGGAGTGAGTTTTTCACGACCAGAAACGTCGACCTGTTGACCCGAAAGTGTGTGCGGAAGCGCTCCTCCGACTCGTGGTAGAACACCGTCCGGAACCATGCGTCCGTCTTGGGCACCACGCGTCGGCCGCGTCGGAGATAACGGCGGGCGCTTAAATGGCTAAGAGCCTGCCATGACAGCGCCCAACAAAGCTCGAAGCACATCTTGCTCAGCCGTCCACCACCAGGAAAAAGATCGCCCTTCTTGAGTGTGCCGACCTTCAGCATCACGACCAGAAGCGAGAAAAGTAGAACTCGTTGACGCAAAGTAGAGATGACAGTCTTGCGTGTACGACGAGCCATATTCGGGTTGAAATTATGCTTGATACCTATGAAGACCGAAGCGGCACGTCCACAGGAGAGAGGGGTTCGGAACTACTTAGAGAGCGCGTGGGGGCGTGACCGCACGGACGTCTGGCACGTTGGCGCGAGGACGGGTGCGGCGTGCAGCGGTCAACCACCAATGACAACGCCAGCTCAACGGGCCGACGCAGAGCAAGCGGTGTGGCTGAGAGGGGGGGGGGGCGCGGCAAGCTACCGTACCAGGAGAGCACGTGGGGGGCATGGGGTGAGAGACGGACAAGTAGAGGCAATCATCCCGTTCAGGCACAAGCAAGACAGAAGAAACGAGCCACAGGGAGCGCAACGTGTTTGTCAGTCGCCGAATGGGACAACGACGCAGATGCGGACTCGTCCAGACAGTAAGGAAAAAAAAGTAACGACAGGGCACCCACACGTCAAGCGAGGCCGTGAACATACAGTGCGCGTGTGTCTTTAGCGAGTAGT
Organism: Pyropia yezoensis; assembly: GCA_009829735.1. Classification (NCBI taxonomy): domain Eukaryota; phylum Rhodophyta; class Bangiophyceae; order Bangiales; family Bangiaceae; genus Pyropia; species Pyropia yezoensis. Next base: position 16,862,841 of record CM020619.1, on the reverse strand, counting down.
GCGTGCACGGGCCGGTCCCGCTGAGAGAAGAAAAGCGGGGTGGGCATGCGTGTCGATGACGCCCGCGCACGATCCGCACCGCACGACGCGGAGCAAGAATCGCCCCGTCGAGGCGGAAGTGTGAGTGCCAGGGGGTCCCGCGAGTGGGCGATTCTGAGCGTCGCGCGATGAGGTTAGGACTTTCTTAGACCAATTCATATTTTTGTAAAACTTATGTGAGACATCCCGCCGTGGTCGTAGAATCGCCTCCCCTGCGCTGGAAGCGCCTGCGACCGTGAAGCAGCCTAGTGTGTGCAGGCGACAACGCGGGTGCACCGCCCTACATGGCCCCGATGCGCGCCTTTTTTTGGCGCGCACGACGGGTGCGCGCGTTTTTGGCGCAAACTTGGTTGGGGGGGAAGGAAGTTCAGATACGGCAAAAAACATCAGGTAACCCTGTCCCAGTAGTCCAAAATGTTCGAGCCTTACTACGTATGTATTACTTTTCCCCGAGTTTTGTCTCATGGAGGCAAGAGCAACAGCGTGCCACTTGCAGCCACAAACACGTCACCGGGTGCAGGGGTATGAGCAGTGGCACTCGCGTCCACCGGCGGGCGCAACGCCTCCCCCTCTCCTTCTGGGTCGTCACGGAGCGCGCGCGCGCGCGCGTGCCGTTGCCGCGTCGTCGGCGCGTCGCATGGAGCGCACACACTCGCGGCCCCCCGCCCTCCTCCTCCACCCCCCCCCCCCCCCCTTACCCTCGCCCTGCCCCCGTCTTCCTACAAGGGTCCTTCTTCTCTCCAAAGGTGGGGGGGGGAGAGGAAGAGCGGCAAGGGCAATGGCAGCGCCAAGGCGGCCGGCCGGCCGGCTTTTCCTCCGCCGCACCCCCCCCCCCCCCCCCTACCCCCCGTATGGGGGGCAACACCCCCCCCCCGCCTCCCCCCTCCCCCCCCCCTCCCGCCCTACCGTCCCTCCCCCCCCCCGGTCGGGGGTACGGCCAAAGCGGCCGCGTGCTGCCGCCGCGGGCACGGCACACGCGGCGGCGGACGGCGCAACCGCCGCCGCGGTAGTACGCCCGCCCACCCTCCTGCCCCCGCCCCCGCCCGGCTCCCCCGCTAACTGGGCGGAACGGACCGCACGTCTCCGTGCAAAGTCCCGCGGCTGTCGACTCGAAGCAGATTGGGCGGGGGAGCGAGGCGGGGTGGGGGGTTGGGGGGGGGTCGGAAGGGGGATGGTGGGCTCGAGGCGCCCGAGGAGGAGCAACTGCGGCAGTGGCGCCACGACGCGCCGCCCGCGCCGCCAGGCGGGAGGGGGGGGGTGGTGGGTGAGGTGGAGGGGTCGGGACGGACGGGTTGGCAGCGGGGGGGGGGGGGGGTAGCAGGTGGTCCCACTGGGTCAGACGTGTACCCCGGCTGGCGGTGGCATGCAGCGACTCGGTTCGGCAGCGCGGGGGGGGGGGGGCAGGGTCAAGGTGGGGGGGGAGTGGACTGAAACGCTGCCGCCGCCGCCGCTCCGCTTCCGCTGCTGGCACCGTCACCACCACCGCCGCGGTCATCGCCGTCGCTCCCCCCCCCCCCCCCCCCCCCCCCCCCCTATGTGCCCTAGTCGCCGAGTGCGCTCCCGCTCCACGACTGGGCGGCAATGGCGTCAGCGGGCGCCGGGCGCGTCGGGGGGTTGGCCATCGGCGCGGGTGTGTGTGTGTGTGTCTGTGGCTGTGGCCGTGGCCGTGGCTGTGGGGTGGGGGGGGGCACTGCGCTCGCCCGCCCGCCGGCCTGCAGCCGCAGCCGACGCGGCAGCAGCGGCAGCAGGTACCGGAGGTGCTGGCGACGGAGGCTGGTGGCTGATGGCCGTCGCTACCTGTGGCGCGCGCTAGTCGTGGCAGCGTCGCGGCGGCTGGCGCGGCAGTGGAGCGCGCACACGGCAGCTCCTGCACAACCGGCGGCGGCAGCGCAGGCAGCGGCGGCGCGGTGCGTGTTGCAGACGGCGGCCGCGGCGGGGGACGGTGGGGGGCCACCATCGCCCGCGACGGCCGGCGCCTCGGCGGCGGCAGCGTCGACAGAGACGAGCCTCCGGAACGGACGCCTAGTGAGCGACAGCGGCGACCGCAGGGGGGGGGGGGGGGGGCGCAGCGTAGACACGCCGCCGGGGGGCGGCTTTGACTACCGTCGCCGCGTGTCGTCGGGCAGCAGCAGCGGTGGGCGAGCGGCGTTTGTGGTGGGGGCGGCGGCGGCAGCGGCCGCGGAAGGGGCGGCGGCGGGTGCGGTCGCGGCAGTGGCGGGCCCGACGGGCTGCTGGGCCCCCCCGACTGGCCGCTTGTGGCGCACTCGGCGAGCACCGCCAGCATCCACCCGGGCGGTGGTTAGGCCGGCGGCGGCAAAGGTCAAGGTAGCAACGGCGGGTTGGCCCGTTTGCCCACCGCCGCTGTGGCGCGCGCGCAATCGTGGGGGCGGCTGCGAGCTCTCTCCGCGCCACGGCCGCGCCTGGTGTGCTTACCCGTACAGTTTTGGGGGGGGGGGGGCGCGGGGCGGCCCCCGAGCGGGGCAGTATCCACCCCACTCCTTAATTGGGGGGCTGTTGTGGGGGGGTTTACATGGAGCGCATCGCAGCGGGGGTGGTGTGAGGGGGTGGAGTTACGGAGCGGGTGGTGACGGGGGGCGGGGGTGGGGTGGATTGCGGTGGCCGGCACACGCGCTCGACGACAGCGCACGCGACGGCCACGGGCGGCAAGGGGGCGGTGGTGGCGGTAGAGGTGGCGGCCGGGGGGCTCGCCGCCGCGCTCGTGCCGCGCCCGCCGCCGCCGCTGCCGGCGCCGCCACCCCCACGTCACCCCCATCGTCGGCGACCAGAACCACTGTATTTCACTGCATGTTTTCCTGCATTTCAACGCCTGTTTGAAATGCAGTAGATACAGGCAGATGCTTGCAACTCAGGCACCGAAAAAGGGCAGCAAGAATGGTGTGATGCACCATACACCACGTGTATTGCATCCCGTAACACACCTCAATGCAAGCTAGATTGCAGTGTGAAACACATAGAGTTGAATAGGCCACTACAGTGCGTATCCGGCACAGTCCGGATGACGCCGGATGACGGCCCCTGTTATTCCGGTCCTTGTGGAATCGCTCATCCATTTTTGTTTACTTTAGTAGTTACTCAGCACCTTCTCAAAGCATTTGGACACGTAATACAGAGGCGGGCCACCTGGAGCTGCCTGATCAGGTGAACAGACACAGGCACAGACACACACCAGAGACAGACACAGTCACAGCCACTTGCCGCATCGACGTCAATGCCTCGCCGCAGTGTCTGCGCCGCCCCAGACACCCGCCGTCCCTGACACAGTGGGCAGACACACCGTTCAACGTATCCCGCCAGACACTCCGCACGCCTACTGGTGCTCCCACGCGCGGCCGCCTGTACTCGCCGTCACCCGACGCACACAACTACGCCCGCGGCCTCCCGCCCACATGTCCTCCCGTACCACAGCAAACGCATCCACCCGCCGACGCACCCACCTAAATCACCATAGCAGCTGCGTCCGGCTCATCCATCCACATGCACCACTCACTGCATACTCTGCGCATACCTGATGGGTACACAGAAAGACCAAGGGGAGGAGGGAGAGGGCGCCGGGGGGTGTGAAATCGCGTGGAGGGGAGCCGGGAAACCGGGGGCGGAAGGGAAGGGAAGAGAGGACACCAGCGCGGTAAGGATCACATTGAGAAGGAACTGCGAAAGGTACCTAGCGGGCAAAAAACTCGTGAATATCAAAAACATGCCGGTAATTGCAAGCCAACGCAACGCACATGCAGGGAAATGCAAGCCAATGTAGCGCATGACATGGAACTGTGCATGTATGGCACCCCCATGTGTATCGTCTTCCTACCGCCACCACCACGGCAACTGCCACCCTCCCACACGCCCTCTCGTACCACCGCGCGAGCAGCCCCCCGCGCACACACCCACGTACATCACCAGAGCAGCTCCGTCCAGCCGATCCACCCAAATGCACCACTCATGGCATCCTCCGCACATACCTGAGTGATGGACAAGAAGAGCAAGCGGAAAAGGAACAGCGTGGGTGCGGGGAAGCGGGAGAGGCGATGGAGGGAAGCGGGGGGGGTGCGGGGGGTGGAAAGGGAAGGGAGGACGCCAGCTCGACAAGAAAAAGATCCAGAAGAACCTGCGAAAGGTGCGTAGCGAGTAGAACACTGGTGAATATGCAAGATAGTGCAGATAACTGCAAGCCAACGCAACGCAGTTGCAGGGAAATGCAAGCCAATGTAGCGCATGACATGGAACTGTGCATGTATGGCACCCCCATGTGTATCGTCTTCCTACCGCCACCACCACGGCAAACTGCCAACCTCCCACACGCCCTCTCGTACCACCGCGCGAGCAGCCCCCCGCGCAAACACCCACGTACATTACCAGAGCAGCTCCGTCCAGCCGATCCACCCACATGCACCACTCATGGCATGCTCCGCACATACCTGAGTGGTGGACAAGAAGAGCAAGCGGAAATGGAAGAGCGTGGGTGCGGGGAAGCGGGAGAGGAGATGGAGGGAAGCGGGGGGGGCGCGAGGGGTGGAGAGGGGGGGGGTGGAGGGGGGGGCATGGGTGCGGGGAAGTGGGAGAGGAGATGGAGAGAAGGGGGGCGCGGGGGGTGGAGACGGAGGGGGGTGGGGGGGGAGCAGGAAAGGAATGGGACACGACACGGTGGGAGAAGGGGCAGTCCGGGAGAGCGCTTGCAGGGGATGGAGCAGAGTGCGGGCGAGGCGTGGAGGGGGGGGGGAGGTGGAGGCAAGGCGGTGGGTGGAGGGGGCAATGTGTGGCAAGCCCGGTTCGTGCTCCACACGCATCCAATGGCGTGCGGTCTCCACCGCAGCGACGGTAGCCACCAGTTCATTCATTGGGCGCCAAGTGGTGGTGGCGGATTGCGCTGATTGGTCAAGCAAATAATCTTCATATGGAGCAAGCCCGTGCAAGGATCTGCCCACTCTGTTCAGATTCTGTGAGAGTTCAACAAAAGATCCTGTACTTGCGCACACGGAAAGTTCAAATACTGACGAAAACGTGCTTGAAGCATCCCAAATTTCGGAGTGCTCGAGCATTCTAACGTAAGTCATCAAGAAAACATGCGGAAATGCAACGTATTCAAAACATATCATCACATGGACCAACCAGAACGCGATGGTGCCCCTATGCAAATTCACGATAGTGGTGTCGAATGAGACTTATCATGAACAATTAAGGTCTACTAACTTTCTCGAGAAGAAATCTGAAGTGAGACCGATTTGGTAGCTTGTCAGTCGTCCATGCCCCTGCGGGATATTTTTTTACGTCGCAGTAGCTTGCCCGGGAGCGGGGGATCACGCTGTCGAATGAGCCCGGCGTCTTGCTCCCGTCGTCATTCGTCCTCCCGAACAAGTTCCAAGAGCTGAATTCGTGTATTGAGAGCCCTTCTTGGAGGGGGGGTCAACATGAGCAACTGGGAGGGCTGGGGGGGCGCGGGGGGGCGGGGAGGCAGAGAGCTTCCGGAGCTGCGATTGACTAGGATTTGAGGAGTCAGATGAGAATTCTGGGAAAGAGGGGTGGGGATTGCTCAGGACGTGGCAAGGAGAGGCGATTCGGTGAAATCTTCAATCATGGACACGCAGACGTACAGGTTCTTCCTCTTCGCTGACTGCACCAAGTCGACAGTCCTCTGACTTGGGCCCAGAAAGCACCGTGCCCCTCCCCAAGGACGATTCTCGGGAGGTGCCTCGCGTGGTGATGTGGGAGGGGTGCGAGCCGGGGACTGGATCATCACTTGTGGAGGATCTTGGTGCGATTTATGACAAGCTGAGTCCAGAATTAGCTCACTGGCGTCGGTAGATGCGCAAATAAGCATGTTCAGGAGGGGATGCCAAAAAGTAGCCTGCGTAAATGGAGGCTCGGGCGAGGCTGTGTGGTCAATCAGATGTCCTGAAACGTCCGGACCGCGCGATCTGGTCGGGTCGGAAGAATTGGTGGACTCTTCAGCGATGTATTTTGAACGAAGACGACACTGTCGGCCGGGCGTGTAGGCGTGGAGAACGAAAGGTCGATGTTTCGTCGTCCGTGACTCGACCAGCTTGTCCGATGCGACTGTCGGAGTCGCGATTGCCAGTGTGTGAGGAGCGGTGATGTGCATGAGGGATCTGTGTTGCAGGGAAATACAAGAAGATGCGGCGATACACAAGTCATGACATGTATTGCAGTGGCGCTCTTTTTTCATCAGTGGACGGTCTTCGCGTGATGTTGCAGTACGTTGCAGTGGAAAATTGTGAAATACAACGCCATGCAGTGTGTGTGATTGAGTTGCATGTGGTTCCGGTCGCCGATGATCGGCATCGCCGTGCCGCCCCCACCCTCCATTGACGCCGTCGTCGTGCTGCTTCCCTTCCCATCTTTACCCTTCCCCATCTTCCCCGCTGGACGCCGCCTGCGTTCAACCCGGTCCCACGCCCCCTCCCCTTGCTGGCGCTGCCTCCGCCCGCTGGCGGGCGCGCCGCTTGTCGTGCCGCCGTCGCGGCGGTCGCCTCCGCCGCCCCCCTCCCTTCCCCCTCCCCTGCGTCCCCGCTTCTGTCCCGCATCTTGGGCTCTTGTAAGTAGCTTCGACATATGCAAAGCACGTTCACGAGTAACCCCAAGCGTTAAAACAACGGTGTTATCGCGACAAGGACGCCTCAATGGCCTCCATACCGACTACGGAGAAAGACGCGTACGCAAGGAGTGTGGGTGCAGGCCAAAGGTCGCCCTCCAGCTCGCGCCTGTTATTAGTCGCCATGTGCGTCTCCATGCGTTGATACGTCGCCCAAAAGCCGCGTTGTCGCACGCTATAAAGCGACACACCCGGAAGCAAAAACAGCTGGGTGCCCCCCCGTCGAAGACTGTGGGTGCCGATGAAGAATGCGTTTGCGCAGCCGAGACGAAAAAGGGAGTCCTTGAGGAGGTCCCGGAACTTCGGGTACTTCAATCTTTCCCCCGGGACGTACTCCATGATAAAGTCCTGCGTGCCATTCTGGCGCCCGCTCTCGTTCCTCCAGTAGCCAGGAAAGAGGTATCCGTCCTGTACTCCACGTACGCTCAACCAAAGGCGGAGGAAGAACAATGGGCAAACACTGCGGCAGAAGAACAACAATGGACAAGGCAGGAGAAACCGTCGGTCCCAGCGTCAGACAATGTCAATGACACCCATGAGCATGACATTGAACTACTTGTTGCCCACGACTCACCTGCATAGGAGCCCGACAAGAAACTTTAACGCACCGTAGGTCTCCAGATAACGTGCCTGGCCACCTGATCACGTTGAAGTGCACCGTTGCGCCCTTGTTGATCTTCGTACCGATCAACTAAAAGCGTATGCGATCATCATCCACTTCCATTTGTCCAAGCCTGCTCAGCAAACGTAGAAGTGCCAGTGCTAGGGAGGACCGACAATGTTAGCAATGTCCTGCAAGAAAAACGCAACCGTGAGCAGCACAAAGCCACAAGGACACCGTCGCTCACCGCACTCAGGAAGAACATAGGCATCCAACGTACGAGAGGCGAGACAGCTCGTCAAACCGAAGGCAAAGGTTCAGGCCCACAAGCATTGCCGTGTAGAGCATCAGCGCCTGCTCATCCCAGTCCCTTAAATCTCGGCTGTCAAAGTGCCGCGTGTAGAACCTGTCGAGGTCGCGGTAGCGGACGGGGTCGACCCCCTTGGCCGACGTCTCCGTCCGCCGGCTCTTCGCATCGTGCGCCTTCAGCGCGGCGCTGACGACTGGGGAGTTTGCGGGGTTGCCCTCTCGCCCGTTCCACTCCGCGGTGTGATCAAAACGTTCAAACTCCCGCGACAGGGCGGCTACAATCTTCCGCCCCATTCCCGGGGAGCGCACCCATGACAGTGTGCGGTCACAAAGGAAAGCCTTGATCAGCACATCTGAGCGGCGGGGAGGGTGCTCAAAAATGCCATCCAGATCAATGGTTGCGTCGCCAGACGTGAGCGCTTTGCCGCGAGGCGGAGCGCCACGGCTGGTCACGTGCAGAAGACCGGTGTGCTCCCCAACAATGGCTCGCAGAGTTCGTGCGACGTCCATACTCAAGAAACGAGCGAACCGCTTTGTCTCCTCCCTGTACTGCCGCAGCGTGGCCTTGGAGCGCCCCTCGTCCCGAGTGCGAGCAACGTTCATGCCCTCCTCGTAATTCCCCAAGGGCCGCGGAATGTACCTTGCTGAGGTGGACGGGAGAGGAGGCCTCTCCTCCTCCTCATACCTACCGTCCTCCACCTCTCTTTCCCTCTCCTCGTCCTCCCGCCCGCCCCCAGATCCCCTCATTACCTCGGATTCCCCGTGCCGAGCTTCCGGGCCACCCGCCGCATCAGCAGAATCCGCTCCGTCATCCGACTCGAAAGGATCTTCGTAGTTGTCCGGCGCGCGGCGCAAAAGCATCTCTGCCATGGTACAGGCAGCTGCGGCGGCCACACAGCTACTGCAGCGGCTACGAGTGCCGGCGACAGAGGCAATCGCCACGGCTTCAGCGGCCAGTGCAGCAGCAGCGCGGTCGGCGGGAGCCGCTAGGTCCGCGGCGGGCGCAGCTGCTGTGGCCGGGACGGCAGCGCGGGCGGCGCACCCACGGGGGGGCGCCGTGGCGGTGGCCGCGGGAGCAGCTGGCGTTGTGGAGGCAGCCGCGGAAGCAGCGAGGGCGGGACACCCGCAAGGAAGAATCGTCGCCAGCGAAATCGGTTTACAGGGCTGGTAGTGTGTGGTCCCTCGTGCACGACGTGTGCACAGACATCGCCAATTTCAGGTATTTTCGGCCCAAAACATGGGCGCCCAGCGCCCGACGGCATGGCGACGGGGGCCCCTGCCGCGCTTTTTTAATGTTTTGTTCTTGCCCCTTATGTTCCCTGTATTCCATGAGCACACAGATACTTTGTTCCGTGTTGACGGTGAAAGTGATGTTGCTGGCGATATGGACCCCCACGTCCCCCGCGCGCGCCGGCGCAGACAGTGTTGACCGTGAGGTGGCCTGAGGTGACAAAGTCTCGCCCGCGTGCGACCACCTGCCGTTGCAGGAGTCACTAGCAGTAGGGGTGCCCGGGGGTAATGGACATGTCCCGCCCCCCGCCTGAGGTGCAAGCAGTGGTAGAGGTCGGAGTGGTGGCGCGCAGAAGCCAACAGGAAGGAATGACGTGGATTGTGGTGGGCACTGTGGCCGTGGCGGACGCAGCGGCCGAGCAGGGCGCGGGGTGAACTGTGACCGTGGCCGACGGAACGGTCGAGCAGGGCGCGGGAGGTGCCAGCGCCGCTGGAGGAGACGCGGGCGCGACGGTGACATCACCGCCTGACGCCGAGGGCGCCGTGACCGCAGCCGCGCGCGCCTACTCTTTCACGGCCCCCCCCCCACGGCGCGCGCCGCAACAACGCACCGCATGTACCGCCGCCACTGCCGCCTTCGCCACGGCGATTTGAACACCCCCCCCCTCGAAAGGACCCTTCCGATCCAACCTAGACCACCACAGTCGCCGCTAACATGATGGCCGCGATGGACTCCGACGATGGGAGCAAGGTAAGTACCCGGCACAACAGGCCGCCGCCTCCACCGCTCTTCGCTGGAAGAATGGGGCGAAACACCGCGCCGGGCCAGCAGCCGGCCCGTGGCCGCCACTACCACTGGTGGTCGCGGACACCGCCGCTGCCGCGGAGTGGTTATTGGCGGCGGTGGGTCATACCCGCCGTGCGCGGGCGCGTGGGTAGTGCCACTGGGGGTGATGAAGTGGGAATCGCGGTGGGCCGTACCGCCGCCATCGAGAGTGCCGTCAGGCGTGGTGGGGATGCTGCGCGTGGCGCCACCCGCCGCTGCCGCCGCCTCCCGAACGGCTGCCCCCGCCAGCCGGTACAGGCCTCGGCGGCCGCGTACCGTCGTCGTAGGTGGTTGTGGCGACGGCGGCGGCGCCGGTAGCAGTGGCGGCGGCGGCGCGACAGGCGCGGCGGTGGCGACGGCGGCGGCGGCGCCACCGCCGCCGTCGCCACCGCCGCGCCGCCGACCGCGAGCGCAGAGGGAGCGCAGGGGACGAGAACCCGAGTGCTCGCCGCGGGTACCCGCCACAGGTGGTGTGCCAAGCGCGGTTTGGCGGAGCGGGGAGAGCGGCGGCGAGGACGTTGGCATGCAAGCGCTGGCGTTGGGTCGACGAGGGGGGGAGGGGGGGGATAGTGGGCCGGCGAAAAGCTACCTGTCCGTTGGGTGGCAGGGACGGGGCGGCAAGGGATGCCACGGGCGGGGCGGCCGCCACTGATCGACGCGACAGGCGAGAAGGTCGGGGGGTGCGACACGTGCACTCGACGATGAAGGTTGAACTGTTGAGTCAAAGTCATGATCGTGTATGTCTCAGATGACCTTTCACACCCGTCGGAGACCTTTGAGAAGGCTGTCTTTGTTAATATAGGCTGATGCTGCCTAGCACTCGTACGTTGCATAGAGGATGCGGCTGCGAATAGTCGAGAGCCGGGCTGTCACGTGCTCTCATATCCTTCAGCTCTGCGATGGGGACGGGGCTCCTTGACGGCCTTTCGCGGTCGGAGCGCCCTGCTCGAGAGGCTTCTATTTCTTCATTGTTTGGCGTGCCCCGCACGTGGGCCGGGGGAGCCGCCTCGATGTCGCGCGCCCTAACGGGGGCACACGTAGGGTTCTCAGATGAAGAACCCGGCGCGAAGGCCCTCCTGGCACCGGACAGAGGGCCGACCGACCGACCGACCCACCAACTGGGGGTGGCGGGCGGCATCGGGGACGGCGGCGGGCCGCACGACGCGGTCCGGGGGGGGGGAGGGCACTCTCCGGGCCTTGCCTGTCACGGTGGCTGACAAAGGCCATCCTGCCTGAGTGGGGGGCGAGGGCGGGCGAGGGGGGGCGCACGCCTTCGCGGAGGGGCCTTCCACTCGTGGTACACTCTTCATCTAGTCCTGGGAACTGACAGCTCGCTGACTCAGAGCGGGTTCGTGTTTGCAACCGTGAGTGGTCATCTTTCAGGGTCAACGGACCGTGTTCAGCATGATGCATACAAGACACACACGGCGTGTGCCAGGCATCTCTTCCTCAGCGCTGTCACTGAATACAGACGCTGTCACTCAGTACGCACAGTAGCCCCCCGCGATGACGTGGTGTATCCAATTCGCCAATAAGTTTCTTTGTTGTCGAATCCACTTAAAAACCAATTTCTTCGTCAGCCATCTGAGCTCAGTGCCTTGCGCCTCTCTGCGAATGTCACTGTCCAACCGAGTGGTCGTTCAGCGGCCGCACCGGGCGACAGAGGCGGTTGGTGCAGCAGCAGCGGCGGCAGAGGCGCAGAAGGCGGCAGCAGCGGCAGCGGCCGTAGCGGCGGCGGTGGCAGCGCGAGCTGGCGCCCTTCTGGAAAGGTTACGGGCATCAAGGACACCGCCGCCGTGGTGGTCGTGCGTCTCATGAGGTTCGTCAGCCGCAGCCGATGCCGCAGCAGCAGCCGGTTGACGGGGGCAGGTGAGGCCAGGTCAAGCTCAAGGAGGAGGAAGAGGGGGGAAGGGGGACGGGGGGGAGCGGGGGAGCGACATTGGTGCGCCCGACCAGCCGCCCCGCTGTCGCCACACCACGAAAAGCTTGCTTTTCATTTCCACCGCCCCCTCTCCCACGCCATTCCAGTACGCTAGTCCCCCTTTGCCTTCTCTCGCCCTTTCCACCCTCTTTCGTTGGTCCCTCTAGCGCCCCCCCCTCCCCCTGCCCCTCACGCCGCGCCTCCCCAGCGTCGAGGGCGGCGTCGGAGGCGGCGGGGACAATCCACTGGGGCGGTTGCCATGCCGGCGGCGGTCTTGAGCCGGACCGGCCCGCGGCCGAGCCCATCACCGCGACGGCGGCGGTAGCCACCGGCACTGCCGCGGCCAAGGCGACGGTGGTGGGGACGTCCGCCCATCGTCGGCCAGGACGCCCGAGACTTGTGGTATCGCCGGTGCGCCGCCGGTGCCACCTACGCCGGTGCCGTCACCGCCGCAGCTAGCTGCCTCTTTGGCTGCCGCGCCTCCCTCCGTCCCCGTCCTACGCCGCCGGCCTGGACGGCCGCGCAATGTACCTACGCCGGCGGAATGCCGACTGGAGCCTCCCTTGCTGTGTTGGTCTCGGTTGCCGCGGCGGGCGCCATCCCTTCTCCCTCTCCCTCTCCACAGCCGCCGCTCGGGGCGGCCGCTGTGGGCCGGGAGCTGCCGCTACCGCCGCGGCCGCCGCTGCCGCCGACGCAGTCCTCGCCGCCGCCGCGGACTGGGCGTGCCGAGGGGGGCACACGGCGCCTACGAGCCCCGTCCCTTGTCCCCCACCGTGGCCGACCAGCATCTCCCTTTATGGTCTCAGGCTCAGAGCACTGGCGGCGGTGGCGGCTGTGGTTGCAACCGGAGTGGCACCAGCAGCGGCAACAGTGACGGCGGAAGCAGTAATGGCAGCAGCGGCTGGGACACTGGCGGCCGTGACCACGGCAAGCAGAGCGATTAGAGAGTGGGCGACGGCGGCCGCAGCGGCGTCGACAGAAGCGGTCGTGACGGCAGCAGCGACCACTTTAGCTGCACCGCTTCGCCCTTCCCGCCTCCTGTCGGCCGTGGCGCTTCTGGGGCGGCCGTCTCCGCCCTCGGCGATGCCGTTGACGTCTCTGCACCTGCCGCTGCTGCCGTTGAGCGAAGATGCAGCTGCGGTCGTGGCGTGGGCGGCCAGGGCTGCAATGGAAGAGGCGGTGGCCAGAAAGCCCGCCTTGTCAGCCCCGCAATGGTTGCGGTGCTGCCAGTGAGAAGCGGCTGTGGCGCGGACGGGGGGGGAGGGTGTGTGAGGTGGACACGGGGGGCTCACGGACTTTGTGCTCATCAAATAGGCCAGAAAAAAGAGCTGTCGAGAGAGGAACAGACGTCGTCCATCAAGGCAATGCCAGAGAGCAGAAAAAACTACCCTCAAAAACGGTCGCCTTGAGGGAGTCGTTGCCACTTTCGGAGAACCCCCCCCAAGGTCCCCTTTTGAGCGCCTATAGACACCTTGACACCACCGGTTTGGCGACCATCATCACTGACTGTTTTCTTTACGGCATCTTACTGTACGCATAATGCGCACCCAGGCTCTGCATTTTTATGGTCTGACTACAGCGGGAAGGGCTTGGTAACATGCAGTTACTAAACAGAAGGGAACAGCTGTTCCCTTTGTTATCAGCGGCTTAGTAACTGCAGTTACTGCTACCTTCTCGCCTTTGTTCGGGTGCGTGCTGCACAGGGCTGTGATGCCCCCATAAAGGAGACCTCTTTTCCGTTGCCAGTTGCCTGTTTCACCCGCGCACACTCTCGGCATGGCATGCTTGCTCTTCTCCCTACACCCCCCCCAGAGCCCCTTGTAGCGCATGTCTCTTCCGAGCGAAATCCGTACGTGGGTATAATTTCGGTGATAAATGTGCTTCTGTGTCACGACTGCTCCAGATCCGCCAGAGGACTCAAGCTGTCGACTGACTGGCAGTCGTCCAACGATCGTAGAGATCGAAGTAGACAGTATCACATGTACAATAGTGCTAGTAACTGCCGGCAGTTACTAAATGCAAGTAAAGGTGCATTCTCGATTCTCTGGCGGATCGGCTCAGAAATCGGTCAGAAATCTCAACCACAACGGGCTCATCCGGCGCTCTGAAACGCATCGAGCGCAGGATGCACCTATCGTGAGGGGAGAGGGGGACGGGGGGGGTGGGGCGGGTGAAAGGGTCAGGGACGAACGCGTAACTGTAGGTGGGCGCGTTTCGGCTAGGACGCAGCCCGCCACCGCTGACGCAGCAAGGCGGAGGGGGACGAGGGGAGGGGGGATAGCGTCATGCGCCGCTCGCAAGATGCGAGACAGCTGGGGCGCAAGAGAGGAATAAACAAAATGGGAAGCCCCGCGCCAGGAGGAAAAATGGGTGCTAGCTAGCAGGCGATCAAAGTGAGGCGGCAGCCGCGCTCGGTCACAAACACGGGTGCATGCGGAAAAGAATGGGGACCGCCGCGAGCAGACGGGGTGGAATACGCAACATGTACAGCGCGAGGAAGCGAAAAGTTGTTCCTCAGGTCACGGAAGTCCAACAAACAGTCAAGGCAGGCAGCATATCTCTCCCCCCTCCCCCCCCCCCTTCGTCCGCCACGCCGCAGCGACGCCTCAACTTCGACACGTCTACGACCAGGCGGCGACGACAGTGGGCGCTCAGGCGGTGCCGCCCCCTGATACTGGTGCTGCCGCGGCGGGGGCAACCCCGTCGCCGGTGCCACGGGCACCCATCACTGCCTCCCCCGCCGGCGCCGGTTGCAACCGCCCCGCGTGAGCGGCCGGCATGGGCGACGCCGCCGCCGCGAGCCTGGCGCCCCCCCCCCCGCCGCCCGCCCGCCCGCCACCTGCCGGCCGCGCCGTCCGCGGCCGGAGGCCGGCTGTCACAAACTGGAGGCCAAAGAAGGAAAACATCCACATCATGACCAGGAAGAGGGCGCCCGCGGCGAGCATGTCGAGCGGCTCGGGGATGCCCCCGCGGCGCCACGAAAAACCCGTGCCGTCATTGTGCTCGGCGCGCCGGCGGAGGAGGTACGAGGAAAGCGTCACGAACGCAACAATGGACAGCCGGTTGGGGACGGTGAGGTCGGGGGTGGCGGGCACGTGGGGAAGCGTCCGGCGGATGATGCGCTCCAGCGCGCTCCGTGTCTCCTCCACAGACGGGTCAGCCGGCGCACACGCGGCGCGCATGCCAACGGCCGACTGAAAAAAGAGCTCGTGCACCAGGTCGACCGACGTGGCCCGCGAAATGAGCACGGCGGTCTTGCCGCGGCGGAGCTTGACCACCCCTGAAAAGACCGCCGGGTTGGCGTACACCTCGGCCAATGTGGCCATGGCCATCACCTGCGGGATGGCCACGAAGTGGAAAACGCTCGGCGACCGGATCGCCGACATGTACTCTAGGCAGTCCGGCACGTGGCGGAGAGCGTCGGTGACCATCGCGTTGAGGCACGAGAGGGCGGCCTTGCGTTGCTCGGGGGCGGCAAAGGCGCCCAGCCGGTCGGCGTGGACCGACCAAATCTCCTCGGGCCAAAACGTCCGGCCGTCGTTGAGGTCCTCGAGGTAGTCCCGGATGATGTTGGTCTTTTGAAGAAAGAGGCCCATCGAGTTGGCAAGGTGGTCCCGCTGGGGGTCCGCGAGCGCTGGCGACTCGAGGCCCGAGCACGCAAACATCCTGGTCAGGCCGAGGCCCACCAAGCCAGCCACATAATGGCAGTACCGGTCATAGTCGGCCACTGTCACGCACGCCGTCTCATCCATGTGCTCGGCCATCCCAAAGCCCATCTCCCGCGTGATGTCTGCAATAACACGCTGGTACTCGGGCTTGAGACCTGAGAAGCACGAATGCACAGTGTCAAAGCGCTCAAGCAGCTCCTGAGTACAGAGAAGAGGCGGCATGGCAGTGGCAACAAGCATGCACAAGAGTAGCCCCCAACAGCGAGCGAGAGCCCAAGCAGAAAGAGAGAACGATCGGTAACCGGGGCGTCAGTGCGCGCTCCGAGGCACCCACACCGAGCGCCCAGCAGCACCAGAAGCTCGCCTGGATCACTCACCACTAAACTCCACTCCGACCAGCACTGCCGAGCCAGCCACACCCGTCACCGCCATTGGAGCCAAACCGCTCACCAAAGCACAAGCATATCAGGCGTCTCTGAGACGCCCTCGGCACCCTGCCTGACCCCACTCCCCGCTGTATCGCTGTCGAGCAAAACCGCGTCCCTCCCACCCCCCTCCCCTATGGGGGCCCTTCGTACCTTCTCCGCGCCCTTGCCAAACCCGTCGGTCGTCCACCCCCCCGCCTCGGGCACCAACTTCTCGTGAAAGCCAATGCACAGTGACCGGCGCACCGACGCCGCCACGGCCGTGTCGTCCTCGACGGTGTCGAGGGCGCGAAGGACGAGGTAAAAGATAGCCACCGGGTCGCGGAGCTCAGCCTCGAGCTCCATAATGACAAGCGCAAAGGAGCGCGACACCTGGCCCAGGATGCGGTAGCACCACCGCCACCGGTCGTCCATGCCACCCATGGCCGTCGCGATGGCCGCCTTGCCCCGCGCTCGGAAGCGGAGGAGGGCGAGGAGCTCTGTGGGGCGGCGGGCGGCGGTGGCAAGCTCGGCCATGGTGCTCTTGCGGTCACCCGCCATGTCGAAACACAAGAATGGGGCGGAGAAGGGGGTGTACCACGAGCGTGAGGGGAACAGGGGGGCGGCGAAGGGGGGAAGGGGGAGCGTAAAGGTCAACCAACACCAACGGTCAAGGGTAGGTGCGGCGGCAAGGATGGGCGAGTGGGCGATGAGGCACTCGACGCGGCGATAGCGACAGTAGCGGCAGAGCAGACTGAGTGGCACCCGCGCGGGGCCGGCGGGGGCGAGCGCGCGGATGGTGTGACGGCAACCGCGGCGCCGTCAGCAGGCCCCACGCATCGACCGCGGTGGAGAAGAACGGGGGAGGCCCGGCAGGACGCGGCTGGCGGCCCTCGCGTACCCGCCGCAGGGCGATGGGGCGGCGGCGCGCGTGGGCGGGGGGGCGCGCCGCAGGGCGTGGTTCGGTGGGGGGCCGCGTCACCCACTGGGCCAGTCGTGGGCGACGCAAACCCCACACAGGGGGACAACGACAGCGACAGCGACGCGTGCCCCCCCCATACCGTACCGGCACGCGGCCCTCCCCCCCAGCAGACCAATACGGAGGGGGGTGGCCCTGGTCACCACGAACGGCACGCCCCGCCAACCAACCACACGACGGACCGGCCTACGCGAGGCTCTCCGCCCACACGACAGACGGTCGACAGTGTAGGGAACTTCCTTGAAGGGTTTGGTTGATTTTGGCCATGCGCCTCGCTCGAGGGGGCCAACCAACCTGACCCACCTGTCACACAGTGACGCCGCACACCCTTTCGGTGCGGTGTGGAAGGGGCCCCCTCCGCGCCAGTCTGATTGGTGGGCGGGCTTCACGGCGGTCGATTGGGGGGAGCACACTCGGATGCATCGTGAGATGCTCCTGATTTGTACATAGAGAGGATTCGTTAAAGAATTGGCCTCTGTCTGCGAGTTGGCCTCAGTATTATTACATTGGTTATCAACAGTGAGTTGCCTTGCGTCACTCGCGTCCTGGACGCAGGACCAGTTGGCGTCTTGATGTCATAGTAGTTTTATTCTAATGGAATTTTACTGATAGGAGGAAAGGAATGGCGGCGACCCCCACGGCAGGCTGCCGGCGGGGTGCCGCCGCCGGCCGGCGGGCAGGGGCGGCGGCAGCGGCGCCCGCGGGCGGGCAGCCGACGCCACCCCGTGCAGCTGGCGGGCTATTGGCGGCACTCTGGGCTGTCCGTGGTGGGCTGTGTGGGGTGGAAGGCTGGCCCAGCCTGGCCGTCGCCGAGCGCGCAGGACGGCCGCAAGCCGTGTGGGAACACAATACGTGCGCCCAACCATTGAGCCAGGTCGGCGATGCTCATGCTTGAGTACCTCCCTCTGTGCGGCATATGTACCGGGGACATAACTCACAAGCCGGCTGGTCGCTACTGGACATGCGGGGCGGCGGCGGCTGGCCGGGGCTTGCCATCATTCGACAGGGCGGTGGCGGGCTCGGCCGGTCGGCGACCGGCTGGTTGGGGCGGCACCTGGCTGTCGGAAGAATGAATATGTACAGTACCAACTGTGAGCGCGCGGGGCGGCGGTGACACGGATAGGACTGGACTGGACCAGTTTGTAAGTCCGTTAACTCGGGGACTGGTTTCCCAGAGGAGAGCCGAACGAGCGCTAAGTCGTGCTTCCCATGGGCCATGCGACAGTTCCCTCGTCCGATGCTCTGCGACCTCTCATTGGCTCACGCCAACTCTGTGAGAGACGTCAGTGAGGAGACACAGACACGTTACCTCCGTGCCAGGACCGTGGTAGGATCCACAAGCGGGCTATCAAACTAATCATCGATTACGGGAAAGCGAAATAAAAGTCGGTATCGGTACGTTATTCCCGATTGGAGCGTCTTATCCACTAGACTAGCCGGTCGACAACATACTACTATAGACGATGCCTCGGGCAAGCGTCTTTTCACACCCGGTAGCACCAAATCTGCAGGCGGTTGTGCCCCCACGACGTGTGTGGTTGGCCGCCGCCGGTTGGAGCGGTGCGGGAATGGGGGGCCACCAGTGGATCGGTGGCCGACCGACCCAGCAGGCGGCACGCCTGCACGACCAGTGAGGTCGCGGGCGCCCCCGCTCGGGAGGCAACCAATCGAGCGGGACTCTGGCTGCGCGTGGCGCTTTTTTTTTGAAATGGAGCAGAGCCAATGGCGGGATCAAAGGTCCGAGGACGGCCACACAGTGGCAGGATCTCACCATACATAGGATAGTGTCAAGGATTGCATGTCGTCCAAGTACCAGGCGTCCGCATCGAATCGGCATGATGCAATGGAGCAGACTCTGGCCTCGCATGCAAAATCTGACGCAAAAGCTCGTTTTCCACCGTTGTGAGGGCGGCCTTGGCTTTGAGGGCAGGAGGGTTGGGCGGGGCCAGCACATACACCCATACTGTACTGTAACTATCGGTTAAACCCCTCCGGGAAACATCCGACTCATCCTGGGAAAGGTCCCCGGGAAAAGCCGGCGTCTAACCTACTAGTGAACGGCCGACAATTACCCATAATTGGCTCGTCGGCGAAAAAGGGGGCGGCTGACGCACCCCGTGGTAGGTGAGGGTCACGGGCAACATGTGCGCTGTCTTAGCGTCTTGCAGTGTCCACCAGACCACGGGGCGCGTCTGTCGCCCCCGTCTCCGCCCGACGTACCCCGTCCATGGCACTGCCGGCCGCCGCCACCTGTTCCCCACCAGGAGCACCGCGTCGCGTCGTACAGGACGCCGCCGTCGCGTCGCCGTCGACAACCCCCCTACCGCCACCGCCACCGCCACCGCCACCGCCACCGCCACCACCACCGTCGACGACAGTGTCCACTGCAGCGAGTACGGGCCATACATCGACCCGCGTAGTCGCACGGGTGCGACGTACAGGCGCGACGGGAACACCACTGGGAGGACGCTTGGTCGTCCAGGCCCACCTCATACCAAACGGGCGCTTGAAAGGCCACACGTTGGTACCCGTGAGACGACGAGCGGCCACCCACGCAATGTTGCGGGCCGCAACGTCGTCCCGATTGCGAATCACGGGCGGGTGTGGCGCTGGGTGACCGGGGCCTTGTGGGGCCGCGAGAGAGCACGTGTAGCAGCCCTTGGCCGCCCACTCGCTCAGCCGCCTCGGGTCGGCATAGACGGTGCGGTCCTCGACGGCACAGGCGGCCAGCGCGGCCGCGCGCCGCGCCACAGCAGCAGCATGGGCAGTGGCTCGGACGGCCTCCCGGTAGGGTTCGGGGTCTGGCCCTCGGCGCGTCACGTGGGTAGCAGAGGGGAGGGCCCGCTTTGGCCGCCCCCGACGCGACCCAGCCGCCATCCGCACACGCCGTGTCGACGGCAGAGGGCCGGCCGGCGGCCCATACAGCTCTCTTGGAATCTTGGGGGGGGAGTTGCCCGTCGAGTAGATGAGCACCATCTTGTCGTGACACTCGGAGCACGCCTGGCTCGTGTTGAATTCGTCCTGGTCGACAAACCAGCACAGCCGTCGGAGGTGGCGGCGGAGCCAGGCGTCCCCCCCGCGCACGCGCGCGGTGCCCATGGCCACGACGACCGCGCCGCCGCCACGGACCTGGCGAAGGAGGCCGCCGGTCAGGTCCCGCGCCACCGAGGCAGCAAAGCGGCCGCGTTGGATGGCCTTGCGCACACGCGCCGTCCGCAGGTGTCGCGTGGCTTGCGCGCCAAATCGCTGGCCGTACGCGGCCGTGTCGCGACGGGGGGCCCACTCGAGCGTTGCCTGCAGGTGCTTGCCGTCGTCGCCGGTACGCATCGTGCCGTGTGCTGCTGCCAAGTCGACGGGTGGTAGGTGGCCAGCGACGCCGCCTCCGTCACCCGCCGCCGCCGCCACCAGTCCCGCCACCGCCACCGCTACCAGTCCCGCCTCAGTACCGCTGCGTGCCCGCCACTGCTTCCACGCACGGGCCAAAAAGTTACCGCCGCTGGCCTTTCGAAAGTGGGCGGCACTCAGGCTGTAGCGAAGGCCAGGGACGGGTGCCAGTCGACGACACCCCTTGCGCCGGGGCAGCGCGTCCACCCGGTTCTGCAGCGGCGCGTCTATGGTGGTGCCGCTGGCACTGTCGCCCGCCGCGGCAGTGGGTTCCACCAGCCACCGTGCCACCTTTTCCGCCTCGTGACGGGGCACAGTCCCCCGGGACAGGCGCGTGCGACGCAGCACACGCCGCACCGAGGTGGCGAGCTGGGTGCGGCGGGCCCATCGGATGGACGCCTGCGGCCCACGCCGCACGCGCCCGTGGCCACCGCCGGGGCTCGCCGTCTGGTAGGTCCTTGCCTCGCGGGCGTCGTCCCACCCGCCGCCGCCGGAGCCACCGCCGTCGCATCATCGTCGCTCCCCTCGGGTGACGACCGCCGCGCTTTTTGCTAGCGTGCCGTGACCGTGGAGCACCGCTCGGGCGCCAGGGATGAGGGCGTACGGGCTCTCCACACCCACATTCAGGACGTGGAGGAGAAACGGCACGTACGCCCACCAGCGGCGCTTCTTCACAGGCGTTGCTGGAAAGAGGCCCGCCACAGAGCGTGGCATGGCCGCCCGCATGACAGCCACCCGTTGCGCCAGCGCCTGGACCAGGTGCGGGGGGACGCCGTCGAGGCCCCGCCGGCCCGGCGTTGCCTTATCCGCGGTACCCGCGCGGAAGCGCGCGGCCACCCAACGCGTCAGCCGCCGCTCCGTGTCCCAGGCAGACCCGCCCGGTGGAGCAGCCGTGGCAGCGGGGGAGGCGGCCAGCGCGTCCTTGGCCGCCTTGGCGCCCAGCTTGCGACACGCCGCGTCCACACACCGCCCGGCGTGGGTGGCCACGATGGTGGCGACGGGCTCCCATCGTGCCGTGTTGTTGCTCGCTGGAAGATACCGGTCGCACGCAGCTGCCGTGACGGCCATCACCTGCGTCAGGGCGTAGGAGAGCGCCTCTGCCAGCAGCGGGTGGCTCGTCGTCACCACAGAGCGGGCGCGCGCCATCCGCGTGTTGGTCCGCCCCTTGCCACACCCCGCACACACGGTGCCCGCCTGCAGGGGACTGCCAGACACACCCTCGCAGCCGCAGGCGTAGGCCAACCACAGCCAGACGGGCGCCCAGTTTGCGGGCACGGCCCCCGCCCAGTCGGCGTCGTCGGCGGCTGCGTCCGCGACGGTCGACACCAGGCGCCGCAATGCCACGTCGAGGACGCGGAGCATGAGGAAGCGGAGCTTGGTAGCCGCCCCAGAGAGGTCCTCCAGCTCTGCTTGCAGCGCTGTCTCCACCGCCGCGCGCGTGTCGGCGTCGTCCTTGTCGTCCCCAAACACCGCCCTCGCGAGGACGCCCACCGGCACGGTACACGCCCGCGTCTGCCGTCCAGTGCTCTGAAGCGGGTCCTTGCAGTCGGGGTCGACGCCGCGGTCGTAGGCCGCTGGCATGCCCCCACAGTGCCGCTGCACCGGGCAGGCGGCGTCCCCGCTGCTGTGGCCCCCTCCCAGGCAGTCGCGACACTTGGACGCGGCCGCCGCCGCCGCCGCCGGGACGGCTGCGGCAGCGGCGGCGGCAGCGGCAGCGGCTGCCGGCCCTGCACCAGCCGGGGCCTTGCAAGAGCTGACCTTGTGCCCCGGCTCGCCACATCCGCCACACTTTTGCGTCCGCCCCTTGCGGGCGGGCGGTGCGTCAGTGGCAGCCTCGCGCCGGGGCAAGCCCGCGGCGGCCACGCCAATCAGCCCAGCGGCCGTCTTGGCGCGTGCGGCGAGCTCCACCTCGGCCTCGCTTGCCGCCGCCCGGCCACCACATTACACGCTGACCGCCTGTGCTGCGTCTGTGATGGCCGCGACGAGGTCCTCGCCGGCGCCGTCGAGGGGGCCCGCCGCCTCCTCATCCTTGGCCGCCTGCTGCAACCGCGCGACGGCGGCAGACCAGTCGGCCGAAGAGGCCGCGTCGCCCCCAGGGGGTACAGACACGCCCTGCAGGCGGCTCAGGCTGGCGGCGAGCACCGCCCGCTTGAGCGTCACCACGTTGCGTGCGTCTTGAACGTACGCCTGCTCTTGTGCCGGGTCCCACTCCTCGTCTGAGGTGGTGTCGCCGTCCAGCCCGTCGACGCCAATGTCTTGGTCGCTGCCGTCGTCATCATCGTTCATCGTGAATCCGGGGGGGGGGGGGGGGGGGGGGGGCGAAGGCGGATGAGCGGGTTGTGTGTGTGGGAACGACTGTGAGGAGGGTGGGTGGGAGGGATTGTCGACGGTGGCTGACGGGGTTGGCAAAGATGGGGAACCTCGGGGCGCCACCTACCGCCCTATTTATTGTCTGGCAAGGCACCATCCGGGCCGGGGTCCTCACTCGATGCCGTACGCGTGCTGTAGACGCTGGCGATGGGCTGCACGGGCCGTCAGGAGGCCGGCGGTCCAGGTCCTCCCAACCCCCTCCCGCCCCCCCCCTCCCCTTCCCGCCGCCCGCCCCCCGCCACCCCCCAACCGACGCTACCTCTCGGGCAGGGGGCAGAGCGGAGGATGCTCGCACCGCCACGTGCCCCTGTGGGCTGTCTCGTGGCCTTAGCTCGCCGCCCCGGAAATGAAAGGTCCTTCTCATCTCCGCGGCACCCGTGGCCGACGGTGGCTGCCGTGAGAGTGTCCTGTGGCGCGGCGGCGGCGGCGGTGGCGGTGGTGGGGCTGGCGGTGGTGGTGTGGCGGCGGCGGTGGTGGTGATGGGGTTGGTGGCCCAATTGCAGACCGCGCACAGACGCTGTGCTCATGGCAGCCGCCAGTAGCGCGACGGTGGGTGCGGGACGGAGTGCACCGCATGCACTGTGGCATTTGAGCCGACTGACACGCCAGCATCCGTGCGGCTCGCCCAACCATGGCGAGCGAGCGCCCCCTCCCCCGCCCCCCCTCCCCCCCTTCCCCTCCCGCTCCCCCCCCCCCCCCCCCCCTCCCCTCCCGACGGCACGTGTTGGGAGAGTGACCGCCACCGTGCTGTGGGGCAATAGCAACACTGCAACTGAACCCACCCTCGGCACTGCCTGCTCGCCACGGTGCATGTGGAGCGGCGTGCCGGGACGCGGGCACCCAGCCTTTTGGTGCTTCCGGTAGGCCCCGTCCGTTTGCAATGCACTACGAGCACCGTTTGGGAAAAATGTCATCCTGGACGTCTTGGTGGGGGGGGGAGGGGGGGCAGTCGTGTACCTCAAACCCACCGTCACAGACGGCATTGCCATGCTGCGAGCTCACCGCGCGGTGCATCCAAATGGCCTGACACCAGCACACGACACCGTGCGGGCCGCGTGGACCTACGGCTCTCGTCAGACCCGGGGGGCGCCGAGGGGAGCGACTGACCTGACCTGCCTGTGGCTGAACGTGCGGCCGACAGATGAGAGCACCCATCCCCGGACACCCACGTCACCGTCCAATTCAACATCATCTCGCGCCGCCGCCCAAATCCCCTCCCCTCCCGTTTGATCCGCGTCTGTGTCAGCAGGTGATCGGGCTTCTCGGAATTCGAAATTCAATTCGTCCCCCCCCCCCCGCCCGTCGCCCTCTCTTTATGGTTTCCCCGCCACTCCCACCCCGCCCCCCTTGACAAAGACGGCCCTCCCACCCTATCTATTTAACGTCGGTGTCGGCCGGTGATCGGGCTCCTCGGAATTCGAAATTCAATTCGTGCCCCCTCCCCCGCCCCTCGCCCTCTCTTTATGGTTTCCCCCCCACTCTCACCTGACTTTCTTCTGTGAGCGTGCTCGAGCGCATTCGAGTCTGCCCCCCGGGATGTCCTCCTGCCCACCAAAGGGTAGCTATGCAAGAAAATTATGTGAATCGTGCGAAATGCCCATACCCGGGCTAGAGCGCGTGGCGTTCATCACTAGAGGTGCGCGCGCCCATTGAGGGGTCGATTAGATGTCTAATGTTCTATGGAGCTTTTAATGAGCGAATGGTGGGTCCTGCGTGTGTCCGAGTCATTTTTGTGACACTGAGTGGTGGGTTTAATGACCCTAATTTTCATCGCAGACCAAGCCACCACCTGCTGAGCAGTGGCGCGTCACCGCCCTGGTGATGTGCGCCTTGTGGGCTGTTTGAGAGGCAGTGACGCACGAGTGCGTGTGTGAGTGTTTGAGGGGCAGTGAGGCGTGAGTGAGGCGTGAGCGCAAGTCCCTTGGCGGCAGGAGGGTGCGGGGGGGGGGGGGGGGCGAAGTCCCTTGGCGGCAGGGGGGGGGGGGGGGGGGGGGGGGGGGGCAAGTCGCTTGGCGGCAGCCCACACCATCGCCGACGAGGTCAAACGATCGAATCGACCAGACGACGAGGCCATCACATGTCTGGAAACGGCACCGCACCCGACTCGTAAATGGTGAACAGGCAAGTTCAACTTCTCGCCCCCCACCACCCCCCTTTCCCTCATGAAAGTAGTCCATTTGCCGAAAAGAAATTAACAAATACCAAAGCATCAAAATCATGACGCAATCGGAAAACACTTATTCACGCGTCGACACATAGCAATCTCGACAAAGATCCGAAGAGCGTTATGTACATAACGCCCTACGGTCCATCTGACAAGCCACGACTCCCAGATTCTCATTGGCTCACCGGTCGCGTTATGTACATAACGCGACGCGATCAGCTCTGGCGAACTATCTCGACAAACATCACTAGAGCGTTATGTACATAACGCGCCACGGTCTGTCTACCGTACCACACCTACCACATTCTCAAAAAGGCTCACCTCACGCGTTATGTACATAACGCCACATGGTCAGCCTCGGCAATTTGTCGGGACGATGCCAAGTGCTCGCCAGACGCGTTATGTACATAACGCGACTCGGTCTGCCTTGGCCAAGTCCCGGCCAACATCCGACCATGGAACCTACCCATCTGTTGCGTTATGCACACAACATGGCGTGACTCAAGACTGATGGTGGTACCATGGACCACACACGCCCCCTCCCCCCCCCAAACCCCCCCCCCCCTTCCCCATCGCCCAACACGAGTGCCTTGCCATGTGAACCTCCACCAACATGTCTCGCAACTCAAAACGTCAACTGTACCAGTTGTCAACTACACTGGGGAACAACTGGCCACCACATGACCAGCGACACCTTCAAAGCAAAAAAAAGAGGGGGTGCCGTGTAGTCCCACCCCCCCTCCCACCCGCCCCCCCCCCCCCCCCCCCCCCCCCCCCACATACTCCCGACTAGAAGGCCCTGTCGGGAGCCACAATGTTGATGTGCTCGCGGCCCGGTCGATCTGGACGGCTCCACCTATGGCGGACGTTGTCCCACCAGCTCTTCCACACACCCCCAGAGCTTGAAAGGTAGTCCATGTCACCAATCACGTGGAGATGGCTCTGTGCCCGCGACATCATGACGTTCACGCGCCGCTCGTCGGACAAAAAGTCGGTGCTCCCGCCGGGTGGCGCCCCAGGCTCTGACCGCACGAGGGAGAGTATGACACAGTCCACAGAAGCGCCTTGGCAGCCATCCACGGTGGACACCCTGACGTCGGCACATGGTCTGCGGGGCAGCCGCCTGCTGTCTCTCACCGACTGCACCACTTCATTCAGCTTGTTCCGCTGCGCAGTATACGGGGTGATGAGCATCACCTTCAGCTCGGTAGCCCCGCTGGACGTCGCCCACGCCAGCAGTAGATCCGTAAGAGCCATCTCGACCAACCGAAGCTCTGCAACGTTGATCAGGCTCTTGTTGTTGCAGGTGGTGGAACCCGACTTGTGCGCCCGATCGTTGGCCGGCAGGCGGGAAGTGTCTGTCACTTGCAGCCCTCCAAAGCGAATACGCCGACTCGGATGGTTTAGCCTCGCGGGTGTTCCAAACCCCTCCTCATGGCGGGCCTTGGGCCCGCGCCCGTCCGACCATACGCCAATGTGCCGGTAAAAGACTTCTCGGAGGAGGGACCATAACAGCGGCCGCATGCGGTACTGCACGGAGAGGATGACGCAAGCGGACAGAAACCTGGCGAGCCGCTCAAAAACGCTTGATGTCATCGGCCGTGTCTCGCCTCTGTACTCCATGCCGGCGCTCGGCCTCAGCTGGGCATTGTCGCCAACAAAGACAATGCACTTGGTCCGCTCTGCCGGATGACCGTCCTCTTCTTCGTCTGACGAGCCACCCGCACGCCCCGCCCGCTTGGCGCGAACAATGGCGGCGACAGACGCAGGGACGCTTGTTGCCGCACACTCGTCAATGATAATGGCGTCAAAGCCTTGACCCCCCACGAGCGCCCCCGTCGACGTTGACGTGGTTGTTACAATGACGGACGCGCCGCCCACGATGCGCTTGCGGAGCTCCCGTTCCGCACGCTGCTGGCGACGCAAGGCAGCCTCCAGGGCTTGCTCCGCATCGGCACATTCGTCGAGGAGGTTTTGTGACCGACCCGCGCCCGGCTCTGCACCCTGGGCGCGGGAACGATCCACACGACGGCCCACATCGGCCACCCGTGCCCTTGCCCGTTCCACCGCGGCTGTCACGGACGGGTAGGCGACAGGAAGGCGCTCGTCCACCACGGCGTCAATGTGCGTTGTCTTGGCACGGTGGCCATCCGGAGGGGGTTCACCCACACGGAGGAGCGTCACGGCATCGGGTTTTGCGACGCCGTGTCGACTGGCAGCCCCCGACGGATAAAACAACTCGTGCACTGCGTCCAACAGCTCGTCGCACGCCGTGTTGGTGCGCGACGTCAGCAGGACCCGCCCGTCTGGCAGGGTCCCAAGTACCATGTCCACCATGGAGACAATGGCGCGTGTCTTGCCCGTCCCGGGGGGGCCCGTCACCAGCTGCACGTCACACTCGTCCGACAACAGCCCCCGGCGCATGCTGTGGCAGTATTGACCCCCAGGTAGGGGGCAACACGTGCCATGCAAGGGGCGGCAGGCCACTAGCCTGATCCGTTCCTCCCCCTGCATTTGGGTCCATATTCCCTAAGTTTGGGATAGTTAGCTTAGTAGTAAATCCAACTTGGATTTGAGGGTTTTCTGCATTTATCGTCTTGAATTTTCGTGTGGCCCGGTGGGCAGGTGCTGGGGTGGGAGATTCTGAGTGGCGAGATTCTGAGGGGACCCTGGGGGGATAAGGGGAGGGACAGCGGGGCTTGGCCCTGCGTCCCCGTCCCGACCAAGAAACTGTTGGACCACACACCATCTTCTTGTTTGTTGGTGGGGGGTTTGCCCCACAACAGGGACAGAGTGTGTGCGACTTGCACTTCTTCCGGTTCCCCCGACACGGGAGGCAGCTCTCGCATACCGCCCCAACTTGGGTGCCGTGTGTGCGAGTGGTTTTTGCCACATTTGGTGGAGCAGCAGGGGACAGAGGTAAACTTTACCTCCGGGTGCACCCGGGTGTAGGGGGCCCTCTGTCTCAGAGGAACGGTGGACTTGGACCGTGTCATACGGATCGTTAGCCAACATGGCTAGCTCGGACCCCCCGTCGTCCGGGGAGTACACGGGTGACGCACGTACTTCAGTGCCTTTGAATACTGGTGAGACACAGGTGGGTTTACCTGGGGTCGCAGAGGGACTAGAGGTCCCTCAAGCCAGCAGGACTGGAAGTGCGGGCGGGCAACAGGCCACCCCGACTCAGTCGGGAGTTCACTCGGGTGACACTTCTGATGTGGGTGGGCCGAAGTCTGGCCACCGCGTGGTATACTCAACGGGAACGTCCCAAGGGGTGAGGACTGTCCCCGCGGGTTCCACTCGGGTTGGAGCCAACTTTGGCATGGAGCCATCGCCAACTAGGCTTTCGGAGGACGGCGGACCTCCGTCGGTCGGCGATGGGCTTGCGCCCATGCCCCCGGTTGAGACCCCTGAGGAACGTGGTTACCCCTCAGGTGGACTCCCGGAGGTGGACCGAGACTCAACTGGAGTGGTCAATCCACTCCTCGCGGAAACTGTCCGTCGGGAGGCGACCAATGTGTTGCGGCAGACTTTGCCGGACCTGGTGGTCACGATGACGAATACTATTCTGAATCAGATTGTGGCGAGTTTGCCAGATGGCCTTAATGTCCAGACCGGATTGGGGCTTTCGAGCCCGCAGGCGCAGGGGGAATCCCCCCTCACGCCTATCTCGGGTCGCCCCGAACAGGGGGCGACCCCTGTGACTCCCAGCGAGGGAGCCACACCATACTCGGTGGGGCGTACGCCCTTCATGGGGGAGGTCCCCCCGACAACACCGGCGGCTACACCAAGCGCGCCGCGCCGGACTACAGGCACTGAGGGTGAACTTACCCCAGTGCCACAGCGGCTGTTCCCTCAACGTGAGGTGCCGCCCAAGATCCAGGTAGCCAACCCGGTCTACCAGAGGATCTTTGACTGTGAGACCTACGCCCTCCACAACAAGTCGGTGGCGTATGGTCCTGACCAGGCCCGAGCCATGGGCCGTGCCAAAAAGAATGCACTTCACTCTTTTGGGCACAAAGCGGAGTGGGATGGAACTCCCCCCCTCCGTGTCTTTGAGTTCCTACGTCGTTTCACAAAAGCCTGTGACGACAATGCCATAAGTGAAGGCATGGCTTTTTACATGCTACAGGAGTTTACGAAGGGAGACCTGCGGACAGAACTTATGTCCGTCATGCCCAGCTCCTCGAGTGGAGGCGCTGGGGAGGTGACGTCCTATTTGGAGCTCGTCAACTGGTTGTTGAGGGCCATGGTTGATGAAGCGGCGTTGGCTTCCCAGGTCGAGGAGTTCACGCAAGCCCATCAGGACGAGGCGGAGGACGAGATGTCCTTTGCGGAGCGTGCTCGTAAGCTCAACAATCTTTGTGGGTTTCTTCATCCACAAGCTGTGGTGAAGAGTCGGTTTGTGGAGGGACTCCATTGGTCAGTCCGGATGGAGACCCGGGAGCATAACACTGCCCGGGCGACCCTGGCCGAGTTGGCTAGGTTCGCCTAACGCAGAGGCGAGGCCTACCGCAAGTTGCGGGAGGAACAACGCCTGGAGCGTCAGGCCGAGTTGGCCAAGGAACGGGAGGAGGCGCGCCAGGCCAGAGAGTTGAGAGAGGCGCGCCGAATCCGCAAGGAGAGGGTGGTAGCTGCCGTGGGAACTTCCCAAGGTATCTCTTCGTCTTCCCCAGTTGGGAAGACCCCTCCGGGAGCTGACCATCGGTGTTGGAACTGCAACTCCGATGGACACTGGGCATATGATTGCCCCAAGTTGAGTAAACGCATCCAACAACTTGTTAGGAATGCGAGTAAGAAGTCGGCTACGAACGAAGTACGTTCGCGCCGCGAGGGTGGGTCTCGACCGGTAGTGGCGGTCACCACACCCTCGGCGGAGGGGGCGGACACGTCGTTCTCGGACTCGTCGTCTTCCCCTTCGCCCTCAGATTCGGACGCCAAGTCGGCGGGAAACGAATGACCGTTGGAGCTGGTCGTCCGAAGCTCACAACGGTCGCCTCGGCCAAGCGGGCCAAAAGGACGAATCAACCGTGTCGGATACTGCGGCGACCTAAGGGGGTCCGCCCAGCTCGGGTAGGACTCCCCAAGAACGTAAACCCACGTCGGGTCATCGCGGTGTTGACGGGTGAGAACTTCCAGGTGGCGGGACGGGTGCAACTTGCCCCCGGCCGCGCCTGTTGTGCCCGTATCGTACTTGATACCGGGTCAGGAGCCTCCTTGATACGCAAGTCGCTATTACCAAAGGAGATGAAGCTCCAACGCTGGAAGTCTACAGCTGACCATCTGATCGACATCAATGGTGGGGTACTTCCCATCGTTGGTGCCGTGACCCTACCAACTAGGTTGGGGACCCATGAGGTCGACGTGACCTATGGTGTAGTTGAGAATATATCGGTACCCCTGCTTCTGGGTACCCCTTATGTCGTAACACAAGTGCCTTTGATTTGTGGCCCTGAGTACTGGGTCAAGTTGATGAATGGGGAGACTATCCCCATCCTTGGTAAGGGAAAGTCCGTGGCTCCTGTGACAGTCTTACAGTCGAAGCCTGTTTGTTCTGTGAGGGAAGGGCTTACTGCTACCCTGCGTTTAGCCCGTAAAGTCACGTTGCCCCCCAACTCGGTGGCGCACGTGGATGTTGTAACTGATTATACGGGGAACGGGTTGGTGCACCCTCACCCCCGTCTTGCTCGCAAGCACCAAGTGCAAGTTGCCCTTGGCACGATGGACTCCAAAGCCGGAGTCCCGTGGAGGATCCAGGTGATGAACCTGAACTCGTCGCCCAAGTACTTCAAGTCGGGAGCCAAGTTCGGCTATATCGACCAACACGAGGGACCGGTAGTAGCGGTCACCCTCAACGCGGGCGCAAGTAGCGACCCGAAGTCCGGAAAGGAGAAGCATCAAGCCAAGTCGGCCGCCTCTCCTCGGCCCCATGTGAACATGGAGGGTGTCCCACCCAGGTTGAGGGTTCAAGTTGAACGCCTCTTGGACCAATATCACAAGTTGTGGGATGGTCAATTGGGACTCATGAGAGCTACCCAACACCGGATCGAGTTGAAGCCCGGTGCACCCCCTATACGCCAACAACCGTATAGGGGAGGACCCCGTGCAAGGGCCCTCGTTAAGGAGCAAGTTGCTCGCATGGAGGCCCTCGATGTGATCGAGGCCAGCAACGCCGAGTGGGCGAGTCCGGTGGTTATAGTCCCCAAAGTTGATGGGACCCCCCGGTTCTGTATCGACTACCGTAAGCTCAACGAGAGCACGGTGAAGGACAGTTATCCCCTACCTAGGATGGATGACTGTCTGGACTCTCTGGGGGAGGCAAACGTGTTCTCTACCCTGGACTGTAACGCGGGGTACTGGCAAATTCCCATTGCCCCGGAGGACAGGCATAAAACTACCTTTACCTGTCACTGTGGTACCTACCAGTGCAAGCGTCTACCGTTTGGCCTGTGTAACGCGCCGGCAACTTTCCAGCGCGCTATGGACATGATTCTGGCCGGAGTACGGTGGCAGATCTGTCTCGTGTACCTAGACGATATCATTGTGTTCTCCCAAAGTCCGGAAGAACACATTGGCCATCTTGGCCAGGTGTTCAAGCTACTTGCTGACGCCGGTGTGTCACTGAAGGCGAGTAAGTGCCACCTCTTCACTCAAGAGGTGGAATACTTGGGACATGTTGTCCGTCCGGGGCGTCTCAGTGTCAACGAGAAAAACTTGAGGGCCATCCGTAAGGCTCAGTACCCCCGGACCCAGACCCAGATGAGGAGCTTCCTCGGGATGCGTAACGTGTACCGACGTTTCACCAAGGGCTTCGCCAAGGTGGCGAAGCCGTTGAATGAGTTAGTGAGCTCAACGCTACCGAAGAACCTGCCTCCCCCAAGTCGGGTGGAGCAGGAATCCTTTGAGACTCTTCGGGACCTTCTGCTGAAGCCCCCTATCCTGGCTATTCCCAGGTTGGGAGGCCACTACATCCTGGATGTGGACGCTAGCTACGACCAACTTGGTTGTGTGTTGCTTCAGCAGCAGCCGGACAAGGAGTACCTGCCGGTGGGATACTTCAGCAAGGGGCTAAACTCGGCCGAAAAGAACTACGGAGTCACCGAGTTGGAAGGACTCGCAGTGGTGTGGGCGGTGACGTCACTTCGTCACTACCTAGAGGGTGAGAAGTTCCTCATCCGCTGTGACCACCGCGCGTTGCAGTTCATCTTCAAGACGGACTGCACGAACACTCGTCTCAACCGGTGGAGGGTGCGACTTGCACCCTTCAACTTTGATATTGAGTACCGACCTGGCAGGCAACATGCCCTTGCCGACGGCCTCTCTCGGGTACCTACCGAGGGACTGGACACCACCCCAGTCGATGAGGACATCCCCATCGTGGGGGTAGTCACACGCTCGGGTCAAGCGTTGAACCCCGAGGTGCCAGGGAACAAGAAGTACTTGCCCCCGTCCCTGGACGAGGTGGTGAAGGCCCAGGCCGAAGATCCCTTCTGCAAGTCGCAGAGGGATACACTGGATACAGTGGCGGAGACGCGATTCTTTCTGGGAGATGATGGCCTCCTCCTGAGGAGGGGGGTATTCCAGGGGACCGAGCAACTTGTCGTCCCCGCATCCCTCAAGGACAGTATCCTTGAGAGGGAGCACAACGCTCCCACGGGTGGACACCTGGGGTCTAGTAAACTGTACCAGACCCTGAGGACCAGGTACTACTGGCCGTCCATGGTGGTGGACATCTACAGTTGGGTGGCTGCCTGCACAAGTTGTGCACAGAACCGTCTGATGGAACGGCGGCCTACTACGGCTATGCTATTGTTCCCGGCCAAGGAGCCCTTCGCCGCGTTGGCGATGGACATCCTTGGGCCACTGCCAGTGACCGAGGAGGGCAACCAGTACCTCCTGGTCATCAGTGACCGCTTCACGAAACTTACGCGAGCGATCCCACTGGCAGAGATCACGGCCATGTCGGTCGTGTCAGCCTTCCTAGATCACTGGGTTGCCGCGTATGGCATTCCGGATAGTACACTATCGGACAATGGACCGCAATTTGCGTCTGTACTGTTCCAGGGAGTGCTGGATATGTTGGGGGTTAAGGCAAACTATGCCACCCCCTACCACCCACAAACTAATGGGCAGGTGGAGCGCTTCAACAAAACTATTGTTAGGCAGCTGCGCCATTATGTGAGTGAGCACGTGAAGACGTGGGACCAATACATTTCTATTCTGACGACTGCCTACAATTCGCAGGTTCACTCATCTACCGGGGAAGTACCCCTCGCTTTTGTGACCCCCCGTCGCGTGCGGTCTATTGCCGTGCGGCGGCCGCTCCCAACTAGGGAGGGTGGTGGCAGTACGCCTACTCCTACTGAGAGTAAGGCGGAGTTCGCTGCTAGGCTTGAAAACCTCATCCCTAAAGTCAGGGCTGAGATGGACAAAGCACAAAAGCGCTACAAGCGTACCTTTGACAAAAAGGTGCGCAATGCGAAACATGTCCCCGAGCAGGGTGACTGGGTGCTGGTACACTCACACACCCCAACTGGGGGTAAGTTGGTATTCCAGACGAAGGGGCCGTACCAGGTCCTTCGTACTGATGGGCGGCGCTACACCATCGAAAGTGACGATGGGATCCGCACAGTGAACGGACAGGACGTGGTCAAAGTTGCACCACCGCCTGCAGGCGACCCAGCTTGGGCACGTGCGCTGGAAGCGTGGCGCCTCCCCTCGCTGCCTGCGGCCAAACAGGGCCCGCAGGAGTACGTGTTCGATACGTTCATCGACCACGGCTGGGATGAGGACACTGACCGCCTCATGTTGAGGGTGCGTTGGTTTGGCTACAAAGCCAAGGATGATACGTGGGAGTATGTGGAGGACCTTCCCGCTGAGAAGGTCCGGGCGTACTGTGCCCGGAATGAGATAGACCCTAACAGCCCTCCCTCAACGTGAGGGAAGGCCGAGCAACAGTGCCAAGAGAGTGCTTCAAGTCGAAGTGGTACGCAGAGTGGCTTTTAACTACAGCCCTAACCCTCACACTCTCACGACAAAGGCAGCTGCCAACTAGGCATGCATGCTAGACTCACCAAGCCCACGGCCCTCGCCCTCACGTAGAGGCGAGCGGCGAGACCCACGCCGATAACGGTCTCCACTCGTTGGAGGGGGCGGCGGCTCCAGGTCGGAACCGTCGCGCCCCTCACGGTCGCGCAAGTGGCGCCGACCGTGGCTACTCTTCTGCTTGGTCTTGCGCGCAAGTTTGCGACGCAGACGCCGGACAGACTCCGTCTCCGACGGAATAGAAGACTCCGAGACGGAGTAAGACAACTCGTCTTCCGACACGGAGGGAGAGCGCCGCGAGTGTCGGCGACGACGGTGAGGAGGCGAGTATGCCCGGCTCGCGCGACGTTTGCCACGCCCAAGTGGGGCTGACTGGGGCATAATAGCCCCAATGCGAGCCAACTCGGCCGTCATAAACTCCGCCACCGACTCGCAACTCGCGGTCGCCACTGCAGTACGAACGCGCTCCTCAAGTTGAGGAGGCTCGGAAGTTTGGAGGGTTGCGGTCGACGCGGCCAACCAGGAAATGGTACGCACCAACGTGGTGATCATCATCTCTGAGGTTAGAGGCGTGGGCGGTAACACCAACTTGGGGTATACCGTCAAGAGGGTGGCCCCCAAGTTGGGGGACACCGGGGTGGTCGACTCAATGGCCACGCTAATCGGGATGTCCCCGTGTGGTTGGAAGGGGACAGGAGGAAGCGGAGGGACCCGCCGAGGTGGCGGGACCCGGGTGTAACTGCGACCCCGACTTGGGGCCCACGCAGTAGGTTGAGTCATGTGGTCATCGTATGAGGGCACGGCCATAACTATGGGCTTGTCCGGGGGTGGCGCAGTGTGGCGATCCACCCCCGGGGCATACGGGTAGTCCCCGATGCCCAACCCCTCTCGTAGGACCACACGGCCGTCGTGAAGTTCACGAGCGACCCATACGAACTGGCGAAGTGCGCCATCGTCCTTGGGCCCACGAGTGGGGCGGCGCAACTTGTGCTCAATGCTCTCCCACTCGATAAACTTGTGGAGGCGGAGCATCTCCTCAAGTAGAGTGAGTTGTCCTGATGAGCACCCCTCAGCAACTAGCTGAGGGGTGAGCTGTTCCAAACCCTGGATGAGCCGGAGGGGGAGATGCCAGAGCATCCCCCGCCGCTGAACACAAGACACCCAGGTCGACATGACCTCGAGGAGCCACTGGGTGGCCAACATGGCCCACACCAGATGATCAGGGCCAGCCGTCAACATGACGGAGCCAAAGTGGTCAAGCAACCGTGGCAACAACGCCGGGAACCCGTAGGGGACCTCAACTTGAGGCCACCACTCGGGCTTCTTCGGGTAGTATTGCTCCTTACTGGCAGCAGACTGCTGAGGAAACTCAAGTTTAGCCGAGGTCACCAAGTAGGGACCTCGCCGGAAGTCCTTCTCCATCCGCACATCAAAGTGATGAGTGTGCGGATCGGCCTCGTGAAGGTACGGGGGGCGAGCTGCCACCGCGTCCCAAGTGAAGGTCGGCAAGTCGCCGGGACCCGGGATAGTTCCCCCGCGGTCCACCATGGCCTTGGCCCGTTGTACGTCTTCGACCTCCTCGTCGTCCAGGAAGGCAAACTGGTCCGTCCTGAAGCCGGCAGGGAACCCGACCCTACGGGGATACTTCTCCCGTAGGCGGTCCCATACCCGACCCATCGCTGCGCCAAGTCGGCCACAGCGAAGAACACTCAACCCCTCCTCATGCAGAGGCCAAGCGGGGTAAAACCACCACCCCAAGGCCTCACGCGGGACAACTTGTCCCGCCTCCGGGGGAGATCCCGCCGTCAACCCAAAGCCGGGTGACGCGGGAGTCCCATCCCCCGGAACGATCGCGGAGCCCCCGCCGGAAGTCCCGGCAGGCGCTGCACCGTAGGAGGCGTCCTCCATGCGCTCATCGAGAGAGTCCGTCTCCACTCCCGGAGTCGCCATGGCTCTCCCCAAGTTGGGGAGAGACGCCCTGGCTATCGCGGCACGAGACCCGCCTCGAGTTGAGGGGGACTCGGATCGTGGGTAGACGGGTGGCCTCCCCAGCGTGGGGCGGCCCCGTGTAAGGTGAAGGAGAAGTGGTGGTGGTGGTGAGGTATGAACCGAGGGGAGCAAGCTGTCGAGTGGGCAAGCTTGAGGAGAGGGGCGGTCAAAGTGACCGCCGCCACATCCGCGTTACGTACTCAAGGGGGGACAGCAAGTCGCGCCCCCCCCAACGCCGAGACGTGCGTTTACGCACCCCCTCACAGGGCCGACCGGGTCGGTCGGAACTGGGGAGAGGGGAGTGTGGCAGTATTGACCCCCAGGTAGGGGGCAACACGTGCCATGCAAGGGGCGGCAGGCCACTAGCCTGATCCGTTCCTCCCCCTGCATTTGGGTCCATATTCCCTAAGTTTGGGATAGTTAGCTTAGTAGTAAATCCAACTTGGATTTGAGGGTTTTCTGCATTTATCGTCTTGAATTTTCGTGTGGCCCGGTGGGCAGGTGCTGGGGTGGGAGATTCTGAGTGGCGAGATTCTGAGGGGACCCTGGGGGGATAAGGGGAGGGACAGCGGGGCTTGGCCCTGCGTCCCGGTCCCGACCAAGAAACTGTTGGACCACACACCATCTTCTTGTTTGTTGGTGGGGGGTTTGCCCCACAACAGGGACAGAGTGTGTGCGACTTGCACTTCTTCCGGTTCCCCCGACACGGGAGGCAGCCCTCGCACACCGCCCCAACTTGGGTGCCGTGTGTGCGAGTGGTTTTTGCCTCACATGCAATCGACTGCGCGCCACCGGAACTCGTCCAGGTGGGCGTAGCGTGGAGGAGAACTCTGCAGGGGGGCAGGCCCCGGTGCCGGTACAGGTACCACCTGCTGTCCCCCGTGCGGAGGCGTTGCGTGGATGGCGAGCGCCCTCTGCATGACTGGCGGAAGAAGGTCCCAGTGGCCGAGGCCGCCAAACTCGCGGCTGTCCGACAGGATACTATGAGACAGGGTGACGACCACATTTGCCGTCCGGCGATGGAGCATCCGCCGCACGTCTGAACGACGCACCGCAAACCACAACCGCCGGGGGGGGACGGAAGCGCCACCGTGGCGCGCCGCGCCGCCGGCGTCGTCGTCCTGCTCGTCCAGCCCCGGGCCAGGCGTCTTGTCCACCCACCACTGGCCTGCCCCCCCGGGCGGTGGGCCACCAACCCTCCCGCCGGGTTGCCCCTCCTTGTCCTCGCAGCGGCCAATAAACACGGCGTCCACGGGGGTGCTGCACACCGAGCCGACGGGTTCCGGTACCCAAAAGGCACACAAATCACCCGGGGTGGCGTCTGTGGGGTCCACTTGACACTCTCCCCCGCGGTCCTTGTGGCGGCGGTGGTGGCGCCCAGCGGATCCCCCGGTAGGGCGGCCGCCCCCACCGGGGGGACCACCCCGGGGGGCGGGCATACGCACGAGCACGTTGCACATGCGACACGCCCGCGGGTCGTCCAGGATGAAGCCCCCCACCTGCGGCGACGACAGGGTGATGGGCGCGTCGATGCGAGCCACGCCAAAGCGGGAGCACAATGACGATGTGGTCACGCGCCCACTGCGTCCGCCGCCGCCGCCGTGGTCCTTGTTGCTGCCTTCGATAGACTGCGCCACCGCGTATGTACCGCGGGCGGCAAGCTGGCACAAGGTGGCGACAACGATGGCCTGCCAGTGGGGTCCAGGTCCTCTTGCGTACAGCGGGGACGGGCGCAAGTGGGTTGGGAAACCCTTCCACCCCGACTCGGACGTACAGAGCGTCAACTGACCGAGCGCCACCCGGTCACCATCCGCGCCACACAGTGTGGGAGGACTGGCCTCGGTGGCACCCCCCCCCGCCGCCGCCGCCGACGCGGGCAGAGGTGCAGCAGTGGGAGACGCGTCCCCCCCACCAGCCGGGGAACCGATACAAGGGCCTCCTACGCCGGCAGTCTCACCTCCAACAACAGCCGCCCCCGCGTCTGCAACTGCAGGCAAAGCGGGAGAGGGCTCCTCCCCCCGAGCCACTGCCATGCGCACAGCAGCCACCCCTGCGGTGTTGGTTGCTGCAGCAGTACCAGGTTCAGCAGGTGCACCTCCGCTAACACCCGCGTCGGCCACGGCCGCCGTGCCCGCAGGAGCCCCACCAACGCCAGGAGCACCCACAGCCACAGCATCCACCGCGCCTGTGGCTATACCCGCCGCCGATGGAGCATCGGGAGCAGCAGCCGTGACAGGAACCTCGGGCGTAGAGGGCCCGCCTGGGACGGCTGCCGTCGCGGAGGAGGTGGCAGCTACCGTCGCGACAGAGGTGGCAGCACTCTGAGCTACTGCCACATGGGCGGCCGCCCCAGTGGCGGATGACGTCCGCCGCTGCCCGACCAGTTGGCCGGCCCGGACCACCCGGGCCACACTGACGACAGTCACGTCATCGTTCTCTGCGTCATTCCAGTCATCGTCGTCGTCAATGAACACAATGACGTTGCAGGGTTCCGCATTGTAGACAGGGGAAACTGCCTGCGCAGCCAACACATTGTCTGGGACCGCCACTGCGGGTAGGTAGCACACAAACTCGATTTCGCCCCCCGCGTCGTCGCCAATGTAAAAGGCGTCTGGTTCACCTGGTGGGCTCGCCCTGTCCACACCGGGCGTTGCGGGTGGCGGTCCATCGTCCTCGGCACCTGAGCCGGCACCCGCCCCAGCGGCAGCTGCTGCACCCGCCCCAGCGGCAGCCGCCGCAACCGCACCAGCACCGGCGGCAGCTGCTGCTGCACCCACACCCGCCTCTGCGTCGTCTGGCACAGCATACCCGCTCAGTACTTCGTCGATGCGCTGACGTAGTCGTACGACCAGGGGGCTGGCCCGCTTGCCAGGCCTGGCCGGCGGACAGAGCGCACCCTTCAGCGCGTGGAGGGCCCCCGAACAGGTCGTACCACCGATTTTCCGGCCCAGGGCCGCAGGCCCAACGGTGACGCCAACCAATCCAACGTTGACTGGGCCAACACCCGCCGAGATGCCCACAAGCCAACCGCAAGAGGCGTCCGCACCAGGTTATGGACGGCCGCGAAGTACAACCAGTTGTAGAGTGACCGGTCCGCCTCCACGTGCCCGATAAGAACCTCCCAAAGCCACGGGAGTGCCTCCATCCACTCGTTGACAACGGGAACCAGGTTTGCCACGTTCATGATATCGAAGTGCGTGCAGAACTGCTTGTGGTCGGAGAGTAGGATGAGGCACGAGACCAAGGCCCTTTGGCCGACACCCCGTGTGCGCTTCACGTCTCGGAGGAAGTCCAGCCGCATGAGCAGGTGCAAGACACGGGCGAGCGCTCCGCTCGCCCTCAGCTTAACCGACTCGCCGGGTGAGTCCGCAGGCGGGCGCCCCGCGCAAACGTCCGCCAACACTTGCCGGCTGCTCCGCACAAACGCCGTACATACGGCAAACTGCTGCAGGGGGACACCGTTCCAGGCACGATCTTCCCCGCGAGCGCGCACCGAGACGTCCAGCAAGTGCAGGGCGTTTTCAATGACGCGCAGGGCGTCAAAAGGCCGTGGGGGGCCACCCGACGACACACCCGGGGCGGGAGCGCTGGTGGTCTCGCGGGCGGACACAGCGCGCCACCCCTCATCGGACGGGACGGGTGCACACCCATCCAACAGGTCCGAGATGGACCACGAATCAGCCCCACCGCCCCCCCGCTCACCCACACCGGACAGGCAGCGGATGACCTGCCGGGCGGTCCGTCGGAAGTGTGGACTGGGGGCTACCAGCCACCCGACGCCAGTGTTTGAAGCTGTCACACTCGCAACACGTGAAAACAGGGCCGCAGCCGGCGCGACAGCAGTAGCAGCACCCGGAGAGCCAAGGACGGACGAAAACAGCAACGCCGTCATGTCGCATATGACGGTTTTCCATGCGTCTACCTCTTTAAAGGCGACGAAGAAGTCTGTCGGCAACATTGCCAACGACCCGGGCATGGACATCAGCAGGGCCACGTCGTCGGGGCTGCCTGCGCCTTCCGGGACAAGCTTGTCGTCGCCATGACCCCGCCCCGGGGCGGAAAGGTTTCGGCCAGACTCGACCAAATGCGACCACAGGCGGGTGTGTAGATTCAACGGCTGCGGCTGCGGCACCGCAGCACCTCCCTTGCCCGCCAGCACCGCCCGGTGGACGATGGCAGTGTCTGCGCTTCACGCGCTCAGTAGGAACCTCTGAGCCTCGGGGGGCCAGACACCCATGGACCAGGCGGTGCGAAAAAAGGTCACTTGGTGCGGCCAGAAGGGAGAATCGGCCAGCGACCCGTGATCGTGCAACAGTTTTGAGCAGGCGGCGCCGACGGCAGCGACCATCTCGCGGCTGAAGTGGGCGAGCTCCGGACCACCCCCACTGCCAGCGTCTGCTGCACGCGCACCTTGCGCGGGAAGCGTCGCCGGCGGCGCGTCCGCCCTAGGTCGACGACCGGCCGCGCGGGGGGGGGTTAGCGCCAAAGAATGGGGAGACGGCGCCGCAGCCGGACCCGCGGGGCCACCAGGACCACCGGGCGCGGTCAGACGCGCAGCCGGACCCGCGGGGCCACCAGGACCACCAGGCGCGGTGAGACGCAGTTGCTTTTGCCCCGACCGGCCGGTGATCATCATCCGGGTGGGCGCTGCCACCACCGCCGCCGCCGCCCGAAAAGACAGGTCGTCGATTGCCTTTCTTGCCCGTCACACGTTCGGAACCATTTTGGGGATGACAAACATGTCCACGAGTGCCTCGAGGTTGGCGCGCGGCAGGTTGGCCAAGCCCGGGCCGCGAAGGGCGTGCCTCACAGTGGTTGCCATCTCACGTACCACGACCGGGTCACTCGCGTGCGGCTGGTACAGACGGGACAGGTGGGCAACAGCGGCTTTGGAAACCCGTACACCCGGGTCGCAACGAAGTAGGGTCGACGTGGTCTGGATGACACACAAGGCGTCGGCCTGGGACGTCGCCTGCGGGCCCATGCGAGCAAAGAGGGCGTCACAAGCACGCACCAGTCCGAGGGCACTCGTCGTGTCACCCCGCGTGGCCATGGCACCCCCCGCCGGGTCGGTACCAACGGCCGCCGCTCCCGTCACCGCGGACCTCACCACCGGGTGAGTGACGTCCAGCATGGTCTCCGCCGGCTCGTCTGCCACTACAGGCGCAGACCAACCCGGTCGCACCGGCACAATCTCGTCGACATCACAGTCCATCTCCTTCAGCAGCTCCAACGGATCGGCCGCCCGCACTGGTGACCCCATCAGCTGGGCTACGCCCGACATTTGCACCTCCGCCTCGACCACCGGGGTCCCCAGCGCCACGGCCAGCGGGTCAGTCTGTGACGCCTCATGCACCACACCCACCGACTCGGCGACCGGCATCGCAGCCGCCAACACGGCCGGCGGCTCCGCCGGCGCCACACCCCCCGACGCCGCCGTCCACATACCCGCCGACACGGCCGACTCGACGGTCGCCGCCACACCCACCGAGGCTGCCGTGCACTTGCCCGCCGACGCCGCCTCCAACGACTCCGCCGGTGGCGCCGCTGCAGCCGAGACCGTCGGCTCCGCCGGCGCCAAACCAGCCGGCTCGGCCACCACGTCTGCCGCGGCCGACGCCGCCGACGACTCTGCCGGTGGCGCCGCTGCAGCCGAGACCGTCGGCTCCGCCGGCGCCACACCAGCCGGCTCGGCCACCACGTCTGCCGCGGCCGACGCCGCCGACGACTCTGCCGGTGGCGCCGCTGCAGCCGAGACCGTCGGCTCCGCCGGCGCCACACCAGCCGGCTCGGCCACCACGTCTGCCGCGGCCGACGCCGCCGGCGACTCTGCCGGTGGCGCCGCTGCAGCCGAGACCGTCGGCTCCGCCGGCGCCACACCAGCCGGCTCGGCCACCACGTCTGCCGCGGCCGACGCCGACGCGGCGGGCACCGTACCCGCCGACGCGACTGACTCGACTGCCGACACCGCCACCGCCGACGCGGCAGCCGGGTCAGCCACCGGTGGCGTGACCGCCATCCCCACCGGCGGACCCACCGGCCTCGTTGCCGGCCCAACACCCGCAGGCCGGGGCGCCAGACACAGCAACACAACCCAGCCCGCCGCCTTGGCCGCTACCACCTGCGGGGGGGGGGGGGGGGGGGGGGGGGGGGGGGAAGAGGCGAGAAAGGCACAGCAGAGAATCAGCGGCCGTGGGGTGGGGGCGCGCCTTGGGGGCAGCACACCAGCAGCAACGGCGGCGCCGTTTCAAGAAACTGCCCCGCCGGTGCTGGCGCGACCTGCCCCCCTCCCCTAACAGAGCCGCCGCGCCCGTGCTCCCCCCCGGCCGGCCGCCGATCCTCCACCCCACGCCTCCCAAACTCTCCCCCACTCCTCCTTACGCCCCCTCCTCTCGCCCCCACCCCCCCCACAACAAACGCCCCGGTCCGGCCGCTACAACCGCCGCAACTACCACCTCCCGCCGCCTTGGCCGCTGCCACCTGCGGGGGGAGGGGGAGGGGGAGGGGTGGGGGAAAAGGGGTAAAAAAGGCACGGCAGAGAATCGGCGGCCGTGGGATGGGGGCGCGGCTTGGGGGCAGCACGCCAGCAGCGGCGGCGGCGCGGTTTGAAAACCCGCGCCACCGGTGCTGGCGCAACCTGCTCCCCTCCCCCAACAGAGCCGCCGCGCCCGTGCTCCCCCCCGGCCGGCCGCCGATCCGCCACCTCGCCCCTCCCATACTCTCCCCCCTCCTCCTAACGCCCCCCCCTCACGCCCCCCCCCCACAACAAACGCACAGGTCCGGCCGCCGCCACCGCCACACAGCCCGCCGCCTTGGCGGCCACCAGCAGGAAGGGGGGTGTGGGGAGGGGTGGGGGAAGGGAGGGGGCGCGGCACACCGTGGAGAGGGCGGTGGGGGGTGGGGGCCGCGCGTGCACGCATGCGTGCGTGCATGCCCGTGGATGCACGCGCACGGTCCGCGAGCACGCATGAGCGAGGGCGCGGGAGGGCGTTCGCGCGCATGCGCGCATGCATTCGCGCGCGCACGCCCGCGAGACGTGCGCCCCGGGAAACCACGATTTTTGTCCCGACGATTTTTGTCCTGAGTATTACACACTGGTAGTTTGCGGAAAAGCCACAAGACTTTTCAGCACATCCCTTAGCGATCGTCGCCCCCAAGATCAGAGTGAGGGGCGGTTCATTCGGATGGTGGTTCATTAGGAGGGGCGATTCATTAGGAGGGGGCGGTTCCTTTGGAGGGGGGGGGGGGGGGGGGGGGGGGTTCGTGGCAAGGGTGTGAGCTGTGGGCCCACAATGGAGAATCGTTCGTAAGATCGACAGACGGCTAAATCGTAGAGCAAACTCCGTGTGTGCGGACATCTGAAAAAGCGCGGAGTTTGTGTAACCCCTACTCCAATCGATCAATGGACTGGGAAACGCGGTGTATCCGGTATTATGCATATAGACCGCCGTCGGTTGTCACAGGAAGTGACAATAAGACTACTCGCCGGAGAAGCCTGCAGAATCAAAACCTCATAGACTACCGGAATTTCGTCCTGGCATAGACCACCGGACACATGCCGGGACTCACCCGTGGCTATTTAGCATGGAACTAAAGGCAGCCAAAATATCGCTTTGTTCTGATTCGCATTTCCTGTGACGGCCCTGAGACGTCAAGCCCGTGCTCGCGCAGCCATTTCGAGCAGGCGGCGCCGACAGCAGCGTGTATGCACCGACCAGACCGTCCGACACGGAGCATTCCTGGCCCGGTGGCCCGTCGGCGGTAAGTGGACGATTTATTCTTCTGTTGCGCTTGGGCGGTTGCGACCCTCTGCGCGTACATACAGCACTTGCCAGGTGGGCGGGAGCGGCCCCCGGGACGTTCATGGCCGCGGCCACCACGGGTGGCGGCGACAGCAGGGGCGCATCAGGCTCAAGGGCCGGTAGCCGCCGCCGCCACGGGTGCGCGGCGACCGCAGGGGTGTCTGAAGGTGGGCAGGCGGGTAGTGACGGGCGCACTGCTGCTGCTGGCTCGTGTGCGACTGGCAAACGTTGCCTGGACCCGCCGTTTGCCGGTGTGTGGTCGTCGGCGGCGGCGGTGGCGGGCCCTGCTACGCAGACATGCCTCGGCACCCTGCGCGCCGCGTCTCGGCCGCCAAGGCCCGGCTGGCCGTCGCGCGTGATGTGCACCCAGATGTACTCCGCACTGTCTTTGACGTTGCCGATGAAGCTGTGGCGTCTTTTCGGCGCCTGGCACTCGAGGCCCATAGCGAGGCAGACGGCGGCAGTGGGGCGGGACCGGCAAGGACCAGACGTAAAGTCGAACTGAGGAACCCGGGACGGCTCGACCTGTCGACGGCCGTCAAGGACGCCGTGCTAAATTTCATGCGGCGCGTGTCTACGACGCGCGGGAAACGGGCGCCATCCGATTGGGCCGGCGAGGGCGGCGCGGCAGGTGAGCGCGCCATCGACTCCGCGGCGGCCGCAACGGGCAGGGGGAATGGGTGCGGCGGCGGCGCAGCCGCCCCCGCGCTATGATGCCGCCATTGACGACGACGAGGAGGAGGGGGCAGGTGGGGCGGGCCCCGCACCCGACGAGTCACCCCTTACTAGCAACAAAGACGTGCTGACGCGCATCGGTTTTTCCGAACCGGACACTGGGGCTGGGGGGGCCGCCGAACAGGATGGCCAGGCGGGCAGAGTGACCAAGAGGCAGCTCCTCCGTCGCAGACTTACGGGCGCGCGCCGTGGGGTGATGGAGGACCTCAACCGCCGGGTGGCAGAGCAAGCCGCACTCGTACAGCACCTGCTGCAGACGACCAACAATCTGGCCGCGCTGCTGCGTACTGACGTGCCCAACGCGGTGTTCACTGGCGGACCATCCACGGAGGTAGGTCCCGTGCGCGTGTCCCGGGAGTCCGACCCCGCCACTCCTCACGTCACTGAGGCGCTGAGCATCTTGGCCGGGATGTCGGAGAGGCTCCTCGAATCCTCGAGGAATCTACAAGCGATGTCCGACGACTTGGCACACCAGAGGCGCCTGAACGAATAGCTCCGCGACGCACTCGCGCGTACAGGCGCTGCACCGCAGCGGGGCGACGACGACGACTCCCTTGAGGGGTCGGATGACTCCGGTGGGGGCGGGTGCGGGGGCGGATTGGGTGGGGGTGGGGGT
Organism: Pyropia yezoensis; assembly: GCA_009829735.1. Classification (NCBI taxonomy): domain Eukaryota; phylum Rhodophyta; class Bangiophyceae; order Bangiales; family Bangiaceae; genus Pyropia; species Pyropia yezoensis. The sequence goes on along the minus strand of CM020619.1, from coordinate 16,818,134 downwards.
TTGAACCAGCCGGCAGGGCCGGAGCCTGGCCGCCGTTGACAGGGAGCCACATCCACCGGCTGGCTGGCGTCGGCTTTGTATTGTCTCTCTGTTTTTTTCTTCTTCATCCTGGCTTTTCTTCGTAGCTTTTCTCCGTGCGTATGCGTGGCTGATGTTCACACGTTTCCCTCCCCCACCTGCGTGTCTGCAAGACCCCCCCCCCCCCCCCCCCCCCCCCCCCCCCCCCCCCGCCAAAGTGCCAACGAAAAAAGGGCACACCCCACCCCACTCTTCACCCGCTCATGGGGGCAAACGTGTGGGGTGTCGAGTGGCTCAGGAGCACGCCCGCCCCACTTGCCCGGCCGCGTCGCTCCCAGTCGGCCGAAGAAAAGACATAGTCCGGCCCGTAATCCGCAACGTGCTCCTCACCAACGGCAATGTCCCTCAGCGCGATGACCACCATCATGTCGTGCCTGACAAAGTGTGCAGGCGTCAGCCGTACCGGCTGCGCGTCGTCGACATTGGCGACGATGGCCACGTTTGGTCGCACCAGCCAGACGTCTCCCCGGTCGCCACGTCTGCCGCCGGCGCCGCCTCGTCTCCCATCACTGTCCGCGGGCCCGGCGCCCATCTGGGCCAATGTCGCTTCGGCATCAACCGGGGACGTTGCCCGTCCGTCATTGACAGAGCCCGTCACACACAGTGGTGACGGTACGATAAACAGAGATGTCGGCACGCCCCTGCACCCAGCCAATGTTCTGGTACCGAGGTCAGCAGCAGGGCCGCCGCCGCCGTGGTTATGGCCTTTCTGGTTGTGTCGCTTTCGCATTGTGCGACCACCCCCCCCCCCTTCTTCGCCATCGTACCGACGGCGGCGGTGGTGGCGAGGGCGAACGTCAGCGTGCTCCTGGTTACCCGGCCCACCCCCCCCGACGTCCGCCTCTACCGCGTCATTCGGGCCATCTACGTCCAGTTCGTCAAACACCACTTCCATCGCGCGCTCCGAAAACTCCCGCGCCGTGGGGCCGTGGGCACCCAGCACAGAAGCGGCATACCGCGGCGTCTTGACCCGCTGCTTTGTGCGAGTTCACCGCGTGTGCGTCCTTGATCGCCACCAGCGGGTGGCCGTCCACTCGAAACGCCGACAGGCTCTTCCTCCCCACCGGGTCCATATCTCTGAGCGCCTTGAGCGTGTCCATCCACGGACCCAGCTGACCCGCAGAGCAAAAAATGAGCACATGGCCGCCAGGGCGGACAACGGTCTGGAACAACCGGGCGGCACGCTGCATGTCGTCAGAGGTAAACACGTCATGTGCAGACTGTTCCAGGCTCCTGTCCGCCCGAATGTTGTACGGAGGATCACAGAGCACCAGCTGTACCGAAGAACTAATAAAGGGAGGGAGGGTCTGCTCGCCTGTCGGTGTAGAGGTTGTCGTCGCCCCCCCCCCGCCGCTACCGTCCCCGAGGATGCCACGCGCTCCGCCACCACCCCTGCGACGAGACGCGTTGGACCGCGTCGCCACTTTTGTGGCATGTGCCGAGAGCAAGTCATCAAACCCACAAGCGTAGGTCGCACATACCTCGCCCATGGCATCATCCAGCACGCCCCAGGCTTCCCCCAGCTCAGCCTGCGGAGCATAACCGGGGCCGTCGGGCCGCTGAGGCTGCTGACACGGCCGGTCCTGCCGGCCATCCCCACACAGCAACGCCGCCCATCGGCCAATTGACAGCCCGGATTGACACCCTCCCACCACCTGCTGCTCCGCCATCAAGCCAGCCACTCTGCAGTCAGCACGAAACGCCAACTCAATCGTTCTGGCGGAAGATGCACAACGGTCGGGCGCAGGTGACAGCCCCCGACGAGCGAGGGTAGACGCCGTCGCCCACGCAGGCGCCGTACCCCCGCGGCCAGCGGGGGGGGGGCTTGAAAACGCAGTCAGCCCCGCCAAGACGCTGCGCAGTACTCTAGGCACATTGCCAGACAGGCGGTCCCACTCTGGGTGCCTGTAGTCTTCCACGGTCAAGAAGCCCACGACCTTGCGCTGCTTACGACGCCGCTGTCCTGTGTGGGATACGTCGTCACCGTCGCCCGCAGGGGTTGCGGCGCTCGCGTCCCCTCGACCTCCGCGGCCCAGCAGGCCGCGCGTCACCGTAATACCCAGGCGGTCTGCGCCGGTGCACACGTGTACGTGCTCAAGCATGGTGCCAGCGGCCGCACGGAGCTGAGCATCTGCAAGCGGCGTCAGCCTCCCCTCCGCCCTCTGCTCATCATCTTGCCCATCCGACTGCTGGCCTGTCACTGCGCTCTGCCGTTGTACCGGGACAGTGTCACCACGGACCGGCCCTTTGCTGGTGTGCAGGTCCACTACCTGTCCGTCGGGCGATGTGAGGTTGTCCTCTGCGTCCAATGGCCGCCCCAGCGCCACGAAGAAGCCCACAGACGGGCACCAGAGCATGTGCGTAGACAGCATCACCTCGGCGGAGCGAAAACCCCGACTGCGCGCCACGACATCCCAACCAGAAACGACGTCGCGAGCCATAGTCCGAATTCGGGCTGCCACGCCGTCCAAACGGCCGGCTAGACGCTCCTCGTACTGCCGTTCCTGCTCGCCCGTGTGTGGAGTCCATGTGGACCGGGATGCCCGCCGGAGATGTTGCTCAAGACAGTAGTAACACGACATGGACAAAACGTGCTCAAATGCACGAAAGGTGGACAGGTCGTCGTCGTCGTCGTCCACAGTGTCTGACGGGGTACGGCGAACACCCACACCGAGCACGTCGCGAAGCAGTAGGTGTTGCGCTAGCCCGGGACACGCGCGCCAACTTCCCCTTACAGGGCGATCTGGGGCGTCCTCCTCTTCCGTCTGACACCGTCGGCGGGACGCCCAACGACAGAGCTCGGCAACGCCATCAACCTCGCCGCCCAGTACAAGCAGCAGTTGCCACACCCTCAGGTCAACATCCTCGTCCGCGGGGACGGGCACCAGCCTAACGTTCCGCTGCCGGTCCATGTCCTCGTCATCCGAGGGGTCTTCGGCCCCAGCACGGGGGACAGTACCGCTCGCGGTTGCCACTGTGTGCCACCGCGACCCGGATGCAAAGCGCAGTACCCGACCACGACTGAAGGAAGCACGCGGTACTGCTACGAACCGCTTCAGTACCCACACGGCGTCATAGACCCCGTGCGGGATGCTATCGTGCAGCCAGCGAGTGCGGGAATGTAGCCTGGGTTGGCCCACTCTGTCCCACAGATAGATCGGATCCATGTCAACCATAGGCCGGCAATGGTGCTCGCACCAGTCGACAAGATCAGCCCATGTCCCAGAGCGTAGCAAGAGCCCTCCCCTGCCCTCCAGGGAATGGAGGACAAATAGATCGCGCAAAGACCCAAGGACGTAGACGACAACCCCACAAGGATACGGCAAAGATGGTGAAGACGTCTCTGCTCGCGCTACCGCCAACGCGGCACGCTCTGCGAAGATTGAGACAAGGTTGACCACCTCTACAGAATCACTTGACGGCATGGTGGTGGCGCAGAGAAGGGGCCACAAACCGGGGAAGAGAACGCAGCCAAGGTCGCACCGTGCCGACAGTAGACGTGGAGAGGAACGGCGATGACGGTACCGAGAGAAGACCGCCAAGGAGACTGACACTGGTCGTATCTTAAGTACAAATGAATTTGCTTCCAGTACAGGGAACGCCTCGTCCGAGTTGTCCATTACCGACATATCTACCAATAATTCAAAAGAAGTACAGCATCGGAACCATGAGTTTGTTATGTACATAACATCGCTAGGTGTCAGAGCACCCGCGCCGAGCCCGTGCTCGCGTTATGTACATAACGCATCTCACGGGATTGCAATGCAGTCTGGCCCCGGAGGGGCGATTTGGCGCAACGACACAGCGGCGGGCTTGTCCACCCTTCCTTGCTGAGCAAATGTAATCCTGCCAGATGTTTCTTGCCCCGTCGCACGAGCGCCCGTCCAGTGGTCGCGTTATGTACATAACGCGAACCAGGGGTTGTGCCCAAAGACAAGAGTCACGCACGCCGACTGAGTCGTCTCATCAGCAGCGTGATTGTGTCGTGTACAGTTAGGCGAGCCGTGCAGAGTTCTCGTTATGAAAATCGACACCTGGAGACTGGGCGTGAACACCTCGCCGAGACATTATCACATGACAAAGCCAACGGGCCACGTCCTCCACCTTTCCACAAACGACAGAAGACAACAATACCAAAGCAGTCGTAGACAAGAGAGACAATGCTGTCAAGTACTACACAACCCTCGGCGGCCCTCGAGGATCGTAGTCTTCATCCGACGAGCTAGACTGCTGAGAGTCCTCTGCATCATCTTGATCATCCTTATCCCGGGACGAGGTGTCTGATACGTCCGCCCCTTCTGCAGGGTGGGCATCTTCCACGTCACTGGCGTACACCATTTCGCCACAATTCTTGCACTTGCTCGGCTCGAGACACGGGGCGCCAGTGCCCTCACCAAACAACCACTCAGGGACCTTGTATATGGCGTTTTTCAGCGGCTCGTCAAAACTTTGTAGGTAGAGGTGCAGCCGGATGGAGTGCGAGTAGGACAGCAATGCCGGCGCGGCGCGCAGTCGCCAGAGATCGTCCTCGTGACCGGCACCACAGTGAGCAACGTCCGCGCGGACGACGAGGAGACCACCCGCAGGCACAACCACCCTCTCAGGTCTCACCAGATGCGGGACATCCAGCTTCTTCTTCAGGCGATGGACAACGTGAAAGCTGCCGAGATACACAACCACAGTGCCGCCATGGCAAAGTAGTTGTGGCTGCGCAGGCGCGAGAACGTCTGCAGCGGCGCTCGGCGGCTGTCGTCGGCATTCTGGTCAGTAGAAGGGTCTGGTTTCTCGGCACGGACAGTGGCGTCCACGTGTGGCTGTTGCCGCACCGCTCGAGAGGTGGTCAGCAATACTCGGGCGCCGGACTTGGGCACCCGCACCAGTGGGCGCTCATTAAGCTGCCGCGCCGTCTGTGCACCGACCAGCACTTGGTGCGCCATGGCAGCCATCAGCATGTCACAGTGCAGCTTGGTCTTATACAAGTCGTCCGCGTCCTTATCGTCCCCATTGGCGGCCAGAGCCAACTGTCGCACGGTGAGCCGCCCCTGACCACGTTTCATTGCGGCTTCGTCGACCTTGCCAAGGTCGGCGTTGTGGATGGGCGTCCACATCGGGTCGTCGTCCTTGAGCGCGGCTTCACCCGGAAACTTGTTGATCACAGAATGAAGAAAATCGCCGACGGGGTCCATCTTGGTCGGGGGTGTGGATGATCCAGACGAGACGGCAGCGCCGTCGACGCCGACTTCCGCGCCACCACCACCCTCCACACGGGTCATGCAGGTCATCGCGTGCTTGACCACCGTCCAGCCTCGCTCGACAAGCTCGGTCCCGTACTGGATACGCGCTAGGTTGGTCAGCAGCAAACGGGTGTCGGGGATATGTCGATGGCGTTCCACCGCGGCGAAGGGGGGGCTGGGCATGTCCAGGGCCAGGTATGTGTAGTCAAGGAGCGCCAAGCCACGGTTACACATGAGCGTCTCGGCTGCGTTACCCATTGCGTCCCACGTGGACCGTGGAACAAAGTCGCGGCTCTGGTGCTCCAGGGGCAGCAGGAGAGCAAAGGGCGGCAGCGGCGTCCGCACAGCAGTATCACGGGGCCCGGAAGAGAGGTCCGATGCCCGGCGATTCTCCTTGGCCGCCTCTTTCATACTGTCCGGAATGTCGGGTACGGTATCCTCATAGGCCTGGTCGTCGTCCTTCTGAGAGCCTCCTGGAACACTTGGACGCCCTAGTGTGACAGTGCGCTTGCGAGCAAACGCCCCATGACCGCCACCTTGTCCACGGCCACCCCCTCCACTGCCAGCGCTTCCGCGGCCACCGGGAGCACCAGCACCACTCTTCCCCTTCTTTCGCGGCGCCGTCCGGCGACGCTTCGTTTTTGGCGGTGGCGCAGGCGCTCCGCCACTAGAATCAGAAGCGTTCTTTTCCGAAGGTGGCTTGCGCGGGCGCGTAAGTCGGTTTGGCTTGCGAACGCCCCCGTCGCCGACGGCACCGTCGCCACCGTTGGCCGGCTCCTCGGAGCCGGCTGTGCCCGCAACGTCAGGCACAGCGGGTGCCTCGTCCCCGCCCTCGCCACCGTCACCATCGCCCCCACCGCCCCCGCCGTCGCCACCGTCACCACCACCTGCGCCGTCGCAACTGCCCCCGCCGTCGCCACCGTCGCCAATTTCGTCACCGTCGCCACCGTCACCACCGTCGCCATTGTCGTCACCGTCGCCACCGTCGCCACCGTCACCACCGTCACCACCGTCGCCACCGTCACCACCGTCACCACCAGCGGCCCCGTCGGTGCCGGTCACGTGGTCGCCTACAACCTCGCCATCACCTCCGCCACCGACCCCACCATCACCTCCACCACCTCCGCTCCCAGCTCCGCTCCCAGCTCCGCTCCCAGCACCGTCGCCGTCACCGTCGCCGTCACCATCGCCACCGGTGGTACGGCGACCCATGCGGGCATCGGCATCAGGCCTGGTCCCCGCGACGGCACTATTGCCACCCCCTTCACGTAAACCGGCCCTGGTAGCCGCCGGCGCCGTACCCGACGCGGTGACTGAGTCAGTAGGGAGGGGGCGGTCCTGATCATCCGGGGGAGGGGTTATGAAGGCCAGCACCTTGGCTGCCCACGCGGGAAAGAAGCGCTCGTGAAAGGACAGGTCTTCGACAAACCGGAAAGGGTCTTCTGCACCACCCGACGCCGCCGTGCCCCTCCTTCCGGGTCGACCCTTGCCCTTGCCCTTGCCGCCGCCACCGCCACCCGCAGCCAAGACGGCTCGGGCCGGTGGCTGTGGAGCGTCGTACTTGGTGAGGACAAACACCTGGAGCTCGTCCAGCAGCGAGAGGTTCTGTCGGCGACGCTTCTGCTTCAACACGCCCGTCAGAGGCGCTCTGTGTGTGAAAACGGCACACACAGCCGTAAGCGCCTGCGCCTCTGCAATTGCACGGTCCTTGGCTGATGCCATGCGAAGAAGGGTGCGCCGCAACTTCGCTTCGTTGATCGCGAAGCGCGCGAAATAGACAAGAGTAGCAAAAAACGCAGAGTCGGTGCCGCGTGTCAGCCGCCGGATGGCATTGTTGCCCGCGTTGCGACGACCCGTCCACTCCCAACCGACCTGGAGCATCCACAGGCGCACCTCATTGCAGTACACCAGCGGTGCGCCCACCAAAGTGCAAAGTGCCGGAGACGCACACGACTCGGTCGTCAAGGCGTGCTCGCCTCGTGAGCCCACAGAGTCGGTGATGCGCTTGATAATGTATTCGCCAGACCGCTCGTCCTCAATGTAGATCAGGGCAATCTTGATCATGCGTCGCAAGACGTCCTTGCCAATACGGGACGTTTCCGGGCCGCCCCTGACGGTCGCGTCGTCTTGGTCCTCTTGTTCACGGTCCACCTCATCGGACTCACGGTGAGCAAGGTCCACGTCCATGGGGTCCTGCTTGCGGTTGTCCATGTAGTTGTAGAAGATCCGAATGAGGTCCGACATACTGTGCTGGAACAGAGACTGCTTCTTGCCCAAAGGTTGGCGGTCGTTGTACTCTCGTAGCCAGCTTGTAATGAAGTGGATGTTGTCCACGTCGCTCGTCTCCTTGGCCTTGGCGGCCGTCGAGTTGGCGCGCACCCCCAACGTGAGGGCCATCATGAGCGTCAAGGGTTGCCCGTCACGCCGAACGATGACCGCCACTTGCACCTCACCGACAGCGTTGGCGTGCCCTTCCTTGTGCAGCTCCCGCAGCGCCGTCAGTCGATGAGCGCCGTCCACGAATAAAAATCTATCCTAGGCCCCGGGACACTATGGGTCTGCGCATACGGATATCATTCCGTACGTGGTCGAATAACCAAAGTCGCGGTACGACCGCAGCTGTTCGTCGACAGTGCCGCGGTTGATAGTACGCACCGTCCGCGGGGCAATGCGATTGGCCTCGATCGGTACATACAGCTTCGTCGCTATAACGTAGTCGCTGGTAGGATCGACCCATGTAGGCGCCGACGCCGTCCCCACGCCACTGTCCATATGCAGAACTGGAACATCCCCTGGTGCAGGTGGTAGCTGCTCATCGTCAGACGGGGCCCGAGAGTTGCTGTCAGAACGACTGTCATCAGCGAAGTCACGGCCATCGCCGTCTCCACCACTGCCCGGTCCGCCGGACCCACTCGCTCCACCGGTGCCAGCACGACGACCAGAACTGCCGCCAGCGACGCCACGACCGTCGCCGTCTCCACCACCGCCTGGTCGGCCCGCCCCACCCGCTCCCGCTGATGCACCACCTCCGCCTCCACCACCGCCACCACCACCGCCACCCCGACCGGCACCCCGACCGTCACGCTCGGCGCTACGACTGCGACCACGCTCAGCGTCACGGGAAGTCGTGCGAGGTCGGTCAGCCCCGCCGTCGGCCCGACGTCCGCCGTCATCGCCTCCGCGTCCACCTCGATCGGTGCTTCGAGCGTGATCGCGACCACGATCAGTAGCGTCACGGGAAGTCGTGCGAGGTCGGTCAGCCCCGCCATCAGCTTGACGTCCGCCGCCATCAGCCCGACGTCTGCCGTCATCGCCTCCGCGTCCACCACGATCGGTGCTTCGAGCGTGACCGCGACCACGATCAGTGGTGTCACGGGAAGTCGTGCGAGGTCGGTCACCACCGCCATCAGCTCGACGTCCGCCGTCATCGCCTCCACGTCCACCGCGATCGGTGCTTCGAGCGTGAGCGCGACCACAATCGGTAGTGTCTCGGGAGGTCGTGCGAGGCCGGCCGGCGTCGCGAAAAGCGTGACCAAGTCGGTCAGTGCCGCGGCTACCCCGACGTCCGCCGTCATCGTCACCACGTCCGTCGCGATCAGCGTTTCGCAGGGCGACTCCTCGGTCGCCATTATCGGATCCGTGACCGATGCTGCCACCACTAGAGATTCCGCCACGTCCACCACCGCTACAACCACCACTACCACCACCGCGGGCACCGCCACGTCCACCATCGCTACCGCCACCACGGGGACCGCCACGGGAACCGCTCCGGGCACCACCCCGGGCACCGCCCCCACCACCGCCGCCACCACCGCCACGGCCACCACCACAGGCACCACCACCGGCCTTTCCCGGTGCCATCGGTCCTACAGAGCCACCGCGGGGTGTCGGCCTCGCCACCACGCGCACCACACAGACCGCCAACACCACACAGCCCGCCGCCTTGGCCGCTGCCACCTGCAAGGAGGGCGGGGGGTTGGGGAGGGGGGTGGGAACGTGCTCCCCCCCGGCCGGCCGCCGATCCTCCACCCCACGCCTCCCACACTCTCCCCCACTCCTCCTTACGCCCCCTCCTCTCGCCCCCACCCCCCCCACGACAAACGCACCGGTCCGGCCGCTACAACCGTCGCAACTACCACCTCCCGCCGCCTTGGCCGCTGCCACCTGCGGGGGGAGGGGGTGGGGGCGGGGGGTGGGGGGGGAGAGTGGAAAAAGGCACGGCAGGGAATCAGCGGCCGTGGGGTGGGGGCGCGGCTTGGGGGCAGCACGCCAGCAGCGGCGGCGGCGCGGTTTGAAAACCCGCGCTGCCGGTGCTAGCGCGACCTGCCCCCCTCCCCCAACAGAGCCGCCGCGCCCGTGCTCCCCCCCGGCCGGCCGCCGATCCTCCACCCCACGCCTCCCACACTCTCCCCCCCTCCTCCTCACGCCCCCTCCTCTCCCCCCCCCCCCCCCCAACAAACGCACCGGTCCGGCCGCTACAACCGCCGCAACTACCACCTCCCGCCGCCTTGGCCGCTGCCACCTGCGGGGGGTGAGGAGGTGGGGGAGGGGGGTGGGGGGGAAGAGGCGAAAAGGGCACGGCAGAGAATCAGCGGCCGTGGGGTGGGGGCGCGGCTTGGGGGCAGCACGCCAGCAGCGGCGGCGGCGCGGTTTGAAAACACGCGCCGCCGGTGCTAGCGCGACCTGCCTCCCTCCCCCAACAGAGCCGCCGCGCCCGTGCTCCCCCCCGGCCGGCCGCCGATCCGCCACCCCACCCCTCCCACACTCTCCCCCCCTCCTCACGCCCCCTCTTCTCGCCCCCCCCCCCCCCACAACAAACGCACCGGTCCGGCCGCTACAACCGCCACACAACCCGCCGCCTTGGCCGCCACAAGCAGCGGGGGGGTGGGGGGAGGGGTGGGGAAAGGGAGGGGGCGCGGCACACCGTGGAGAGGGCGGCGGGGGGTGGGGGAGAGGGCGCGGCGCAACCGGGAAAGGGAGGGTGGGGGGAGGGAGGGGGCGCGGCACACCGTGCAGAGGGTGAGGGGGAGAGGGCGCGGCACAACCGGGAAAGGGAGGGGTGGGGGGTTGGACGCACAGAGCGCGGCGGGGAGAGCGGTGGGGGGACGGGGCCGCGCGTGCACGCATGCGCGCGTGCATGCCCGTTCATCGGGCGCCGCGCGCATGCATGCGCGCGTGCGTGGGTGCACGAATGCGTGCGCGTCACAGCACCCCGTATCGAAATCAGAGCGGCAAATTAATAAATGGTCGAGGAAAAACGACCGTACGTACAGAGGTTGTTTTAGGACATGTTTTCCTCTTGACGCGATAAATTCCACTCTGCTCGCCTGTGCGCGCCAGGTGGTAGGTCAGTCAACACTCCGTGCACTGCCTGGCGATATTATTGGCATTCTGCATTGCTGTGGACCATGAGCGCGGAAATGCAAGCAGGCCTTTGCGCTCCGTAGGCTACCCCCCCGCTTGGACACCTCTTCACGTTGTCCCCCTGCGCGCGCCCACACCCGCACGCGCGTGTGCATGTGCCCAACGCAAATCGAACCGCACCCCACCCCCCCCCCGTGTCCCCCCCCCCCCCCCCCCCCCCCCCACGCGAAAATTTGCGGGGCACACAATCGCGGGAAGGCTCCGGGTGACGACTTCGCGAGCATTAACCGATAAAAAATCAGCACGCGGTCTGGTCTCGATGACTGGGTGAGTATCAGCCAGGCAGCACTCTTTATCGTCCAGCACCCCCAGCTGAGAAATGCGTGTTGATAGCCCTTCCATAGCGGGTTTCCCTTTTCCACAGTACAATGCGGGTCCGTTTTGACAGCGGCTGTGGGGCGCACATGCAGGGGACGGTCGGGAGACAGAGGTACGCCCTCCGCGTCATATGCTTTTGTAAATAAATAGCACAGCGCATGATGCCTAACATGATGGTCGTATCTATATATGCAGCGCGTGCGTGTGTCGGCCGACGAAACGTCAACAGAAAGTACACAAAAAAATAGAGAAAGCTGGGGCGGACGGTACCGCGAGAGGGGTTTCGCCATCGCATCCGCAACCCGCAAACCCGATTGAGGGCGTCTTCCTGCACCTTCAGGATGTGCTGGCGAAAAAAAAAAAAAAAAAAAAACTCTGCGCATACCCCTCGACAAGGTTGTCCTCATGCTCCTCACAAAAATGGGGTCTCGCCGGCGCTTCTCCTTCTGGGGGGGGTCCGTAGCGGGGCAAGCGTGTAGTACATGAACGAGTAGAAGGGCGTTCACACGCAGACAGTCTGGCGGGAGCGGAATGAGAGGCGACGCGCGCGGTCGCAGGCCGGGCGGGAGTTCAAGACTGCCCGGCGATACGCTTAATGTGTGCGCGTGCACGAGTGCCAAGTTCTTTGCAGTGGTTCATCTGTGAAAAACCGGGCCTCTCCCGCCCGACAGTTACCACCAGCGTGACATGGGCAGGGCGTACACCCTGACACGGTCATAGCCCTCGCCAGCCTTGCACTCGCCAATCAACTCAAGGGTAAAGTGTGGGCCCCCCGCGCACTACATTTACGCTTGGGGACCCAACACCTGCCGCCCCCCTCGCACGCCCGCCCGACACCCACGCCCCAGCAGACCACCCTTCGCCCCTGATCCACCCCGCCGGTGCAATGCAACGTGCTCCATGGACTGGGTGGGGCAGGCCAAGTACTTGCGCCTGCACAGCCCCATTCCACGACCTGCCCGGTGACGGCGACACAAGGTCATGCAAGCTGCTACTCACTTCCCGTAAAGCGCTCCGAGGAGCCGAGGTACTCAACCACGGTCCGCATTACATGCACAGGGCAGTTGCCCTTGTGTGACAACCACTCTTCAATCTCGCCGCTGTGAAACACGCACATACACGGCAGGCGGCGAACCTTGTCCTCAGCCTGAAACTCTTCCAAACAGATACTGCACGGGTCCTCAGCACCAGCCGCGTCCGCAGCCTGCAGTGTGAACGACGGGAGCATGGACATTGCCCATGTGGGCACCGGGCACATGCCACCGGCCCCGCCGCCAGCGCCCCCCACGGGCACGCGCAGACCCGCTGGCAGTGCCGGCCTCGGCCCGCGCGCCACAGGGGCGATGGCCACCGGCCCAGACGGGGGGGCAGTCGCCACAGAAACCGCACGCATCGTACCCACATCAGGCACCGGGGACATGCCCGGAAGCGAGACATCGACGTGCATCACGGGCACGCGCAGACCCGCTGGCAGTGCCGGCCACGGCCCGTGCGCCACAGGGGCGTTGGCCACCGGCCCAGACGGGGGGGCAGTCGCCACCACCCCCGCCGCGGATCCCCCCTGTGGGATAGAGCCCGCCTGTGGTACACGGCCCATCACAAAGACAACCTGGCCACGCGAGCCATGGGGCGTCGTCGCCGCCGTGCTGAGGTTGTCGAGCGCGGCGCTCAGAGTGCCGGCGGGCGCCGTCGCGGCTGTGGATGACCCCGGCATGGCCGCTGCACCCTGGGAGGCATCGACAAGATCTGTGGCCGTGTCATCGGTCAAATCGATGATGGGCAGGGGTACAGGAGCCCCCCCGTGGACCCCCGCCGAGTACCCGACCGCTCCGCTACCCGTCAAGAGCGCGATATCCGCCTCCGCTCTCTCCGATGAGCGCCCAGCCCGCTCGGCCAACCGAGAGGACCGCCGGGGGGGCCGGCGCCCGTGCCGCTCCCCCGTGTCGTCATCCGAGCTGCGCGGCTGGTAGTTGCGGTCAGCCGACATGATCCAGGCCCGGCTGGGTTTTGGGACGGGCAAGGCGGGTGCAAAAAAACAGTTTGTGGAGGGTGACGAGGGTGGGGGGGGGGGGGGGGGGGGGGGGGGGCGGGAGAGCGGGAAGGGTGGCGGAGAGCCCACACAGGCCGACGCGCATCCGTCCTGGGAAGTGGGCCGCCCGCGGGGGAACGGTACTGTGGTGCTGGCGAAGAGGCTACAGGCCCCACGCGTCTCCTCCCTGATAATCCGAGAGGCGCCTTGCACGAGGCAGATCAGGTCCGGTCTCAACACAATAGATTGGGAGCCTGTGATGCCATGCCCAGGCCCAAGCACGTCCCGTGTTTCTTGTGCTGGGCCGACAGGACCGACCTCACTCAAACACAGGGTGGAAAGGCGTGCTTGACCACATTCGTGATTGCGTCAAGAGAGGGGGTGTCACACTCCCAAACTGGGCCCTATCCCCTCGCCGAATCCTGTGTGGCCACTGCGCTGTGGGGCACGGCGTGTGCCGTCCGCGCAGTGATCCTTGAGCCGGGATTCTTGCCAAGCCTGTTTTTCAGCCGTTACGCCACTCCGCGACTTGTCAAGTGGCCCCCTGAACGCCCCTCCACACCCCCGTGCGGGCCGACTGTTTATTTTTGTCTTCGTCTATGAGGCGTGTTAATTGCCTATAGATGTCGCCTTCCCACCATTTTTTATGAGGGTAAGCCAAGACGCACAGCGACGGTGCGTACCACAAGATGTAAGAAAAGGTGGGTTTTTGCCGTCGTTCAGGCGGGGTATGGCCGGCGGGGACGGCCGCTGGGGATGGCCGGCGAGGACAGCCGGAGGGGCTTACCTGTGGCGATTGCCTGCGGCCATTACTGGCGGGGACGGCCGGAGGGGCCTGCCCGCGGCAATTGCCCGCGGGGGCGGCCTGCAGGAGTGGCGTGCGGTGGCGGCCGAATGGGGCGGCGTGCGGCAGTGGCCGGCCGCCGCCGTGGCGAGCGGCGGGGCGGGTCGGGGGGGGGGGGGGGGGGGGGGGTGCCGGTGGAGGTGGCTTGTGGCGATTGTACACTACGGTGGCCGGCTGCAGGGGCCGGCGGTAGTGCACTGCGGTGGTGGGCCGCTGCAGGGGGCCGCCTTCGTGGCCGGCGACAGGGGCCAGCGGTGGGGGCCAGCTGTGACGCCTGGCGGCAGCGGTCAATGCGGGGTGGCCTGTGGCGGTGGGTAGCGGCGGTCTGGGGCTTGAGGAAGTTAACAAGAGCAACTAAGAAGCTCTTCAGATGGGCCACCCCTCTCCCCATCACTTTATCCGTTTACTTCCGCCGTGCAAAAGGAGTCTGCATGTAACAACTCTCGGTGCCAGGTTCATTGTAAAATGCCTGGTAACGGGGGGGGGGGGGGGGGGGGGGGGCCCGTTTTAAAGGTTTGACCACTCGAGGAGCCATTATAGAGCCAGCTAAGAGCCCAGAGTGTGCCAGTCCCTGCATGCGTCGTGCTCGCAGGCGGCAGAGGCGAGCTGCCGCACCGCACCCCAGGTGCAACCGGGAGGAGTGGTGCGAGAAGATGGCGGGCAGCAGCAGCCTGTGGCAGTGGCCGGCGGGTGTGCCTTGCGGCGGGGGCAGGTGAGGGTGGCCGACATGGGTAACCGGCGGAGATTGCCTGCGGTGGTGGCCTGCGGCGGCTGCGGAGGCGGTGGCCTGCTCGGGTGGCCGGTGGGGGTGGCCGGCGGCGGCGCTCGACGGCTTTTGCATGCGGCAGTGGCCTTGGGGATGGCTGGCATGGTTGGCCGGCGGTGGTGGCTGGCGGCGGCGGGGACAGGAGGATGAGGCCGGCGGCAGTGGCCTCCGGGATGGCTGGCGTGGTTGGCCAGCGGTGGTGGCTGGCGGCAGTGGCGTGGGGTGGCTGCGGGCAGTGGCGTGGGGTGGCTACCGGCGGCGGGGACAGGAGGCTGTGGCCCGCGGGGGTGGCTGACGGCGATGGTAAGCGGTGGCGATGGCGACCTGAGGTTTCATGCGGGGGTAACCGGTGCGGATGGTCGGTGAGGGTTGCTGGCCAGGATGGCCGGTGGTTGCGGCGGGAAGCGGCTGATGTAGCCGGGAAAGAGCGGCTGCTACCGGCGTGGGTGCGGCTGGTACCGGCATAGAGGGGCGTCTGCTGTGGCCGGGGCGGCGGCTGCTGCTGAGGGGGGGGGGCGGTGGCTAACACTCGCGGGGGAGGGGGGTCGGTGGGTGCCACCGGGGGTGGGTAGCTGCTTCCGGTGGTGGGCCATTGCTACTGAGGGCGAGGCGGATCCTCCCGCTGCTGCAGCCGGGGAGGGGGGGGGGGGGGGGAGGGGGGCTGTTGGTACGCGTGTGGAGTGACTGCTATTGATGGGGGGCCGCTGGTACCGGCGGAGGGTGCGGCTGCTGCGGTCAGGCGGGTGGCACAGTGCTTGGGGTTTCCACGTGCCAATGTGCCCGACCCCCCCCCCCCCCCCCCCCCCCCAAGCTGTCCCCCTCCCCCCTCCATCCCAGCCCGCATTCCTCAAGTTCCCTCAGTGACTGTCTTGGCCGTTGTTGCCTACACGACCCGGGAAGGCCCTCCGGCTGGAGCAGCGTCGTGGTGGGGAAGCTAAGTTAAGTTGACGGCAAGGGGGGGCAGAGATGAATCAAACAAAGTCGCCCGGTCCGAGTTGTACAGCGCGTACAGGGCAGTCGCCATCGCCCAAACGGGCGCGTCGGGTGGTCAATGTATAGAAAACCCATCGTACCAGAGTAGAATCGAATGGGATTTGGGGGCCCCTACCACAACAGAAACGCTGTACCAGCGACCAGCCTCTGCAGTGTGTAAAGGCGATGAGAGCTAAGGGCGGTGAGAGCCGTCCACCACAGGAAAAGCATGGTCGTGGGCGGGCGCACTGTCCGCCCCCACTAGCATACGCCGCAGCGTGTACAGACGATGAGAGCCGTCCACCACAGGAAAGGCATGGTCGTGGGCGGGCGCACTGTCCACCCTCACCAGCATACGCCGCAGCGTGTACAGGCGATGAGAGCCGTCCACCACAGGAAAGGCATGGTCGTGGGCGGAGCGACCATCCTCTCGATGCACGCACATCGTGTCAATCGAGGCCGCTAAGCCAGCTCCATGGAACGACCATAGTGGAGCGACGTCGCGGTCCACGTTGCCACCGTTGCGATCACCGCCATGGGACGGACGGTGGCGGTGTCCTTCGCCGGTACCACTACCAGATCCACCCCCGTTGCGGTCATCACCGCCACCACCGCCGCTGACACCGACACGAGTGCATCCGCCGTATGGACCACCGTCGTGACCAACACGGCCGCAACCAGAGCTACCGGTGCTGTCGTCGCGTTCGTGGTCATGATGTCCACCACCATTGGCGTCCATCACATTCGATATGCCCATGAACCGCCCAGAGGCCTCAGGTTGCCGTCGAGGACTACAGGGAATCGGGAAGGATTGTTCTTCGGCTGGAAAAAATCGCCAGCCGGAAAAAGGCGGTGTGGAAAGGCGGGGGACGTCCGTCGAGTCGAGGGGGAACTGTCCGGCAGAACGACGGCGGTTGGTGGGAGTGAACAGGAACGGGACGCGCACACCTGTACGTGTCACTCAGCGCCCTGATCACAAGACCCGCCACCGCGCGGTTGGCGGGAGTGAACAGGAACGGGACGCGCACAACTGTACGTGTCACTCAGCGCCCTGTTCACAAGACCCGCCAGCGCATCCGACAAACGATTTGTGGGGTGTGAAAAAATCAACAACAAACAAAGCTGCTCATGCCATTACACAACCATTTCAGGTGGTATTTAACGGTAACAAGTATCGCGACTTACACTGACGAGTGTGCCGGGGAGGAAGCCATCAAGATCAGGGGGGGGGGGGTGCTGTTATGTACATAACGCGACACAGATCGAGTGGCCCCAACCCCAAAACTTGTCAACACAGCGGATCGGGCACTCGATCACATGAATGTGGTTCAGAGGCGGCTTGACCGTTTATTCGGTGGCAAATCACGCGGACTGATCTCGCGAACGAAATCGACAGACATACAATATACGGACGATCGTGCCCATTTTTGCAGTCGATGACGATGGCGCATGATGCGGCACGGATTTCTTCGCGGTTTAATGAAGAACGGTTCATGTGGTTGTGTTTTGTACAAAACGAGTGCGGCCGCAAAGAGCGAACTGGAGGACCAACACGCACTGGTGTCGTTATGTACATGACACGGACCCGCCCTGGTTCCCTGTCTTGGAGAACGTCGGAACACGTAGTAATTGATCGTGGTATGCATTTCATGCCACGTGGCGTCCAACGTGAGTACTTGAATGCTGGACGCGTACTTGGATCACTTGTGCTCACTGAGCAAGAACGAAGCACTGGCATCGTTAACCATCCGACATTTCTACATGGTGTGTGTCTGTGTGGATACGCGGGCCGCGCCCCACACAGTTGTAGCAGCAGGTGCATGGCCAGTGCACTGGACGAGGTACCACGCCCGCCGTGGACAGAACCGTGAGAGCATACGTCGCTTGGGTGGGAGAGTGTCCACGCGCCAGTCCTGTCGGTTCTGTGCACAAGTTACCTCGTGATTGGTGCACAACACCACTTGGTCACACGTCCCCCGTAGGATACGAGCAAGGTACACCAGCGGATGCGTTGGGGAGAAGCCCAGCAGTCTTGCAGCGTCGACCGGCGACGGGAGTTCGT